>CM057450.1:1187563026-1188763026 GCA_016271365.2 Neoceratodus forsteri | reverse complement strand
AAATATTTTTTCGTACTGCTACCAACTTGTTTTTAGTTTGCGAGGGAAACAAAATTAAATAACTCAACAAAATGGAGTGTTTACTACAAACTACACATGTGTTCTGCTAATAAGGACAAATTTCAGCTGATTCTGGGGTTAATTTGTGGAACAATCACTTGCAAATGTGTTTTTTTAACACTTTATAATCCTGTCTCGTGTCCTTTTTTGTGCTCAGGAATCCTGAATCCTTTTTTGCAAATTGCAAAATAAGATACTTGAAAAAGGATCCTGTTTCGCAAGTTGTGAAACAAAGACTTCATTTTTTTACAAATTGCAAACAAAGACACCAAAAAGGATCTCCAATGGCCATCCCAGTTACTTTAGTAAATTTCCCTGGTGTCTAGTGGCAACCCCCACCCTCCAATTGCCATCCCCATATTTATAAATGTTTCCCTGAAGTCTAGTGACACCCCCACCCACTGATGGCCATCTCCATATTTAAAAAAAAATCCATGATATATAGTGGCACCCCCCACACCCTCCAACAGTTTTCCTTGTGCTCTCCCAATTTCCTTGGTGTCTAGTGGCACCCATCACCTGCCAATTTCTGCCCCTTCCTGCAAAAAAGAAAACAATCCTCAAGGTGTTTTTTTTCTAGAAGGTGCCTTATCAATCTGACCCTCCCAGCCCCACTTCCCACTCAGCACCCACCACTTCACACCCCTAGTACACCCCCACACACCCTCACTCACCTGGACAGCTGACAGGGTGAAGATTCACTTTCTAATTGATGACATATCTTGTTGCTAGAACCAGCAACTGCAATATAAGAAACTAAGGTAAATGCAGTTCAATGTATTTCAATGAGATTTTCAACTTTGATGCATACCATGGCCATTTTTTCATATTTTGACTCCAAATTTTCAGCATTGCCTTTTGGGGACCCCACCTCATGGACAATGTCAGCAGAATTTCACAAATCCATCCTGAAAGGTGATTTTGCAGTCGGTTGACAAGTCACCTTTCGGGCATGATTTTAAAAATTCCACTGCCTTCGTTCATGAGGTGGAGTCATAAGAAGGCAATGTTGAAAATTTGGGGTCAAAATATATTAAATTGGCAAAGTTATGTGCATGCATTTAAATTTAACTACCCTTGCTCGTAACTTCGATAATTTTAAATATTTTCACCACAAATTTTCAACATAGCCATTTTTTTTACATCACCTCATGAACATGACAGCTGTCATTTTTCAAATCCTGAACAAAATGTGTTTTCTCACCAGTGGTGTGAAATGACTTTGTGGTAGTGTGTAATGATGTTTTGGCAGGGGGTTGAAAATTCTCAGCCCAGTTTTCATGAGGTGGGGTAATAACAAGGCTATGCCAACAATTTGGTTGCTGTTTTGGCTGAAATGCTTCCACGGCAACATACATGTACACATCTATGGAGGGATGGGAGCACAAGACCCAGAGGGCACTGAGCTCCTACAGCCAAATGGTGGATATGATCATACTACCTCAAAAACTATGGAAATTATTTGCAAAAAAACTGTTAATGCATTAGTTAGGGTTAAAGCAACAAAAGTAAGGAAATGTGGCATTAGGATTTCCAACCCTAACACACCCTGCAGGCAGCAACTGGTGTGAGGTGTGCCTTGGAGTTGTCAACCCTAATGCTCACCCCATTTTCATATAGTGTGCCCATCTCAGCTTATTTACTCATGGAATGGGGTGAGCATTAGGGTTGACAACCCCAAGGCACACCCCATGCCTGTTGTCACCTGCTGGGTGGAGGTGGTGTGTTAGGGTTGGAAACCCTAATGCCACATTTCCCTACTTTTGTCACTTTAACCCTAATGAATGCATTAATGGAGTTTTTGTAAAGAATATATATATATATATATATATATATATGTTATAGTGGCACGGTAGTGCCACTATAGTTAGGGTTGAGTACCCCATTTAAGGATAAAGTTTTTGCACCTTAATAACTTTGCCATTGTATGACAGATTTGCCTGAAATTTGGCTGACATGGAGTGGTACCATATATCTATGGATTTACCAAGTTTTTTAATGGTCAGATATCCAGCTGCAGAGTTATAAAGTGACATTCCATAGCGCATTTACGCTTTTTGTGCATTCTTTGCTTGCACCTACAGGTAGCACGGTTTGCTCAACTGGTCCAAAAACTTCAGGGAACATGTGGTCAGGGTCCCCAATATGCCTTTCAAAGATTTTATGAAAAAATATTAAACGGTTCAAAAATTATTCCAAACAAGTTTCCTGTTATAGTCAATGGGAAAAGTTAACAAAAAGTTCAACAGTGTCGCAAATGCAGTTTTCAGTGTTGCAAATGACCCCTGTAGTGTCATGAGTCAGTCATTTGATTTTTCAGTTAGCGGTCACAGAAATGCTTGGTATTTAAATTTGGGACCCTCTAGGGACACAATTCTTTTTGTGTTCACCTAGTCAGACCCTGAGAATTCTAGCTATGTCTTTTTTGGGGGGTTAAACATCCCAGAAATATGCTTTTCAAATTTTTGTAATCTGTAGTGTTGCAAAATAGTGTCGCACTTGCAACACTTTCGTGATTTTTTTTGCGAAAGTGACGTGATTTGCGACACTATGCCCAAAATAACAGGAATTCTTTGCCACCCTGCTGCAAAAGAATGGCTTGGTCTTTTGGGCTGGAATTTGGAGGGAAGAAAGCCAACATCCCACAGATGTGTCTTTTGTGGTTTTGTGACACAATATTACAGGGATGCACAGTTAGTACTGTGAAATTTATGCTTTTTCCCATAGACTAACATTACGGCGTCCACCGCGCCTTTCAGGGCCCATATCTCGGAAATGCTGTCAGATACAGACTTTTTGTTGGAAAAATGCTTAGCCCCCCACTAGGGGGCTAAGTACAAAACTAGCCAGGAAAGTCATAATTTATATGACATATTAATTTGTTTTCTACGTCATACGGTTCCTGAGATATAAGCAATTTAGTATTACAAGTGCTCATTTTCTGCTCTAAGGCCCATTATTATGCATAGATTATTTGTATTCACTGTGTTTATGCAGCTGTTGGTGAAAAAAAGAGTGTGCACTTTCATTACTATCACAGTTAGCGTTCCCACTTGCATTTCCATAACCATTTGCGTTAGCGTTCCTGTGTACACCATCATGTGCATTACCCTTTGCATTTTCATTTGCACTTGCATTTGCGTAACTGTTAACATTTGCATTTCCATTACTGGTTTTGTTTGCATTTCATTTTGTGTCACCGTGTGCATTACCATTTGCATTTGCGTATGCGCTTCCGTTTGTTTTTGCATCTCCTTTGGCATCATCATTGCTTTTACCATTAGAATTTGCATTTCCTATTGTGGTACCATGACCGTGTGCATTACCATTTGCATTTCCGTGCACACTTGCATTTCCATTTCTGTTTGCTTTACGGTTCCCATCTACGCCACCATGTGCATTATCCTTTGTGTTTTCATTTGCGCTTGCATTTACATAACTGTTAACATTTGCATTTCCATTACTGTTTTTGTTTGCATTTGCTTTTGTGTCACCATGTGCATTTCCATTTGCATTTGCATATGCATTTCCATTTGCGTTTGCATTTCTGTTTGTGTTTCCTTTGGTATCATCGTTGCTGTTACCGTAAGTCTTCATTTCCAATTACGTTACCATGCCTGTGTGCGTTATGGTTTGCATTACCAGGTATAATAGTAAATCATTATTTATTTCATTATGCTGGGGGGGGCGCTAGACTACCCGGGATATAAATATTTACTTATACTAAGGCAATACAGCTCAGGGGGCCACTAGACTACCAGGGATCTGAAAAATAACAGGGGTGGGGGCACTAGACTACCAGGATCTACATATAGTTAATATATTTTATTGGGGGGGGCACTAGAATACCAGGGATGTTAATATTTTATTGGGGGGCACTAGACTACCAGGGATAGTTATAACATTGATAGTTATAACATTATTTTGGGTATGCAGATGGGGCAGAACAAAGCCCCTGAGCAAAACGCACCCTTATTTTACAGTCTAGGGCACCCCTGGGCTGAAAAAATCAGTTTTTAAATCTGGTCATCTTGTCCCTCGCTCTTTATTCACAAGCGAGCAATTTCTTTGATCGTGAGGATGCAAATACTTTGACCGTGAGATTCTTTGATCGCAATCATGCATCACGAGTGAGGGACGAGATGGCCAGATGAAAAAATCTATTTTTTGACAGCCCTAGGGTGTCATAGGAAGTCAAATGAGGGTAGGTTTTACTCAGGGGGATTCGTTCTGATGAACCATTGTGGTGATTTACTGTGATTCTGTATATTTTGTAAATTTGAAGAGTTTAAATTCTTTGATCATGACCCTGCAAATTCTTTGATCGCGAGCCTGCAAATACTTTGATCATGAGATTCTTTGATTGTGATCACGATCGTGCATCGTGAGCGAGGGATGAGATGGCCCAATTAAAAAAAACAATTTTCTCAGCCCAGGGGTGTCTTTGGAAGTCAAATGAGGGTGGGTTTTACTCAGGGGGCTTCGTTCTTTTGAACCATGGTGGTGGTTTACCACAATTCCTTCAATTTTTTGATTTATAAGGTTTTTTAAATCTTTGTTTATGAGCCTGCAAATTCTTTGATCGTGAGATTCTTTGATCATCATCTTTGATCGTGAGGGAGGGACAAGATTGCCAGATTTTTTATAATGGAATAGATAGGGAAATTTTAGTAAACTTTAATATTGAATATCTTGGGAACGGTTTGGTCTTTTGACTTGAAATTTGGAGAGAAGAAAGGCAACATCCCACAGATGTGTCTTTTGGTGGTTTGGTCATGAAATACTACAGGGCGGCAAAGTTATGGCACTACAAAGTTGACATTTTTTTCCCGTAGGAAAACATTACGGCATTTGACACATTACAGGAATTCTTTGCTGCACTGCTGCAAAATAACACTTTGGCCATTTGGGCTGAAATTTGAAGGGAAGAAAGCCAACACACCACAGATGTGCCTTTTGGTGGTTTGGTGAAATACTATTGTAGGGTGGCAAAGTGATGGCACTCGGAAGCTGATGCTTTTTGCCGTAGGATAACATTATGGAGTCCGTTGCTTTTTCAGGGCCCGTATCTCGGAAACGGTGCGAGATACGGACTGTTTTTCAAAAAAATGCTTAGCCCCCAAATCAGGGCTAAGCATAAAACTAGCCAGGAAAGTAATAATTCATACAAAATTTTTATTTTTTTCCTACGTCATACGGTTCCTGAGATATAAGCAATTTAGTATTCCAAGTCGTAATTTTCTGCTCCGAAGTCAATTATAATGCATACATTCTTTATTTTCAATTTGTTTTTTCAATGCAGTTTTTGGGGAAAAGAAGGGTCTGACCTTTTGTTACTGTGTCAGTTAGCATTTCCAGTTGCGCTTCTGTTACCGTTCGCATCACCATTCCCATCTACGCCACTGTGTGCGTTACAGTTTGCTTTTTCATTTGCACTTGTGTTTCCATTTTGTTTCTCATTACTGTTGTTGTTACCATTGCCATTTGCATTTGCAATTGCAGTAACATGCCCATGCATGTTACGGTTTGCGTTTTTGTATGTGCTTGTGTTTCTGTTTCTGTTGGCTTTATTGTTGCTGTTACTGTTACCATTTGCATTTATAATTGTGGTACCGTGAATGTGTGTGTTACCAGTTGTGTTCTGTATGCACTTCTGTTTGATGTCTACATTTATGTAACTGTTCGATTTTGTGTCACTTTGTGCTTGTATTCCTATTACTCTTTGTGTTACCATTTACATTTTCATCACCATGTGTATAAGCATTTGTGCATGCATTTCTGTTGCACTTACTGTTACTATAGTCACACAAAATCACATGGTGGGGCCCCACGCTCCCACCAACTTGCACAACTTTCTACTTTTCTAGTCTTTCTTAAAAAGTATGGAAATTCTATGCAAAAAACTGTGTTAATGCATCAGTTAGGGTTCTTCTACAGCAACAAAAGTGAGGAAATTCAGTATAAGGGTTCCCACCCCTTGCACCCCACCCTCACCCTACCCCCACCAGCAGGCATCGGGTGTGTGTTGAGGTCATTGGTCCTAACTCTCACCCCATTCTCCCACACTGCACACCTCAGCTTGTTTACACATGGGATGGGGTGAGAGTTAGGATAAATGACCCTAACGCACACCCCGATGCCTGCTGGTGGGGTAGGATGGGGGTGGGTGCAAGAGGTGGAACCCCAATGCCAAATTTCCTCACTTTGTCACTGTAGAAGAACCCAACTGATGCATTAATAAAGTTTTTTGCATAGAATATATATATATATATATATATATATATATATATATATATAGAGAGAGAGATATAGATATAGATATATATGTGTATGTCACATGGCCAACCCTGGCACTAACCCACCCTTTAAAAAAGAAAAAGAAAAAAAATTGGCACGTCATGCAGTGATAGACTAGAATGTTTTGATGTGTTTGCTTTACTTGACTGCACCACTCCAACAAATGAAAATGAAACCCAGGCCAAATGCTGCCTAAAATAAGCAGGTGATATAGTCTGGATAGTATGCATCCCATGAATCTGTACGGCAGCTGGGGGCTGGTGTACTGTTCTCATACACAATACAGTAAAATATGTTAGTGCTGAACCCATTGCTGCCTTTTGTGTTTTTTTAAAACTCACTTGGTCCAAAGTATGTCCAGTTACTAATATGGTAGACTCTGAGACTGCATCCAGTGTATGGAACTGCTGTCTGTTTTCCCCAAATGAAAGTTTTTTCTTACCACTATTGCACACTGGAATAAAGTTAGTGCCATGTCATGTGTTGCAAGTTGTAACTTCCTCGCATTCTTCACACAGTGCAGTACAAACTAAACTTTTTGGGAACTTTTTTGAACCATTTTTGGGACAATGAGCTAGATCTGTGTGAATGGCTTTCACCCATTCTATTTGTTGATAATATCTTTGTGCAGTAACATTTGTTAAAGGAAAACACCAGCGATTGTATCTGCAGAACCCATAATGATGCTGGTTCATTGTGCTAATTTCAATACACTTACAGTGCTGTTCTCTTTTGGCAAGTCCTTCATACCATGACTACTCTGTCTTAACTACCAGTGAAGTGCGCCATGTTCCCTGCTCGCCCTTTGTGAACTGGATGTTTCCTTGTTTGCATGAATGCAAATGCCTTGAATCAGGCACGTTCCTCAGTGCTAGTGCATGCATCCCATCGAGCTGCTGGCTTCACATACTGTACTGTGTTGAGGGACATAGTTCATTGCGAGTGACAGAAGCTGGCTAGTATAAAAGAAAAGCCCTGATGTTATGAGTCCCCTGAGTATTTTGCTTACTGTGGGATATGCACATTCATAAAAAAACACAGCTGTAGTCATCATTTTAGTTAAAACTGGGCCAGTTCCCCCTCTTCCAAACATCTCACTTGATTGCTCATAGATGTGTAAACTCCCATCAGTACCTCAGCTGTTGTGCTTCTAGGTGGTAAACTCTAATATCTGAGTAACTGTTGACTTTTTTACAGACTAGTGTTTTCGTACAAATTCTCTATCACATCCATGCCCTCCCAGCTGACCACAAACTGCATGGCTCAACCTCCAGGACACACTTCATGTTCTCTCCTCATGCTCCACAGTAATGGAAGCACACATTGCTAACTGACTGCCATTTTAAAAAACAATGTCTACTTCACCTATGCTCATTGGAACTCATTCCATAATTCAGCAAGACTCTCCATGGTCGATGTCTTGCTCCACATGGTAGGTTCAACTGAATCAGCCCAGTGACACACAGCAGCTGCAGTTTTGTGACTCATGATACCACAGATGGTAGCTTGCTGCTAGCTATATCACCACACAGCATTTTTCTTTGCCTCAAGTATGTAAAGCTATATACAGTAATGCCTCACTATAGCAAACTGCTATAGTGAAATTTGGGTATAACGAATGTCTTTCATGGCTCCCAATGTTTCAGCTGCTTTTGTAAACCCGACCCAACTTCCCGACTCAAAAACATATTACCATACATGCAGTACTGTTTGAATACCTCAGCATCACATCCAGATTGTTTTATATAAAGCATAGTGAAAGTACTGTGAAAATGCTGTAAAAATGCAGGGCCGACAGCTCGGACCTTGGACCGCAGACCTTCCACGAGCTTTGTAAACAAGTCCCACCCTCCTGACTCAGAGACTCAGAATCCAATGTTGTTCAGTATGATACTGCATTTATCTTATGCACAGAACTCACAGAACAGAACATAACGTACATAAAATAAATAGAGTATCATGCTGAACACTATTGGTCTCTGAATCGGGAGGGTGGGACATGTTTACAAAGCACATGGAAGGTCCACGGTCTGAGCTGCTATCCCAGTGTTTTTTACGGTACTGTACTTTACATTAAACAATCTAAATGTGGCACTGAAGTGTAACCTGGAGCAATTCAGTCAGACAGTCATGAGAGTGGGACTTAACTACAGCCCCTTCAATAATATACTGTACTGTAGCAGTCTCCTTGCAGGGGCACTTCCATCCAGCTAGTAGTCCTGCTCTCGACGACCATGACCACACAAGATCTGTGTGTGTGCTCAAAAGCAAAATAGGTACAAGCTTACAGTAATTATTTACCACATTATTTTATTTACTTAAAATAAATGTAAGACTTGTTACTGTTTGAGGGAGAGGCAACAGCAAATCAGTACAAATCAGTACAGTACAATATTGTACAATATTGTGTATTTCAGTGTCCCTCACTGTAAAGAATTGATAACTATAATGAAAGCAGGTTATGGCTCCCAACCCATTTGTTATAGTGAGGGGTTATTGTACTAAAGAGGGTGACCAAATTCTCTCTTTGCAATATTGTACTCGATAAGTTTGAAGACAGCATCATTACTACTGAGACGAGCAGAGTTCGAAGAAAAAGGTGCATGTTTAAAAATAACAAAAATATACATCACACTCAACATTCAGAATAAAGGCATCAATAATACAAACAGGGCATGTAAAATAAAATTGAAACTCGATCTACATATAACTGACAAGAGGAGGCCATCCCATCACTTTCAGTGAGCTTTGCTGCCTGTTGCAGTCACACATCTGCAACCTCCAACCAACAGGCATGTCTCTCGGCCACCTGTTAGATAACAGGCCCCACCCACCCTGTTCTAAATAGCCATCCGACCTCCTACGCAAAACTGACAACAGACCTCCTTGGCCACAATATCATACTCACCATCCAAGATCTATACAGCAAAAACCCACCGAACCTCTCCCTAGTCACATCCCTGATCATACCACACGTAGGGTACCCAACCCCAACTGGAAGGTCTCCAGTCCCACTCAACTGTCAACACTCCTAACCCCCCCACTATAATATCCATGATCCCATCCAGCTGTTTGCAGGCTTCCCCAAGCACAATCTCCCCAGATATTTATTTAGCTTTTGTTGACTGGAGAAGTATACTAGGTTGCTTTTTGTAATAAAGTGGAAAAATAGAGTAATTGTGTCTTTTTTTTTTTTTTTAGTTTTTGGGTGGGTGTGCACTTCCTGTCCATTTCCTCCTGAAATGCTCTGGCCATAACAGTTGTAACCGGCCATGTGTTGATAGATTTTTTTTTGCATTGGTCAGTAAAATTATCCTTAGCCCTGCTGGTCAGTACTGAAGGGGTTTATAACATTTCAGTTCCAGTTAGGCCAGTGGACCTCCCCAGGCACTAGCCATGCTGGGTAGTGGCTACAGAGTTCGTCTCCTCTGGGAGCAAGATACAGGGTTTCAATTACGTTTCTTTTGTTTTTTACAGAACATGTTTTCCACCTGGACTGAAATATCCAAGCCCACATAATGTATAATGCTATATAGTGGTTACTTTGAAAAAAATGATTTGAGAACTACATGGGGGTGTTGTATTAAAGTAGAGGGTTCTGTGGAGCAAGCTTCTGCCCAAAACAATGGTTATCATTAGCTCTGCTTGCTGTTCTTTGAATATTGGGGATATTAAAGGGATGCTTGGTATTTATCATGCAAAGCATGCAAGCACACCTTGAGTGCACATAACATCCTGATATGCAAGGACTGAAGAACACTGCAGTTTAGTAACATAGTAACTGAATTTTGCAGAGCACAATCACAGAAGCGTGTGCTCTTACACACATGTGCACATACCTTCTGAGAGCGGGGTCATGGAGGCTCGCAGTCTTCTACGCATCAGCAGATCACTGACTGTTGAGGAGTGCTGCAACACTTCACCATGCCCTCTTTCAGTATTTACCTTTTCGGCACGGCACTTCCTCCTGATGCTGTGCGGCATGGTGCACAACACTGGGTGAGGATTCATAGATATAAAGGGACTTTATGATGTAATGGCTGAACAAACAAAATCAAGCAAGGAACACAAGTGACTGGAACTGCACAGGTAGGATACAATGACAGACACAGATGACTAGTATTCTCCTTTAAAGCTTTTCCTAAGGCATCTGAATGAAAATATGATCAGATCGCTGATGCTGAGAAGTCCAGAATGTCTTGTAGTGTAGATGATGATGATTGACTGAAGTTGCCTTCTTGTGATTGGCTTGGAGTTCACTACATCAGTCTTTATTGTGCTTATGCAACTGTTTGAAGAATCTGCAGCAAAGGTAAGACATGCATGGAACATGCCATAGGATTTATGATTTCATATGTTTTTGTTTATGTTACTAATCTACTTTTTTCACTTTTTGTGTATCCATTACAGGCAGCAAGTACCACTGAAAAGTGGAAAAACCAGGACTGTTGTTGCCAACAGCATTTTGAACAGCAGTCCATAATCAGCTGCTATGGTAAGACAGTAATTCTGCATGCAGTGAAACTCTACTGTTGTGCCAAAGAAATGTGGTTCTGTTTGGGTCCCAACAGGCTTTTCTGAAGGGACACCACACATTAGAGCATCATCTGATGGGCACATAGCAAACATGCTTGCTGTGCCATTTTGTTAAAAATACTTAATTTCATTATGTCTCTGTCACAGATAGCATCCAGAAAACAAACATGTTTTGAAGCCCACATCATGAGCATCATGGATGTCATGTCTGAGTGCTGTCCTCACAGCCGTCCCTCTTAGCTGCTAAGGCAAGACACATTGAAACATTGCATGTTGTGCTGCATAATGATTACTTAGCTGATGCACTCTGCACATTTTCACCTTCATACAGTGGCAACACTTGATCCAGAGGTGGTGGGAATAGAGACTCTGTTCCCCATCTCCTGGGTTACTTTAGGGTGCTCCGAATACCCCATGAATTTGTCAGGGTGACTGTGTGTCATGGGGACCTTGTATTGGATATATAGATTATCCATTAACTCCAAAGACTGAAGGAGTTATGGCTTCTTAAAGTCTCAATATTATCCTATGAGACTGTTCATCAGATTTTTCTTAACTCAGTATTTGAACAAGGATTGTAGCATGGTTGTACTGTGCTACAATCTGGATGTAGTACTTTTAAACCATGTTAACAGTGTTGAGATGATGTAAAACATGGAAAAAGTGCAAGTGTGGACAGGGCCTGTAAGTTGCAGTTGTGAACACTGGTGGAGATGGAGAGATTAGCTTCTTTAGCAGTTTTATAGGAGTTTGTGACCGACAACACTGGGACTCATCAAAGCCCAGGACTGTGTAAACACGTGCAGTACCCTATTTACTTTTCTCTTGACAGGCATCAATCATCAATCAACTGTTAACACATCCAGCATACAGCAGCATCATAACAAGTCTACGGTCTTGACTCCTGTCCTGATGATTCTTCTTCTTCTGATTTCACGAACTGGCTTCTGGCACCAGTGTACAAGCTGAATGCTGCGAACTCTCCTTCTCCTCCCCAAATACCAACAACACAAGTCAGCCTCTGGCACCAGTGTACAAACCAAATGCCATGAGCTCTCCTCTTTCTCCTCCTCAAGCACCAGCAGCACAAGCTAGCCACTGGAAACAGTTTACAAGCCAAATGCCTTGAACTTTCCTCCTACCCCTCCTCAAGCATCAACAGCACAAGCCAAGCCAGCCTCTGGCACCAGAGTACAAGCCAAATGCCATGAACTGCCCTCCTCCACCTCCTCCTCAAGCACCAGCATCACAAGCTGGCCTCTGGCACCAGTAAACAAGCCAAATGCTGTGAACTCTCCTCCTCCTCATCCTCAAGCACCAGCAGCATAACCCAGCCTCTGAGACCATTGTGCAAGCCAAGTTCAACATATAGACTTACCTCTCCTCCTGCTGAAGGACAGGTGGAAGTGTAACCCATGAAGGAACTTTTTTTTCACAGTTCAACAAAGTTAGAGGGCAACAGGCCCTTCATCAGTGTAATTCACCCCAATAAGGAGCAGAAGAAAAATGGCATCAGGACACCATTTGTCTGCATACTGGTAACAGTAACTGAGACTGTAACATCATCATCACCAGGACAGACCACAGTGTCCAAAAATGACTGCTGCTGTCTCATTTCCACCACACACCAGCCCCCGCTGCCATCGGTGTTTTCAGTGAATCCATAGAGAAGTATTCATAATTATTCCCCATCATTCAGTGAACACATTGAAGGCAGTACATAGAAACATAGAAACATAGACTTTGACGGCAGATAAGGACCGCTAGGCCCATCTAGTCTGCCCATTTCCCTACCTACAGGATAGGCTGCAGATCCTAGTTAACCAACAGCCTATTTCTTCCTACCCCCCACAAGAATTGCCTTATGTCTGTCCCATGCATTCTTGAATTCTCCCACAGTTTTAGACCACACAGCCTCCTCAGGAAGGCTGTTCCATGCATCCACTACCCTGTCTGTGAAATAATACTTCCTCACATTGCCCCTAAACTGCCCTCCTTCTATCTTTAAATTGTGTCCCCTTGTTCTTGCAAGTCTCTTTTTCTGAAAGATGCTACCCTCTTGGACTTTGTTGATACCACTGAGGTACTTAAAAGTTTCTCTCATGTCCCCCCTCTCCCTTCTTTCCTCAAGGGTATACATATTAAGCTCCTTTAGTCTCTCCTCATACGGCTTCTCTTGCAGACCCTGCACCATTTTAGTTGCCCTCCTCTGGACTGCCTATATAGTACGGCCATATAAGTGATGCAAATGAAGACATTCGACCAACTTAAGATAAGTGACGCTGTTAATACAAGGTAAGTGTATTATTTTTTTTAAAAATACTTTAATGTTACATGATGCCATCATGGGGTTTATATTTACCTTGTTGGCAGTTAGAGGTGGGCAAAAGTTGCAAACTCTACTTTCATGGACCTTTGCAGAAACCTGGAAATTTTGTGGAATTTTTTGAACTTCCGCCATTGGCGAGATTAGAATCTTTCAAATGAGTTTGGTGGATTTTTGCCCTGTTCTGGGGAATTTTTTGGCTGAATTGCAGAATAATACACATGAACTGTGGAGTAACAGTTCTGAGGAATTATTTATCCGCAGTTTAATTAATTATTCCTCAGTACATGTAATTATTCCATAGTTCAGTGATCAGTTCTGCAGACTTTTTCTCTCCACAGTTTATTACAATTATCTGCAATTTATACATTTATTTCTAAGTTGGAATTTCCACAAAAGTTGCTTATTTGATTTCTGCATGATCGCGGAAGCAAAAATCTGACTTTCGTGGAAATTCCACCAGCAGAATTTTTTTTTTCACTCTCCTCTAATGGCAGCATATCACAGACTGTTGTTATCAATGTTTGAGATGTTAATGCTTAAAAAGGGTTGTAACGTTCACAACGGCCCAGATATTCAAAAGGGTTGCACATGGTACAACAGTGTTATGCCATACACAACCCACTGATGTGCCCTGGGTGATATTCAAAAGAGAAAAGTGCGCCGCACAAATCCCAATGCGCCGGAGCACATCAGTAATGTATGCAGGCACAGGTGGGGGTGCCCATGCATAACCTGCACAGTCCTATATTCAGCCTGGGATGTGCAGAGCCATGCATGTGCAACCCCTACTTGTGCCTGCACAAAGTTAAGCCAAAAAAAAAAAGGAACAAATGATGACCACCCACAGGTGAGCTGCTGCATTGCAGGGCTCAACACGGCAGCTGCCGCCTGTGGGTGGCCACCCAAGTTCCTGCCACACCTGGCAACACCCCCCCATGCCCCATCGTGGGCATCTGTGTAAATAAACCCCCCCTCCAATATCCCTGGTGGTCCAGTGGACCGAGTGCTGCCTGATCACGGGCATCTTGTTAAATAAACACCCCCCATCCTATATCCCTGGTGGTCCAGTGAACTGCTATGTTCCTGATCGAGGGCATTTGTCTACAAAAAAAGCCTTGTCTAATATCCCTGGTGGTCCAGTGGACCACTATGTTCCTGATCGCAGGCATTTGTCTACAAAAAAAAGCCTTGTCTAATATCCCTAGTGGTTCAGTGGACCGCTTTGTTCCTGATTGCGGGCATTTGTCTACAAGAAAAAGCCTTGTTTAATATCCCTGCTGGTCCAGTGGACCGCTGTGTGCCCGATCACGGGCATCGGTATAATAAACCCCCCGTCCAATATCCCTGGTGGTCCAGTGGACCGATCACTGCCCAATTGCGGGCGTCTGTGTAAATCACCTCCCCGCCAATATCCCTGGTGGTCCAGTGGACTGCACTCTGCCTGATCGCGGGCATCTGTAAAACATAAGAAACAAACTATTACCCTGGTGGTCTAGTGTACCCCCCTCTCCACCTGCCCACTGAGCCCCACTGCCCCGCTCCCCCTGGTCAGCCGGTGGGCGGCAGCACCACACCAGCCTGCCGCCCCGCCGCCCACCAACTGACAGCTCGGTAGGGCTGCATGCCCATTGGTTCACAGTGTGAGCCAATGGGCATGCAGCCCATACCATACTACACATTCCAGATAAAAAAAAAGAACGGTAAAGCTGCAACACCAGGAGACCTGGGGGGAACCGAACCACTGTTCTGGGCTCTCCCATCCTGCCATGTGTGGGTGCCTTAACCACTCTACCACGGAAGTGGCTCGGCCAACAACCCCAGCACATAGCAACTAGATCCTTTCCAGGAAGAGTGACAGGGGTAGTGTAATTTCCTACCACTGTTATACCCCTGTCACTCTAAATCCCAGCATGCTCTACATAATGCAATTCTTCATGCACAGTTTTGGTTTTGGCATGTTGACCCAGTACCTCTAAAAAGGCACCTCGGTCAAGAGTAGAGGAACCAGGGACACCTTGTCTTTTTTAGTCACAAGGGCTACTTTCTGACATTCATCACAAGAACAGCAATAGGTAGTGACATCCTCATGAATCCCAGGCCAGTAAAACTGGTACAATAATCTGGCAAGGGTGCGATCCCTCCCTGAGTGACCAACCATAGGACTGAAATGTGCTATCTGTAACAACTCAGTTCTATACTTCTTTGGTATGACCAATTGTTCTATCTGCTCCTGCATTTGAGGATTAACCCAAACTCTGTACAGTAGCCCATTGCATTTTTTAAACATTGGTTCACCCTCTTTTTGTTTAATCACCAGCTGCTTAAAATAATCTTGGAGAAAAACATGGTAAGTTTTCTCAGAAAAAAAATCAGTCAACTATCAGTTTTGTTGCAGCATTTTCATGTATCAACCCCTTATGTATTTCTGTCTTCTGTTGTCCCTGTTTTTTTGAGACAGCTTCTTTCTTTCCTTGACTTCTGGACCTTGGAGCTGGGTTCAAACAAGTCTGAATCAAAGTCACCAAAAGAAAGAGTCCCCAACATCTGAGATTTTCTTTGCCTGTGCTCTTGTTACCAAAGCTACTGAAACAGTAGGATTTGTTCCCTCTGTGATTAACTTAGCAAATCCTGGAAAGTCATTTCCAATGGTATACCATTATGTGGATGCCACAATTAGGACACTGCAGTTAGGGCACCACAGCCAATTCACGTGTCATGCTGGCGAACTAGATTTTGCGTCACTCAGCAGGGATGGCGCTGTAGGTGTGTTGGGCCCCTTGCCCATACACTTCCTGTTTGGAGGTGATTATAATATAGTACAGGGGTGCAGGGGACAAAGTCCCCCCCCCGCAGTGGGGGTGGGGTGGGGCACAGCCTCCCACAAACAGACAGACAGAACATGCCCCAGAGCATTCGGCATGAAGGGGGTCAGGCGGCACAATGGACAGGCGTGATGTTTGCCATCAACATTGTGCTGGTACCCTAATGATGGTCACCCTTTTTCTTGTTGCTGTTACGTGGGTGAACCATTTCCAATAACCACAGGTACAGGTAACTTTCGTACTACCCCACTTTCATTTGGTGTGACACCTCATTAATATTCAGAGTCACTTGGGTTATGGGATGATATTGAGTGTCACTTTGGATGCAGATGACCCCCAGTACCTGATCCTTTTGCACAGTCTTTTCCCAGAACTTCAACAGGCACCAGGGTCTGTCTGCTTCCTGCATCTATAAGTCCCTTCACAGTTTTATATTCTTAGAAACAGAGAAACATATACATTGTTGGCAGAAAAAGACTGCTTGGCCCACCCAGTCTGCCTAAATTTTCTCCTGCCTAGTCTGTCTTTGCAGACCCTACCTGATCTCCATCGACCATCCCACCACCAATTTACCAATATTCCCTTATGCTTATCCCATGGATGTTTGAAGTTCCCACTGTTTTCACTCCCACCCCCTCTGCTGGAAGACTGTTCCAGGCATGCACCACTCTGTCTGTGAAGTAGGATTTCCTCATGTCCCTCTTGAAAATCTCCTTCCAGCTTCATTGCATGCAAACTTGTCCTGGTGCACTTTCTCTAGGCCCCCTACTTTTTTCCTTTTTTTTAAATGACCTCCCATCAGCATGTACCCACTCATCCATCCAAATGTATGCGGACGACACTGTCCTGTATTCCTCCGGTCCTACCACACAAAGTGTAGCAACCCTACTTCAGGTGGATTTCTACGCCATCCAGTGCTGGCTGAGGATAAATCAGCTATTCCTAAACCCGAAAAAAACTGTATCACAAACTTTCGGTTCCCAACAGAGACTCTCCCGCCAAACCCCCTGCCCCCCTTTCAAAACCATAGACCGGGACCCCCCTGGACAATTGTACCTCCTTCAGATATCTAGGCATCTGGCTAGACCAGCACCTAGATTTCACCACTCATATAGACTCACTTCACAAGAGACTACTCCCCAAGCTAGGTACCCTATTCCACAACAAAAAATGCCTCCCCACACAAACTAGGCTTGATATTGTCCAAAAAATGATTCTCCCTGTTTTCGACTATGGAGACATAGTCTATTCCATTGCCCCCACATCAGCTCTGGCCAGCCTAGACACCATGTTCCACTCTTTCTGCTGGTTCATTCTAGATTGTCCTCAATCCACTCACCACTGCAATCTATACAGCTCCACTACCCTGCCGTCACTCCACGACCATAGACAAACAAACTGCGTTAGGTTTGCTGCCAAATTCTGGTCCCACTCCCTCCCCCCATCTGGCCTCTACCCTCTCCAGACAATCCCCTCCTACTTACTTCCTCAGGAACACAGATCCCAGACTGCTACACGTCCCATTCATGTGTACTTCCAATGGCCAGGCTGCTTTTAGTTTCCGAATCCCACAGATCTGGAATGCTCTGCCGGCCTCCATAAGACATGCACAGAACCCACACCAACGGAACCCTCTACTCAGAGCCCATTTCTCTTCCAGCTGTACCTGTTATAACTAGTCACTCTAGTGTTTCCTGCTTGCTGTTACTATAAAAGTATATGTAATGTTATGACCCTGTCATTCTGTATACTGTTTTCAAGAACCTCTGTCTGTATTTTGAATCCAATTGTTATATATGCAAGCCTTGACTTCCCAAAAAAAAAAATGTTTTTCCGTCTATATCCATGTACTGTATTTATGGGTCTCAACCACCAGGTCACATCTGGAATCAAGCTTTTAGCTCAGTATGCTTTCCTGGTAAATCTCATAAATAAATAAATAAAATAGACTCCCCTCCTGTACCCTGTTCACCCCATGAGGTAGTTTAGTTCTGTATGATGCCCCCCTTTCTAGGATGTACATGTTGAGATCCCTCAGTCTCTTCTAGTAGGGCATTTGATGTAACCCCTGCACCATTTTTTTTAACTTGCACTTTATACTCCCCTCTGCTCCCTGAGCTCTGAACCACTGGGAGTCATCTATGGTGTCTGCCCTTTTTTCTCTTCTCCTACCTGGAGCCTGTAGGTGGTCACCCGTGGAGCATTGGTTCTACTATGCCCAGGCAGGAAAAGGTGGGGCCCATACACCCCAAGCTTCTAGTTTTATTGGATCACCTCTGGCACCATTTTAGTTGCCCTCCTCTGAACTGCATCCTCTCTGTCTATGTTCATTCTGTGATGTGGCCACCAGAACTGGACACAGTACTCCAGGTGAGGTCTCATCAGCGACTGATACAGTAGTAACACCACCTCCCTCCTCTTGCTGGTGATACCTCTTCCTATGCACCACAGCATTCCACTGGCCCTGCTCACTGCCTTGTCACACTGACCGGCCAGTTTTAGGTCATCAGATAGCATAACCCCAAGATCTCTTTCCTGCCTAGGGACTGTCAGCACCCCTCCCCCCAGTTTATATTCAGCTCTTGGGTTTCTATGTTCTGGGTGCATGATTTTGCACTTTTTGGCAATGTACCCCAGCTGCCATGCCCTTGACCACTTCTCAAATTTTCTCAAGTCCCTACTCATTCTCTCCACCCCTTCTTAGTATCCACCCTATTACAGATTTTGGTGTCATCTGCAACAAGGCATACCTTACCTTTCAGTTCTTCTGCAGTTTCACTTATGATGACATTGAAAAGGACAGGTCCCAGTACCCAGCCCTGCAGCACCCTGCTGGTCACTGTCCCCTCATCAGAGTCAGTGCTGTTTACCACAATCTTCTGTTGCCTATCCAGTCTCCTATGTCACACAGTGTCAAAGGCCTTGCTGAACTCCAAGTAGGCCAGGTCAACTGCCCTTCCTGGATCTATTTCCCTTGTCATCCATTTGATGAAATTAATCAGATTTTTCTGGCATGACCCCCCCCCCCCGTGAATCCATGCAGCATTTGGTCTTGTAACCTAAGCAGGACTACATCTGCTCTCCTCCTCCTCTGGAACCATGCCTGCTTCCACTGAGTTGTTGAATAAGGCAGTCAGTGGTGCAGCAAGCACCTCTCTGAGTTCCCTTAACACCCTTGGGTGTATCCCATTTAGTCCCATGGCCTTGTCCACCTTCAGATTTGCAAGTCTCTTCAGGATTTTGTTTCTCTGAAAATGGACGGAGTTGTCCCCCTCCTCCACAGTGTTCCTGCTGCTTCTTGGAGGTCCAGCCCCTTCTACCTCCTCTGTGAAGACTGAGCCAAAGTACCTGTTCAGGATGTCTGCTTTTACTGATCCTCTTTTATGAAGTCTCCCTCTGCCGTCCTCCTTATCCTCATTATCCATCCCTTTGCTTTCCTCTTCTCACTTATGTAGGAGAAGAAATTCCTGTCTTCTTTTGCTACCCATTTGGTTATTCTTTCATTTGTTTGCACCTTTGCTCCCCTCACTGCCTTACCTGCTTCCCTCTGTTTTATCTGGTACACTTCCCTATCTTCATCTCTCTGTGTTTCTTTGTACCTCCTGAATGCCACCCTTTTCTCCTTCACCTTTGTGGCCACTTCCCTTGAGTACCATAAAGGACTTTTTTTAACTCCTGCTTTTGCTCACTTTCTTCTTGCTGAGGCTGGTTGCCTTCACTATGCCTTCCATTAATTTTCTCCACTGTTCCTCTATCCCTTCCCAACAATCCTCCTCTGTGAGGCTGCTTCTGAGTCTGTCTCCCATTTCTCTAAAATCTGCCCTGCTAAAATCCAGGACCTTTGTCCTTGTGCAGTTTGCCTCTGCACCCATCTTAATGTTGAACCACACTGTATGATGATCACTAGTCCCGAGGGGGCAGCCCATTGTGACGTCTGCAGTACTGTCTCTGTTAATAACCACCAGGTCCAATATTGCCCTCTCCACAGTGGGTTCATTGACTAGCTGGCTGAGAAACACCAGCTGCAGGGAGTCAAGGATGATCCCGCTTCTAGCCAAAGCTGCAGCTGGAAGACTTCATTCCACATCTGGAAGACTGAAGTCCCCACCTGTCAGCACCCTCCCCCTTTTTTGCCATCCTGCTGATGATTTCCCCTGAAGTTTTATCCAGCTCCTCCCCTTGTCTTGGAGATCTGCATATCACCCCAGTATGAGCAGTACATCCCCCTCTCCTATCCTTCTTTCTTCCCTACCCCTTTCCATTTTCCCCTCCTTTTTTCCCTTCTTGCTCTTTCTTTCCCTCCCCCTTCTTTTCTTTGTCCTTTCCATATTCCCCTCCCCATTACCACATTTGTCCTAGTAGTGAGACTAGGTGCATAATTTTCCAACTAATTAAAATATGTCTTGATATTTTAATTTATGTTAATTAAATATATCAATGCATTATGCTGTTGGTATAATATTGAGATATTTTTAACTACAGTATTTATTGTATAGCACTCTTCACATTGCACCTTGCTCACTTTTTGCACTGATTCATCTGGTCCATCTAAGTTAATGCATAGCATATACGAAGAGCAGCAATTACATTTTCAGATGGGAGGCATTTTCCCATTAGAAATGCACCATGTGCAGGTACAAAACACCCAGTTAAAGTACTACTGTACCTTGTTGTACAGGCATTATTTCAAGCTGGACTGAATTCTTTAATACCTCCTCTATCCCCAGTTAGTTGATGCTATGTGTTTTAACTTTTTTCCTCAGGTGTCATACCCTGTCAACATGACTTCAACACACAGCTCATCACTCAGTATGTTAATGGGGTATACTGCCCACTCTGTCATATCTTATTGTTTAGTTATCTATCTAAAAAAATTTTGCAAGTCATGGCTCAATATAACATATGCATGTCAGGTTTTTCACTACAATTGTGTGACTAAGAAAGATAAAAAACATTGGGTGTTTGTCAATAAATAACTTGTGAAGCCACCATTTGTATGAATGAAACAGCAAAATCATTGTAGAAGATGTTTAATATGTATAATAGCTTATCTCTCTTGTTCTGCATGGTTGTTATTGCCATTTTGATAATCTGCAGGTAATTTTAATACAGTTTAGTTTTTGACTATAATGTGAATTCCGTGATTAAATGTATAACTGTATATTAAATTCACATTGCAGGGTCCAAGGATGTGTTATAATTATCAACAACAACAGTAATAAAAGTTTATGAAAGGACATTAAAAGACAAGGGATGGATATTGATCTCATCAAGCTGAACTGACTCCCTTTTTCTTGGTGTTAATTAGAAAACTGAGTTAATGGATCAGTGTGGGAGTTCTGGGAAAATGTAATTACTAAAACATTTGATGGGCCATTGTCTCTTTCCCTTGAGATTAAAAACTGAAGATGTACCATAACATTTTTGTTTCTAATGTTTACTGTTCTGTTCTGTATTTATTTATTCTTCAGATTTTTATTTCAGTAGTGAAGCAGTTTAGCATAAAACAGCATGCAGTGAAATGACTTGCTGACAAATTCAGTAGGAGGTGTCTCACCAAAGTTTCTGATGAAACATGTCAGAAAGCATGTCCATAGCTGTATTGATCCTATGCAATGAGATAAATACTGTATATATGCCATTTTTTACTCAGTCCAAAAATCATGACAGTGGGAAGAAGCTGTGAAAGTTATGTGACAAGTTGGGTAACTCCAGCATTTAAAAAAAAAATGTCCCTCTGTACTGAATATGGTATATGCTTTGAGTAATATTTTGCTTGATTTTAACCAAACTTCATTTAATTTTGCTATGTTTTGCATTCGTACTATGATTTCGCTCACCAGTGACAACATAAAATGTTTATATTTCACTCTGTCACTCCACTTTCATCAATGCAAGACTTAACAGACATTGCATACCCACCAATTGCCTGCTCCTTATTATGCACTTCTTTATTTTTTTTGCATAAAGTTGACTGGCTTTAGAGAATTATTTTTAACTGGTAATAAGGGGCCCACTGATAGATTTAAATGAAACATGTCCATTTTTAAGGGACTTGAAAGGAATGTTTTCTAATAAGAGGATGTTGGATTGGATAATGAGCTCACACATATTGTAAAATAAAAAAATAGTTTATACCTAAAGCAATTTGAATCAAGAATACAGTGATACAGTACGCACATGCTAAGACTGCCTTATTGTCAATAGTATCAAATTCATATTTTATTTTTTAAATCTGCAAAATATACTATGGTGTATGATATACAATGTTTCCTATAAGCATGGTTTATTATGTACAGAATGTTGTTCCTGGTTTACACACTGAACACAATCTAAATACATTCAATATAATTGAAACTATTGTTTTATCACACATGTTTCAACAAGGGCCCACATATGGAATGCCTTTTTGGTGATTTTTCAGAAAACAGTATTTGGTTAAAACACAAGTAATTGTAAAAATCTCAAATGATTGGTATTTTTAAGAGTAGCAAAATGATTTATACCAAAGGTAAACTGAAAGAAAAAGAAATCATTTTTGAGTGACCAATAGAATAAATGTCAACATGTGTTGTTTCCTATTCATGACAGATTCTGATGTACAAAACTTGAAAACTCAGCATTCTAAAACCAGAGTTGCTTGTCAGTTCTAATTTACGTAGATGCAGACAGTTTCATACAGCAGCTTTCTGGCCTGAAGCTGCCTGTCTTGCAGACAGGCCCACCATGTCAACGGCATGTCCTTGAAGACTTCGGGTAAAATGAAGAGCTGGGAATTGCCACCAACAGTGGATTTTATACATGTAAATGAGATTTCAAGTAGCCAGCCTATTACCAGTTCTTGAGGCGGAACAGCAAAAATGGGAGACTCCAGCCCTGAACTCATCACACCCTTAAAGAGCCTGCATGTATGCATACCCATAGTATTGAACTTGTCCCAAATATGGAGATGTATGTATTTTAAACTGTTTATCCAAGAACCCTTAATGAGCTAAAAATCATTTTGTTTCTGCAAGCATCCAAGGGAAGCAATAAAAAGCACAATGCAGTAATGAATCTAATGCGCCTTTATAGAAGAGTCATACGTTGCTTTAGTAAAAAGCACCTCTGAGCCCCAAATAAGTACACATGGCAGCTTAAACAAACTCTAGACAGAGCTGATATGGCTGTGGTGAGCTTGCAAAGCTGCAGAGAATGAACGCCACCAAGTGTCATCTCCATGATGGCAGTGGTGATGCAACTGCACATGTGCAGCAGTCGTGCATGCGTAGTTGCAGTGAATGGCATTCTATAATTCCCAAGATGGCAGCACCAGCAGAATAGCACATGCACACCTAAAAAATCATGGTAAATGAGACTGGAGACATCAGCACAATGTAGCTGGGTGGTAGGTAGGGCGCATAGGACTTTGGGGGTGTATAGCGAGGAGAATATGTAGCAGGAAAATGGAGGTGCTGCTACCATTGTATACAGTAGGTCTGGGAAAACCAAACATACTGGTGCACACAAATGGCAGCTGTGGACAATATCGAATTTATTAAATAGCATTTTTAAACTCACACAGACACACTGATGAGACAGCCTAAATCCCCAGTGCTTTGAGGTGCACTACCTCTTCATGGGGGGGAGGGTGTCTGAATGAGTTTACATTTGCTATTTAATAAATTCAATACAGTCTGCAGCTGTCATTTGTGTGTGCTGGTATTTTTTGTTTTCCTAGTTCACAGTATAGCCTAAACTCGGCAGCACCTAGCTTGGCTGAGTGAGTGCATTCTTTGTGTGCTTTGGGTTTTCATTACCACTGTATAGATCACTGGTTTGTCCTCATCTGACATACTGTCTACAGTGTGGGAGTCTGCATTTGAAGAAGAGGGACAGAGTGGAGGCAGTGCATAGGAGGGTAACTAGGGGAAGCACCACATCAGAGCGACACCCCCACAGCGACACCACAGTGCCGACGCAGTAGAGCCCGGCAGCCACAGCAGCAACATCCCAAACAGAGCAACTCACCCACCACAGTGTCAGCTCTTCTGGGGCTGGCAGTGAACAGTGGCTTCCAGGTGTGAGCTCTGGGGTGCATGGGGAGGGGTGCATGCCACCTCGGGCACACTGTGCATCCCCCCAATGCCACCACCAGTACCGTGCCTATACCACCTCTGTCTTCCCTGTCCCAGTCACAGTGCCTGGGGTCCCTGGCTGCGGTCAGTTGCCTCTGTCATACAGCACTGCCTGGTAGCACTTTGGTACTGTGCCCCTCCCTGTGTGTCTGCCCATACAGCCATCTGCAGTGGGCTACAGTTCCCCACCTTCTGTGTCCTGTAAGTCCAGTTGTGTCCCATTCTTCACTGTGCCTATCAATACTGCCGGGCTGCCACCCTGTGTGTCACCCTGCTGCCCAGCGGTATCACCGTCATCGTGAGGGAGGGTGCTCCTTCCATCGGGTCGCTACTGGTGTTGCCATCTCTGGTGTGGCATTCTGTGTCAGGTCACCATGGTGTCCATCATGGGCAATGTGCCAGGTGCTGTGGCGTTGTTATGACTGTTGGTCTGCAGTCCATCGGGGTGCACTGCAGCGGTGTCCCAGTGTCACTGTGGGGGAAGTCGCTGATGTTGCTACCTCTCTGATGTGGTGCTTCCGTAACTAGATGGATCTAGGGTGAGAAGGGAGAGAGGTGACATGATTGAAACATGCAAATATTTCCATGGGGTAAATAAAGTTGATAGTGGGGAATTGTTCACAGGGAGTGGGAACACGAACACCAGGAGCAAATCCATGAAGCTGGAGGGGGCAGATTTAAGAGGGATGCCAGCAAGTTCTTTTTCATGGAGAGGGTTGTAGAGGGTTGGGAAAAAGCTGCCAAAAGAGATGTTCTGTGTGGGAATCAGTGTGGGGGGCAGATATGGGTGGGACAGATACAATGGCTTGGTAAAGACTGTAGCAGAAAGCAAGGGGAGAAGGTGGAGTGAAGAGCCACTAGGGTTCTCTTGTTCAGCATTAGATGTGTAGAAATGGGCAAATACAATAGGCCTTTCTCTACTGGCAAATTATATGTTCTATGCATTTGTTATGATATACATCATGGTGCAGCCTTGTAGGTAGAACCCAGATCAACGAATAAGGAAATCCCAAGCAGGAATCCCACTGCTGTCACTGGTTCACAATGGGACCCTGTGTAAATCGCTTGACTTCTCTACACTTCTAGTCACCCAGTTGTAAAATTGGGGAGCTGCTGGGTGCCAATGAAAATTAGACATTGCATCTCAGTTTGTCTATCCTGAATGAAGACATTTAAAATATAAGAAGTAAAAATAATAATATTAGTACATGAAGTGTGACTGCATGGGATTTTGGTGCATGGCTTCAAGAGTTGTGTGATCTCAGTTTACCTAAGCAGCTCAGATGTGTCATTTGTGTATTTAGTGTTTAGCATATTACTTAGTGGCTGCTCAACTTAAAAGGGTGTCACCAACTCCATTTAGGCTGAAAAGGGCCCTTAGCTACCATAAACAGACATTTCAACAACCAAAAAAACTCGTATAGGATACATTTGGTAGTTTTGTGTAGAAAATCTCTTATCAAATGAAGATTTGTATTTTAAAAAATGGAACTAACATTGTATATATGCCAGCAATATTTTGGTGGTAGACTACTCAAACAGTGAATTGCTGTTTTCTTTTTTTTCTGTAAATCACTTCTTTAGATGGTCTGTTTAGGAGAAAAAAATTGCTTTTAATGGAGTTTGAAAATCCTCCTTTGAAATTAAAATAGCGTTAATATTGTGTGCTTAGCTGAGTTGCATTGCCCGTTTAACCATTCTCAGCTTTGTCTCCCCAGGCACTGGTTTCATCTAAGTGAATCGTGATCTGCTCTCCATGTTCTTTCCTGCAGGCGTTCTTCAGTTATGTTCCAGATCAGCTTCTTGGGGAATCTGTCAGCTAGGATTCAGAGAAACTATATTCAGAACAGCAAATGATGTTCAAAGCAAGGGAGGGATGAATTTGCCCAAATCTTGCCAGCATCAAACTTTTGCACGGTCAGCAGGAGTTGAGCTGTGCGCTGTCCAGCTTGGCAACACAGGTCATGTACATGGACGTTTCAACATTCAAGTGCTGAAAGGTGTCAAGACAGAAAGTGTGAAATGAAAATGTCTTCATCATAAATTTGAGGTTCATCTCAGAATGGGACAGTGGTTACACTAATGAGGCACTGTAAGAGGAACGTCACAGCACAATAGTCTCATGCTGGCTCTGACCTTGAGGGTGCCTGGTGCTACAAATAGACTATCATTACTTTTTTTATCATTACCCCAGGCACCTGTGCTTCAGGTAGCAAGACTGGATACTATATGAATCTATGTAAATGATTCAACTGTTTAAGTAGTCTGTATATACTATTTAAGATTAATCTTACAGTAACTGTGCTTTTTGCAAATTGTTAGTAATTAAAAAAAAAACATATTTTGACCACAAAAAGCATTAGGCAAACATAGTGATGGGAAGGTAGCCTTTATGAGCCATCAAATACTACCAGATGGTATTTTTTATTTGTACAGGTTAAGCCAGATAATATCTTAACTATATTATACTAAACTATCTGTCAATATCCATTTGAACAGAGAAGATAGTTTAACTGTATAATTACTGTCTAACCCAAGTAATAATGATCAGTTCTGAAATTTCTTAAAATACGGTAGGAAAGAAAAGGTGCAGTTGTGTTAGTCCTTGGAAAACTAGAGTCACTTGTCAGGTTGATACCTTTTATTGCACAAACATTTATATATTGTACAAAGATGTTACAGTACAATGAAGAAATCTGTCTGGTCCTGCAGGACTGGCTGCAAACTTATATTCTGCCACAGATATTATGTGCTGTCAAAGTATTCACACTTTTTGACTATTTTTATTCAATAAAATACTGATTTCAAAACTTCCAATGTCATTTCACTCTTTCTTTGTCCTGAAAACCCTCTTCTATGCTTACTATTTAGTGTCATCTATGACATTGCATTGTATCTTAACCAATAATCTCTGAGAATAATTCTGCCACAAAAGTGAGCCTATTCTGTAGAAACAGTGGGGAAAATGTGCCATAAATGTTTAAAGAGCCTGCTCTAGAACCTTGGACTGAAACGGTAGAGATTATTAGGGGCCTTGATATCAGATGGAGAGTGGCATTATGAGCATATAGGAGTAATAGTAGTTGCAGCAGTAGCTGTAGCAACAGCAGCACCAGCAGAGTAGCAGCAGTAGTAGTAACAGCTGTAGCAGCAGTAGCAGTAGTAACAACAGCAGAGAAGTAGTAGTCCTGTAGTAGCAGCAGTAGCGATAGCACTTGCACTAGTAGTAGTAGTAGCAGCAGTAACAGTAGCAGCAGCAGCAGCAGTAGTAGTGGTAGTAGCAGCAACAGCAGTAGTAGCAGTGTTAGCCACAGTAACAATAGTAGTAGTGGTAGTAGCAGCAACAACAGTAGTAGGACTGGTAGTAGCAGCAGCAACAGTAATAGTAGTGGTAGTAGCAGTAGCAACAGTAGTAGCAGTGGTAGTAGCAGCAACAACAGTAGTAGCAGTGGTAGCAGCAGCAACAGTAGTAGTAGTGATAGTAGCAGTAACCGTAGTAGTAGTGGCAGTAGCAGCAACAGTAGTAGTAGTGGTAGTAGCAGTAACCGTAGTAGTAGTAGTAGCAGCAACAACAGTAGCAGCAGTGGTAGCAGCAGCAACAGTAGTGGTAGTATTGCTAGTAGCAGTAACAGTAGTAGTAGCAGTAGTAGCAACCATAGCAGTAGCAGCACTAGTTTATTTTTGTAAGTAACAGGGCACCACTCCAATGATTGGTGCACTTGTACAATACAAAGTACAATGCTGCACAGCTGAGAAGGAGATGATAAAGCTAAGAATATTTGGCATGACTGTGCTATTTTTCTGGTACGCACTCCTGCTGGTGGCCTATTTGTTACATTTATTGAATTTCATTCAAGCTATGTTTTAATGTTCTATACTTGGAGGTTCTGTTTTATTTATTTTAGGCAACTGACTGAATGTGTGAGAACGACCTGTTTGAACCTGTGAATGGCACTTTGAGTGTCCCTGAGGGATCAAGAAAGGAGCTGAACTGACCAAGGAGTTGAGATTAGGAATAGAGTTCTTTAGTGGAGGCAGTTAGAGCAGAGTGGAGTGGGAAGAAAGAAAAAGAGGTCAGTCTGTGGAAGCTAAAGGCTGATGAAGTGAAGCAAGGAGGATTGAGAAGAGAAATTCAGAAATTAACAGACTATCAGACAGTGGAATAAGCGTGGCAAGTTAAAGAATGAAAACAGAAGAGAAGAATAAAAGGAACTAGTCAGGCTGGGAAGCTGAATAACCACTGAGTTTACTCCCCATTCATGGAGTCTGAATATTAGGATGTCTGTCTTGCTACTTAGGTTGTCAGATTTTATAATAATATCATGATTATGCTGTCTTGCGCGCGCAGTGCAAACAACATATTGTGGTTGCTTGGTGCAGAGTAGCATGTTTTGGAGGTGCAGTCGTGTTGAGGCCAATGGTGTCACTGCTTTTTCAGGCTGGTCTCTGTAGCACAAATGAAATAGCACTCTGTCTATTACACCACTGCAAAAGAGTGCCACCAACTTGAAACAATTTCGCCACTGAAATGAGGGAGCGACCCATCATTGCAGGGTGTGCCTTGCCCGGTGTAACATTTCAGTAAACATAGCAATGGCTGTTGGCCGTCCACCTCTCACAATCCCCAGAGCTGACTTCGGGGGTGCCCAATCCCCCTGTGGCATGCCCCCTCCCCAGTTCATTTGCCGATGGGGAACCCCAATCCCCATCGGCATATATTCCCCTTTGTTTTGTTTAATTGCTGAGGAAGGTGCCCAATCCCCCTCAGCATCATCCCCTCCAACACAGACTTGCAGATGGGGGGCCCAATCCCCATCGGCTTCAGTCCCCTGTCTGCAATCTGTCGAGGGGGTGCCCAATCACCCTTGGCATCATGCCCCCCCAAACACAGACACGTTGTCTTTGCTGACAGGGGGCCCAATCCTCATTGGCTTTATTCTCCTCCCCCAAAAAATCAGGTGGCACACTGGGAGCCCACCCCAGTGTGCACAAAGCAAACCTGTGGGAGAAAACCTTTCCACGATGTTCGTTTTTTTTTTTTACCTGTAAAACAGAAAATGATCCCTTGTGGTCACAACAGCCCCCTCCCCCAACCGACACCCACCCTTTGCACACCCCACCTCACCGCACCCCCCGCACCCCAAACTTACCTCCGAAGCCCAGCGGGACGATCTTTGGTGGAGTGGGAACACGTCCGCACTCTTCAAACCTGACCACATAAGCTGTATAATGGCATCAATGAAAGATTTCAACTTAGGTGGATATCTTAGCCATTTTTATGACTTCTGGCTCCAAATTTTCAACATGAGATTTTTGGGACCCCACCTCATGAATTCAGTCACTGTCATTTCATTATTCGGTTCCAAAAGGTGATTTCATGGTCACTGCGCTGAATCACCTTTTGGGACCAATTAACAAAATGACAGAGACACTGTCCATGAGGTGGGCTCCCAAAAAGCCTATGTTGCAAATTTGGTGAAAAAAATTCCCCAAAATGACTGTTATGAGCATGCATTGCACAGTTTCCATGCACATTCATATGTTCAAGAATTTTTAATATTTTCACTCCAGATTTTCAACATTGCCATTTTTTCACATCTCCTTAAGTACAGTACAGCTGTCATTTTTCACATCCTGCCCGAAATGTGTTTTCACACATCTGGTGCAGAATGGTGCAGTCTCTGTGGGAAATCAATGTTTGGGACAGATTAACAAAATCACAGTGCCAGTGTTCATGAGCGGAGGTTCCAAATGCTTTCATGAGGTGGGGTCACAAAAACCCCATGTTGAAAATTTGGAGTGCAAATACCAACAAACGCCCGGGACTTTAGGGTTTCTAACCATAACATCCCACCCTGTAGAGAATGACAGGTGTCAGTGGTGTGACTTTGGATTCTCTTGGCTGTAATGCTCATGCAATTCCACCCCAACCCCACCCTGCAGCCACTGACAGGCATCAAGGTGTGCCTTGGATGCTTCGGTCCCAAAGTTCACCGCATTTTCCTATACTGCACTAATCTCAATGTATTTCCTTATGGAATAAGGTGAACATAAGGCCCAATGACCCCAAGGCACAACATGACAATTGTTGGAGTCAGCAGGGTAGGGTGAGGTGAAATGGCATGAGCGTTATGGCCAATGACCCAAAGGCACACCTCAATGTCTGTCAGTCTCTGCAAGGTGGGCTGGGGTTGGCGTCAGTTCCAAACTTCACTGCCGTTCCTATTATGCATGTCTCTAACTCCTGCACTACCAATGCCAATGCCAGCAAGACAACATTCAGCATTGACAAGTGCTTGTTATTATTTGTAATGCCCTCTTCAGTTCATTGGTTTTATTAAATATTGTTGAAGCATATTTTTAGCTGGGCATGTGGGGTTAGAGTGATAGACCAGTCAGGTGCACTTGTTCAAATTTCATGGGTTTCCAAGTCACATGACCCTGATTACCCATATTTAGCATCTGGCTCAGTTACTATCTGAGATGCTGTGAGCCACTCAGGATAATACATTCAACAGACAGTGCTAACCTTCAAGAAGATGTCCCAGCTATTGTTTCAGAGATGATAGGGTCCTTTATTCAGCGTTAGTGTAGTGCCGAGTTTTTGGCAACACTATGCCTCAATTTAGTAATCTTTCTAAATATATAACTCCAGATTTAATAAGGGAATTCACCCCAAACATGTGTAACTACTCATTTTATAAATACAGTAGAACAGAAAATTTCTGTTTTACTGTATAACTGGTATTTTTAAGAGAGTGAGCAGGAGTTGTTCATATGTTCAGATATATTTTTTGAGTGACCATCTCTCTTTCCCATTTTGTGGATTATATTGCAGCCTTTGTGTTTTGGGCTGCAGGACCTTAAGTGTTTTTATTTATTTATTTATTTCATTTTTGTTGACCGGGTAAGTGCACTAGACAAATCCGCCAATTTTCAGACACGATCCAGGGGGAGGGGATACAGATGAATGCTTACTGACCTTAAACCAGATTAAGCTTTACATCTTACATTTTACATCTGTTCTGCAGCTTTGGAATGTGACTTGTTGTGAGCAGAAGTTGAATCTTTTCAGTCAGTGACTGTCATGTTTTGCTAATAATATGCTGTTAACTGTTTGGCTATATATGCTAGACTGCTCCTTTGTTTTTCTCTAATTCTTTAGGAAGGAGAACACCTGGGGTGATGTGGTATGAGTGGACTGAGTCCACAAAATGTTGGTGGAAGATAGTTCTCAGGTCAGGGTTGTCCTGTTGGGGGGAGTTAGGTGGACCGTGGTGGAGTTTCAATTGATGATTCTTGCAGGGTCTGCTCTGTGTTGGTGGCCAGTGGCTACTAGGCAGTCTACTCATGCTAGGGTTTCCCACTGACTGCTGTTCCCCATCTATCTTGCCCCTGCTGGACATCTCTGCTTATTTTCTACCCTCTTCTAGTCAGTTATTTGTCAAGGGGTTCTCTGTGAGAGGGCAACTCTTTTTTGAATAACTATAGCATGTAACATCCATTTGACTTCCTCCTGGCTCCTTGTGTGAGTAGGGGAAGGGATTACGGAGCAGGCACTTGATATTTTCATATTAACCTCCTGAGACATTCTATCCTGTGAGCAAGTGGCTCTTTCACTGTGAGTGATGGGGAGAATCATTTCCTCTGAAATAATACTTCTGAGATAAGAATTTTATGCTATTTTAAACCCTGTTGGACTTGCAGATTTTTTAAAAGTGGACTATATGCATTATCATACAGTACATTGATGATTTAATATATGTAAGCAACTAATAGTGGAACTCATCTACTGACTCCAGTGTTCGTACTTTAATATTTAATTTATCTGGAGTGTGTTATGTGTGCTTTTATTTACTTTAGTTTATTGCTTGTATAGGTAATTCTGGTTTGAATGTTGTGTTTGCCATTTATATATGACTTTTATTTTGAGTTTATGTGTGTTATGAAGTAATTGCTGTAGTCGGTGGGTACTTTATTTTTATTTTTTCTTAATACAGTATCTTGGGGTGGGATTGCACAGGATATGTCTGTCATACAGCAGCCAGGCATGCTTGATTACTCTGCAGAACAACTACTAGAATGGTGCCCCTTTTGGGGGGGCTCCCTTATACCCTCTTGGCAGCCATGACTGACTGCTGTAGGGGTTGGGGGTCCTCAGGTGGCACTTCTCAAAATGTAGATACACTTCATGGGCAGACTAGGGTAGCAAAAACAGGAGTGTGGTGCCTAGGAGGCATTTAGGGAGTAGATTTTTTTCAGGTATATAGTCCCCACTGTCTGACCCCTATCCAAGGAGCTACTGAGATTTTTGATCAGCACATGGTCAATGGACCAGCCAGCTCTAGCCCTCTCATTAGGACAGTTATTTGGAACACAAGATCTTTAAGGAATAAAACTGCGATGATGGAGGCTTTCATTGCAGATTCCTTGGCAGATCTGATGTCTATAACAGAGACTTGGCTGGGTGATGATGCAGGTCATCTGTTTGGGGAATCCATCCCATCGGGTTATTCCATGGTGTATTATCTTAGGCAGGAGTGCAGGGGTGGTGGAGTAGCCATCTGTTTTAGATCCACATTGGGATTGATGGTATACCCCACAGGAGAGATCAGATCTTTTGAATGCATGGCAAAGAAAGGTGGGCTTCGGACAAGTTGTGAGATTGTGCTCATATACCATCCCCTGGGATATGGGAGAGAATTCTTCCAGAAACTCAAGGGTTTCATGGCCAACCTGATAGCTGAGTCACCCGAACTCTTTGTATTGGGTGATTTTAATGCCTGGATCAAAGATGAAATGTCTGTTTTTGAAAATAAGTTTCTCCAGGTGATAGCTTTCCTGGGCTTTGTACAGGCAGTTGCCAGCAATACCCTCCAGCACAGCCATACCTTGGTCTTTTCTCACTGAGTCTTGCCATTAACAGCATCAAGGTTGATCTGGTCGTTTTGCCAGACTACCATTTCATGCAGTTCTGCTGCAGGGCTCCTCAGCTAACCTCCCCTGTGGAGATCTTCAGTTATCACTCTTTTACAAATTTGGAGCCTAAGGTTCTCCTGACAGCATGGGATGTCTTGGGCAGAGAGATGGCCCATGCAATGGTATTTGAAGTCACAGTGGAGGGTTATAATTTGGCTCTTGCCACTGCTGTCACCTCTTAAGCACCTCTCCATGTCAGCCTCTTGATTTCCCACTACACGTCATCATGGTTTGATGGTGATCCAATGAAGTTTAAGACAAAGGTGCAGAGGTTGGAACATTCTTAGTCAGAAGCCCCACTCATAGGAGGAGAAATTGGCATTGAGATCTCATTACAATGAGTATTGTTGTGAGCGAGCTAACTGCCAATCATTATTTGCAATATATATTTCTGTTATACATTCTTTTATGGAATTTCTGTGTATGCCCATGCCAGTGGTAATTGAAGGCATAGGGAAAGACTAGTTTTTTATGTTGATTGCACGCATGTGCAAGAAACATGTTGCGTCGGCTTTCTCCACAAGCAGGTTGTGGAGGCGTGGCACTGTTGTGCCCAATGCCCCCACAGCCTGCAAAGGCTTTTCCCCCATCCCCCAATGCTGTGGCATGCTGCTGCTGACACTAGTTTAGCCAGTGTGCCACAACTTTCTAAAAAATCAGCCACTGCAATCAGGGGCCACCTCGTCATTGCAGCGTCAGCCATCCACTGCAATGAGGGAGCGACCCGTCATTGTAGGGCTGGATGTAGGATCTGTGATATTGTTTGTGAACATGGTGGCGGCTTGCCACCATATTCACAAACAATATGTACCCCCCCCTTGTTTATTTTCCAACAGAGGAGCCCACTCCCCGTCGGCATAATGTAACCCCCTCTCAGTTTTATTGCCTGCCAATGGGATGCCCAATCCCCATCAGCAGAAATGAATTCCCCACCCCCCTTTTATTGTTTGCCGATGGGGGTGCCCAATCCTCCATTGACTACATCTGCCCCCCTCCAAAACAACTGTGGTGGCACGCTGGGAGCCCACCCCAGCTTGCCACATGCCCCTTTTTATTGTTTGTCAATGAGGGTGCCCAATCCCCCATCAGCTACAGCTGCCCCTCAAAACAAGACTCCAGTGGCATGCTGGGAGCCCACCCCAGCATGCCACATGCCCCTGTAAATGAAAAATGGTCCTGCAAAGTCTTTTTAGGTTTTGTACCTGAAAAAGAAATGGTCCTCGTAGTCTCCCTGCCCCCACAATCTGCACCCACCCACTGTGCACCCTGCCTCCCCACACACCCCCATACACCATACTTACCTCTGGAGCTTGGCACGATGATCTTCGCTGGACCGGGAACACGTCTGCACTCTTCAAAGCCAACCGTGAACTGAGGAAATGCCGGTAAGCTGTATAATGTAATAAATAGGATTTTTTCAACTTTATTGCATATCTCGGGCATTTTGGGGAATTTTTTCACCAAATTTTCAACATGGGGTTTTTGGGACCCCTCCTCATAAATTCTTGAACTGTCATGGTGTTAATTGGCCTGAAAGGTGGTTTCATGGTCACTGCGCGGAATCACCCTTCGGGACCGATTAATGAAATGACAGTGCCAGTGTTCATGAGGTGGGCTCTCAAAAAGTCTATGTTGCAAATTTGGTGGAAAAAATCCAAAAAATGACTGTTTTACGAGCGTGCATTGCGCAGTTGCTACGTACGCACGTAACTTCACGAATTTACAATATTTTCATGCCAGATTTTCAACATTGGCATTTTGGCACACCTCCTTGTGAGCAGTACAGCTGTCATTGTTCACATCCTGGCCAAAATGATGTTTTCGCACTTCCGGCGCAAAATAGCGCGGTCACTGTGGGAAATCAGTGTTCAGGACAGATTAAGAAAATGACAGTGACACTGTTCATGAGTAGAGGTCCTAAAATGCCTATGTGGAAAATTTGGTAACGATACTCCATAAAATGACTGTGTTACAAGCGTGCACTGCAGATTGGCACCTGCCTCGTAACTTCGTGAATTTCTAATATTTTCACTCCAGATTTTCAACATTGCCATTTTCCCAGACCTACTTATGAACAGCACAGCTGTCATTTTTCCCATCCTGGCCGAAATTGTTTTTGCACTTACGTCGCAGAATAGATCGGTCGCTTTGGGAAATCACTGTTCAGCACAGATTAAGAAAATGACAGTGATACTGTTCATGAGCAGATGTCCTAAAATGCCTATGTTGAAAACTTGGTGATGATAGCCCATCAACTGACTATGTTACAAGTGTGCATTGCGCACTTTCCATGCACCCTTGTAACTTCACAGATTTGTAATATTGTCACACCAGATTTTCAACAGTGCCATTTTTTCACACCGTCTTATAAGCAGTACAGCTGTCATTTTTCACATCCTGACTGAAATGTGTTTTCATAGTTCCGGCACAGAATAACATGGTCACTGTGGTAAATCAGTGTTCGGGACAGATTAAGAAAATGACAGTGACACTGTTCCTGAGCAGAGGTCCTAAAATCCCTATGTTGAGAATTTGGTGACAAAACTCCATAACATGACTGTGTTACAAGCGTGCATTGAACTGTTTCTATGCACCCTTGTAACATCGCAAATTTGTAATACTGTCATGCCACATTTTCAGCAGTGGCATTTTTTCACAACTCCTTATGAACACTACAGCTGTCATTTTTCACATCCTGGCTAAAATATGTTTTTGCTCTCCTGCGGACAATAGCATGGTCACTCTGGGAAATCAATATTTGGGACAGATTAAGATCGACCGAGTGAGAGGGGGGAGTGACTGAGCTCAACTGAGCTATGTCGGGACTGCTGCAGATTTGTTTGTGGCAGACAAAGGCCCCAACACAAAAGCCCAGTACAAAAGGACAGCCTGCAGCACTGGGAGAAACAGAACAATAGAGCGAGTGAGGGAGGGGGAGTGAGCGAACTCACGGAAGAGCTGTCAGGACTGCTGTGGATTTCTTTGTGGGCAGAAAAAGGCATCAATACAGGCATAGGGGCCCAGTACAAAAGGCCAGCCTGCAGCAGTGGGAGAAACAGTATGAGTGAGTGAGACAAGGGGACTTAGTGAGCTCAACGGAGCTCTGTCAAGACTGCTGGGATTTCTTTGTGGGCAGAAAAAGGCACCAATGCAGGCAGGAGCCCCGTACAAAAGGGCAGCTTGCAGCGCCAGGACAAACAGAATGAGCAATAAGAGAGGGAGACTGAGCTACCTCAATGGAGCTCTGTTGGGACAGCTGTAGATTTCTTTGTGGACAGACAAAGTTGCCAACAAAGCCAAGAGCTCCATGCAAAAGCGCAGTCTGCAGCACCAAGAGAAACAGAATGAGCAAGTGACAGAGCGGTAGTGAGTGAGCTCAACGGAGCTGTAGTGTGACTGCTGCAGATTTCTTTGTGGGCAGAAAATGTGGCAACACAGGCAGAAGCCCAGTACAAAAGGCCAGCTTGCAGCGCAGGCAGAAATGGAATGTGAGAGTGACAGATAAGAGAGTGAGCAAGCTCAGTGGAGCTGTGTCAGGACTGCTTCAGATTTCCTTCTGGCCAGAAAAAGCCACCAATGCAGGCAGGGGCCCAGTACAAAAGGGAAGCCTGCAGTGCAAGGAGACACAGAACGACCGAGTGAGGGAGGGGGAGTCAGTGAGCTCAACTGGGCTTTGTTGGGACTGCTGCAGATTTGCTTGTCGGCAGAAAAAGGCAGCAATGCATGCAGGGGCCCAGTACAGAAGGGCAGCCTGCAGTGGCAGGAAAACCAGAATGAGTGAGTGAGTGAGTGAGCTCAACAGAGCTGTATTGTAACTGCTGCATATTTCTTTGTGGGCATAAGAAGGCAGCAATGCAGGCAGGAGCCCAGTAGAAAAGGGCAGCTTGCAGTGCCAGCACAACAGAATGAGTGAGTGAGAGAAGGGGAGTGAGTGAGCTCAATGGAGCTTTGTTGGGACTGCCATAACATGACTGTGTTACAAGCGTGCATTGCACTGTTTCCACGCACCCCTGTAATTTTGCAAATTTGTAACACTGTCACGCCACATTTTCAACAGTGGCATTTCTTCACAACTCCTTATGAATGCTACAGCTGTCATTTTTCACATCCTAGCTAAAATATGTTTTGCACTACTGCTGGACAATAGCATGGTCACTCTGGAAAATCAGTGTTTGGGACAGATTAAGATCGACTGAGTGAGAGGGGAGAGTGACCGAGTTCAACTGAGCTCTGTTGGGACTGCTGTGGATTTGTTTGTGAGCATACAAAGGCCCCAACACAAGAGCCCAGTACAAAAGGGCAGCCTGCAGCACTGGGAGAAACAGAATGAGAGAGTGAGTGAGGGAGGGGGAGTGAACGACCTCACCCAAGTGCTGTCAGGACTGCTGCGGATTTCTTTGTGGGCAGAAAAAGGCATCAATACAGGCAGGGGCCCAGTACAAAAGGGCAGCCTGCAGCGGTGGGAGAAACAGTACGAGTGAGTGAGACAAGGGGACTTAGTGAGCTTAACGGAGCTCTGTCAGGACTGCTGGGATTACTTTGCTGGCAGAAAAAAGGGCCAATGCAGGCAGGAACCCCGTATAAAAGGGCAGCTTGCAGCTCCAGGACAAACAGAATGAGCAATGAGAGAGGGAGACTGAGCGACCTCAATGGAGCTCTGTCAGGACAGCTGTGGATTTCTTTGTGGACAGACAAAGGTGCCAACACAGCCAGGAGCCCCATACAAAAGCACAGTCTGCGGTGCCAAGACAAACAGAATGAGCGAGTGACAGAGTGGTAGTGAGCGAGCTCAGCAGAGCTCTAGTGTGACTGCTGCAGATTTCTTTGTGGGCAGAAAATGCGGCAATGCAGGCAGAAGCCCAGTACAAAAGGCCAGCTTGCAGCACCGGCAGAAACAGAATGCAAGAGTGACAGATGGGCAGTGAGCAAGCTCAGTGGAGCTGTGTCAGGGCTGCTTCAGGTTTCTTTCTGGCCAGAAAAAGCCACCAATGCAGGCAGCAGCACAGTACAAAAGGGCAGCCTGCAGCACCAGGAGACACAGAATGAGTGAGTGAGGGACGGGGAGTCAGTGAGCTCAACTGGGCTTTGTTGGAACTGCTGCAGATTTGTTTGTGGGCAGAAAAAGGCAGCAATGCATGCAGGGGCCCAGTACAAAAGGGCAGCCTGCAGTGGCAGGAAAACCAGAATGAGCGAGTGAGTGAGCTCAACAGAGCTGTATTGTAACTGCTGCAAATTTCTTTATGGGCATAAGAAGGCAGCAACGCAGGCAGGAGCCCAGTAGAAAACGGCAGCCTGCAGCGCCAGCAGAACAGAATAAGCGAGTGAGAGGAGGGGAGTGAGCGAGCTCAATGGAGCTTTGTTGGGACTGCTGCAGATTTCTTTGTGGGCAGAAAAAGGTGCCAACAGAGGCAGGAGCCCAGTACAAAAGGGCAGCCTGCAGCACCAGGAGAACCAGAATGAGTGAGTGAGACAGGCAGAGTGAGCGACCTCAATGGAGTTCTGTCGGGACAGTTGTGGATTTCTTTGTGGGTAGAAAAAGCCACCAACACAGGCAGGAGCCCAGTACAAAAGGGCAGCCTACAGCGCTAGGAGAAACAGAGTGAGTGATTGAGACAGGAAGAGTGAGCTACCTCAATGGAGCTCTGTCTGGACAGCTGCGTATTTCTTCCTCGGCAGAACAAGGTGCCAACACATGCAGCAGCCTAGTACAAAAGAGCAGTCTGCAGCACTGGGACAAACAGACTGAGCCAGTGACAGAGGCCCACTGCACGAGCTCAACAGACCAATGCAATCAACATTCAGCATTGACAAATGCTAGTTTTAAGAGGTTTGACCGTTTGACTTGAAGGCCACCTGCCTTGCCGGGAAGTGAGATTGTCATTCCCAGGTTCCTTTAGCAGAGATGTGCCAAAAACCATTTACCTGCCATAAACATGCACTACAGAAGCAGATTGTTTTGATCTCAGGAACTATGATATGATGTCACATTATAAGAGGGAACAGGATGTTTGAGCCAGGAATTGGATTACAGATGATGATTCTAGCAGTACTATGTGAAATTCTAACATGACACTGAATTAGCTAACGAGGTGCTATATTGATACATCGAAGTTTTAACAGTGACTGTCCTGTTACTAGTTAATTAAGGAGGCAGAATTTATGTTGAAGCTGAGTGACATCACCAGGTGGCTAGGAAATTATGGGTCACTGTTAGGAAAATAAAACTGGTTTCCTTATGACTGAAATATTGCTGACACTACAAATTTCAGAAAGGTAGTTCAGCTCTCCAGCACAGATCAAGTTGGACATTCTGGTTTTGGACTTCCTCTTGACACAACAGAACAATTGCCAAGCAGCTACACAGAAAAAAGACTTTGAACATTTTCATCTTTAAGGTAGAGAAGTAGTTAAAACAGTTTTAAGGTTGTTTAAACTGTATACTTTCCAGAAATTTGTTTTCATACTGTAACCTAAATTAATATATGTTCTCTTTTACTTATGACTGCAGTTATTTAATTTTTTTAGTAAAGACTTTTGTTTTCTAAAGAATTCTGCCCGTGTGAGATTCCTTATATTGTATGTGTAACTGTAGAAGTTTTATTACAAATCAGTGACAACTATTTATAGTTAGAAGGGTCACCAAATAGAACCAAATTGAAAAGGGTCAGTAGGAGATCTGGCAGGATTAGGAAGAGTACCAGAGTCTCATACAAATCTGCAGGGATTGTGAACTGGGCTATTGCATGTCCTGTAGGGTGAAAGCCAAATCAGATTTTTGTGCTACTACCCCAAAGAGGGCATACTTGCTTGGGCCTTCCTCCTATGTGTAATAGCAATGAAAAAGGGTTCATATTTGGCCACAAGACTCAGGACTGGTATTGTGCCCTGATACAAAGTATAGAGGGATGCTCTGGGACCTCATGGCAAGTGTTCTGTTGTAAACCCAGTGAACACTCTGGGTGGACATGAGGAGGGTATCCCTGTTTTCCACCCTCCCTGTCATGGATTGCACTTAAGGGTGGACAATGTGAGCTCAGTGATCTGACCCTCACTAGTGGGTTCATGACAGATCTGGTGTGCAGCATTGGGATCCAATAGGTTTGGTTGCATTGCAGTTCAAGAGCTTGGTGGCCACAGGCATAACAGTTGGGCTTGATTCCAAGTCCAGTATATCAGATTGTTAAACAGAAAACAGTCCACACACAATCAAGGCAGAGATTTTAAAAATATATATATAATTTGATTACAGTATCAAGTTCCCTACCTGTTTTGTTTTTTTCTTGGGCGCAAGCTAGTGTAGCAATAGATAAAGAATAAGATGACTTCCATCTACAGTGAATACACTGCAGAATACCTGAAGCAGTTGTGCCAGGAGAGAGGAGTCCAGTATGAGGGGCAAGCCGAAAAGCACGTCTTGGAGTATCTTGTGACAGCTGATGAGTTAGAGGCTGCCCAGAACCTTAAGTCATGACCAGTGTCTGAAAAGGAACAGACCTTGGGCATCAGGGTGCCAAGAGACATCACAGTGTCCAGTCCCAGGGAGGAAGACAGCAAGATCAGAGAGAGCCCAGAGTCATAGCAGCAGGGGAAGGTCATCACAATGCTGGAGCCAGAAGGGATCAGGCTGCAGCTAGAGTTGAGGAGCATGGAGCTGGAATGTGAGCAGAGGAAGCTCCAGATGGACTTGCAGAAAAAGCAGCAGCAATGAGAAGCCAAGAGAGAGAGAGAGAGAGGGGAAAGAGAGCACTAGAGGGAATTCAAACTGGCAAAGCTAAAACTCCAACAACCAGCCCCACAGAAGGTAAGTAGCAGGGGTGAACCTGGACCTCCAGGACTGGGGTACAAGTTAAATTCTAAATTAATAGCTAAATTTAAAGAGGGTGAGGATGTGGATACATTTTTGAATTTGTTTGAAAATGTCTGTATTCAGCAAAAATACCAAGGGAGTCCTGGAGCTTTCAGCTATGCCTGCTACTCACTGGGTGGGGTCATGAAGCATTGGGTCAAATGGTCAATCAGAACAGTAGTGATTATGAGAAACTTAAAGCTGCATTGCTTAAAAAGTATGAGTTAATGCCTGAAGTTTACAGGGTTAATTTCCATAAGCTCTGAAGAAGCCCTGACATGAGCTACGAGGAACTCACCACAAAGCAATTTCAGTTTTTGAAAAGTTGGTGTGAGGGAGTGGAATCAAACTCTGTAGAGAAAATTGAGGAGGTTATACTTTTGGAGCAATTCTTTTGGGCATGCTCAGCAGAGCTAAAAACCTGGTTAGATGACCGAGACCCAAAAACAGTGCAGCAGGCTGCCTAGCTCTTGGACTGCTATGCCAGGAGCAGATCTGCTCTGAAAGGGAGTGGGGCAGATGTGGCATTGCAGAAGGGGAAAAGCACACCTTCAGGGCAGCTAAAACCCTCACTGACTCCATAGAAAGGGGGAAAACCCTGGTTACAAAGAAGGGATTTCTCAGACAAAAGAAATGATGGTTGTTGGTTTTGCAAACAGCCAGGGAATTTTGCAAAACAGTGTGCTAAAAATGGACAAAGTGGGCAAAGTGGTGCTCAGACAGAGTTGGGCACACTATGTATCCCTGAAAGCATGCCTACAAACATGAGGGAGCACATACACCCAGTTACTGTAAATGGGGTGCACACCCATGGGTTAACGGACATGGGGGCATTGCTTATTTTAGTAAAAGGGGATGTGGTTGAGTCTGAACAGCTTATACCTAACCAGTTTGTAACAGTAAGGGGATTCATTGGGGAGGAGAAAACTCTGCCACTTGCTAGAGTCTTCTTGGACTGGGGTGAGACAGAAGAAATGGTGCAAAACATGACAGTGGCAAACAATCTCTGATAATAGGGAACAGTCTCCAGAAGGGGATAGTGTGTGTGGTTACCTGCAGTCAGACAGCAAAGGACAATTGTAATTCCCTGAATCCCATAGAAGCCCCTGTAGAAATCAATGGGAGGCTGGTTCCTCAGCCTGTGTCTCCTGACATGGAGAATAGTGAAAGTTGAGTAGGACTTCCCCATGTAGCAGTTCACAAAACAGTGACAGAAGGTTACTCTAAGGATGGAGGGGTAATTAATGGTCAGACGGTTAGGCATGGCAGTGACCCTGAATGCCCTGATGCTAGAGTTAGGGACCCTAGTTAAAAAACTGAAGGGGACATGTCCCATGCCTTGTGAAAATGTACAGATTTTGCAGCTGCTCAGAGGGCTGAACCTAGTTTGGAGGGGCTCAGGGTTTGCATAGCATCTGATGGGACACAGGGAGGTGATGGGAGACATAGGGTATTTTGGAACATTGGACTGTTGTATACACAGGACATAAGGACAGAGGAAGGGGTGATGGGCAGGCAGCTTGTTGTTCCCCAGGGGTACCATGAGCAGTTGCTCCAGATCACTCATGATATCCTCATGTCTGGACATCTGGGAATCATGTGCACCATGAAGCAACTGACCCAGAATTTCTATTATCCAAACTTCAACCAGCAGGTGAAGGGATATTGCAGGTCTTGTCACTGGTGCCAACAAATAGAGAAGGCAGGTAATAAAACCCAAGCCACTTTAATTCCCTTTCCCATTGTGGAGGAGCCATTCCAGAGGGTAGGAATGGATATTGTTAGACCTTTGAGTACACCCAGCTCCTCTGAGAAGAGGCTTATCCTGACTGTGGTCGATTATGCTGCCCAATACCCAGAGGCAGTCACCCTTTCCTCATTTAGGACAGACAAAGTGGCTGATGTCTTGCTAGGGATTTTCTCCCATGTCAGATTTCTGCAGTGGGTTATCACCGATCGAGGGGGTTCCTTCATGTCGGACCTGATGAAGTGTTTGTGGGAGAAGTGTGAGGTAGTGCAGAAATGCATGACACCTTATCGCCCACAAGACAATGGGCTTGTGGAAAGGTTTAATAGTACTCTAAAATCAATGCTTCAAGCATTTGTTGAACAGCATGGGAGGGACTGGGAGAAATACCTTCTCCACCTGTTGTTCGCATACAGGGAGGTGCCCCAAGAGTCAACAGGATTTTCCCCCTTCGAGCTCTTATATGGATGTAGTGTGTGTGGGCCACTAAACTTGGTCTGGGAAGATTGGGAAGGCAAGCATACTGCCCAGGGAACTTCAATAGTGGAATATGTCCTAACGTTTAGGGAAAAACTGAAGGAGCTTCTGGGAGCAGCCTAGAGAAACCTCTCATCTGCCCAGCAAAAGCAAAAGGTCTGGTATAACCACAGAGCCAGAGTTTGCTCATATAGTGTAGGTCAGAAAGTTATGGGCCTAATCCCAGTCCAGAAGGAAAAGCCGCAGGCCGAGTGGACAGGACCATACAAAGTAGTCAGACAAATGAATGACGTAAACTACATTGTAGAACTGCCTGACTGGAGACATACCCATAGCATGTACCATGTCAACATGATGAAGCCATATGCAAATAGAGCTGACATGGTATTTGCAGTGTGTAGTCCTGGGCAGGGGAAGGATGAAGTAGACCCCCTACTGGACTTGCTGGCAGAAAGCAAGCAGGAGTCCTCTGTGGAGGCAATCAAATTGTCGCCTCAGCTGACCCCAGAATAGTTCCAGGAAGTGAGGGAGGTTTTAATGGACTTTGCCCCTTTGTTTACAGCCAAGATGTGATGTATCCCCCATAGCGACACATGACATAGACACAGGAACACAGGCACCCATCCTACGGACAGCCTACCAGGTGTCATAGCCTATCCTAAAGGACATTAGGAGGAAGGTGGAGGAAACAATAAATTTAGGGGTAATCCAGAAATCCCACAGTCCCTGGGCCTCACCCGTAGTCCTTGTTCACAAGCTAGATGGCACTACTCGCTTCTGTGTAGACTATCATGGACTCATTGCAGTCATGAAGTCTGATGCCCACCCAATGCTTCAGATGGATGAACTACTGGATAAGCTGGGAGGGGCAACATATCTCACCACCATTGATCTGAAAAAAGGGTATTGGCAGGTGGAGTTAACTGACAGAGCTAGGGAGAGGTCAGCCTTCATCACTCCAATGGGATTATTCAAGTTCAGGATAATGCCTTTTGGAATGATTCTGAAGAGTACACTGTGGCATACCTGGATGATATTTCCAGCTTTGGTGCTAGCTGGAAGGAACACAACTGTCCCACCTGAGGGAAGTGTTGGGAAGGATACAGAGGGCAGGGCTCACTGTCAAGGCTGAAAAGTGCCAGGTGGCCATGGCTGAGGTGGACTACCTAGGACATGTAGTAGGGCAAGGGAAGCTTCACCATAATCAAGCCAAGGTTGAGGCAATAGAGGCTTCTCCCAGGCGAGAAACCTAGAAGCAGGTTTGGAGTTTCCTAGGGACCACTGGGTACTATCGAAAGTTTGTACAAATTACAGTACCCTGGCAGCTCCCTTATTTGCCTGCTAAAGAAAAGAATGACAGAAAAGGTAAAATGGGAACCAGCCTGTGAACGAGCCTTTACATGGCTATAGGAGGCACTGTGCAGTGTTCCTGTGTTGGACAGTAATCCAGACTATAGTAAGCCATTTGTAGTCCAGACAGATGCCTCAGATTTGAGGACTGGAGCAGTTCTTAGTCAGACCTCTAACCAAGGGGAAAGATTGCCCAATAGTGTACCTTAGTAAAAAGTTGCTTCCTCAAGTGCAGGTCTGTTGAACACATGAGAATGAGTGCCTTGCACTGGTATGGCCCCTGAAGAAGTTAGAGCCATACCTCTATGGGAGGCACTTTGAGGTACAGATTGATCATAACCCTCTGGTATAACTGACTTAGATGGGGAAGATGAATGGTCATCTTTTGAGATGGAGTATTGCTTTGCAGGGCTACCATATGACCATTACCCACAGGGCAGGGTTGGCAAATGTCAACACAGATGGGCTATCTCAAAAGTTAGTGCAATGAACAGAATTTGTGAAACTCGTACCGTGCTAGGAATGAATTCCCACAAATTCTGTCTAGGAGGGAGGAGTGTTGCGAGCTAGCCAACTGTCAGTCATTATATGCAATATATATTTCTGTTATATATTGTTTTATGGGATTTCTGTGTATACCCATGCCAGTGCTAATTTAAGGCATAGGGAAAGACTTGTTTTTTTAAGGGGTTTGACTGTTTGACTTGAAGGCCACATGCTTTGCCAGGAAGTGAGATTTTCATTCCCAGGTTCTTTTAGCAGAGATGTGCCAAAAGCCACTTAGCTGCCATAAACATGCACTACAGAAGCAGATTGTTTTGATCTCAGAAACTTTGATTGGATGTCACATTTTATAAGGGAACAGGATGTTTGAGCCAGGAATTGGATGGCAGCTGACCATTCTAACAGTACTATGTGAAATTCGAACATGACACTATGAATTAACTTACAAGATGCTATATTGGTACATCTTTAAGGTAGAGAAGTAGTTAAAACAGTTTCAAGGTGTTTAAACTGTATACTTTCCAAAATGTGTTTCTATATTATAACCTAAATTAATACATGTTCTCTTTTACTTCCAACTGCATTTATTTAATTATTTTAATAAAGACTTTTGTTTTTCTTTTTTTTTGCTTACTTCTTTTCTCCTGTGGCCCCAGTTGGCTCCTTCTCCTCATCTCCTTCCAGCCGCCGTCCACCCACTCTAATCTCTGCAAGGGCCACCACCTTGTACTCCACCACGGCTTATCCCATGTGGCAAGGAAGCAAGGGAGCCCCGAACTCCCCCACCAGGCACAGATCCAGATCAGGTGGTGCCCATGGAGACAGAGCACACAGGTGGATGGCCAACAAGCTGCATGACCTGGCTGCCACTATTTTCACTGGTTTTTTCCCCTTGCAGAAGCACGGTGTGCAATGACACCTGCGACAAGGGTCACGCCTGCTCCCACACAAGCCCACATCAAGTGTCTGCCATGCTCCCACCCCACATTTTTGTAGCTCCATGCAGTCAAGCCCCAGCCTCCACTAGGGATCAGGTGTGCACTGGCTGCTGTTCTCCACCCTCCACGGAGATGAAGTGCAGTCTGTCAGATGCTCAATCCATCTCCTCCCTGCCAACTCACAGTGGCCCATGCTCATTCCAGAACACAGATCACTAGTGTGAGGTGTGGCGTCCAGTGCCTCAAACCTCAGCACCACCAGGCCGGCAACTTTTATTTTTCTAAAGAATTCTGCCTGCGTGAGATTCCTTATATTGTATGTGTGACTGTAGAAGTTTTATTACAAATCTGTGACAATTGTTTATTCTTAGAAGGGGTCATCAAATAGCAACCAAATTGAAAAGGGTCAGTAGGGAATCCAGCAGGACTAGGGAGAGTACAAGAGTCTCATACAAGTCTGCAGGAATTGTGAACTGGGCTATTGCATGTCCTGTAGGGTGAAGGCCAAATCAGGTTTTTGCTCTGCTACCCCAAAGAGGGCGTACTTACTTGGGCCTTCCTCCTGTTGATACTGCCTTCCACCAATTGCACTTAGGGGTGGACACTGTGATCTCAGTGATCTGACCCTCACGAGTGGGTTCATGACAAGTATCAGTGGGCAATCACTCTAAAAAAGTCAGTATTTCTGTCATGAGTGATTGCTGCTCAAAAGAACTAACTGGCTCAGCTCTTCAATGCTGCGAACAGACTGTTAGATCTTATCTTTCTGCAGTTCTGTAGAGCATTTTCTACAGACAAGTGTGATAAGTTTAATCATTTCTTTCTGGATATGTCTTCCTCTATCCTGGCTAGGATTTTTTCAAGTGGCTTGTCACCAGCTTACAGTAAAAGCAGTACTCAAGAGCTAACGAAGTTTTAACATTTTTTTGTTATAATCAAAACTTACATGTTGTGCAAATAGTGAACATTTTCCTATGCTCTACTACCCCATGCATATTCAGAGCCACTTGCTCCTTCCTCAGGGGCAGAGATTATTCATAAAAAAGGACCTTTAAATGGATCCCCATACAGTGCAAATTTAAATATTCATTATGCATAATGCATAATAAAAAACATTAATTCTCTAGTCAGGAAACTGAGGCTTTACATCAGCGCATTCACACTGATTGGTTGGAGTATCATATGTTCTCATTGTGCAAAATAGTGATACCAATCAACTACCCTTTAAATGATTTCTAAAAAAAGTTAAAAACAATGCCACTGATAACACAAAGGGACCAATGCAGATGTTCAGATGCAACTTAAACCAAGGTACAAATAACATCCAAATTATTAAAACAAGAGCAGTAATTATCACACTAGCAGATTAAATATTACAAATTGGATAATTTAAGCATGGAAAGGCAAACAATTTTCAGCAGAAAGTTGGAGAGTATAAATAAGTGTCCCAGAGTTTCATATGAATAATACATCTGTTGAAAAAGGAAAGAAAGGGAAGGGTAGGAAGTAGGAAAATGGAGGAAAAGGGAGAGGGAAGGGGAGAAATATTATTATAAATAGTGACCACAAAACTATACAATTCCATATTTCCAGAATAAGTTACCACTAAATAAAAAAGGTTTGAGGCCCAAAACATCACATAAACTTTCTGTGCACAGGTGTCTTAGGTGGAAAATCTACCAATATTCTCCTCAAATACATTTTTGAAGCCTGTACCTCCCCTTATCAATTTGGACACAGATTCAAGGGCTACAAATTTCAGACTTGCATGGTTTTGTTGATGACATAGTTCAAAGTGTGCCCCATTGCACCTTTGTCAGCTCATTTCTTATGGCTCCCATATGCTCCAGCATTCTAACCTTTAGCTGTCTAGTCATCCTGCCAACATAAATTTCACAGCAGAAACACCAGGCAGCATAGACTACATACTCAGAGTAACAACTTACAAATTGACAGACTTCTACTGCTTTTTCTCAATTTTCTACACAAATCCATTTCCCACTTACTGCAAATTTGCAAGCAGTACATCCTTTGCATGGAAAAAGCCATTAGGCCTATTGTTTAACTAAATTTCCATTATAAGGGGGAACCTCTGGCTGTCTGGCTAGTTGCCAAGATGGATGATTTGGGTGAATGGAGGTGAGGATGCTGTAGGTGTAGGAGAGCAGGCCTCCTCCTTTACTACCTGCATGAGCAAGGCCCACAGTGATACTGACAGTATGATGCTAGAACATATGGAAACTGATGTGACAGAAGGTGAAATGCTGCGGTCTGCAAATTTAACTGAACAGTCATTTTTACTGGAAGAGGATGAGAAGTTGAAGAAGACAATGGAGGAAAGGAAGCAGCATTTGCTTTAATTACTGTAGAAGCTGAGAAGGAGGCTAAACACTTGGTGCAGAAAAAGAAGCTACATGAGTTTAGACAATCTACTCCTGAGGTAGCCGTACTGGTCTCTAATAGCTCACTGACTACAGCTAACATGGTGTCAGTGTTCCACTGATAAGGGAACTTTAAGGAGGCCACTTGACAAGTGCTCTGATAAGCTTTCAGATGCTAAAGATATTTCAGTGCAAAATACATCCATTTCTGAAAATGGTCAAGAGACTGGTATCACCTTGACTATCATGAGTGGAACTGCTGGTACAGACAATCTGGAAGATGTAATTGTTTTTCCTGAACAGCAACAGGACATACGCTGGCCTATGGGTGCACAAGTAGTGCTGCCACTTGCGACACAGGCAGCCCAGGTTTGGGAATGAGCCCAGGAGCCAGAAGGCCAGCTGGGGTGGAGGAGGCTTGAGCATCCATGGACCGCTCGCCTTCTCAAGGGAGGTAGGAAGTACAAGGTTTGGTGCTTGGCTGGCCTCTAGTGGAAGCCAGAGGTACAGTAAGCATCAGCCACACAGAGAAGGGAGGGGCATGATGGACATCAACATTCCCACCTTGACATCAAGGTGCAAGTCACGCCCCACAAAACATGGGAAAATGCAGCCTCCTGCACTCTGGGGAGATGGAGCACTGGCACAGATCCCAAGACCTCTACCTACCTGGTGGCCTGACAAAATTACAAAGATTTGGGGTGTATGTGTCCCACCTCTTCCCCGACAGGGGGGAACAACCATGGCTTGATGGGGTTGTACCGAGAGGTAAGAGGGGGACGGATGCCTTAGCATTTCCCAAGGAGCAGAGTGTAGGGGGCCAGGGGAGGAGAGTAAATAGAAATTGCAAAAAACAGAAAAACAACAGGACTCGGCATCCTCAGTAGCAGTGCTTACCATCCAACAGAGTTCTGAGAATTTAACCAAGAGTAAAGCATACTCAATGGTCCTAAGTATCATAAAAACCCACTGCAATAGTACTTGTGTGAAGGATACTTCAAATAAATCTGGCAGAATGCCCAAAGCATCCAGAAAGGCAAATACAAGCAAACAGCTTGGCCTAAGATATGGGCATTCTGTACCAGAGTCACAGCCATAGCCACCACCTGCACAACAAGAACGGCCAGTAGGATCAGCACTTGAAGCAACAGGCTGGGTTAAGTCGCACAACGGCAAGTCCTAGTTATTGGGGATGTCCTGGACTAGAGAATCCAGCACAGATACTGTAACAAAAGTAAGTATGACTGTTAACACAATAGGTAAAGAAGGAGAGCCAATGATGCCTGTACCTAGCTCCCCTGAACTTACTGTCATTACTTTACCAGAGTCTGAAAAAATCAGAAGCCTGTACCTAAACCAGATACAGAAGGACAGCCTATCACTCGCATGCAGGTTATGATTAATAAAAATGGCACTGTGATTCCTCCTGCTCTAGATGTTAATCAAGAGTGTTTCTCACAGCCCCCTGGAGACAGTCTCCTGCTTCCTGTGTCTCAGCTTGTTACAAACAAACTGAGAGACATAGCAAGGGGGCTCTGTTGCAGACTCTAACATTTCAGATTCAGAAGGAACTGAAATGGAATAGACTCAGCAGCCTACCTGTTCCCCAGAAAGACCTGAACAGTTTAGAATGGCTGACTTGTCTGCATCTAGAGGAGAATCTGCACAGCACAGGAACTCTGTTGGATTAAAATATACAGAGGGATTAGAGGTCCCTCCTGACAGGGTGTTTGTGATTAGATCTCTTTTTTTTTTTGAGTTTTGAATTATATGCTGTATTTTTTTTTTTTGTTCAGACAAACATATGAGAGCATTAACTCATCTTGCATTGCATTCTGATATGTGGTCTTATTATCATCATAACCTGGGGTCCAGGATTTTGAGTTTATATTTTATCATGAAAAAAGATTTTTATCTTTTTTATTTTTATATTTATCATTTTGGATTAGCTTTTGAAAGGGTGACCACAATTTCTAAAAATCATCTTTTTGATCTATTTTTCTATAATTTATTTTTATTTGTTATTTATTTAAATCTTGGATTATAATACCTATGAGCTAGAGGCTCATTTAGAGAGGTTCTACATCAGGTTAGAGGAGACATTGAGTACAACAGCTAAAAAGCAAGGCAGATCATTACAAATCAAGTAGTTAGGATACATTGTCAATCACATTAGGGAGACACTAGGAAAGGATATACAGTGAACATGTTAAAAACAGTTCTTGTCATAAGTGCATAAAATGATCTTGTGGTAAATTAGGCCTAGCACCTAGCAGTGGGTGGGTCAGAGTTGTGGGCAGGAGCAGAGGGGTGCGCCCAATGGGGACATTTTCAGATCACAGGAGCATGCCTGGTAGAAACTGAGGACAGAGGATAAGTGGTGAGGTTACAGCAAGTGTTAGCTTTTGATGAAGGGTTGACAAGGAGAAGGGACCTAGGGGGTGAATAGGTCAAGCAGATGTGGGGAGAAAGGTGAGAGGGAGTTACCTGTAAAAGAAAGTGGTAGAGGGTGGATGATCTTGGTGTGCTACTAAGTGCTCATGTTAGAGCTCAGTTTATGAGCCAGGTTGGCTTAGTTATATGCTACAGTCACAGTTACTGATTGATGTAAGAAGGACCCGAAGCTAAGTTTTAAATGGGCCTAGTTTAGTTTCAGATAGTATTTCATCACTGAGTATATTTATCCAGTAGGGCACTCGGTATTCATATGACCATTGGCCTTGGATGGTCCATATGAAAGGGACTTTTGGGGGCTGGCTGTTCATTCGTCTAGTACTCTTGGTTTCATTGGACTTGCAGAGGAGATTCCACACATCAAGGGGAGTTAGGCCTAGTGTGGATTTCTTTGAAAGTAGGCATATTTGGTACTGTATTCGGCAGTCCAGGTTTAGCCAGCCAGATTGAGCATAAAGCCAGCAAGTGCGAGTAAGGTGGTGAGCTCCCAAGAGAAGCATGCAGACCTCCTTGAGAGTTGTTTTTATCCACTTAAGGGCTGTGTCAGTTGCAGCACTGTAGACCAGTAGTCCATAGTCTATTATAGACAGAACCAAACTAGTTACTGCTAGTTTCAGTGCCTCATTTGTCAGGCACTGTTTGTTCCCGTGTAACAGTCCTAGTTTAGCATTTACAGATTTAGCAACATGATCTATGTGTTGTGAGAATGAGAGGGAACAGCTGAGAGTCATTCCTAAGTACTTGAAATTTTGCACCATTTCTAGGGGTGCATTTTAGCTGTTTAGTATATTCAGGTGAAGGAGTCAAATAACATTGTTTTTGCCTCCAATTTTAACACATCCACCATTAGATTAATCCATAGATTAAAATGAGGGGGATTATTGTCTTTCCACTTCAATAATATAAATTTTTAGCTATTATTGTTGAGATAATGAGGAACCTTTATTGATAAGTATCTAAATAGTCTTTTGACACAATTGGTCCAAACATTGTTAGCAAGGGATCATAACTAATTGTCTTTCCAACTGTTTTAGTTAAAGTGTCTAGTATTTTTTTCCTAAAATTAGTTAAAAAAGGAGATGAATGAATCAAGTGAATTAGTATACCTGATGTCTGAGTATATTGTGGTCATTTATCTGAAATCTGTATGTTGAAATGATGCACAGTAAACTAGTTGATGTGTACTAAGTTTGGTGTATCGAGTTCATTTGAATTTGTTGTAGTTTTAACACTTAAACCTAGGTTGTGTATGAATTAATTATTTGTTGCCATAGTTCTAAAGTCAATGAAATTCCCAAATCTGTTTCCAACTTTGTGATAAGTTTTTTTAAGATCTATTGTTTTTGAGCTCATTATTGTTTGATATATTAATGAAATTAATTTGGATTTTGGTTTTTTTCTCTTGCATCAATTTAAGTAGTGAAGATTCATTCAGTATATTCTGTGTATCTTTATACATATAATGTTTCAATTGGTTATATTGAAATAAAGAAGTATTTGATAATTCATGTTGTTGTTGTAAATTCATAAACATTTTCATTTTTTGTTTATCTAGTAACTGTGCTAATTTGACTATTCCTTTTTCTTGCCAGATTTTGAAGTTAATGCCCTGCATTGAAGGGATGAAATTAAGATTCCTAAATATTGGAGTGAATTTAGATGTTGAATATTATTCTTTTATAATTTTGTATGCCTTAACCCAGCATTCTAATGTGATTTTTGTAGTATCACATTCAAATAGATTATTTTATTTTGTATATGAAGCTGAATATAAAAGATTTCTAAGTTTTGGATAGTCCTGTAAATCTTGTTCTGTCTGAGCTGATTTAGTTATTGCATTATGATTACTGAACCAGTTCCATATTTGTACTATTTGTGCCATTATATAATAAATCTGAAAATCTGATAATGCTATTCCACCTGTAGTTTTTGGAAGTGCTAGAGTATGATATTCTTGATGTTTTGTTATTCCAAATAAATTTTATTATTGTGGACCTGATTTGATTAAAAAAAAAGTCTGTGATAAAGGAATAGCCAATGTTTGACATAAAAATAGGTATTTCGGAAGAATCTTTATTTTAACTGTATTTATACATCCTATTAAATTTAGTGGCAACATATCCCATCTTGTTAGTTTCTGTTGTGTTTCTTTAAATGTCTTTTCAAAATCTGCTTTAAATAGATCTTGGAACCTTGCCATAATATTTACTCCTAAGTAATTAATTTGATCCATTGTTTGTTGACATGAATATTGTATAGGGATATTAATCTGTTTGTATGTAATTTTAAAATGACTGATTTTGACCAATTAATTTTATAGCCTGATGCATTTCCAAAATCTTTCTGCTGGTCTTATGAATTCATGGATGGATAGATTGTTCTGGTTGGGTTAAGTATAGTAATGTGTCATCTGCATATAAACTTATTGTGTGTATATTATATTTTATGATGATTCCATGCATATCTGGAATTTGTCTTATAACAGACTGCAAACAGCTCCATAATTAAAGCAAAGAATAGAGATGGCAAGGGACAGCCTTGTCTAGTGCCCCACTATAGAATGATTTTGTCTGAAATATTATTATTTGTTCATATTCTTGTCTCTGGGTTGTTGTATAGTAGTTGTATCCATCCACCGAACTGCACTCCCACTCCCATTTTATTTATTTATTTAGTTAGTTCTTGTTAACTGAGTAAGTGCATTGCCATGAAATGACTATTTTCAGGCACAACCCAGGACAGAACAACAATCAAAGACAGGTACATAGCATGAGTACAGTAAAATTGCATACAGTGTAGGTCAAAACTGCCAGTAATAATGATACATACAGCCAGAAACATAACAGTTTATCAAGTTCACATAGAATCAGGATAAGATAACTCACACATTCAAGGAGGAATGATAACAAAGCAACAAAAGAATATAGGTCAAATTGGTCACAACAATGAAAGTTCATGAGGCAGCAAAGCAAGGCAAGGGTAAATTTCTGACTGAGCAGGATGCATCATCAAGGCCTATGAGGCAAGATTCAGTGTGAGGGGGGGCTAGATTAGCCCTCAAGGAGATAGTAAGGGTAAGTAGTGCTAAGGGGTAGGGAGGTGGAAAAGTAAGGCAAGGAAGCAGCTGGAGGGTGAGGGGATTAGGGAGGATTAAAAAAAGTGCAGGGATCAGCAAAAGATAGATGCATGTGCAGCTCCCTTTTGAAGCTGTCATGGAATCCTGATTGACAAAGTGCTTGGGAGAGGTAGTTCCAGAGCTTAGGAGTAGAGTGATAGAAGGCACCAAAGCCTTTTGATGTTTTACATCTAGGTACATTCAGTAGGGACTTACCTACTCAATGCCATCCATAGGAGGAGATTTGAGGTGCCAGCAATATTGCAGGTGCTGAAGGTGTTTGGTTTCTGAGTACAGAGTCAATCATCGGGGAGCCAAGAGAATATTACCGGCAGGCAGAGGGGATAACCATCCCCAGTCTCTATACATTTGGTGGTGGTGCTTAAGTTGAGGTGACAAGGAGGCATACTGACAGATACTATTACAAGTTTATGAAGGATGGTTTTATGTGCAACAGCAAAGATGGGAGCACCCTAAGTGAGGGCAGGGAGTAATATGCCTCTGACAATGGCAAGTTTAGCAGAGGGAGTTAGCATGAAGCTGGTCTTGTAAGCAACCCCAGTTTTGCATTCACTACTTTGCAAGTGGATTGTATATGTAGATTGAAGTCCAGGGATTGGTCCAAAAAGAATTCTCAGGTACTTAAATGATGTAACACACTCTACTTGTGTACCACAAAGGTCTTGCACCAGTAGGGAAGTTTGACATGCCCTGAGTTTAGGGGCAGATCCAAGTAAAATTTTTATTTACTTATTTATTTATTGAGATCTAGGATTAACACCTTTGAGGATAAGTTCATTAAATAGGTTTCATGTCATGGCAAACTAGAATAAGAACATTAAACAAATAAGTAGATAGCAACACAGTTGTACAGAAATGGCAATAAGTAGTAAAGTCGCAGTCTTTGTGCAAGGACCTAGGCTATGCAAAGTAGCCAGAGTCAGTTCAGTTACAGTAGCTCAGGCAATTATACATAGGCTATGTCGTAAAGCCAGAGTCAGGTAAAATAACTTATGTGTTGTTTCAAAGGTTATAGGAAGAAAGAAAGAGAGGCAGTACCTTTGGGTGGAAAGATGACAGGAAATAGTCCAGAGGGTAAGAGTGATGGAGAGAGCAGAAGCAGAATCAGGGGGTGATGGCAGATGGTGGAGTACCAGTTATAAGACCTGCTGGAGGGAAGAGGGAAAGGTGAACAGAGGAGTTAGATGTGGGGAAGGGTGGGAATGGTATGAGGATGGGTAGGAGGATGGCAGGTGAGGAAAGAGTGCTAAGGGGAAATATGAGCAGAAGTAAGTAAATACCAGGTAGTGAGGGACTTGACTGGAGTCAGGAAAGATTCAACATGGCTTGATTTTTCTTAGTATTGAGTACAAGCTTATGTGCAGACAGCCAATTTTGGACATTCACGAAATCTGAGGAAAGGGATGCATTTATGCTGGTGACATTATCAGAGCTTGAATAGAGTACAGGATCATCTGCATAGAGATAGATGAGCATGAATGAAAAACCTCAGCTATATTATTGATAAAAAGAGAGAAAAGAAGAGGCCCCAGAATAAAGCCCTGGGGGACCCCAATGTTGATAATAGCACCATCAGATAAGGAGGAGTTGAATTTCACAATTTGAGTTCTATTAGATAGATAGAATTCATACCAGGTAACAACTGGTGGTGAAAAGCTCAGATTGCGAAGAGTGGAGAGAAACAAGGGGTGATCAGTGAGATCAAAGGTCTTAGTAAGGTCTATAAAAACTGCCCCGTAAGTAGGCCGGTGTCCATATTGGTAAACACATCAGTAGTGAATTTGAGAAGAGCTGTGGAGGTACTATGACTTCTCTGGATGCCATGCTGAATGTCAGAGAGAAGGTTGTACTTTGTTAAGTAGTCAATGATTTGATTTTCAAAACGTTTTTCTAAGATTTTACTTAAGACCGACAGGGTGGTTATAGGCCTGTAGTTAGTAATCGTATATAATGTATGAAATATGATGGCCATTCCACATGATCAAATGCTTTCTCAGCAACAATAACAAATAATATTGTATCTGAGGACTTATTTGCTAAAATTATATTTAATGTGTGTCTTATGTTTTTGTTTAAGAATCATCCCTTTATAAATCCATTCTGATCATTATTTATCAAATAAGGAAGGATATCTTCCATTCTTTTAGCCAATATTTTAGTAAAAATCTTGTAGTCCATATTGAGAAGTGAAACTGGTCTGTAGGAAGCACAGTTCAGTGGATCTTTATCTTTTTTTTTTTTAAGAAAACCTGAATAGTTGTCTGTCTAAATGAGTCTGGAAATGTATTATAAAGTAGTAATGAATTACACAATATTTCTAATTTAGGTGTTATGATTGTTTTAAATGTTTTATAGAATTCAATAACTATTCCATTTTTCCCAGGGGATTTGACATTAGGTAGCACTTGAATTGCTTCCTCAGACTCTATTTGAGTAATTGGTTGATTCAATTTATCTCTTTTATCATTAGATATACTTTTCACTATTATTGTGTATAAAAAATGTTCTGGTTACTTTGTGTTTAAGTCTAGTTGCAAAGTATAAAGGTGCTGATAGAATTCTGCACATTTTCTATTTATCAGTCATGGAATAGTTACCATAACATTGCTTTTATCTTGTATTGCTATAATTAAACCTTCTTCTTGCTGTTTTTTTGTCTGCCATGCAAGTAATTTTAGGGGTTTGTCTGCCATAACAAAATAGTTACCCCTAGTGTTAAGAATTTGTCTTTCTGCTTTGTCTGTAACAATGTGATTATATTGTTCTCTTTTTTAATCAGATTTTTATATATTGCTTCATTAAGTGAAGAATTATGAACATCAGTTAAGTAATACATGTCATTTTCAAGTTTATTTAAAACTGTATTTCTAGTTTTTTTTCCAAGCTTTCAATATTAATAAAATAGCCTCTAATCTAGACATGAAAACATTCCCAAATGTTTATGATAGAGGTATCTTTCATAGTGTTTTTTGAAAGAATTCTTCAGTTTCAGTTTGAATTTTCCAACAATAAAATGTTTGTGTAAGATTGCTTGATCCATCCTCCACATTCAGTTTGAATCCAAGTTTTCTATAATCTTTATAGTGAGAATACAGGGTGAGTGATTCAAAATTGTTATACCCGGGTAGTGTACTTCTCTTATAGAGTACATTATAGTCTCTGAGACCAAAAAATACTCTATTCTAGAATATGATTGTTGAGGAGCTGAAAAAAAAGAATAAGTGCGATTGTATCAATGCATTTCTCTAAAAGGGCCTAAATCTATTTTAAAGCTATTAATTATTCTTTGAGCTATATTGTATGTTTTATCTAATCAATTGATCTTGTCAGTTGATTCCACTGTAATATTAAGGTCTCCTCCAATTATGTATGGTGCATTGAAAGTGGCTAACATTAAAAAAAAAAACTCTTTATAAAAACCTGGATCATCTTGGTTTGGATTGTAAATGGTAGCAATGGTGCAATTGAAATTATATATTTGTTTCTGTATCATAATAAATCTCCCTTGTGTATCTGTCAATGAGTTTATTATCAAATACATACATTTAGATTTACAGTATTTGATGCAATCAGTACAACTCTTGAATTCTGGGTGTGATGAGCAACAATTCCAGGTCCCCATTTGTTCATAAACCAGGATATTTCTTTTTCTGTTAAGCATGTCTCTTTTAATAAAGCTAAATTGCCATTTTGTTCTGTCCAAATACTTTATTACCTTATTTTGTTTTGATCTGTTTTGTAGTCTTTTTACATTCCAAGTTATAATTGTAAATGGACTACTCACAGTAAGAGAAGTTTAATAAACCATACAATGTACTCCATATATCATATTTATTATTTAACCATTTTTTGAAACTATATCCTATGCCAATTAGTTAAATTGAATTGTTTTGGAGTTAGTGGTCTATGTTTAAGTATGAAACCCTCTATACCTATTCCCCACTCCCCCCCTCACTGAAATGCCCTCCATGCAAGGTATAGCCAGTCTCTGCACCCCAGCCCCTTAAAAAGCAGCGATGACTGAAATGCTGTAATGTATGTCTGGAGAAACTGTATATGACATCAGTTTCAAGATGCTAAAGTCTCTGGGAAGGTTCTGAGCCACCTATGACCAGCTAAAAGGTACAACAATACAGCCACCATGTATTGCCATTCCCCTGTCCAAATCTGTGATAAAAATTATAACCGTACAGTTTTGAAATGAAGGAGTCAGCATAACTGACATTGTATACTGGTTAAAGTAGTGGTGTGAAGATCTTGATTTGCCCTTCCTGATCATTGATACTGAGCAAGTTTGGATAGGGTAATGGAAGACTTGTGTAAAATTAAGTTCAGGAATTGTTGCACTCTAATGGAAAACACAAACAGGCTCACTCAATATATTAAGTCAGAAGTTCATTTATTCAAATAATTTGCTCATGTAAGGTAAGCCTTTGCCAGTCACCAGGTGAAATACAACCCCAGTGTATTGCCTTCCAACAAGGTGAGGGGCTCTGTTGTAGACTCTGATGTTTCAGATAAAGAAGGAACTGAAATGGAATAGACTCAGCTCCTTGCCCATTCCCCAGAAGACTTCAACAGTTTAGAATGGCAGACTTGTCTGCATCTAGTGGGGAACCTGCAGAGCACAGCAATGCTGTTACATTAAAGTATACGGGGGGGTGGATTATAGCTCCCTCCTGACAGGGTGAGTGTGATTAGATCTCTTTTGAAAGACTCTGCAGGGGGTTTGTTCAGAATTATATGTTGTAATATATGTGTCTGGAGAAACTGTGTATGACATCAATTTCAAGACCCTAATTTCTATGGAAAGGTTCTGGGCCAAGTATGACCAACTAAAAAAATACAACAATATGGTCACCATGTATTGCCATTCCCCTATATAAACCTGCAATAAAGATAATAACCATACTGTTTTTGAAATGAAGAGGTCAGCATAGCTGACATTGTATACTGGTGAATGCAGTGGTGTGAAGTTTTTTATTTGCCCATCCCGATCAGTGATACCGAGTAAGTTTGGATGGGGCAGAGGAAGTTCTGTGTAAAATTGAGGCAGACAAATACTGGGGTGTGCCACCTCCCAGAGAGTTTCTTTTTGGGTCATGATAGAGGCATGTGCTTCTACCCAGGGCAACCCCATGCTTCTCACAAATGTAGGTCTCAGTTACATTTAACAACTGCTGCTCATGATGCAGACAGATGTAATAACTGTTTTGAAGATGGGCATGTTAGTTATCATTGTTCAAATCTATGTAAATGTAACTTGTGTGAGGAACAGGGTCATACATATAGACAATGCCCTTGGGTATCCCATAACAGATCAGAGGGTTTTAATCAAAAATAAATTATATTTAAAGGCCAAGCATAAGGTGCTGCTAAACCATCAGCAAAAAGGATTTGAAGATATGGCAAGGGCTGTCTCCCCTCATGGTCATACTTCTTGTTCCAAAACCCCCAAGACCTCATCCCACCCTAGTGAACCTTTGGAAGCTCCTGGATCAAGTGATCTGGTAGATTTTGTTGCCTTGAGGCCTGGTCCCATCACTAGTATGGGCTCATGTCAACAGCCCACTGCAGACCACATGTCTTCAGCAGTGGTAGATTCCACCCCTGACACCCCATCTTCCCCTACATCTGTCCAGACCCTTGATCTATCACAACCCAAAATGCCTCCACCTCTGCCACTTGCTGAGACTGAAATGGATGATGTTTCTCACAAAAAGTGGCGGTTACCTTAAAACCCAGAGTAAGTCTTTTAAACCAATGCCTGTTCCTGTTGCAAATAAGTATGCTCCATTTACATCTAGGAAACAGTGGGATGACACTGAAAAGGAGTAAGGGGACATGGGGGCATCCTCCATAGCCTCTTTAGCAAGGGACCATTCCTCTTAATGTGATGATGCTGTTTCTGAAACATCTGCTGCAAAGAAAAAGAGCTGGAGGGGAACATGATCCCAGGTACTGCTGTACTGCTGAATTGGAGCCCCCCATAACCTAAATAATGTATATTGGCTCAATGGTATCCCTTGTGACCTTGAATATTATTAGTATCAAGGCTCATAAAAAATGTGTAATCATCACTGCCCTTTTAGAAACCTTCCCTGGGAATGTCCTTTTCATACAACACGCAACACCCTGAAAGGAATGTGTGTGATTCAAGGGGAAACTCAGGAAGCTTAATTGTCTGCAACTCCTATTACTCTTGTGGTTAAGAGCAAGGCATGGCATGCCAAGGTTCTTGGTTCGAGTCCCAGTGGGAGTCACACTTTTCCTGTCACTTGTATAATTGGATTTTCAAATTGCCTCGCAGTGGCTAAGCTGCATTGAGAGAGAGAAAGAGGAAGTTATTTGAGTCTTTGAGACTGCCTATGTTGCTCATTACACAGCACTCTGAAAGGAATGTGTGTGATTCAAGGGAAAACCCAGGAAGCTTAATTGTCTGATGCTCCTATAGCTCATGTGGTTAAGTGCAAGGCACAGAATGGCAAGTTCCTGTGTTCGAGTCCCAATGTCACATTTCTACTTTCACTTGTACAATTGGATTTTCAAATTGCCTTGCAGTGGCTAAACTGCATTGAGAGAGAGAGAAAGAGGAAGTTATTTGAGTCCTTGAGACTGTCTACATTGCTCATTACACAACACTCTGAAAGGAATGTACACGATTCAAGGTAAAACTCAGGAAACTTAATTGTCTGAGGCTCCTATAGCTCAAGGGATTAAGAGCAAGGCATGGAATGCCAAGGTCCTGGGTTTGGGTCCCAGTGGGAGTCACACTTTTTCTTTCACTTGTACAATTGGATTTTCAAATCGTCTCTCTAAACTGCATTGAGAGAGAGAAAGAGGAAGTTATGTGAGTCTTTTCATACAAGACACATTTCAAATCTTTATTTGAATTCTCAGTTACTAAGAGAATGTGGACAATTGGGCCTTCTTTTTGGACAGAAGGAGCTGATAAATGTGATGGAGTGGGGATTTTGTTTCACAATACAACCATTAAGGTGCTTAAGCTGGTGGAAATTGAATCAGGGAGAGCCTTATCACTGCATGTACCTATGGGGGTAAATGTTTTTGACTTATTAATGTATATGTTCCACAGACAAAGGCTGCTGGAGTTGCTCTTTTTATGGGCGTCAGACTACCTTCATATGAGTAAATTGCTTGTGCTGGGAGATGACTTTAACTGTGCCTGTCTTTGAAAGATGGGGAAAGATGCTGGAAAATGATACAGTGATTCTATTTATTTGAAAGACATGCTTAACTCTGCTGGATTGCAATATAGTTTTCTAAGTACAGTAATGATGACACATCCAGAGCTACCTTCACAAAAAGGTCCTTATCCACCAGAATAGATTTATTTGTGTTAAAAATTATATTTATCCATGTAGGAAATAAGTTGGTCACAAACTTTATTTTGAAGGCCATGGACAGTTGGGAGAGGATAGAGATTGTCCTATAATTTGTTTTATATTTGCCCAGTTACAACTCTTGAAAACAGGAGTTACCATTGCTATCTTCCATTTCTCAGGGAACTGCAAAAACTGCAGGAAGAAATTGAAAATCTTTGTACTTCATTGCACAAGTTCATTCACAACCAAAGATAGCAATTTTATATCAGTAGTATCCTCCCACCCTAGTGCTGTCCAACACTTTTAAATGTATTTTAATGTTTCACTTTCCAAAACTGTCCTGAAAAAAACTTTCGGGTGGTCAAAATCAAATTCTATCTGGGAATTCAAGTCTGCCACAGAGCTATTACAGTTGAGGGATGAAAAGTCAAAAGGAATCAAAGAGCTTACATTTTAAAGGTCTCATTAAATCCACTTGCTATCTCAGTGGAGTCTAAAATGTCTTTCCCACCAATACTCAACATAGTTGGAGACTTCTTTTCCTTTTTTTCTAAAAGACCATTCGCATTTTCTCAGACCTTTTGCCATTGCTTCAATTCAGGATTTATCGGTTTTTGCAACATTTTTTAAGGGGGGGGGCATGTCCACAAAGATCCAGAAATCTCTGGGGTCAGATGAAGTACACTCCAGGGTGCTAAGAGAGATGGTGCAGGTGCTGGCAGTGCACCTGGCAGATCCATACAACTGCTCCTGGGACTTTATGGAGGTGCCTATAGATGACAGCAGCAGAATTTATGCCCACATACAAAAGCAGTGTAAAGGATGAGCTGGGGACTATGGAACTTTCAGTATGACCTCAATAGTAAACTGCTGGAATCTATCATCAGACAGGATTCTGGAGTTCCTGGAGCAAGATGTTTTATTGTTTCAGCTTATGATAATCTATTGGAATGGTGGGAGGATAAAAAAAAATTTTAGCAAATTTTTTTCAAGTGGAAGGTTGCAATAGAAACAATAGCAAGTACCTACACTACCTGGGCTTGAGGTTTAAATTACATAAGCTTACTTCTGAAATGTATATGGGAATCTAGATTTATTGGAGCACATTGCTATTATTAAGGATGAAATGAAAAAATATCAATATGAAAGGGCAGTTTTCTTAGCACAAGAGTTAAAATTTGGTACTCAGGGTAGATCACAACATGTTGATATATTTGTGGGATGCCATGACAGCATACAACATAGGCACATTTCTGAGTTAAGTAGAGGAAGATGATGATGTCTGTACATTATCTGAAGACATCATGAATATAGTTAGCACACATTTATTGGAACATTTTGGTGTGTCAGCTGATACCACATGGGATCCATACATTGTATCACACTATGACACACCTGAAATCCCAGAACAAGTACTAGCCCAATTGACAAATGCAATCCAATTATCAGAAACTGAGTGGGCCATGAAAAGTTTAAAGAATAATACTGCGCCTGGTCTGCATGAGCTTCCATCAGAATTTCATAAACACTTTTTACATAACCTAGGCCTAAGAGATTTTCAACTCCATCTTGGATTCTGACACCTGCACTCTTCCAAGCAATCAGCTGTTTTGACATTTTTGTTTAAAACTGGGGTAAAAACTCAGATGAAAAAAGGCATCTCTTGTGTTTGTTGAACACTGCCTTAAAAATCTTAACAATAAATTTAGCTAAAAGGCTGACACAGCCAGCTGCAATTGTTTTGGTTCAGGTCCAAATGTGTGCCATTCCACAGAGAAATATTACTGACAGTTTAAAATTCCTTGGGGAACTATGGGAAAGGGGTCAGAAAGGAATGGTAGAAGGCTATTTACTATCTATTGACCATGCTAAAGTATTTGATTGGGTCCCAAACAAGGATTTGTTTACAATACTTAAATACTATGGATTTCCCCCAAAAAAATAATTGAAATGGTTCTTATAGTGAATTTACTCTATGCCCCTACATAGATTGAGTGATAGGTACTACACTTTTGGTTAAGAGGTGAATGAGGCAGGGGTGCGCTCTAAGCTCCCTACTCTACATTTTTGCTCTGGATCGCTTGCTCAGGTTAATACAGATGCGTCCAAATATCAGAGAATTATGGTTATCCCCTGATACCCCAGAACTTATTATGCTTACTTATGCAAAATGTTTTAGCTCACCTAATTCATAATAATTTTATGATAACAGAATTGTTGTGGAAGCTGAACTTCCATGTATGTGAAAGAGACAGAGAATTCAACCTCTGTGCCTTATTTTATTATTGCTGCCATTGACAACAGACAGTATATCACAGCAAATTACACATTTACTATAGTGGAACATATTTCTATATCACTATATTGAAATAAACAAATTTCCCAGTAATTTTTCATCTGTGGATTACTTATAAATTTGGGATCTTTTACAGAAAGTGATTTCATTTCCATTATGTTGGGTATATTGTTATTGTACATGCTAGACTTACAATGATTAAAAATTGGTTTGTCCATTCCAATCTTGAACTGTAACTTGTCTTCACTATATGCCTCTTATTGTATATTCTGTTTCTAAACTTGCAATGTGTGTATTCTAGTGTGTTCGCTATATATTTATTATTGCATATCTTGTCATTTCTTGTAATATATGTATATCTGACACGGAGCCTTTGCAAAGGAGTCCTTGACTCTAAGGTTGTAATTCTGATTCCTTCAATAAATAAAAAATAAATAAAAAAAATAAAAAAAGTAAAACATTTATAAAGTTTCTTAAGTCTGCTGCATTTGCATCAGTCATTTACAGACCCTTTATCCCATGCATGCTTAAAGCCCCCCATTGTTTTCAGCCCCATTAATTCTGCTGGCAATCTGTTCCAGGCGTCTACCACCATTTCAGTGAAGATATATTTCCTCATATCTCTCTTAAATGTTCTCCCACCAGCTTAATTTTCATGCCCCCTGGTCCTGGTGTTTTTTTTTTTTCATTTGAAAGATTCTCCTCTCCTGCACACTGTTTACCCCTGTGATGCACTTGTAGGTTATTATGATGTTACCTCTCATTCTCCTCTCTTCCAGGGTGTACATGTTGAGATCCCTCAGTCTCTCCTTGCATGGCTTCTTGTGCAACCCTTGCATCATTTTAGTTGCCATCCTCTATACTGCTTTCACCCTGCCTATATCATCTCTGAGGTGCACTCTCCAAAACTGGACACAGTGATTCAGGTGGTGTCTCACCAATGAGAGATACAGTGTCAACATTACATTAACTTCTCCTGCTGGAGATTCCTCTCCCTATGCATCCCAGCATCCCACTAGCCCTACTCATTGCTTTTCACTCTGCCCTGCCACTTTGAGGTCATCCGACATGATAACCCCACAACCCCTTTCTTGTTTGATGACAGTCAATACCTTCTCTCCATCTGATACCCAGCTCCTGGGTTCCTATGCCCTAGGTTCATGATTTTACACTTTTTGGAATTGAACTCCAAATGCCATACCCTTGACCACTCCTCAGCTTTCCCAAGTTCCTTGCGCATTCTCTCCATCCTCTTCTTCATGTCCAGCCTATTGCAGATTTTGATATCATCTGTAAAACGACATACCTTCCCTTCTAGTTCTTCTGCAATGTCACTTATGAAGACATTGAAGAAGACTAGCCCTCACACTGAGACCTCTGGCACCCCACTGGTCACTCTCCCATTGCTACAGTGAGTGTCACCTAGCGTAACCCTCTGTCTCCTATACATTAACTCATTCAGGCCTAAATACACCTGTAGGTGGTGTCTTAAAGCATAGCCACTCAGGCCAATAACGCCTGTAGATGTACTCAACTGACTTACACTGAGGCCTGGAAACGTCTGGGGAAGTCAGCAAGTTTTGCCTAAGTATTAAATAAACCAAATTGCTTAGAACTGATTACATAGCACTGTTAGAAAGGTAATTTCATGCTGAACAATTTTGCCACTAATACTCTGTGTCTATCATGTATACTTTAGGAGTTATTCACATTTGTTTAAGGTATGGTGTGCATGGCTGACATATGTCTCTCAAGCCTCAACTACTGTAAGCACCATGAATAAATCTGAAAAACACAGTTGTTTGATATTTCAGCTAGTATAAAATAAAAACTGAATGGATTACAATTGATTGCATAGCACCATTAGAAAGGTAACTTTGTGCTGAACAATTTTGCTGCTGATACTTTGTGTCTAACACATACACTTTAGGAGTTATTCACATTTGGTTAAGATATGGTGTGCATGGCTGACATTTGTCTCTCAAGCCTCACCTAAGCACCTTAAAAAATTCTGGAAAAAAAAACACAGTCTGGTATTTCAGCCAGTATAAAATAAAAACCAAATTGATTACAGTTGATTGCATAGCACCACTGGAAAGGTAATATTGTGCTGAACAACTTTGACACTCGTACTTTGTGTGTAGCACTTACAGTTCAAGAGGTATTCACATTTGTTTATGGCATGCTGATTATGGCTTGATTTTGCTTAGAAAGGCCCAGGATGCAGTGCTAAAGGTATACAGGGCACAAGTGATGGAAGTCTGAAAGAGCTCTTGTGGTGTGAATAAGTTAACCAGTTTCTAACCAAATTCACCCCTAGGCTGCTCAGTTTGTTTAGCAGTCTCCTGTGTGGCATAGTATCAAAGGCCTTGCTAAAATCCAGATATGCCATATTGATTGCCCTATCTTGAACTATTTCCCTGGTCACCCAGTCGAAGAAATCTATCGGATTAATTTGGTTTGTCCCCCTCCCCAACCTGTAAATCTATGCTGTCTGTGATCTTTCAGCCCACTGGATTCAAGATAGTCTACCAATCCTTCCTTTAGCAGGGTTTCCATTAGTTTCCTCACCATTGATGTAAGTCTGACACATCTATAGTTACTAGCCACCTCCTTGCTGCCACTGTTATGTAGAGGGACCTTGTCAGCTCTTCTCCAGTCCTCTGCAACTGTGCCTGTTTCCTATAAGCTTTTGAATAAGGCTGTCAGTTGTGCAGCTAGCTCTTCCTTGAGTTGTTTTAGAACTCTTGGGTATATCCTGTTCTGTCCCATGGCTTTGTCCACCTACAGAGTAGCAAGTCCCTTTGGACTCTGCAAAGAAGAGAATCAACTTCCAGGGAAGGTGAGTGATGGGGCTGAGTGAGTTGGATTAGGACAGATTGGAGTCAGTCAGTCAAGGGGAAAAGGCATACTAAATAAAAAAAAGGTTCTATCCCCTAAAAATGGACTTGTGTCCACCTCCCCACCCCTTGTTCCTACCACTCCCTGGTGGCCTGTTCCCTCCTTCCTCCAGTGTTAAGACTGAGCATAAGTACCTGTTTAGGATATAAGCTTCTTTGAGGTCCTCTTCTGTGCATTCTCTCCCCCACCACTACCACCGTTCTAATACTCACTATCCATTCCTGTGCTTCCGTCTTCTTTCTTATTTATCTGAAGAAATCATCCTCCTTATTGACCCCTTTGCTGATCCTGTCTTCTGTCTGTGTCTTTGCTGTCCTTACCATCTTAACTGCTTCCATCTAATTTACTAGATACACCTCCCTGTCCTCCTCCCGCTGTATTTCTTTATTCCATCTGAAAGTAACCCTTTTTTTACTTCACCACCTTTACCACTCTCTTAGAGAACCATAACAGTCTCTTTATCCTTCTGCTTTGACACGCTTCCTTCATGAAGATATTGGTTGCTTTAATTATGCCCTCTCTTATTTGTCTCACTGTGCCTCAACCCCTCCCCAGCAATCCCTCACTTCGAGGCAGTTTCTGAGGCAGTCTACCATTTCATTAAAATTCACCCTCCTAAAGTCCAGGACCCTCATCTTCATGTGGTTAGCCTCTGTTCCTGTCTTTATATTAAACCATACTGTATGGTGATTACTGGTACCCAGGGGATTGCCCACTGTGATGTCTGCCATGCTGCCCCTGTTTGTAAGCAGGAGGTCCAACACTGTCCAGTCTCTAGTGGATTCTTTGACTAGCTGCCCAAGAAAAGCCCCTTGTAGAAAGTCAAAGATGGCCCTACTCCTCGCCAAAGCTGCAGTTGGAAGGCTCCACTCCACATCAGGCAGACTGAAGCCACCTACTAGCAGCAGATCCCCCTTTCTTGCCATTCTGATGATGACTTTCCTACAGTAAGTGCCTTATCCAACTCCTCTCCCTGTACAGGAGGTCTGTACACTACTCATGAATGGAGAATGGCCCTGCTGTCTGTCACCAGGTGAACCACAGCACCTCCAGACCCTCATTTTCCTTATGGTACCCCCTTTTTCTTTATGACCTTCATTCCTTCCCTCTCATATAAAACTACTCCATCTCCCCTCCTCCCTGTCCTTTCTTTCCAGAAAACAGAGTAGCCTAGTATTGCCGTATACCATTCATGGTGCTCACTGCACAACTCTGTTATGGCTACTAAATCTGGGCCAGCCTCCCCCATGATGGTTTCCAAGTCTGGAAATTTGTTTCTAAGACTCCTTGCATTAGAGCATGAGGTCTCCACAGCTTTCTTCCCTGTCTGCTGCCCTGCTTCCCCCTCCCATTCATGCTTGTGTTTTTCCCTAAAGCTCCCCCGTACTCTCCTCTTCCCTTTTTACCTTCCCCTTTCCTTGTCTCCTTCAGTTCTCTACCCTTGCTTACCTGACTTTTCCCCCTATTTCTTCTCTCTTGACCCTGTCCCTGCCTTTCTGCACCCCTACCCTAGGGGAGGTTTCTCTCCCTAGGCCCTCCCTCCTCACAGCTCCATCATCTGGGTTAATTGTTGCCTCCTTTGATTTTACCACAGCTACTTGCCACAGCAAGCCAGGAGAGAAATCATCCAAAAGATGATTCTTCCTGTCCTCAACTTCGGGGATGTTGTCTGCAGCTCTGCCCCCCAAGCCACCCTATCCAGACTGGACACTCTCTTCAATTCCTTCTGCCACTACGTACTTCTCTGGCCCCCATGTTCTCATCACTATGACCTACATTCCTTGCTCTCCTTCCCTTCACTCCATGTCAGGTGTCTGTCTCACATTGCTAATTTAGTTGGGAAGTTCTGGCTTGGCTCTCTGCCGCCCTATTTGTCCTCCCTCTTATTGATCCCCCCGCTATACCATCCATGCCTCCCCACATAGAACTCTTGCCCTCCCACCATGGCGCACTTCTTCTGGCCATGCCACCTTCTCATATAAGTTACCTGATATCTGGAACTCCTTCCAGCTAGAAATTTGATCGTCTCAATACCGCCACTCTCTATCACTCCTCCTCTGTAAGCACACTGTTCATTGCTGTAACTGCACCTAATTACCCTCCAATTGCCTACCAAATTCCCATTACTACCCTCTTCCCCAATGTCTTCCATCTCCAGTTCTAGACTCCCACTAGCAGATGCCTCCATCACCCCTTCTCTCTACTACCCCTGATCCTTTCCCACTTTTCCCCCTCTGCTCTCTCCTTCTCTCACTTCCTATCTACCTGGTCCTGTCCTCTTGCAGGGTTCTCTGCCTCCTGAAGGGGTATAGTTCCTGGCTTGCCTCTCTTCCTCCCTGCCTCCCTCCCTCCCCCTGCCCTGTCTTTCCTCCTCTGCCCTCCTCCCTCTATTCACCTCCTATCTACCGGGTACTGTCCCCTTACAGGGTTCTCAGCATCCTGAAGGAGTAAAGTTCCTGGCTTCCCTCTCTCCCCCCACCCTGTCTTCACCCCTCTGCCTCCCCATCTCCTGTCTACTGGGTCCTGCCCCTCCTGCTGGGTGGTTCTCAGCATCCTGATGGGGTACAGTTCCTGACTTGCCTCTCTTCCTCCCGCCTTCCCCCTCCCCCCGTCACTCCCCCATCACCACCACTTGTGTTATAACTACCTCTCTTTTATACCTAAATTAGTACTTATCAACCTGGTGCTCAGTCTTCTACTTCTAGCACTTCTAGGTGTACTCCATCTTCTGCCTCTACCCTCATCAGGTTGCCTGTTCTCGGCTTATCACTATGTATGTCTCTATCTACATATAGTTTTGCTTACCCCGGTGCGCCTCTTCCTATGTCTTTTCCTTTCACTTTGGAATGTACTGTATTTGTACTACACTTTATGCATTTGAGATGGCACTGTGTGTATTTTATATTGCTATGTTTTTACCTGCTCTGTACTTTACGTATCTGAATTGCACTGTATTGTTTTTTTTTTACATTATTGCGTCTTTGCTTGCTCTCCCCATTTTTTGTAACACCCCGCCCCCCGAATCTTCTGGGAAATGAGCTGTTTACAGCTCATGTTGTCTTTCCTGGTGAAACCTTTTCAAATAAATAAAATACTGGCTCTCCCCTTGGCTAGTTTATATGCTCATCCAAGTAGCATTTAAACCTCACACCAAGGACTGCAGTCCCCTTCCTGGAAGTATGCAGGCCATCTCCCTTATAGATGCCCATATTCTTCCAGGCTGGCCCCCAGTCCCTGATGTAGCTGAAGCTCTCCTCCATGCACCATGCCTTCAACCGGTCATTAAATGCCTTGATACAGAGTATCTTTGCATCTCCTTGGCCACACTCAGGTAACATCTCAGAAAAAGCCGCCATGCTTGCCACCAGCTTAAGACCTCTCCCTAACTCCTTGAAGTTAGCTACTTCCAATTTATCCTTTGCCAAGTCATTAGCCACCAGATGAACAATATAATATTTATGTCCCTCCCAGTTCCTGCTGCCCTAGTGCCATAGCAATCCTCTGGATTCACTTTCCATACCCCCCAGCCAAAGCACCACTCAGGTATTTCACCTTCCTATCCTTTCCTCCCCCACTCCTAAATTGAGCCCCCTAGCAACACAGTCCCGCACCAGCAGCAGTTTCCTCATGGGTTGGTGGCCTCTCCCTCACTCCCTCCATGGGGCCTCCACATCTGAGGACCCACACCTCCTCCTCCTCCCTTCCCACTGTGACAAGTGACTACTCATGGCTGCCCAATCCCAACAGTATGGCAAAGGAATTCTACAGTGGCATAGGCAGAGGAGAGTGCACCCTGCCCACAACCACCCCACCTTCCTGGAGCCTTCCAAAGTCCATCTGCTCTGCCTCTGACTAGGCATGCTTTGGGGGATTGGCAGCAGCTTTGGTGGCCCCTACATGGGACAGAAGGTCTTCCATACTCTTGCCAGTTCAGCCCACAGTCCAGCAACCTCTGCTCACAACTCAGAGAGGAAAGTACATGTGGGGCAGCACCTCAATCTCCAGAAGGTGTCCCAAAATACTGTGGCCCCACAACCACTGCACTGCACTACTCCCATGATCTCTACTTCCTTTACCTAGTGTCTATTCAAGCTCCGCTGTACCCTTCTACCCCCTTCCTACTCCCTATGTACATGCATTTTAATATATCTATTTACAACTGTAGTGGGGTAAAATGACAAGACAAATGTGATTTTGTTGCTGAAGACAACAGTTAATAGCAAGATATAAAAGCTATGATGCTGCTATTGTTCTCACAGTGAATATTGTGAAAGGTAACATAATTACAATATACAATATATACAATACTAAAGTAATCAGAGAACAAGTTTCACAATACTATTGACATCACATTTGCCTTGTACAGCACTGAAACCAGCAGTTGAAATCAAAGAGAAACAGCTGAATCTTCAAATCAACAGTAGCTTCAAAAGTTAAACTAGTAAACTGATGTTGTATAAATTGAAGATGCAATGGCCTGACTCAGAATACCTAATTTATCATCCCGGTGAAGGGGCAGTACATTCATAACTCACTTGTAGCTCAACCACTAGTGAGTTATGGTCCTGCCCCCTCACATTTGAAGATACACTGAATATTTTTAATCAGGCCATTGTATGTCCTATATTTACAAAATACCAATGGTGATAAATCAGTGAAGATAAATTGTGTTATATTCCAAGTTGGCATGTTATCTTTGTTGTTGGATTGGGTAACTTGAAGGTTGCATATATCACAATGAAATACTGAACCAATCAGAGAGCAGCTTCCATTGTGATGATGACATCACCATTGCCCTGTGCAACACTGAAATCAACAGTTGAAATGAAAGAGAAACAGTTAAATCTTAACAAATACAATGTAAAAGTCATAACTGGTAAACTTATGTTATATAAATCGAAAATGTAATGGTCTGACTTAAAATACAGTTTATCATAACTTGAAAGGCTGAAGGACTTTCATAACTCACTCATGGCTCTGACACTGTTGATTTATACTGTTACCCCCTCACACTACTAGATTCAATGCACATATTGAGTGAAGCAATTGCATATCCTCTGCTTCTGTCACTGTGCCTAGTTGCCTTGATGTATAAAAGGCAACACTGTGGTGGGAAGAAACTTCCAAAATGACACAGTAACATAGTACTGCATTGACAGAAGGGACTTGGGGATCAATCTTGTCCCTCCCTTCTGCCACAAGGCAGTGACTATAGCTTATCTAGTAAAGGTGTCATGGAATGTTCCTAAACAGTTGTTTGCTGCACAAATCATTGCTCATAACTAAGTTTATATTTTACATAATTTACCATTCCAACTGCATGATTTAATGAGTCATCACTCATGTAAAATAAAAACAATCAAATCTGACAAAAAAATTTGTCTTGGTTATGATTTGAACCCTCATTGCATTGTTAAAATAAATAATGATTTGGTGTTTTGCAGGATTCCAACCCTGGTCTGCTGCTTTTTAGGTCACTGAAAGCTCCACTGTACCATGGACGTGCACTTGAGTCAGTGATATGCACTATGGAGTAGAGGTTAAGTCACAATCAGTGAAATGGTGACCTGGGCTCTAATTCCAGCTGGAGTGTACATTTCAAACTGTCTGAAACACAAGATGTTCATAATATGAAAATGCGGGCACCTTTAATAGCAAATATTCCTAATTTGAGTATGGAGAAACCTAGCTTATCAGTCAGAATGCTACGCACATGCATGCTGTGTAACACTGACTGTTATTCATAGATTCATAAATGGGGGATTGAGTCAGTTGACAAAAAGCATATTATGATTCGCCACATATAACTATTGAGTGGGGTAGGGCATTCCAAGTCAAAACTACTCTTTGACTAAACCACCCCCATCTTACTGGCTTTATAATTAATTCTTCATCAGGAATCTTTTGAAAGCCTGAACAGTGCTAGCTTCTAGAACCACACTGGGCAGGCACTTTCACATATAACAACCCTATGTATGAAGTAATGCATTCTAATGTTTCTCCTTATCCTGTCCCTCACAGTTTGAGTGCATATCATCTAGTTCTAATTGCACTCATCAGCTTAAACTTCTGTGTATTCTCCATCCTGTCAATCCCCTTTAGTATATGAGACACCATAATCATGCCCCCTCTTAGCCTTCTCCTGTCTAAACCTAAATAATTTCAGTATGTCCGATTACTCATCATAGGCCTTGCTTTCTAAGCTGATAATCTGCTTGCTGGTCTGTGCTCTACTCTTTCATTCTTTTCTATGTTATTTCAGTACTACAATGACCAGAACTAGAAAAGTACGATACTCCAGGCATCATCTCTGCCAATGGGTTAACATTGAAGATGGCTGCTGGGCTGAGCATGCTGCCGCTTGTGAAGTTTAACTCGTAGTTTGAGTTTATAAATCATAATTATTTTATGTTTTTTCTGTGGTTTTATTTTGTGTTTTCCCTGTATTGTTGTATGCTGCATTGATGGAGTCTTTCAATAACTGTGGAGCCCAAGACAAGGAAAGAGTTTTAGTTTGGCATCCTGGAATTAGTGCTCTGCTGCCTGAATTGGATGTGGAATGGGCGTGGAGTGGTCTGAGGGGTTTCCGGCCCGGCAACTAAGTTCCTGCGGGTTGCCACTCATCATAGGATTTATCGGAATGAAGAGAAGGACGTCCTGGTGATTTGTGCTCTGCTGCCCGAAGTGGAAGTTGAACGGGCGTGGAGTGGATTGAGGGTTTTCCTTTGTACTGTGACTGAGATACTGCGGAATGTCATTCATTAGGATCCCTCGGGCAGTGGTATTATTTTTGCCTTAGTGCCTGACTGGGACTTTAATTGTGCAGGGGAGCGAACTGGAGTGATTACCCCTGTTTTCTGGCTGAGTTGGGCTGTGACTGAAACTGGACGATGGTCGTTTGACGAAGACAATTTAAGGCTAAAACTGTGACCCTGGAAAAAGGAGAGAGGGGGATTTATTAAATTTATCCTGGATCCCTGGTGTGTATAAGACTTTTTTTTGATCTGGTCTGAGGCACAATCTACCACTGGCCTGCCGCTTGTTTTGTGGTCTAAAGGGGGTACCGGGATTTCTCGGTCAAGGAGTTGGCTGGGGATCTGTACCCCCTAGACTCGTAGGTTGGGCCACTAATGTGGCCTATTTCTGGGTGTTTTATTAAACCACTTTATTTCTTGTGGTGTTTGCCCAGTTGGGAGTGAGGGGTCTTACTCAATCGTGGATATGGTATGGACTTGCTTGATTTGGACCTGGATGCCCCCTGAGTCTTGTGGATAACTGACTTGCCTGAGTTTTTTTTTTTTTTTTTGATGGATGTTGATTTTAAACCTGCTAACAAAATTGATTCTGTGCTTGGTGAACTGAGGACTTCCTATTTTTATTTGGACAACGAGGTGGTGAGAGGACCTTGTGTCCATTTATTTTAGTTTGAGTGTTCCCTTCACTCCCTGGTCATGAGAAGGATTGGGGGGAAGGGATGTGTTATCTATTTTGTTTGAAGTTTGAAATGTTTTTATGATTTGTTAAGAATAACATCTATACTTTGTAGTGAGAGTGCCAAAGTATCCTTTTCTTCTTCTTCTCTCGCTGTGAGAGAGCTGGGGGGGGTACATAATTTTGTTTTATTTAATTTAGTTTTTTGGTTAAGTTGGGGTGGTGAGAGAACCCTTATATTTATATTTATATTTATTTTATTTTTGAGTCCTCTCGCCTAGTCCAGACTTAATTTTCTCTGGCGTGGGGTTGGCTTTTTATTTGTTTATTTATTTTGGTTAAGTTTTGAAATAATTTGATTTGTTCTGTGTTGGGGTGGGATATTTATTTTATCCTGCTAAGTTTGATTATTTTGGTGTGTTTGGTGGGTTTATTGTTTTTAGTTTTAATTGTTTAGTAGCAGCATATGTCGGCCCGCAATCCCCACGGTGGTGCGCTATTCATCCTCTTCTCTTTGCACCCTCCCCCCTTTTTATTCTCCCCTCTCCAATTTGATACATATCAGCACTGTAGAATGCTGGGAATTGTTTGTAGGAGAGGGAAAAGGGTGGGGGGCTGCGAACAGGAGAGGATGGATGAGGGGGGGCCACCGTATTGGGATAGTTATCTCCAGAAGGTGCCCTGGGGTGAAATGGAATCCAGATTATGGTTTACCATGTCTAGTGTCCATACCCAAGGGCCCTACTGAATTCAGTAGGCAGATGGGCCTGACAGCCTCCGAGGTTCTTCCAACTTGGGCGGTGTTATGCAATGCCAGGTCCATCAGGAATAAGACTAGCATTATTGCCGATCTTGTTGGCTTGGTGGACTTGGCTTGCATCACCAAGACCTGGCTGGATGAAAATCCAGGCCCCACGTTGGAGGCCATGACTTCAGCTGGGTACTCAGTGATACACCGCCTGAGATTGGACTGCAGGGTTGGGGGGGTTGCAGTATGTTTTAAGACTGAACTGGGCCTCACGAATGTGGTAGTGGGAGAGACTGAGTCTTTCGAGTGCACAGTAGTAGCTAGTGTAGGTGTTCGAATCATACTCATCCACCATCCACCCAGGGATGGGAAACATTTCCTACAGGAAGTAGCAGACTTCATCATCAGCATGTTGTTTGAGTTGCCCAGATTGATGGTTCTGGGCGACTTCAACACCTGAGTAGACAATGAACTTTCACAATTTGGTAATCACTTCCTCCAATTAATGACTTCTTTGGGCCTTACCCAGGTAGTTTCCACTGCTACTCATAAATCTGGACACTCTCTGGACTTAGTCTTTCTCCTGGGGATCGATGCATCCGACTTGGGGGTGGAACCAGTTGCATGGTCAGACCACTACATTGTGAGGTTCAGTTTTTGCACCTCCCTGAGAAGGCCTAACCCTGTGGAGATTGTTAGGTACCACCCCTTATGGTCTATTACCTCTCAAGGCCTTGCGGTGATCCTTGACCACTTGTCCCCCATGTTGGCTAGCAGTAGTCCAGTGACCCTGGTGTTGGCCTATAATACGGCTGTTACAGTGGCTCTGGATTCTATTGCTCTTGTCTGTTTGTGCCCCCTATCCCTTCACCCCAAGTCTCCTGGTTTGATGGGACATTAAGGGAGATGCGGAGACAGGGGAGAAGGTTAGAGTGCTGCTGGTGCAAGTCCGCCCTTGAAGCCGACCACCTTAGATTGATGGAATATTATTCTGTCTATCAATGTGCAATCACCCATAAGAAGGCAGAATTCCTGTCCAGGGAGATTGCAGTTGCTCGGAATTGACCGGCTCAGCTGTTTCGAACTGTAGACAGACTGTGCAACCCAGCCTGTCTGCAAGTTCCAAAAGCCTTTTCACAATTAGAGTGTGAGGAGCTTGCTCATTTCCTTGCAACTAAGGTGGTCGACATCAGGGTGGATTTGCATTCAGCAATCTCAAAGGGTGATGCTGTTGAACAGTGTGAGTTCACAGTACCTCAGTTTTCTTGGAGTTCCTTCAGTCGACCTGATTTCGTGGATGTCATGAGGGTATCCATAGTGTGTGTCCCACAAGCTGTAGTTTGGATCCTGGACCGACCTCCCTAATTTTAGGTTGTAGTGATATCATCAGTCCAGTTCATGTGCAAATAGTCTGGTGCTCCTTGGGGTCGGGTGAGTTCCTTAGCTCCCTGAAAGAGGTGGTGGTGACACCTCTCTTGAAGAAAGCTACCTTGGACCCAAACTGTTTCACAAACTACAGACCTATCTCAAACCTTCCCTTTATTGGGAAGGTGATTGAGAAGGTAGTGGCAGCCCAATTGGAAGACCATTTAACCATCCAAGACATCTATGAATCCTTCCAATCCGGTTTTCGCAAAAGACATAGCACCAAGACTGCGCTGGTTCGGGTGCTTAATGATCTTCTGAGAGTGAGAGATCAGAAGAGACATTCCATCCTGGTTCTCCTTGACCTCTCATCAGCTTTTGACACTGTGGATCACTTGGTGGTGATAGCACACCTGAGGCAGATCTGTGGAATATCAGGAATCGTTCTTCAACGGTTCACCTCATTCCTCACTGGGAGATCACAAAGAGTTGTGTCTGGGATTTTTTCCTCAAGCCCAACTTCTTTGTTGTGTGGGGTGCCTCAGGGTTCAGTGCTATCTCCCATGTTATTTGTGGTGTATATGCTGCCCCTCGAAGACATTATAAGAAGGTATGGGCTGAGGTTTCACTGCTATGCAGATGATACCCAGCTATACCTGTCTTTTGCACCCGATCAGGATGGAGCAATTAACAACTGTCTGGAAGAAATCCAGGATTTGATGGATTCTAGTTGGTTGAAGTTGAACTCAGAAAAGACAGAGGTTTTGGTTGTGGACCCGGGTCATCAGTTAGAGGGGTTGTTTGTTGGTATGCCCTCAGGAATTTTCCTTGGTGGCATTTCACTTCTGAACTCTGAATGGGTGCGTAACCTGGAGGTTATCTTGGATGACAGTCTGACACTACAGTCACAAGTGTCAGCAGTTGTCAAGACTTCCTTTTACCATCTTAGGAATATTGCCAGAGTTAAGCACCTTGTTCCGTCTGACGCCTTACCAGCTTTGGTCTACGCCTTTGTGTCCTCATATCGGGACTACTGCAACTCCCTGTACTTTGGGCTTTCTGGGGTTGAAATCCATCACCTACAGCTGGTGCAGAATGCAGCAGCCTGGGTTTTGACTGGGACAAGTAGGTCCTGTCATATTACCCCGGTGCTGCACTAACTGCACTGGCTACCTATACGGTGGTGGATCACCTTTAAAGTTAGTTTACTGACTTTCAAAGCCCTTCATGATCAGGGTCCAGCCTATCTGAAAAACTTCTGGTCCCCTACTGCCCTAGCCGATCACTCTGCTCGGTCAACGAGGGGTTGCTAGAGATTCCAAAGTGAGTCTTAAATCATCAGGTTGTAGAGCATTTTCTTATGCTGACCCACTCTTTGGAATTCTCTACCCCGCCGGTTATGGGAGTGCACCTCCATGGAGGAATTTAAGAGTGACCTGAAATCCTATTTTTGGCAAATGGCCTTTTTGGATGGCTGACTGTATTGAAATTATTAACTACGTTGTGGTTTTATCTGTGTTTATTATTGAATTTTAATGTTTGATTCTATTGTTTTAATATGTACAATGCCTTGAAATATGAAAGGCGCTTTATAAATAAACATTATTATTATTATTATCATCATCATCATCATCATCTAACCCAAGTCTTGCACAGGGAGTGGATCACCTCTCTTCACCTGCTTCCTGGCCCTCCACAATCCCTCTCAACACTTCATTTGCTCTGTGTTGCTCAACATGGCATACCCCAACAAATCAAAGACAAAGGGTCAAATCTGCTAGCCCCTCCCCCACTATGATGTATCATGCTGAAAGCCCCCAAAACATGTAAGGTTGTTGTGGTCCTTATTTTCTACAGTTTACAATAGTTTAGGCTGCATAACTGTTATCAGGTTTGGACAATAACTATCCAGTCCACTGTTCCACTACCTGGATTTAGGCAATTTTATACCTGATAATCACCCTCCAGGTCATACAATCCCTATCCTGGCCTGATAGCCATCATCAAGTCATAGGGGTTCTATTCAGTACAGATGGTCACCTTCCAAGTCTGGTAGTCACATTCCAGGTCATATGGTTCTTTTCCATATCAGATGGTCACCATGTCAGTCAAAGAGTTACATTCAAAGTCTGAAAATGATGTTCGGTTCAGATGTTCACTTTTCAAAACAGCTAGTCTCCATCCAGGTCACAGAGGGAGGCACCTAGGTCAGAAAGTCACCAGCCAGGTTATATAGTTGCTACCCTTGTCAAACAGTTACTATCTAGGTCAAGCAGACATTTTCCAGGTCAGAAAGTCTCTTTTTAGGTCAGATGGACACCATCCAGGTCCAGTAGTCATGATTTAGGTCAGGTGGTCATGATTCAGGTCAGATAGTCTCTATCTAGTTCAAGTTCAGCTAGTCCAAATAGTCACCATTCATGTAGATAATCACTGTCTAGGTCACACAGTCATATTCAGGTCAGCCAGGCACCATCCAGTCAAATTAGCCACAGGTATTGGCAATATAGCCTAGAGGTTAGAGTAAAGAGTTGTGAATGAGCTTAGTACATCCAGCAGACAGACCTGGGTTTGCTTCTCACAACTTCCACTTGCATATTGTGTGACTCTGAGCAAGTCACTTAACCTCCTCAGTACTCCCCGGTCACCCCTAAAAACAGGCACCTGTGCTTAGTGGGCCTTACCTGGTTAAAAAAAAATTGGAGGCAAAAGGATAAGATGATAGGAAAATTTGGATAGCATGAGTATTTAGTCTATCCTTATCAAACTGTGACATAACACCACCCAATGGTACTCATTTGCTATCCACCCATTTATTTAAAGTAATGGATACTTAGTATCAGGGACTGTGAAGACGTCTTTCCTAGCAGCAGAAGACAGTTAGTTACCTCCTCCCTCAAACAATGCAAATGTTCATAAGAGGTGTAATTGAGAATTAAACCAGGTGCACAGAGGCCTCTCTGATTTTGAAACAAAACCAATAACCCTGAGCTAAAATTGAATTTCTGCTAACTGATGCTGCTACTTGATCCATAGATGCCTTCTAGTACTTATCATTTCTTCCCTCTTACCTATATAGTTTGTTCCTGAAGTCAGTGGCAAATGAACTATGCTTGCTTGCACTAAATGTAAAAGGTACTGAATAGACCTCTTTACAAGTGACACAAGGTCACTACATACAGCACCTCTCCTCTCAATGACAGCAAATCTCCCTAAGTGGCAGTATTGGGGATCGAACCAGGCACATGGATCAGTCTTTGCATCTAATGCGAACAACCTACAGCTGAGCTAACCACTGTTCTATAAGAAAAATATATTAAACATAGTTTTCCAGTGCCATTGCCATGAAACTTAGAAGTTACATAAAAAAAAAACACTTAGCAAGACCTACAATATTTGATTCTAGTTTGAATGATCCAAACAGGAAATTTCATTTTATTTCTAATGCAATTTTTCTTCCTTTTGTCTAGGTTACAGCTAGGTTTATGGCACTGGAAGTGTTAACCCAGCTTTACTGTAATGTGTTCCCATTTCATTCCCCTCCTTTCAGCTCCTTGACAAAATGTTAATCTAATTGTGATACTATCACTTTGATGACAATATGACAAGACAGACAAATTTGATTTTATTCTCCACAGAGCAAAGCATATGCTGCTTGGGAGACTTTGACAGAGAGAAGGACATAAAACAAATGGAGTTCATGAATATACAATTTTTATTGTACACAGTAGTGACATCCAAACTTCAGAGAATAGGTGGGGAGAGACTCATCATGCTTTACTATTGAGATTAATGGGTATGTAAAAAAGTGCCAACTGAGAGTATTGCAGTTTACGTTAAAAATGTCTACGTGAATAAGAATAATTTTATACTCAAGATGAGTGATGCATTTAATGACTGTGAAAAAATCTGAAACCAGTCACATTGCCACAATAATATTTTTGTGTTAAGGACTGTATAAATTTTACCTGCAATTACAGCCTAGTCAGGCAACAGCTAAACATATTAACTGCTGCAGTTGGTTGTATGTTAGAGGTGAAAAGATTACTAAATCTCTTAGTTGTAATTTCTGAATAAGTGAAATTACTCTAAGTTTTGTAGTACTTCCATCTCTGATCTAATGTAAACTAGACTAGGAAGTCTAAATTTGATTTATTGTGGATGCAGCAGAACATGATTTTAAAGAAAAGGTTGTCATCATTATCAAGTTCTGTTATACGAAAGACAAAGGGAGGGCTGGTGGTAAAGGGAGGGCTGGTGGTACTGTACTATGAGGACAGTACAGACTCAGTTCTATTGAAGTTAAAGACATACATGATAGTACTGTATTCCTTTAAACATGTTATAGGTCCTCATAGTAAGAAGGTTAGTGTGGCACAGACTTGAAGAGTGCCATGCTAATAGGGTATAACACACTTGAACTGGGCATGGGCCATACTAAGAGGTGCCTACAGTGTGATACTCAGTGAATGGCGCAAGTGCACTAAATACACTACTGTAACCATGCAAATGAGGGGCTTCTCTTGCATATAGTGCTCAGTGGTGTAGTTAGAGGACTTCGAACGCTTTAAAAGGCTATTGTGGCAGCACTATTTAATGTTTCAAAAACCCTACCTTTAAAAACATCCATAGTGGAGCATGATCCCCTGCCAGTGCTGGTGCCAGTGACACCCTCCCCCTTTCACCTTGACCCTTGTGAAATGACTGATGTGTCCCTGGTAGTCAAAAGGTAGTTCCTGGCATTTTTTTTCTTCAGAACCCTTTTCAGAAGGGGAGATAAGTGTCTTATTGAGAATGTCCTACAGGAGTGGTCAAAACCTCCTGGAACTATTATTACATTAATTTGAGTCAGTAAGTAAACCTTCAGGTCAGTGGTTACAGGACCAATTGAGAGGAGACACCTTTTCATGGAGAGGGTGGTGTCTAGGTGGAATGCTTTGCCAAAGGAAGTGGTATCCTGTAGAACAGTGGGCAGCTTCAAAAGGGGATGGTACAGGGAAAGGGGAGGGTCACTGGAGGGGGGAGGGAGGGGCAGTATAAGGGCTGCTAGCTGCACAATGGAGCAGACTTGATAGACCATAAGGCCTTTATCTGCTGCCAATCTCATATGTTCGTAAAGGTTGTTTCCAATGTCGCCATTGCAGATGTTGTAAAATGGTCATCAAAACTGCCACTTTCTGCATTGTTACTGCCCACAAGGCCTTTGAAATTAGACAATTAAGTAATTGTTTTATTGTAGGGGTTATCTACCTTTTATCTGTACATGTCAGGGCTTTTATGTCAGGAAGATGAAAAGGGCATTCAAATTGTTGGTTCACAAACTAAATAAAAATAAAAATTGAGGGCTGGGAGACATTTAAGTGAAATGCAGCACAGAGATTTGAATAATGCCTTAGCAAAGTATGTCAAGGAAGGTGGTGGTGGTGGTATTAACCACTGCTTTCATTTTAGTGGGATAGAAAATGTTACAGTAGATCCCTGAGAGTGGATCTGGATGAACATTCTATGTAGGGAGGCTTTTTGGAGCTAACAATTAGGAGCCCTGAAGCCTCCAGGACTCAGTGATCACTTTGATGTGTACCTTTCCTGAAATAGGTGTAGACTGGCCCTTAGAGCTGTGATATGTAAATTTATAAATCTGAATGGAACAGCAGATTTTGTTATTAATTATTATGCCATCTCTTAATATATTGTTCTTATCCTGCTTCAATTCCTCTCTCCTTTTTTGTCCCTTTCCCTTTTCCCTTCATCCCTTTGATCCCTTATTTTCTCCTTCCCACTTTAAACTTTTTCCATCCCCAACCCTGTTATTCTCCCCACAAAATAACCCTCCCCAATCTTCATCTCACACTTCAGGTCTTTATTTATTTTCTTATTGCTCTGTGCATACTACTTTAAATGTTTTTAGAGATTTAGCTGGTATTGCGCTGTTTAACAAATATGCTGTTTTTACATTTTTCATCTTGTCTGCCCAGCCTTTGATTTGCTGTTTTGCTCTATAAGGGCTACAATACAAATAAGGCACTGATCCTTGGTACATTAGGGACTGAGTGATACACAGTGGAACTGTGCCGTGCTGTACTATTATCCTTATTATATTAGATGTACTGTAATAGTTATATCTTTTGATATATGTAAGAAAGATATTTAAATTTACTACATAAACTGGTCTATGAGAAGGGCCACACACTGGTGAAACTTATAGCCACCCTCAAAAAACATGACCAAGAAAACAATGCATAGGTGCCAGAATCTGTGACTGGGACAGCAGTGCAAGCTGACCAGTTACAGATGTTGCAGTTGCAGCTTGCCATGCTTAAGCAACAGGTTGAGATGGAACTGAGAAAGGCTGAGGAGTGTGAAAAAGAGCACCAGCACCACATCGAGGAGGAAAAGTGAAAGGCAGAGATGGAACTGTGAAGGGCTAAGGAGTGAGAGAAAGAATACCTGCATAGGTGGGTGGAGGATTGACTAGGAGGGAGGGAGGACATGGAGAGTGGTGGTCAATGGGAGGTACTCCAGAGAGGTAAGGGTGACAAGCAGTGTACCACAAGGATCAGTGCTGTGTCCAATATTGTTCAATGTGTACATATGGGACCTGTCAGAGGGGCTAAATGGAAAGGTGTGTCTGTTTGTGGATGACATGAAAGTCTACAACAGTGTGGACACTCTGGGGGGGATGGAAAAAATGGAGCAGGATCTAGCCAGGCTGGAGGAGTGGGTGGAAAAGTGGCAGCTGAAATTCAATGCAAAAAAGTGCAAAATAATGCACATAGGATGGAATAATCCTGGGGCTAATTACTGCATTGGGGAGGGGTGCTGCAGGCCATCGAGCAGGAAAAAGGTTAGGTATCAGTGTGAGCAAGTGGCTGGTAAAGTGACAAGAATGCTGGCATGCATTGGGAGGGGCTTCACAAGTAGGAGGAGGGAGGTGCTCATGCCACTATACAAAACACTGGTCAGACCACAGCTGGAATATGGGGTTCAGTTCTGGAGGCCCCACTTGAAAGGTGACAAGGACAGACTGGAAAGAGTCCAAAGAAGGGCGACCAGAATGGTTCAAGGGTGCAAGGAAGGCCATATGGGGAAAGGCTGGATGAGCTAGGTCTGTATTCACTGGAGTTGAGAAGGAAAAGGAGAGACATGGTTGAGACCTTCAAATACATGAAGGGAATAAGTAAAGTAAAGCAGGATAGCATCTTGAAACTAAGTAAGAACAAAGCCACCAAGGGTAATTCACGCAAGCTGGAGGGGACAAATTTCAGCTTGACATAAGGGAATGTTACATTTCACAAAGGGTGTTGGGTCTATGGAACAGGTTTCCAGAACGGGTTGTGGAACTGTATACAGTGGAAAAATTCAAGAGAGCATGGGATATCTGTATGATACTTGGTGAGGGAGTGCAGAGGGGTGGGAGGTAAGAAAAAAAAGGGAGTTGGGTGGGGGGAATATCTCTCTTAGGCAGACTAGATGAGCCGAATGGCCTTTTTCTACTGCCAGAATTCTATGATTCTATGAACTTCAGTTGAAAAAGCTTGAGCATGACAGTCTGATGGAAATGCGGTGCCAGAGGACATTACAAGAACCTGTGAGTACTGGCATGAGGGGTTCAACCCAAGAAGCCCAAATTAATTCTAAAATGTTTCCTAGATATGAGGAAGGGGATGATATTGATTTGTTTTTAAGATCTTTTGAGACAATCTGGGGTATTTGGAATTGGGCAAGGCTTCTTGGATGACTCACCTATTGCTAATGCTTACAAGCAGGGCATTAGAAGCTTTTGCCTAAATGGACAATAATGACTACATGAACTATGCTATAGTGAAAAAATGGCTTACTAAAGCATTTTGAGTAAACCCCCGAGGCCAATAGGCAAACATTTTGTGGATTAAGAAAGCCACTGGAGACAGCTATGCTGAAATGTGTGTGCAGCTAAGTAACTTGCTAGAAGAATGGTTAGAAAGGGTAAAAGCTCACTCTGTAGAGGTAATAAATTATTTATTTCTTCTGAAAAACTGTACCTGAGGAAATGAGAATATGGCTGTTGGACAGAACTCCGAGATTCGCAAAGGAGGCAACTAAGAGGGCTGCTCAGTTCATATTCAGTCAACCATCCTCTCACCAAAAAAGGTATGGAGGAGGGTCATCAGGTGGTTCTAAGGGAACCCTTGGGGTTCCACCTGAAGGGAGCCAGCCTGTGCCTGAACAAAAGGGGAAGTCCTCTGGTCCCAAAAGCACAGGGATGGGTGAACTCAGGTGCTATATCTGCCAGAAACTGGGGCATTTTTATTTATTTATTTATTTATGACTTTGATAACTGGGTGAGTGCACTGATCCCAGGGACCGTTTTTAGGCACAACCCAGGCCATAACACATGGCGCAGGGTGACAGTGGAGTACAAGGTAACAGTAATACACATGAAACAGATTTGATACAAACAACAATAGTAGACACAATATACAGGTTTGATGCATAGGTGCATTTGAGAACAGTGAATACAAGGTTTCAACATCAGACATGAGAAGACTTGGTACAAACAAACAAATCATTTGTGATTTGTGATTGGGGGTTCACTCATTTGTCTTATGATTGCCCAGAGAATGTAACCAAAGTTGCAAGTGTAGCTGGAGGGAAAAACTTGGGAAGCTCCAAGCAGACAGTAGCCTATACACAGAGTGCAGTGATCTCTAACTCCATTGCATACGTGTGTACAGTGGCAGCCAGAGACATTGCCAACTATTTCCCAAAATTTCTGTGATATTTCTGGAGGAATCTCCTGCTTTCTGCATTTCCACAGTAGGGGCAGCAGAGAGAAACTCTTTAGAAATTTTGCAAAATATCTGGAAATAGCTGGCAATGTCTGTGGCTACTACTGTGAATGGAACAGTGACCCAGGGACTGAGGGACACTGATGCCTCTATCTTCTTGGTGAAGGAGGACTTAACTCAAAAGGAACAGATCCTGCCTGGCCAGTTTTCTAGGATTTGAGGAATGACAGGTCCGGCAGTCTCAGTGCCTCTGGCCCAGATCTTTCTGAGCTGGGAAGAAGGCCAGGGCATATGGGACATGAATGTTGTAAGTGACCTGCGCATGGATGTAATCATGGGTAATGAGTTTGACAGTAGGGCCAATGTTGTGCGGATCACTACCCATAGCAAGATGAAGAAATCAGTTCCTGAGGACACTGAAGGGACAGTGCATGAGAAAGCAGTTCCTACCTCAGTTGCAGGAGACATTGTGGCTGAAGAATGAGCTGGTAGTAGCAGTTCTGAGAAACAGCTACTGACAGAGGACAGCACAGCAGAGAATGTTCTGGGGAGGGTCAGGTGTGCAGAGTTAGGGAGAGCTCAGCAAGCTGACCCATTCCTACAAAAGCTAAGGGAGCTAGCCACCAGTGGGAAAAGTGACTCTCTTGGTATGGGTAAAAGGGAAATGTACTGGGAGAATAGGCTTCTATACTGTGAGTGTGTTCCTAAGGGGGGGACCAGAGGAAGGGGTGCTCCGGCAGATAGTAGTGCCTATTTATTTAGCTTTTGTTTACCAGGTAAGCACACTAGACAGTCACGTGCCTATTTTCAGGTACAACACAGGAGAGTTACAGAGACACAAGCAATAACAGTACAGAGGCTAGCATCAAGTTACACAAAGGTACAGTCAGAATACAAGCAAGAAGGACCAGCCGAAACAAAGTACAAAGGCTTGGGTCCAACTTTCAGGCAAGGTACAGACAGGTATAAGCAATCATCTACAGGCAGGTAACAGGCAGAGAACAATTTTAGTGCAGTTCAGTATGAGGCCAAACAACCCAGGGAGGGCAGCCAGGAAAAGTTAGAGTCAGTGTCAGCTGCAAAAATATTTGTGAATATTGCTTATTTGTTATTTATTTTTGGAATAAGTGCACCCCCGCAGCCAGGAATTTTTTTTATTTCAGGCACTTCATGAAGGGAGGGACTACGGGGCACAGAGGCAGCTTAAGGCTTGTTTTAGGTCATCCCAAAGGGATGACCTGAAACAACTGTGGGTGGGGGCAGTTCTTACATGAGGAGGTAGAAGTTTCCAGGTTTTTGGGGCAAGACCTGCAAATGCTCAATCTCCCACAAAGGAGTGAGTCTTTGGAACCATCAGCACCTGGGATTCAGTGGACCTCAACTGATAGCCAGAGGGGACAGGCTGGAGGAGGTCAGCAAGTGCTGGAGTAGTAGATGATCTGATGATGTTATCCATAAAGTTGCCCATAACGAATGAGCGATGGTTGCTTGGGGAAAGCCAACACAGTCTAGAGTAAAGTAGACACCTATGGGTGAGACAAGGGGCTGATAGGGTGAACTGACATATGTTGTTATACGAGGCGTCCCATTTGGAGAGCCAGACTTTGGGGGCATTCATGAAGGAGGTAAGCCCGTAACAAAGTGAGAGGAGGAAGACCCCTTTTGCCAGGGCAAGTCTGGCAGCTGGGGTGAGGAAACTTTTTGCTCTGTATGCAAGTCCTAGTTTGCAGTTGGTTGCCTTACAGGAGTTAAGTATATGCAGGGTGAGATCCATTTGTGGGTCAAGAGTCACCCCCAAGTACTTGAATGATTCCACCACCTTCAAAGGGGTGCCGTCAGTGCCATCGACTCTGAGTACGGCCGGGCACACTCTCACCTTGGGAAGGGAGCTGAATAACATTGCCTGCGTCTTCTAAAGGTTGATGACCAGCTTACTTGCCTTGAACCAGGATTGGATGCGACCGAAATCCAAGTTGAGTACATAGTTAATGTCACCAATACTTTGTGAACTGGCAAGGAGCACCATATCATCGGCATATAGAGTAACTTGTCCAAAGGTTGGGATTGAGGGCAACTGGTTTATAAAGAGGGAAAACAGGAGGGGACCAAGGACCGACCCCTGAGGTACCCCACAGGCTACTGGTGATAGGACGGATATGGCATTTTGGAACCTCATGTACTGTTTCCTTCCCGAGAGATAGTTAGAGAACCAGGCTAGGACGGGAGGGGAGAGACCAAAAGACTGGAGAGCAGAGCCCAGGAGGGTGTGATCGACCAAGTCGAAGGCCTTGGACAGGTCTATGAAGACAGCCCCCATGAGTTTGCCTTGATCAGTCACGGTTCTAATGTTGGAGGTGACCTGTGCTAGGGCAGTGGATGTGCTATGTCCTTTTCAGAAACCATGCTGCTCAGGGGAGAGAAGGCCATAGGTTTGGAGGAAGAGGGCTATCTGGGAGGCCACTACTTTCTCGAGCAGTTTGTTGATTGTGGATAGAATCGCTATGGGTCAATAGTTCTTAAGTAATTTGGGATTGCCATGCTTGAGGACAGGGGTCACACGGGTCATCTCCCAAATGGGAGGGACAGACCCCATCGTGAGCGAGGAGTTTAGAATATGGGAGATCGGGTGGGCCAAGAAGGGGGCCCCAAGGTTTAGCAGTTTGGGCACAAGGTTGTCATGCCCAGCACTGGAGTAAGGGAAGAGACCTACTAGAAGCTTCTGGGTTTCTTTGAAGGAGACAGACTTAAAGTAAAAGGGAGGGAGGGGAGGATTGGGTGGAGCACCAGGAGCAAGACCCATATCCTTAGAAATTGAAGGCACAGAGGTATAATCAGATAGGTCCAAGAACAGGTCATTGAATGCTTTAGCTATCGTTTGGGGATTATTGCAACTGACTCTGTTTATTTGCAGGTCAGGGACCTGCTGGCAGGCCGGACCATTTACCGTGTGATTTATAGTGCACCAGAAACTCCTTGGGTTCCTGGCAGACACTTCGAGGGATGCTTTGCAGAAATCACTCTTTGCCAAGCGGATTGCCCACTTGCATGAATTTCTAAGCTCCCTGTAGACCTCGAAGTCTGATCTTTTCCCAAAGGCTTTGTATGTCAGCCAACTTTTGTCCCTGAGCTTCATCAGGGCAAACAGTTCCCCTTGTAACCATTTAGCCTAAGGAGTATAGAAAGCAGCTTCTGGCCTTAGTCCATGACATACACTATTCAGGACACTTAGGGGTAAGCCATACAAAAAGGCAGTTGAAAAATATTTTTTATTGGCCCAGTATCTTCAAAGAAGTACTGTTGGACTTGTCCACTGTGCCAGAGGGTAGGAATGATGGGGGACAAGGCTAAAGTGGCTTTGATTCCCCTACACGTTATTGAAGAGTCATTTCTGCAAGTTGCTGTGGACATCGTGGGGCTCCTGAGCACCCCAAGTCACACTGGCAAGTGGTACATCTTGGTGGATGTAGATCAGGCCACTAGGTACCCAGAAGCAGCACCCATGTCCTCCATTAAGACTGAGAAGGTGGCAGATAAACTGCTGGGAATATTTAGCCAGTTGGGTTTTCCCCAGGAGAGTTTGTCAGATCAGGATACCAAATTCACATCTGATCTGACGGTTAGTCTCTGGAGGGAGTGTGGGGTAAGGCAGCTTAGGGCCTTGCCATACCAGCCCCCAACTCCCAGACTAATGGTCTGGTTCAGCAGTTCAATGGGTCTCTGAAGAAAAGGTTAAGGAAATTCACTGAGCAACATGCCAGAGAGTGGGAAAAGCACCCACCCCCTCTCCTATTCACATATAGAGAAGTCACACAGGAGTCCACAGGGTTCTCACCCTTCAAGATCCTGTTTGGCCATAGGATATGGGTCCCCCTTGATTTGGTAAGGGATGAATGGGAGAGTGAGCTTGCTTCCCAAGGAGAATCTGTTGTGAAGTATGTCCTGAATTTCAAGTCATGTCTCAAGGAGCTTCTGGGGTTTGCACAGGAGCACCTAGCTGATGCACAACAAGAGCAAAAACATGGTACAACCATAGAGCCAGAGCCTGGGAGTATGAAGTCAGGTGATGGGGGATGGTGCTCGTCCTCTTCTGGCAGAACAAACTGCAGGTGGCTTGGGGAGGGGCCTTACTCAGTGGTCAGAAGGGTGAATGATGTCAATTATGTGGTGGAGCTACCCCACAGGAGGCACAACCAGCGGCTTTACCATGCAAACATTATGAAACCCAACCATGAATGAGATGAGATGATCCTGGTTGTGTGCAGCTCTCTGGAGGAGGGGCAGAAACAGAACCATGGGTAAATCTCCTGGGAGAGGTGAAGGGAGAATTTTTAAGAGATGCTGTCACACTCTTGATGCAGCTGACTTCAGCCTATCAGGAGGTCTAAATCTCACTCTCGGGTTCTTGGCAATATTGGCAATGCAAGGAATCACAGACACATTGCATAAGAGTAATAGACTTGTTTATTACTGCCAAAAGGATAATTACAGTTGCCCTAAGCAGTTCTTACCAATATGAACCAGGAGCCAATGCTGAGCATTCCCTATACCTCGAGGATTCTCCCTCTCTCTTGGGGTCTCCGAGGTAGAAGATGTAATGACTCACATTATATACCTATGATAATTACTATGGTTACTGTAAGACAGAAACATTTCTAGTTACAGAGATGACCCTATTGGCTAAATTAGAGGTGGCTCCACGGTCCAACATAACATTATACAATTTTGTAGTAGTCATCACTTTGTGAAACAAAAGAGTACAGTTCTTACATAAATCAGTGTAGTAGTACAAATCACCAAAAGGTGGCAATGATGACTTATACATCATAATCATTACAAGGACACAGATGTCCTAACATCTTATAAGCAAAGAATACATAAGAAATATATATGTATAGAAAGCAAAGTGGATAACAATAATATGCATACATATCCTGACATCTACTCTTATACGGTAGATGCCCTTAGCCCTATATGTTAGTATAACATATGCCTAAGTGCTAGCTGTCTATGGTGTACCTCTGGGGGTACCAATAAGGGTGCAGGAACCTTGTGTAACATTCCCCTCTTCTTGCCTCTCAGGGCAACACAGCTAAACAGGGAAATGTAGAGAAAGCAGGTGTCATTTACAGACCCAATGCACAAGCCTTGTAAAGGAACTCCAGCTGTTCACGGTATTGACGCAGTGTGCGCCATAGGCAGCAAAGCATAATAATCAAGAAAAATATCAAAAATGCTTGTATAATGACAAAACCTTTAAAGGTAATCTCTAACCAAGTGTTAGTCAATGCATCGTTCATATCACCATCATTATTAAGTGCAAGAATAGCTTCATTAGCTTTAGTAATATTATTGCTGATGTGGATGAGGTGGGTGTATTTTCTCTCTAAAAGTGATTTTAATGTAAGAGTGAGTGGATCAATGTATAAATTAAAATATGGTAAATACTCAGAAAGTGTGAGCAGATAATCAGGGCTACCATCAATAATATCAGTGTCCATAAGGGGACAGGGGTAATAATGGTATCCAATGACAGACTTTTGATGGGGGATGAAACAGAAATTCGGGGAATCAGTGACAAATGTTTGGGTTCTGTAAGTGTAACTTTTATAATTTGTCACTATGCAATACTCTCTGACAGAATTATATTGCATTTTAACAGTAGGCAAACTCCACTTTTGCATCTGTACCGGGCAGGTGTAACTGGTCTTGGAAATCTGTGTTGACAGGCAATGAACCTCCTCTTGATATGACTGGAAAAGTTTGTCTGGAGCCAATGTTGAGTCCAAAGAGTCTGTGCCATTCATGCTGATGTCATCATCCTTGGAAAAGGACCAATCAATACTGTCGGGAGAATAACCACATACAGGTTTAATAACATCAAATACATCACAGCGACACAGGTAAATATACCCCTTCTTAGTGCAGCAGTCCATGTGTGGGGCAACCCAGGCATCCGGGAAAGGATGGAAGACCAGTAGAGGAGGCAAGTCCAGGCATTCTATGTAGATGTCATCATCAAGGTGTCCAATTGAGTGTACAGAAGCTAGCTTGTCAAACAAAGCTGTAGTGGGATCAAAACGTGGTAAAAGAAACAAACATTGTATCTTTGATAGAACATTTCTTAGAAGTGAAACATGGATCAGTATTAGGGTGTCTGGTCACGAAACCCAAATTCCTAGCTATAGACAGAGGAATAGTTAAAGTCTGTTACATACACATAGAAATACAGACAGGGGTTTACATTGTGGACAATACCATTTAGAAATACGTCTGTCGTGTATTATATCAGGGATCCTTCCAGATTCTAGATCATGGAAGAGATTGTTGATGGTAGTGATAATATATGAGCCATAGGCTGAACATAGGATTTCTCTAGCAATGTATTGTTTATCTGCTTCTTTGTTGTTCTGTGCAATGAGTGTGTTAATCTTATCTTTCGAATCTGTAAATGCCTTAGCAATGTCGTGCATGTTATAGACAGTGTATCTCTCATCCTGACTAAGGCCATCCACATCATGCAATAATGGGGTTAAAATATCATTTACCAAACCAGTTTGGAATTTAGCTGAATGAGATTTGATGGCAGCAATGTCTGCCTTGTTCCAGATAGACATAGCTGTACAAAAAAGACTTGTGACAGCTCCTGTGGTACTAGTGACATCAGAACTGACAGCTTCACATGTATTACGTTTATGACTTTGATCATCAGGATTGGGTTTTTTCCTGAAGTTGCCTCTATGCTCAGTGGTATGTACCCCGGCAATAGGGTCTTGAGTATGAATCTAAAAAGCTGCTAAACTATCAAGCAGTAAAGTACTGTGAAATGCTGAAGCGTTAGTAGTATGACACATACCAAATTCTTTCATATTCCAGTAAGTCAAATTGAGCAAGACAGGTATATGGATAAATTGTAAGTTGCTAATAAGTGAACCAGATAGCACAGTGGATGTGAGACCACTATGAGGACCAGGGGTGTGCTTCGGACATTCCAAAAGCTGTTTCTCAGTAGGGGGTAACACAGAAAGATACATGGCAGCAGAGGCCATGTTGTGTACAACACAAAATTTCCTGGCGGAGTCCTTAAACAAAGAATTACAGTATGAGGGATCAGTTAAGGCAGTGATATTGTATGAACCAGAATGTCTAAGAGCAGTTTAGAGCAAGGACAGAGACCCATTAGGGGATAATTTAGCATTGGGCCATACATGGAAAGTTCCCTTGGAGAGCTTGGCCACAGGGAGAATTTGTCCTTGCGATGTGGTTTGCCACTCAATTTGTAGGGTAGATTTGTCAGGAGCAACAACCGAGGCAGTGTGGTAGGCATCAGAACCTTCCTAGACAGTAATCAAATTGTCAGGTATATTGATGGAAACTCCCTATGGGGCAGACATTGGAGGATCAAGGTGAGGAAGGAGGTGCTTTACCGTGCCTTGGATGCAGGGGATAACTCCTGGGATGAGGAGAAAGTGGAACAAGATAGCCATCTTGTCAGTGTATCTGCAAAGGAAGATCAAACATTAGTAGGTTAGTACTATTCCACCCAATGGGGTGAGGAAAAGTAATTATACTCCTTTATACAGTTTCAACTGGTTTACATGTAACCATCTGTCAGTCAACTTGTTGTTATGCAAGTGTCTAACCTGGTAGACTGCTGGACTGAGCTTGTTGACAATGAGGTAGGGGCCTTCCCACTTATTGGAGAAGGAGTGGGTGGGATGTGCAAATCTGAGGACCATTACCTGATCTCCAACTTGCCAATCCACTTCTTGTGCATGTTTGTCAAACTGTATTTTGGACTGTTGCTAGGCCTTGCCCATGCAATTGGCAGCATACAAGTGTGTGTGTATGAGGTCTTGTTTGAGTTTGTCCACATATTGGTCTACAGACACACGGTCTGCTGTGGGGGTGTGCAGGTCAAGCAACAGGTGTTCAGGTAATCTCATCTGTCTTCCAGTCATAATCTCGAAGGGTGTCAACTAGTAGTGGCTGAGGGTTTACCCCTAATTGCCATAAGGAGTAACGGCAACAGGGAATCCCAGGTCTTGGGATTGTCCTCAATAAATTTGGAAAGCATTTGCTTAATCCGTCTGTTGGCTCTTTCTACTTGACCTGAAGATTGTGGGTTGTAAGGTTTGTGGAAAATCTGTTGAACTCCCAGGAGTTCAAGTGATTCTTTCATCAACTCACCTGTAAAACTGGTTCCTTTGTCAGAGTCTACCTTAAGAGGTAGGCCCCACCTGGAGAAAATCTATTCTACCAGGATTTTGGCAGTGTTTAGCAGTGCATGTTTTAGTGGGGAAAGCTTTGACCCACTTCGAGAAAAGGTCAGCTACCACAAGAGCACACTTGTTGTTTCTGCTGGTATTAGTCAATGGACCAATAAAATTGATCTGTATGGCTTGCTAGGGGCCAGAATGTCTTTGTGGTAGGAGTTTGGCATTTTGTTTGGTGGGGATGGGATTGTTTTGTGCACAAACAAGGCAGTTGTCTATGTACTGTTTAACATCTTTGGTGAAACCAGGCCACCAGGCGGTGGTCTTAAGCCTCTGGATGGTATTTTCAACTCCCTGGTGTCTGCCAATGGGGGTGTTATGCACTTGTTGCAAGAATTCAGACCTGAGGTGTCTAGGGACCACCCACAACTTGGTGGTGGTGTCATCTGGTTGGTATCAGATGAGCTTGTCATCTGTAGACAAGTGTAACTTACCTTCATGCCTCTGATAGGGGTTATGAGTAGGTAGGTTTTCTTTGGTGCTCTTGTCAAGGAATCTGAACACTTCTTTGAGTTCAGAATCAGCATGCTGAGCTGCTGAGACATCCAAGGGGGTAAAGGGTTCAGGTTTCTTTCTGATTGCTGCTATGTGTACAACCACTCTGGCTTCCAGATGGTCCATCATCCAGGTGTCCCCACCTTGGGCCCCTTCCTTGGCATGGATGTCTGCTGTGTCATTGAAGGCATGATAGGGATCATGAATGGAGTGAGTTTTAACTTTGTGCACATAGAGTTTGCATGCAAATCTTTCTGCTAGTGAATGTATATAGATTGCAGTTCTTTGTGTTTCACTGGGCTGCCATCAGATGAGAGGAAGGAGTTCTTCTGCCAGAATGGAAGAAACTCTGTAAGAGAACAACAAACCCAGAGTCTGTGAAAATGATGGTATCCTCGGTCCCATGCTGGATGAACTTGAGGGCACAGGCCACCGCTGCCATCTCGGCATACTGCAATGATGCTACACTGTAATGCTTAGAGATTTTAACAGTGTTACCATAAGGGTAAATTACCAAAATGCCCATCCCTGCAATTTGTTTTCCCTGATAGTAGGAAGCTGAACCATGTGTGAAAAGATGACACAATGAGGTGTTCTTGAGTATTTGTGGCATGGCAGGAAGGAAAGGACCTGGATCTGGAAGATCAGGTGGTTGCAGTGTACAGTCATGGGGTTCTCCTTGGAAAAGGAGTCCATGTGCCAGCATGGATGGAATTTTGGTTGGGTGCACCTGTATGTCTCTATCCTGGAGAAGGAGTGACCAGTGTGTCAGCCTAGTGTTAGAGACTGAATCATCCTTCACTCTGTCTGATAGCAGAAAGGGAGTTGGGGTGTGGTTGGTGTTAATAATCAGTGGAGAGTACCCTATGATATACAGAAAGTGCTTGACAGCCCAGTTGGTGGCCAGAAGGTTCCTTTCACAAATGCTGTACTTCTGTTCCACTGTTCTGGTCAAGAGCTGTGATGCATATGCAATGGGTCTCAGAGTGCCATGAACCTTCTGAGCCAACACTGCTGACATAGCTATGTCAGAGGTGGCACACTCCAGATGGAATGGCAATGCTGGGTTGGGGTTGGCCAGAGCTGGAGCCAAGGTCAGGGCCTGTTTTAATGACATCACAGCCTGGGTGTGTATGGGACCCCAAGTCCAGGGAATGTCCTTTTTCAATTACTCATACAGAGGGGCAGCCTTCTCAGCAAAATCACAAAAAAAATCTCTGGAATAGTTTACCATACCTAGAAACCTATTAAGAGTGGCCACACTGGTGGGCAATGGCAAGTCTTGCAATCCTTGTATCTTCTTCCAGGTAGGGCTTCAGCATTTATTAGTTATTCTCAAGCCCAGAAACAGTACCTCTTTCTGACATAGTTGTGTTTTTGCTGGGTTGCATTTGAGGCCTGCTGTCTGGATGAGAGTCAGGAATTCATCCAAGAGATCCAAGTGTTGTTCCTGTGTGGTAGTTGCCAACAGCAGATCATCCACATACTGCAAGAGACACGGGGGGGGGTAGAGAAACCCTCAAGGGCATCTATCAAGTGCAGATGGAACAGGAAAGGGCTGTTATGGAATCCTTGTGGTAAGCAGGTCCATGTGTACTGTCTACCTTCAAAAGTGAAGACAAACTTATATTGACTCTTATGGGCCAATGGCAGTGACTAGAAACCATTGGAGATGTCCAGGGCACTGAGCCATTTTGGTCAGTGGTCAGTCATCATAGCACATCAGGTGCTGTGGCCACAGTTGGAGTGCAACTGGGGGTGACCTGGTTCAATCTCCTGTAGTCAATAGTAAGTCTCCAGGCACCTGTGGGTTTTTTCACAGGCCACACTGGGGAGTTGGCAGTATAAACACATGTTCTGATTACACCTTGGTTGGGTAGAGAGTTTATTGTTTCCCTAAGAGAAGACAAGGCCTCAGGTGGGAAAGGATATTGCCTTTGCCTCTCTTGTGTTGGGCCTGGCACTTCGATGACAGTGTGCATTTTGCCACAGTCATGCTTGTTGGTAGCAAATGCTTCCAAAAGTCTTTGTAAAATGGGGAGGAGCTTTGGGAAAAGCTCATGGTTCTTGAACAAATCTATGATGTCATACTCTTTATTGTTGGCAGATATTGTTGCCACCATGTGTGAATCAGGGATCAAGATGGTATGATACTGGCCCTGAATCTGGATCAGTAGCATGTTGGCTAGATCCACCACACAGCTGTGTGGTGCTAGGAAGTCAATTCCAATGATACTAGGATGATCGCGCAATACCATTAGTTGGAAGGTGTGTGTGTGTGGCCTTCAGGTGTCCTAACTCTACAGGCAAAGGTAGAGAATGGTATGCAGTCAACCTAGTACCATCTACTCCTGACATGTTGGTCCTCCATCCAGTGGACCAAAAAGATGTATGTGGGTGATCATCTTGTAATACAGACACAGCTGCACCTGTATCCAGTAAGACTGTAAGTAGGCAGCCTGCGACCTTGGCCTCAGTGAAGGGCCTTCTGCTGTATCCAAGACCAGTTTGTTTACAATCTGGACCGGGGCCTGTAATTGTCAATCTGTACTGGAGGAAGTATGGAGAGGTTGGGACTGGCTCCTGTAAACCACTTCACCATGCTGCACTGATGCTATATAGGAAGGTGCTTCTGGGTTCAGTCCTGTTTGGGCCTGAGGACCGGTACTTCCAGTATCACCATGGCAAGGGCCTTAGCATCCACTGCAGAGTGTACTTGTCCCAGGAGCTCTCTGAACTTCTGATTCTCTTCAGCTATCTCCCTGTACAAAGGGCCTGGTCTTTGTTGTTGTTAACCCTTGTGATTTTTATGGTGTTGTTTATTCTTATGATAATTCCAGTTACCATCCCATTGTTGTTGTTGTTGCTGCTGTTGTGGTTGTCGTTGGGCCTGCTGGGGGTGTTGGTTATCCTCGGGGATGGGGCTGTTTATGTTGGGCCTGCCCTTCCACCGTGCAGTGCATCATGGCCTCTGGGGAAGGCTCTACAGCAGCTACTTTCTTGGAACCAGAGCCCAGATCATGGATGTAGAGCTGATAAACTCTTTCGGTTTTCTGAAGGATGTCAGCAAACCATTCCGTGGTGGGATAAGTGGTTGGCTCTACCTTCTCTCTCACTGCAGGGATCATGTTCCTAAGGAGAAAGGTCTTATACGTCTTGTGCAAGTTGTTTTCCTGCTTGGTAGGCCATCCAGAGTCTCTGATGGTAAATAGCTGGACTTTTCCACTCCTACTACACCTGGGCTGTGTGCAGAAATGAGTTCAGCTGCAACTTCACCAAAGGTGGTGTTGCCGGTCTGTCGGATGGCATCGGGGAGTTTGGCCCATAGTCCAGGATCAATGGTCTGGCATAGGATCTGGGCCTTGTAGTCTGCAGCGAGACTAAGCATTTCACATTTGGTGCGCACCTTTTCCAAGTGGTAGATGAGGTTATCAGATGGGCTCATCTGACCGATACTGTCAGCTATTTGCTGAATAGAATAAGCCATTTGTAGGGGATTAGTGGGATGATCGGGTGGAGGTATGTTACCTCAGGTGCCATCCAAGGCTGCCTGAGCTACGAACTCCACTACAGAGTGGACAATGCCCTCCTGAGCACCAGTTTTGTAAATAAGCTGTCTAATTTGGCATTTTAAAACTCAATTATTCCTCTCCAGAATGGGCACACTATTTACTGCATTATCAAACATTCTATCTATCTCCTGCCTGTCTTCCACATTAATAATGACTACCGGTGGTGCCATTGGGACTAGGCCTGGGCCTGCTCCCCCCAATCATGGGGGTCACCATGTTGGCATCGCCCATGATGCTTGTCATGACGTCGACGACATATGACATGGTGTGGGTGTAACGGGGATCCGCCATGCTGTGGAAGGTGGGGTGGGTCTCTGGGCCATAGTATGGGTGTGACTGGGCATTGTATTGAGAGATGTCATCATCTGAGACCTCCCCTTCTGATGACTTTATTAAGGTAGGGGCTACGCCTCCCATCCCCTTGACATGTCCAGCCAAAACCTCTCTCTGATGGTGCAGTTTCACCATCTTAGATTCACATTCTGCATGACTCACATTTGTAACATTCACGTCAACCTCCTCTTGCATTTGTTTCTGCAACACTCTGCATGTGGCACTCAATTCGTGATTGTCCCTAGTAGCCACTTCTAAGTCATTACGTACCTGGTTTATCTCATCCTGTAGCTCTCCCAACTCCCCACTCAACTGTTCATTTGTTCTACTTACAAATCATTCATATTCAAAGCCTGTCCCTTATCATGTCTCAAACTTTCACACATCTGCTTCAACATACAAATTTCCTGCTCTCCTGCCTGTGCAGAATGATGCAAAAGTGAATCCTTTTCATTTCGTAGAGTTTGAAGTTCAGAATCCAAATTCTGCTGCAGTCTGACACATTCCATTTCCTGCAAACCCATCTCCTGCTTAAGAGATGAGATTTACAGTTCAAGGGTTCAAAACCTCACTTTGGAGGCTTTCAGAGAAGCATAGAGAGCCACAACCAACAGCCCTTTAGCTTGGCGCTTATTGGCTGTTTGTCTTATCTCAGTGTACTGGGTTGAAATCTCCAGTATAGGGTTTTTGGATTGACTTGCGTCCCGTACGAAGTCAGACCATCCTCCATGGGAGGTAAGAAAGTTTGAGACATCGAGTCTCAGTTCTGCGCAGATATTGATACAGTGGCCATTGTGTGGGAGGGAATGAAAAATCAAACTGTGAAAAAGGTGCCATGCTGTGTATTGATCCACAGCAGGTGTACTTCATACACAGTCAGGCTACTGTAGACTTGTAAGTTTGCAATTCAAAACTGCCAAGGAGTGGGTCAAGTCTGCATCGACCATGCCCAGAAAGCAGCCAGACTTTGCAAGGGATTACAAAATGGTCTTAAAACAGGAGCAGTGATGCGGGAATGCACACCTACAGTCCCCATTGGGAAGGGAAAAGCTGTAAAGCAACAAGCGAAACTGCAAACACCAAATATTGCCTGCACACGGTCGTCAATTGTCAGGAGGTCTAAACCTCACTCTCAGGTTCTTGGCAATATTGGGAATGTAAGGAATCACAGACACGTTGCATAAAAGTAATAAACTTGTTTATTATGGCCAAAAGGATAATTACAGTTGCCCTAAGCAGTTCTTACCAATACAAACTGGGAGCCAATGCTAAGCATTCCCTATACCTCGAGGATTCTCCGTCTCTCTTGGGGTCTCCGAGGTAGAAAACGTAGTGTCTCACATTATATACCTATGATAATTACTATGGTTACTGTAAGACAGAGACATTTCTAGTTACAGAGATGAGCCCTATTGGCTAAATTAGGGGTGGTTCCGTGGTCCAAGATAACATTATACCATTTTGTAGTAGTCATCACTTTGTGAAACAAAAGAGTACAGTTCTTACATAAATCAGTGTAGTAGTACAAATCACCAAAAGGTGGCAATGATGACTTATAAATCATAATCATTACAAGGACGCAGATGTCCTAACATCTTATAAACAAAGAATACATAAGAAATATATACATATTAGAAAGAAAAGTGCATAACAATAATATGCATACATATCCTGACATCTACTCTTATATGGTAGATGCCCTTAGCCCTATATGTTAGTATAACATATGCCTAAGTGCTAGCTGTCTATGGTATACATCTGGGGGTACCAATAAGGGTGCAGGGACCTTGTGTAACAAGCCCAAGCTGGCAAAACAAGGAGGGTGAAGAGTACATTTGGTGACATGTTGACAGGAAAGTCGGGGGAGGGGACCACGACATCACAGTGACATATTTACAGTACCTCATCAATACAGCACCAGATTTTGATGCCTGTCATATTCGGTGATCTCTCTGTTTGCAGGGGAGGCTGTTCCCCCAATGCCGCCACACACCCTTACTAAATATACCAAATCTGGGGGGTGGACCTCAAGGAGTGGGGCACAGAGAGTTTGCTGAATATGTCAGTCACCGAAATATGGTGCTGTATTGATGCAGTGCTGTAAACGTGTCATTGTTTTGACAGTATACAAAGCTAGGGTATACCACGCTGACAACACACCACATGGATACAGGGGTCCAGGCTTCACTGAGACAGCCAACCTACAGAGTCCCAGAAAGGGTAAGATGTGCCATAGAGAGGGAGATCAAAGAGATGCTGTCCATCCTGGTGATACAGGAGTCAAGTAGTCCCTGGGCTTCTCCAGTGGTACTGACTCTCAAAAAGGACAGGACCACGAGGTTCTGCATCAACTACCTCAAGCTCAACAACTGCACAGAGTTGAATGCATACTCCATGCCCAGGACAGATGAAGTGTTAGAGATGCTGAGGGAGCCCATTTCCTGTCCACCATGGACCTGAGAAAGGGCTATTGGCAGATACCTCTGACCCCTGAAACCAGAGAAAGGTCTGCCTCCCTCACCCCATTTGGACTATTTGAATTTAGGATGATGCCATTCGGGATGCAGAACACGCCAGCCACCTTTCAATGGCTTGTGGACCACATCCTGCAAGGGGCAGGGAGACTTTGCTCTGGTGTACATGGCTGACATCACAATCTATAATCAGATCTGAGAGGATCAAATCCTGCATGTGACTGAGGTGTTCCACGAAGTGCAGACTGCTGGGTTGACAGTCAAGGCAGAAAAGTGCCAGATAGGAATGGCAGAAGTGTTATACCTTGAGCACAGAGTGAGAAGTGGGCACATCAAGCTGGAGCCAGTGAAAATTGAGGCCATCCAGGGATGGGCCATGCCCACAACCAAGAGGAAAGTACAGGCCTTCCTGGGGACAGCAGGGTACTACCATAAGGTTGTACCAAATTTCAGCAGAGTGTCCAGACCCCTGTCTGATTTCACTAGGATGAAAATGCCGGTAAATGTTCAGTGGACGGATACCTGTAATACTGCCTTTCATCAGCTGAAGGAGGCATTGTGTTGGGCACCTGTGCTCACCAACCCAGACTACTCTCTTAAGTTCATTGTGCATATAGATGCATCTGATCATGAGTTAGGTGTCGTCCTGAGTGAGCTCACAAGCTTGGGGAAGGAACACCCAGTCATGTACCTGCTCAGGTACATGACTGGGAAAGGAGCACTCTGTCATGTACCTGAACAGAAAGCTTCTGCCCAGAGAGCAGGCTTATGCAACCATACAGAAGGAATTCTAGGAATTGTCTGGGCTTTGCAGAAGCTGCAACCATACCTGCATGGAAGGGAGTTACCCCTGGTGACAGATCACAACCCCTTACATGTCTGCATAGGACCAGTGGCCAGAATGTGAAATTACTAAGATGGAGCTTGGTGCTGCAGACCTACAATATGGTTATCTGGCATCACAGTGGCTCTCAGAATGGTAATGCATATGGGTTGTCCAGACAATACGGTTCCTGTGGGTTTTTTCTCTTTTTTTTCCCTTGTTTTATGTGACAGGAGAGACCTAGGAGAAACTAAGGTGGGGTTTCCACAAACAGTGGACAGAGGGCTCACATGTAAAAAATAATCAATTAGTGCTGCTAACAAGATTTGTTTTTCTTTCTTTCTCTAGAGAGAAGAGATGGGATGGCTGGATACCTGTATAGCATGGCTTTAACTTTTATTTATTAGCTTTTGATAACTGGGTAAGTGCATTAGGCAACAATCCTGCCTATTTTCAAGCACAACCCGGGAGAGTACAATTTACAAACGAGTAGTTAGATACAGTTCACAGGGTAAGTACAGTACTACAGGAGATCACAAAGATATAACTTAATCAGGGATAACATTGTTGACCCCAATGAGGGTGTAGAATTGTGACAGCAAGGCTAGGCTATAAGACAGTCAAGGGAGCAAACATAGTAGAGTAAGTGAAATCATTAAGCAGGACCCAGTGTAACTGAAAGGAATCGGGTACAGATACAGGAATCAAGTGCATGAAGGTGGGAAAAAAGTGCAGATTTAAAAGCTGAGTGAGATGAGGAGCCCTTTAAGTAGGCAGGTAGAGAGTTCCAGAATTTGGGGGCAAAATGAGCAAAAGCAAGCTCCCCCATTTTAGTCGAGCAGGGGGGGATGGAGAGCAGTGATGAATTAGAGGACCTTAAAGTTGGGGAATGGATCATGGGAGTGAGCATGGCTGCAATACTGTCAGGGCAGGGTACTCTGCTCATACAGTCTATAAAATAACCCAGAGAGAAGGATCGCTGTGATTTAGGGGACAACCAATGCAATGAGGAGTATAGGAGACAATGGCGGGTTAAGCAGGGAGCAGAGAGGGCAAATCTACAGAAGTTGTTATATGAGGTGTCCCATTTATGAAGGATACCCATGTTTGCATGAGATAGAGTGGGATAGCATAAAGTAGCCTAGGAAGCAGTACACCTCGCGCCACAGAGGTTCTGGCTGAAGGGGTAAGGGAGTGTCACACACGGTAGGCAGCGCCTAACTTGACATTTACAGATCTACAAACCTCATTTATATGTGCAGAAAAATCAAGAGCAGGATCTAGGGTCACCCCAAGGTATCTGAAGGTATCTGTTGACTTGAATACCATCCCATCAAAGCTGAGCACTTGAAGCTTAGTAGACTCAGAGTGGACTTTCCTGGCAGATCCAAAGAGCATGGCTTGAGTCTTCAGGAAATTGAGAATAAGAGAGTTGGAGGAGAGCCAGTTTTGGATTAGTTGGAACGAGGAAGAGAGTTGAGCGTCAATTTCAAGGACAGACCGGGAGGCAGCGTAGAGCACCAAGTTGTCAGCAGACATGATGGAGTGACAGTGAGGAAGTGAGGAAGGAGTATCATTAGTGAAAATGGAGATGAGTAAAGGTCCTAGAATTGAACCTTGAGGGATGCCACAGGTGATAGGAGCAGGGGGGATGAAAGAACTTTCCCGAAGGAGGTGGATTGGGAGCGGGTGGTGAGGTAGCAGCTGAACCAGGACTGGGTGGATCCAGAGGCCCCTAGTAAGTAGAGTCTGTTCAGGAGCAAGGGATGGTTAACCAAGTCAAATGCCTCGGTGAGGTCAAAAAAGATGGCACTTTGTCCATATTAGATTTGATCTCGCCGGTGAGAAGTGTGAAGGCAGTGGTGGTGCTGTGTCCAGCCCTGAAGCCATGTTGAGCAGGAGATTGAATATTAAAGTTTTATAGGTGCGTGGAGATCTGGAGATGAATAAGTTTATCTAGCATCTTACTGAGGATTGGTAGTAAGGCTATGGGCCAGTAATTGGCTAGGACTTTCGGGTCACCTTTCTTGAATACTGGTATACCCTTGGCAGCTTTCCAAGCTGTAGGCACTGTAGAGGTGCAAGTAGACAAATTAAACAACCTGGTAATTGGGGTAGCGAAGAGGTGAGCCCCAAGTCTAATTATCCTTGGTTCAATACCATCAGGCCCGGGGCTACCTCGGGGGGGATGGATGAAGTAGCCTGAGAACATCCGACCATGCAATGTTAGGGAGGGTAAGTGGCAAGTGAGCTGAAGAGGGCGGATGGGATCACAGGGACCTGAAGGGGAGATGTTTGGAGCCTCGGTGAAAAGTACGTTAAAAGCATTGGCTATGGTATGAGGGTTATTGCACAGAGAATCATTTATTAGCATATCCTTAGGAGACTGATGCCTGGTGTTTCCCAGTATCTCATTGATCTGGCTCCAATACTTCTTGGGGTCAGAGGCAGAAGACTGGAGGAGTTTCTGGTAGTAATTGCTCTTGGCAGCTAGGACCTCTTTCTTGCAGACATTACATAGTGAATGATAGGAGTCAAAGTCAGGTTGAGAGGAAGAGGATTTCCATTTTAACCAGGCCTTGTCCCATTCCTTGAGTAGGTGCAGGAGAGGCCGCTGCAGCCACTTAGTCATCTGCCCTCTGACCCTCCATGTAGAGACAGGGATATGTTTAGACTGTAAGTCTAGCAGCTTGGAGTTAAATGGTCTGTGGCCAGGTTAATGTCATTTGTTTGAAACAGGGGAGACCAGTCGGCATGTTTTAAATCAAGTAGGAATACTGTGGTATCTAGATAGAAAAAGTTGGAGAAGGACAGAATCCTAGGTGGAGGGTGAACAGCGGAAACCCCCTTTATGCAGTAGACAGGGCAGTGGTCACCAATAGTGTCGGGTAGAACCCCGGTAGAGGAGCAGCAGTCCTTGCGGTTGGTGAGGATCCAGTCAATCATTGAGCGACGGTGGTTATTCTGGGTTATCCGAGTGTGGGAGGAGATGAGTTGCTCAAGGTTAGCCTAGCTAATAGTCAAAGCAAGTGAGGAGGAGTTAGGACCCAGCCAGTCCAGATTAAAGTCACCCAGGCAGACCATTTCATTATTCTTAATTAGGGCAGAAATCAGACCAGTGAGCTCCTCAAGACCAAGTTTGCTATCATGAGGGGGTGAGTATACCCCAAGTATATGCAACTTCTTGACCCCTCTAAGGAGCAAGAGAGAATGCAATACCTTGCAATAGTTCAGACAGGGGGATGGCAGCAGAGTGACATTAAGGTGTGACTTGAAATACAGTGCCAGGCCACCTCCTCTTTTTGGGGATATATGGTCAGCGCAGAGCAAGTTATATCCAGGTAAGGCAGAGTTTTGTCCAGAACAGTTGGTTTTAACCATGTTTCAGATAGTACAAGGATGTCAGGGTTATTAGCCAGAACCCTCACTACCAGCTCGGGGAGATTAGCTAGTAGACTGCGGATGTTCAGATGCATGATGAACAGGCCCTGAGTTTGAGGAAGGAGTAGAGTAGCGGAGGGGGTGGGAGTGGTAAGGGAGGTCAAGGGGACAGGGTTCCTTTCGATGTCTCTGGCTAGAGTAAGAGTGAGGGTAATGACCCATAGAAGAGCAATTGCCATAGCATGGGGGACAGAAGTAGGAGAGATAATCCTCCTATATACCAGGTGCCTTAGTAGGGACCCGAAGAGTTTATGGCTTAGGTAAACTATAGGAGAGGAGAAAGGGAACCTTCAGTGTTCAAGTTTGAGAAGGCAAAAAATTTAAGGGATTCCTCAGACATGGGAGGGGTGTCAGCCACTGGGGATATGGAGCTAGAGGCCAATAGTGTGAAAAACAAGGGCACAATTAGAAACAAGGATTGTCTAGTCTCCATGATAGACCTGGTGCTCTGGAGAAGTGGTCTGAAAGAATAATTGAAAAGAATAGGTAAAAAGGAGGGACAGCCACAAAGGCAGACCTTAGGTACAGAGGGAGTGACCTGGTGAGGGAACAAGGATGTAGACAGGGTGAGGTGCAGGGCAGACTGAGAGTGCAGCAACTAACCGAGGACAGAAGGAGAAATGAGCGGGTCTAGATTGAGGAGATGCGTCACCTAGTGGAGAAAAGCTATAACCTGCAGATGAGATTGTAGACAGAAAAAAAAACGGTGAAATCTTACAAATCCCATGTGGGGCCCGAGATCTATATAACCAAGCACAACTAAGGGTAGAAGGATATTGGTGGGTGGGTGGGGATCCAATACCCAGAGCAGAAAGCAGTTGAAAGCCGTGTTCACCAGGAGCAGGGGGAGAGCAGGTACCATCAGCCCAGTGCTGCATCTGAGGATCATATGCAGCCCTTCCTATGGTGACCCAAAATTAGGTTGCTTGCTAAGATTAACCAGGTACTGGAGAGGGAATTAAGACAGCAGCCTGCGCAGATTAAAAAAAAAAAATTTCAAACTTCGAGGGAAAGGTACAACCCTCAGATCACACAGGGAGATGGTGCTGCTACCTAAGGCAGCCTCAGGCATTCAGTAACCAGATTATAAAATATTTTACTAGATTTATCAGGGACTGGAGTAAGACTAACAGAAGCCTGCACTCTTAGGATTAATACTGAGCCACGAAGGGGAAGGTCCAGGCCTTCAGCTCACAAAGGAGACAGTACTGCAATCAAAGCAGCCTTGGGCAATTACAAAATACTTTTGTTAGGTACCCTCTTAAGATTAATGAACAGATCCTTAATTCAAGCAAAACTGATAGCTCTACAGCCCTACTCGAGCCAGAGGTGCTAGTTAGCACAGAACCTGGAAAACAATTCAGTAGTCACGGTGGAAAATTTGTAGAAACAAAGCCGCGTTGAAAAGGCGCCAAATTTGAAACCGGGGCCAGACGCAGTCTATTCTAGTACCTGTAGATTTATTCAGCTGACTATCCCACAGCAGCTCCATGGGCAGATAGCCCCTGCAGTTAAGGGATGGCTGTAGAGAGAAATAAATAAGTAGGTAAGTAGGAGGTTTCAGAGGAGGATTAGGGACAGGAGATCAAGTTTCAGTAGAGGCAGGGAGACAACAGGAAAACTGCACACTGGGAGGAGGAGGAGGGGTGGGGGCAAACAGAGAGGGTCAGATGAGATGGAAGGAAGGTAGGTAGGAGTAAGTTCAGATCAATTGCAATTACAGAGCACACAATGAATTTGTAGCAGCAAAAGCAGTTGTTACATTCTGTGCACTTTGGACCAAGAGTGAACAGTAAAATTAATACAAGGCAACAAGCAAAACAGTTCTGGCAAGAGAAATTGTTCCCTAACACTCTTTAGCAGCTCAAGTGCTCTATACAGTAGCTACCCTCTTGTACTTTCATTTCATTCAAGTGTGATGGTCCTGGCCAAAATCAGAGTCATACTGGCTCCCTTTCTAATACCCAGAGCAGAAAGCAGCTGAAAGCAGCATTCTCCTGGAGCAGGTGAAGAGCAGGTGCTGTCAGCCCAGTGCTGCAGCTGAGGATTGTATGGAGCGCTTCTTACGGTGACCCCAAATTAGGTTGCTTGCTAAGATTAAGCAGGCACTAGAGAGGGAATTAAGACAGCAGCCTGCGCAGATTAAAAAATATTTTTTCAAACCTCGAGGGGAAAGGTGCTACCCTCAGGTCACACAGAGAGACAGTGCTGCTGTCTAAGGCAGCCTCGGGTGTTCAGTAAACAGATTATAAAATATTTTACTAGATTTAGCAGGGATTGGAGTAAGACTAACAGTAGTCTTCACTCTTAGGATTAATAGTGAGGCATGAGGGTTTTGTTTGGGACTTGCAAAAGCTTCTGTTGTTCAAACTAGGTGAGGCCTGGTCTTAAATATCAGGGGCTGTAATGTCAGCTGTACCACAGCTAAGAAAAACATTCCACAGTAATGGGCATCTCAAACTAGTAAAGACTGGTTCCCCTAACGGATGCTTGGAGACAAAAGGTTTTTGAATCTGTGATGTCAGAGTGACATGTTGCAGGTTGGTTTTAGCTCTGAGAGAAGGTCAAAGTGTCATTCAGGCAGTAGATGGGGGAACAAACTACCACCTAGAGTTCCCAACCTGATTCAGCTGTGGTGTGGTAAGTTAAATTTTGGAGAGAGAGAGAGAGAGTGCGAGAGAGAGTTTTTCTCTGTGAATTCTGGATGTGAACAAGTTTCTTTTCCTTTTCCTTTTCTGTAATTACTTTTCCCTATAGTTTGATGTAATATCCTGTAGAATTTGTGCAATTATCCTGAAATATTAAATACCGTATATACTCACGTACAAGTCGGTCCACCTATAAGTCGGAGTACCAACATGCACTACAAAATGCTACCTCAGCCAATGACCCGCATATAAGTTGGGTGCATACTTTAGGATGAGCAACATTTGGTTAAAGTTCTGATGAGCCCCAAGCAACATTTATTCAGTGTACTGAATGAAATAAAAATGATTTGTACAAATGAATGCATTTTTATTTAGCAGAGTAAAGTTTTTAAAAATCATGTTAAAATCAGGTAAATCAAGCATTAATTAGGCATTAAAAATCAAGCTCATGGATTGCACATACAGTAAGCAATTAAATAAATGCAGTCACTTGATGACATAATGCACATGCAGTCCTCTTGATGCGCTAAGCATGAATTTGGTGCTATGGGCTTGGTGAGAGGGAGAACCGGAACGCATAAAGTGCAGTTCAGTCAGAATATGCAGACACTCAAAATCCAAAAAACTCCTCAACCTCACCCTCCTCATCCAATTCAAACATTAAATGGAGTTGCAGCTCTGATAATGGAATATCGTTGTAGACATCATCAAGCTCAGGCACCGGTAAGTCATCTGTGATGTCCTTCTAGGAAGGGGGGGTTGGTGGAATCACCTTGCTCATTTATCAGGTTGTTGTACAGCATGTCATCTTTGGTTCCATCCATTAGATTTGATATGCCACATTTTTTTAAAAGCTTTCACTACTGCTGTACTTGGAGTAGTGTCCCACATCTACCAGACCCACTGGCAGACAAGACCGTAACTTTTTTTAAAAATCCCCTCCCCATGGTGAATTCTTTTTTGATACTTATCCAGTTTTGCCATAGCTGCCATATGTTAGTTTTAAAGGGCTTATTGAGACTAACATCGAGGGGCTGAAGGAGTGATGTACAGCCACCTGGTAATTACAGCTTGGTGAGTACATTTGCGGTGCAGATTTTGCTTCACCAACACCAGATGACAGCAGAACATGTACCAGACTAAAATACTTTTTTGTTTAGCAGTGCACCAGGTCTGTTGGCCCATATTTCATTAACCCATTTATTTACAAGACTTTCTTCCATCCAGCCTTTGAGATGGACGTCCACAAGAATGCTAGAGGTTATTTTTTCCTTAGGATGGGTTTTGCATTTAAATACAATCATTGGCTTTAATTTGCCCCCATCTGCCAGACATGCCAGTACACCAGTGAAGTGAGAGTTTTCAGCACTGCATGTTCAAATAGTCACAGTTTTCTCACCTTTAACATGCTCAGTCCAGTTGGACGTGAGATCAAAGCTGATGTTTTTTTTGTCCATGCTGCTTTCTTTCTTTCTTTCTTTCTTTCTTTCTTTCTTTCTTTCTTTCTTTCTTTCTTTCTTTCTTTCTTAATGAGTGAATGGAAGCTATCCACCTTTTGGTGCACATCTGCAGGGAGTTTCTGGGAGATGTGTCCTCTACCGCAATGTGAGACCATGTCTCCGCATGAATCTGGTACAGCATCCCACAGATGCTCTGAAGTGGTCAGCACATCCTTGTTTTTTAGCTACTGTTAGAGCATGCAGCCAGATTGCCATACGAGTTATAATATAACCCTGCTGCCTTAACTCCATTACCCTTGCTCTCAGTTCTTCTTTAATCGGGGAAACTGGAGATGGATTTAAGCGTATTCACTTCACTGTTTTCTCAACACACAGCAGAGCATCTTTTTTTTCTTTTCCAGTCCTGAATTAATTTTTCATCATCAATAACACCCTCTCAGCTGCAGCATTTGAATTAGCCTCAGCAAAGCATACAAATTTTTTTGGATGTATTATTTCTTCCAGAGATCCCAGCTTGCAAGCTTGCCTTCAGTTGTACCCCAGCACAGCCCTGAAGGTTAGACCCCCTCCCTTGTGCACCTCATGACTTACCCTTTGTGGCAGGGTGGTGGGGAGCGACTCAACCCACCCCAAATGGATCCATGCCAGGGAGATGCTTTCTAGGAGGAGGCACTGCAGGAACCACTTCATTCTGCTGGAGCTGTTTTTTCTGCTTTTCTCCCCTTGTGTGGAGGCGGGACATGCAATGATGCCTGCTGTGAGAGCACACACACTTCTGCACATGCTCTCAACAAGTGTCTGCCCCATCTCCTCCCCTTCAGCTGTAGCATCAGTGTGCTGCCCCCCAGCAGCCACTAGAGGCCAGTGGAGCACCGACAGCTAATGTCCCCCCATCCCGGAGAAGGAGAGCAGTCCAACGTCACTCGATCCTTTTCCTCCCTGCCAACCCCCGATGACCTGTGCTTGTTCCCAAACATGGATCACTGGCATGGCTTGAAGTAAGGCATCCAGTGCCTCAGACCTCAACACCACCTGGCAGGCTAAAGCATACAACTTTTAATTTAAAATCTGCTTCATACGTGCTTCGTTTTCATTTGAGTGACTGCATTCTAAAAAGCTGGTGGAATATTGATCTGATGCAGGTTACTGTATTTATAGAACAAATAAGCTCTCACTTAGTGGTTAGGCATTAATTTGCTTGCTGGTATCTAAATTAGTCGCAAGTAATGAATTACAATGTGTGCAATTGACACAGGCAATACAGATGTCAGTTACCATAGGCGTTAATCACTGCAAAAACATGTTTCAGGGGGTTGATACAAAAATGACACCTGTTATGTTCATGAGGTGGGATGGCACAAGCTGTATGTTGAATATTAGGGGTCAACATCTGGAAACATAAAGTTATGAGTAAATGTTGGTGCTGCAGAGATTGTTTCCTGCTACCTCCAGTCATTTTGCCTGAAGAACAGTGATCCCTGCCTGTTTTCCAGTCTACTGTCTACCATCTGACCCTGGTGTGCTGTGACTCTGTTAGTTTGGTGTACAGGGGATCAGGCGAGTCGGCAACTAATCACAGTACCCAGTAGGAGGAGCATAGAATTTAGAAACTTGACCTGCTCGCACAGCAGTAAGAACAACAGCAAAGCAAGTTCCATCCAACCAATCACAGCACCTGGTAGGAGGAGCCTGAACTTTAAAAACTCAACCTGTTGGCCAGCATGGTGGTGCTTAGGGCTAAGGCACTGGACACCTTACCTCACGCTACACCGGTGACCTGTGTTCAGGAATGAGCATGGGCCACTGGGGATTGGCAGGGTTGGAGAAGGATTGAGTTTCTGAAGGACAGCTGTCCTTCTCGGGGATGGGGGGACATCAGTGGTAGGCACTGGACTGGTCCCCAGAGGAGACTGGGGGGATTTGCTTGACACTGCAGAAGAGGGGTGGAAATGGGTCAGACACCTGAAGGAGCACATGCTGATGTGTGTGTGCACCCTCTACTGGCATCATTGCACACCCCTCCCCACAGGGGAGAAAACAGAAAAAAAAATCCCTCGGCAGCATGAAGGCTTCCCCGATGGTGCCACTATGGACACACCCAAGTTAGCTCCCTCCTGTGCCTGCCTTCCAGATCTCCACAGTGATGGGATAAGTACCAGCTGTGATGTGGCCTGGAAGGGCTGTGGTGGGGAGATGTTAGCTCTGTCCACAACTGAGGCAGCAGCCATGAAGGCTGGCTGGAAGCAGGGGATCCAAAGGCACAACACCTCCAGCCAAAGGACATAAAATAATAAGTAAAAAAAAAACCTCAACCTGCTCACACAGTGGTAAGAAGGCCAGCAAAGCAAGTTCCATCTACTGCTGCCAAGATTGTTTCCTGCTACCGCTGGTCATTTTGCCTGAAGAACAGTGATCTCTGCCTGTTTGCTAGCTTACTGTCTACCATCTGGCTGTGTGCTGTGAATCTGCTAGTTTGGTGTGTGGGGGCTCAGGTAAGCTGGCAACCAATCATAGTACATGGTAGAAGGAGCCTGTACTTTAAAAACTTGACCCACTGGCACAGCATGAGTGGTATGCAAGCAGGACCAGTGATGAAAAATTTGTTTCCTAGTAGGGAAGAGGGATGCAAATTTTAGTTGTGCTGCTCTGTCCTCAGGATACCCTGGTGAGTAAAGGTAAATTGAAACTTGGCTGTTTGAACTGCTAAAGTATTAATATTTGTGAACAAAGTATTCTGTTACTCACCTGGGTATCCAATGTTGTTTAGGAATATATATGTTATATAAAGCTAAGTAAAACTTTTATAGTTGGAACGTATATATATATATATTAACTCATTAGAGTGTTCCATTGATGAAAAGATTTCTTTTTCTTTTTTAATTATAAGCAGATTCAATTATTCTGCTAATTAATATTAAAATGTTGGCAATTTGGTGGGGGGGCTTTGATATTGGTGAGTAATTACACAGTTAACCCTCAACATTTATATATAGAGGGAGAATTCACTTATAGGATAGAAAATCACAATGTAACAGCACTGAAAGGAACTACAGCAAGGAATATAGACAACATGAAAGCATGGCAAGACCAAATTCAGGCTAATTTGTTAAACAGTGATTTGGAGACATCATTGGTAAAGTAGATTTTCATTACTAATACTGTATTGGGAGGATGGGGCAGAACTTACTTCTGGGTGGTATTGAAACAAAAGAAAAATATATCAGAGATAGACAAACAAAATCAAGAATGTATAAATTGTGTAAATTAATGGTAATTTTAAGTTTGGTAATGAGTGAGGACATCCATCCTAACCTTGGGCCACAACTCAACTCCCATATGGATTACAGTACTGAGATGTTAAGGGAAAAGGGACTTAGGATTGTGCATATTAACATGTGTAGCTTATACAAAAAGACTGAACAGCTGAGAGAATGGGTAAGAACATATATCCCAGATGTAATAGTAATAACAGAGTCATGGCTGAGCACAAAAAATTTAGATAATAATATGGCATTAGAGAATTTTAATCTATGGAGAAAGGATAGAACTAAAAGGGAGGGAGGAGTGGTCATCTATGCTAGAAAATGGGTTGAAATAAATGAAATGGATAGGCTGAGTGAATGGACAGGAGCAGAAGTTCTCCCTGTGGAAATAAAATTACCATTTTCAAAACTAATGCTGCTTCTGGATATATACCGTCCATCAAAATAATAATTTTGAAGAACTGCAAGAAACATTGAAGGGCTACTTTCTATCACACGAGTTAATGTTGATAGGAGACTTTAATGTCGGTATACAATAGATGTACATCACAGTTTAAATGACATGGCTACCACATAAGGGTTAATGCAACTCATAAAAGATATAACCAGATTAAATACAAAAACTCCAAATTCATCAACTATACTGGATCTAATTTTTACTACTAAACCAGATAAGTATGTGGGAAGCGGGGTTTTGCCAGATACAATGTCTGATAATCAGCTGATTTTCTGTATAAGAAATTAAAAAATAAGGAGGGGTCCCAGTAAGGTCATATACACTAGGTCATATAAACATTTTGACTACATAAAATTTATGTTAGACCTGGAAGGGTATAATTGGGAAAAGCTGGACCTGGTCCCAAATGTGGGTGATGCATGGGGTATGTTCCAGAAAGATTTTATTCAGATTTGTAATGCACGTGCTCCTATAAATGCTAGACAGGTTAAATCAAAAAATGCTCCATGGTATGGCCATAGATTGCTTAAGTTAAAAAAGAATTAGAGATAAGGCATGGAAAAAAACCCTAAAATAACAAAAGAAAACCAGGATTGGTGCACGTTAAAACAATTGTGAAATATATGTATTAAAGATTTGAGGAAAGCAAGCTATGTCTATTATAATGAGCAACTCTCTAAAGATGTAACAGATAACCCAAGGTCATTCTGGAACACAATGAATACACTGCAAGGGGGACAGAAAGTGGACTATCCAGGCCAATTTATGATAATGGGGCTTGCCATTATGAGGCAAGCCAGGTTGTCCTGGGAGCCAGCCAGAAATGAGAGTGAAGAAAGGGGAGAGGGAGGGAGGGGGTGGGTTCTGCAGGACAAGGGAAGGGGCTATGACCTCAGAAGAGGCCATACGACCAGGTCATGGAGCTTGCTGGCTATTGGTCAAGGGGAGGGGCAGGAGGGTTCCTGATCAGGGGTCCTAAAGGGCTATTGAAGGGCCTGTAACTCAAAGCTAGCCTTCTTTCTTGCTGTAAATTTCACTTTGTTGGATATACAGGACATCGTTGGCAATCAAGGTAAGGCACTGAAGGTCTGGGGGCCTTGCTGGTTTTCCTGTGAGGCACTCAGGCAGGAGGTGTGGGTTATTAATAATGGTTGTTTTATATGCAGATCTGTGGTGCAGTCTGTTAGGCTGAGAGCAGATGAAATATAAATGCATATCTTGTTGAAGCATGTGAAGTTAGGGCAGAGTGTTTGGCAATGGGCCCAGAGCTAGAGCCACATGGTGGACAATGCTATCTGTTTAATTTGTGGTTCATGAAGGCTGAACAGCAGGGTCCAAATTATAGTAATGCTAGATAGATGAATTACAGTCGCTATAGAGGTAGTTTCTCCAGCCTTGCTGGCAGAAGAACATCAGGAAAATGGCTTATGTGGAAGGCGTCTGGAGGTGTGGGTTTGTTTCTTCAAAAAAAAAGAGTAATAATAAGCATAAGGAGAAGGTAAGGCAGTTGGTTTGAAGTTGGTAGTTGATGGGGTGAATAGGAGGCCCATTGATAGGCCATGTGTTCAGAGGGACTGTGATGGCCTAAGAGGGGGCAGAAGGGTCTGCTGCATTGGGGAATGTTGGTGCTGGCAAGGGAAGCTGGGGCAGTACAGTGCATGTAAAAAGGCAGCAGCCACTGGTGGAGGCCCATTTGCAGGGAGACAGGCAGCGGGAGGAGGCTTGCTAGTGCTGCATGGTGTGGAATGGCTGGCCTAGGTGGCTGTAGGGGTCTTTTATCTAGCAGCAGGCTACAGGTCGCAATGCCACGGGGCATGGGGGGACAGCATGGTGCTAAAGGGGGGCTTGCAGCATGGCCGATTGGTGTGGTAGGGCAGCAGGGCCAGAAAATTGGCCGAGTGGTGATTGGACTGGAGGGCAGGGCTGTGGAGTTAATACGGGCAGTGGAAGGGGCTTGGCTAGTGAAGATGGACATTGATTCCGCTTTCTGGCTGCTACCAGTCCATCAGGCAGACTGGGACCTACTAGGGTGCCAATTTGACTGTGGCCTGTATCTCAACAAAGCTATGCCCATGGGTGCTCCGTGGCATGCTCAACATTTGAGACATTCAGTTCATGGGTGCGGTGGGTGTTTGGGGCACATTACGGGCACAAGAGGGTGGTGCATTACTTGGATGATTTCCTGTTGATAGGTGACATCCAAGCGGAAGCCCAGCAGATGCTAAGGGACTTCCAGGATATCTGCAGTGTTATCGGGATTCCCCTAGTGGTGGACAAAATGGAGGGCCCGGCCCACAGGTTGGAGTTCCTAGGGATCGAGGTAGACATGGAACTGGAATGTTTTCACCTGCCAGGTGATAAGGTGTCCCATCTGAAGGGGCTGCTGGTGCTAGTAGGGGGAAGGAGGAGGGTGCTGCTGCTACAGGTACAGCAACTAGCACCTTAATATTGCCTGCAAGGCCATAAGCCCAGGCAAGGCCTTTATGAGAAGGCTGGACAGGATCACGGGCAAGGCCAAGCAGCCCCACCACTGGGTGGACATCAGTATAGGCTTGTGGGAGGACCTCCAGGTTTGGGGGGTTTTCTTGGAATCATACAATGGGGTGACGTTTTGGCAAGAGGAGTGGGCCCACAATACGGACCTTGAGATGTATATGGATGCAGCTGGGGGCTTTGGTTTGGGGGCCTACTGCCAAGGGGAATGGGTCATGGAGGCATGGCCAGAACAATGGAAAGAAGGGGGGTGGACTAAGGACATCACATTTCTTGAGATTTTTCCCATATGGGTGGCCCTGGAGATCTGGGGTGAGCTAATGGCATGGCGGTGCATTTCCTTCTGGTGCGATAACAAGGGGGGGTGGAGGTGATTAACAGACAGAGTGGCCATACAGAGTCAGTGAGCTGGGTTCTGAGGAGTTTGGTGTTGTAGGGGCTGCTCCTGAACCTGTTATTCAGGGCACAGCACATTGAGGGGATTTGAAATGAAGTGGCTGACTGTCCCTCTCATTTGCAGATAGACCGATTCCGGGAGTTAGCACCACAGGCCACATCTACCCAGACCAGGGTACCAGATTGGATGTGGGAGATTGGAGGAGAACAGCCAGGGCTTTGTATAGAGGTTCAGGGGTGGCCAACACCTTGAAGGCCTACAAAGGGGCTTGGGAGAGCTTAGAGGCCTTTCAGGCAAGGGGGGGTTGGGAGACAGGTAAGCCAGTAAAGGAGGAGCAGATCATGTGGTATATCATGGCAAAGTGGGAAGAAGGGGTGGCCCACACTACCAAGGTGGTGCAGCTGGCAGGGATCAGCTGTGCTTGCCAGGATCAGGGATGGGGGATGCCACAGGCAGCCGGGCCATCAAACAGATGGTAATGGGATGGTGAAGGGGGAAAGGCAGGAGGCATGATGGGAGGAGACCCATAATGGGCTCCCTGCTACTGAAGGTGGTACAGGTGCTGGACAAAGTCTGTCATTCAGTGAACGAGGCCTGTTTGTTTCAGGCCATATTCACAGTCATGGTGAAAGGAGCATTTTGGGTAGGGGAGATGGTGGCACCCCAAAAGGGGGCGGCCACTACGGGCCTGCAAGATCAAGGGGTGAGGTTGGAAGTGGATAGGGTCAGCATCCAGCTCCAGAGGTCCAAAATGGACTGGAAGGGAGGGGGCACCACAGTAGAGAAACGCAGACAGGCAGAGGGGGGGAGCATGTGCAGTCCAGGCCATGATGGAGTATAGTAGAATTCAGGGCCGCATGAGTGGGTCCTCATTCATGCATGGGGACAGATCACCAGTGACAGGGTTTCAGGTAGGAGTGGTGCTAAAAAAGGCAGTGGCATTTACAGGGGAGAACCCCTGCGAGTTCACCCAATTCCTTCCAGATGGAGGTGGCAATGGAAGTGGCGGCAGCTGGTGTAAGGAAATCCGAGATCAAGCAAGTAGGGAGATGGAAGTCAAACTGCTACAAGAGATATGTGAGGTGTTTACAATGGCTAATGGGTCCCTTTTTCTCTCCCCGCAGCAGGTTACAAGTGACAAGTCTAGATCGTGGGGCACTCATTCATATACTGGGCAGAGAGGTTTGCAGCCACCATGAGGCTAGGGACATATCTGCACCTGAGAGTGGAACACACCAGATTGTGATGGAGGGGCCTGAGAGGCATGAGGTGGTCACAGTTGCTATCCCTGCTGGAGGAGCAGCGGGTACATTAGGGCTGACCGGACTGCATTATTGTGCATTTGAGGGCAATGCCTTGGGAGCAATGCCTTGGGGGTCCCTAACAAAGGACATTATTGCAGATTTAGAGAAGGTGAAGAGCTGGTGGCCTGGGGCAGTTATAGGTTGGTCAGAGATCACCTCATGGAGGGTATGGATGGGAGAAAAGGGGCCAAAAGTGATAGAAGTGGCACAGAAGCATTTGAACAGGAAGGTAGCCAGGGCGGTGATCAAGATGGGGGTGCACATTCAGCATACAGACATCTCGTATGAGCAGGAGGTGGTGTACCAGGGGGAATGGTGTTCACCTGACTGAGTTTTGCATTGTCCTGTTCCTCCGCCCCTTTGGGGACCTAGTCTGGGACATTAATATAAAAGGGCTGAGGGATTAACCTGCAAGGGATGCCCCATCTTCCATCACAAGCAGGAGATGGGGCAGTGAAAGGGATGGGAGAAAGAGGGAAAAGGGGGGCAGGTAGAGGGGGAGGGGTAGGTACCACATGCTGGGGACAAAGGAACCCAGGAGTGGGAGTAACGGGGGAGGGATATAGAACTAGATCACCGTGTCCACACCTGGTGGGGAGGGAGTGGTCCGGGTAAGTGTGGTACCTGGTTATGGTGATGAAGGGGGGGCCGGATCACAGTGTACAGACCCCTAGAAGCAATTGCGGAAGAACAGCAGAGCAAGAAGAAGAACCACGTGAGAGGGAAGACTGGACTGTTATGTTCTAGATGTGATATGGGACTGTTATGTCCAAAATGTAAATATGGAATTGTCAGAAATTGGATGGAAATGTATGAATAAATTGTGCCTTTTTAATAAATAAATATTGCCAGCAAGCAGCCAAAGCTTAAACAAGCAGTGGCCTGAGTTATTTCTGGGTGGGGATCCAGTGACAATGGGGCTTGCCATTAAAAGGCAAACCAGGTTGTCCTGGGAGCCAGCCAGAAATGAGAGTGAAGAAAGGGGAGGGGGTGGGGTCTGCAGGACAAGGGAAGGGGCTATGACCTCAGAAGGGGTCATACGACCAGGTCATGAAGCTTGATGGCTATTGGCCAAGGAGAGGGGCCAGGAGGGATCCTGATCAGGGGTTCTAAAGGGCTATTTAAGGGCATGCAACCCTCAGCTAGCCCTCTTTCTTGCTGTAATTTCCACCCACCCTCGGCAGAAAGAAGAATGGTATGTGGAATAGGCACTGGCACATTGGTGGCAACAAGGAGAAGTGCCTCTAAGGGGGGTCCGGTAAGGGCCAAGGGTAGGGGTCATGAGGCATGGGTGGCCCAGGGCTAGGTGTAGGTGGAGCCCCTCCAGCAGGTGTTTGAGACAAGGGAGAGCAGGAAAGGGGAGGAGAATGGAAGGGGTGGGAGCAAGAGGGAAAAGGGTGGGCAGGTAGAGGGGGGAGGAGGGTAGGTACCACATGCTGGGGGAAAAAGGAACCCAGGTTTGGGAGTAATGGGGGAGGGGCAGGATATAGAACTAGGGGGTGGATTGCCATGTCCACACCTGGTGAGGGGAAGTGGTCTGGGTAAGTGTGGTACCCGGTTATGGTAATGAAAGGGGAGCCACATCACAGTGTCCAGACCAGAGAAGCAATGGCAGCAGTAAAGCAGAGCAACAAGAAGAACCACACAAGATGGAAGATGGGACTGTTATGTCCTAGATGTGATATGGGACTGTTATGTCCAAAATGTAAATATGGAATTGTTAGAAATCAGATGGAAATGTATGAATAAATTGTGCCTTTTTTACTAATAAATATTGCCAGCGAGCATCCAAAGCTTAAACAAGCAGTGGCTTGAGTTATTTCTGGGTGGGGATCCAGGGACAAATGGAAATACGATGGAAATGTGTACTACAGTGGTGGAAGGATTAATTGGTTTCTTTGTTAGTATGGGAGTAGATGCATTGATGAGTAGCTGGAATGATGCATTGAACTCACTGCTAATAAAACTTAGTGGGAATGGAACAGACAGAAATCATACATATCAGGGGAAGGAAGAGGAATTTAGATTTGCCCAATAACAGGTAAGGAAGTAAAATAACTATTATTTAAAATTAAAATAAATAAAGCAGGAGGTCTGGATATAACACCAAATGCCCTATTAAAGATAGCTGCCCCATTATAGCCCAGCCAATGGTTAACTTATTTAATATGTAACTCACAAATGTTGAGATATCAACTATTTGGAAAATGGCAAGGGTGGTACCGGTCTATAAATCAGGGTCTAGGACCCAATTAGAAAACTACAGACCTAGCTATCTATTACCAACTATCTCAAAAATTCAGGAAAAATAGTGGAAAAACAACTGCAGGACTTTCTAATCAAGTATAATATTCTTGATAAATATTAAATCAGATTTTAGGCCTGTGTGTGGAACCACTACAGCCTTATTGAAAGTTGCTGGGGATGTTGTTGAGGGTCTGGACAGGGGGATGTAGGTGGGAGCAATATTTGTCCATCTTTCCATGGTGTTTGATACCTTGGACCATGGCATCCTCCTGTCCAGACTAAGAGCCTGTGGTGCATCCAAGATGGCCACTAAATGATTTAGGGATTATCTGGAAAATAGACAACAAGTGACCATCAATGAATGGCCTTCCAGTTTGAAAGTGGCCATCTCAGGTGTACCACAGGGATCCATACTTGTACCAATACTATATAACTTATACATGAATGATTTGTTTTTTCTCAGCAAGAGGTGGAGTACCACCGCTGTGATGATGATACCATCATTTATGTAAAAGGGTCCTCTGTGGTACCAATTTAGCTGTTACTACAAAAATCCTTTGAGCACTTGCAGGACTTCCTATTAAACTCGAAACTAGTTCTGAATGAAAAAAAAAAAATGCAGGTAATGATGTTTCATAGAGGTAAAAAGGTGAGCCCAGAGGAAAATAATTTATGGATTGATACTCTCTCAGGTGCAAATCTAGAACAAGTAAATAACTATGTATATTTGGGGGTCTACTTGGATAAATACCTAAAGTGGGATGTCCATATTGACACAACATTAAAACATATAGGGAAATGTCTAGGATCCCTATATAGAACTAGAAATTGTATGTCACCTGAGATTAGAAAGCATATAGTAAATGTTATGGTATTATCTATTTTAAAATATGGAAACCTGATATATGCAAGAGCAACAAAAACAGACTTCCACAAACTGGATGTTATGTATAATAAGTTAGCCAGATTTATTTTAAGTGCACCGAAAATGACCCATAGAATAGACATGTATAAGGAAATTAACTGGATTTCTCTATCTCAAAGAAGAGATTTAAATATTGTAATATCCATGGCAAAGTGTATTATAAGGAAAGCCCCTGACTATACTTTGGAAACCATTTGTCAAAACCCCCTTAAGTGGCCTAAGATCAGCTGAAGGTCTAGAATGTATACTGCCCAAATGTAGAGCTGAAGGAGGAAGAAATAATTTTACATATATTGGCCCAGTTCTGTGGAATAAATTACCACAGTGTTTAAGACCTTTGAATAGAAAAATCCAGATTAAAAATATAAGAAAATGTTATATGGATTATTAGAACAGGAAAACTGTAGATAGAATAGAAAGCAATCCACTATGATAAGAGTCAAGTCATGTCTCATTTTAAGATGATGACACTGTGGCACTTTGCTGAATCTGTGTATGTTTTTTTACTTTGTATTGTAATTGTGACACTTTACTGAATCTGTGTATGTTATTTTTTTACTTTGTATTGTAATTGTGACACTTTACTGAATATGTGTATGTTTTATTATGTATTGTTGTATTTATATACAGTATATGATGACTGATGTATAAAGATAAATACAAAAGTAACTGGAATTGAACTCTCAACCTCACTGAAAATGAGCCTTGGCTCAGTGGAGCAATCCAAATTCATTTTGGATGAATAAAAGGTTTTACTTACTACTTACTTACTACAATTCAGTGTTTCTTTATAACTTATTTTTTTATCATTTTGACCTCAACATTTTCATCATAGTCCTTTTTGACCCCATGTTATGATCAAGACAGATGGATGATTTTGAATCTTGTCCAAAAGGTGGTTTCACAGATGGACTGTGAAAACATGTTTCAAAGAGGATTTGAAAAATAGCACCTGTCATGTCCATTATGTTCATTGGGTGGTGTAACATACGAGCTTTGTGTGTGCGCATCTGGGGCCAAAATCTACAAAAACCACAAAGTTTTATGCAAACATTGAAAAAAATGTTATGTATCCTCATAATTTTTTGTTGTCATTGACATTTTGACCTGACATTTTCAACACTGTCTTTTATGACACCACTTTGTGATCATGGCAGATGGAGTTTTTTAAATCCAATTGAAATAGAGAAAAGGAACCACATGATGACAGTGAAAGGGAAGACACTGTAAATAGAAGAACACCCAGCACCCCTCCCCTCGCCAGCCAGCAGTACATGCTTTCCAAAGCCTATGTGAACAAGACCTAGACAGATTGCCTCAGGAGGATTTTGTCCCAAGATTTACCAACATCAGTAGGAAAGAGAGTGTAGTACTAGTCAATCTGAAAAGCAAAGAAGCAATCACCATTAAACCATCAGACAAAGGAGGCAGTGTGGTGGTCATGGACACAAGTGATTATACTGAGGAAGTAAACAGGCAACTTAGCCAAAGAGAATTCTATAAACCACTTTGTTCAGACTCCATGCTAGCAATAAAAATGAAAATAGTTTCCTGGACTGGGTACTATTTGAGGGGCTTATTGATCAAAAGGAAAAAGTATCTTACAGTGGAGTTCCACTGTGAGCTCAGATATATATCTTACCCTAAACAAATAAATCCTTATTGAAACCACCAGGTAGACCCATAATCTCGGGGGTTGGCAGTATATCGGAACCTCTAGTGTAATACATAGATGATCACATTAAATGGTTTGTTGTGGAACACCATCCTATGAAGTGGATACAGGAGACATGATCAGGATATTGAATAACATAAAAGTGGATAATGAGTGCCTCCTGGTAACATTAGATATAGAATCATTATACACTAATATTCTGCACATAGGAGGACTGAGGGCATTAAGATATTATTTGAACAAGAGGGGAGAAAACATCAGACCTGATACTGAGATGCTGATGGAGATGTGAAGAATGGTGCTAGAAAACAATGGGCTGGATATTCAAAAGGGTTGCGCCATGCGCAATAGGGTTGCGCCTGCGCAAGTCCAAAATTGCGCCATCCTGCCATATTCAGCAGGAGGCAGTTGCGCCCCCCAAGTCAAGCTGAGCAACAGCGCAATGCAAATGAATGCATGCTGAACTGGAGGGGGAGAAACCATGCATAAACTGCACAGCCCGATATTCAGCGGGCTGTGCAGAGTTGTGCAGGCGCAACCCCAACCTGCGCCTGCACAACTTTGAGCCAAAAAAAAAGGAGTAAGTCGATGGCCACCCACAGGTGAGCTGCCACATTGCAGGGCGCAACACAGCAGCTGCCACCTGTGGGTGGCCCTCAACCTACTCCCTGTGCCTCCCTGACTGGCCCAATCATGGGCATATGTTTAAACACCCCCCTCCACCGACTGGCCCGATCTGGCATATATTCAAAACAACCCCACCCCGACTGGCCCGATGTGGGCATATGTTGAAAACAACCCCCACCCCCGACTGGCCCAATCGTGGGCAAAAGTGAATAATAAAACCCACCCCCACCAGCCTGATCGTAGCACGTATCCAACCCCCAAGACCATATCCATGGTGGTCCAGTGGACCGCTGAGCCCGATCGCAGCACCAAAGTGTTCAACCCCCAAGAACATATCCCTGGTGGTCCAGTGGACGCTAAGTCGATCGCGTCACCAAAGTGTTGAAACCCCCAAGAACATATCCCTGGTGGTCAGTGGACCACCTAAGCCCGATCGGGGCACCAAAGTGTTCAAACCTCCTCCCCAAGACCATATCCCTGGTGATCTGTAATCCCCCCACCCACCCACGAAGCCCCACCGCACCCCGCGCTGGCGACAGCAGCATCCACCTGCCTGCCGTCGCTGCCCGCCACTGACTGCCGGTGAGGGCTCTGCTGCCAGTGGTGCAGAGTAAGAGCCAATGGGCGTGCAGCCTGCCTAATAAGGCAGTCCAGATATTGAATGAATGAATTCATTCACATATCTGGACTGCCTTATACGTATAGGCTGCCGCCCGTAGCTCTTGCTCTGCACCACGGGAGTGCACCGTGCAGTCATCGGTGAGCCGTGGGTGGCAGGCAGGTGGATGCTGCTGCCCGCTGGCGCGTCGGACAGGTGGTGGGGCTTCGGGTGGGTGGTGGGGACACTAGATCACCAGGGATGTGGTCTTGGGGAGGAGGTTTGAACACTTTGGTGCCCCGACGAGCTTAGCGGTCCACTGGACCACCAGGGATATGTTCTGTGGGAGGTTGAACACTTTTGTGCCGCTGATCGGGCTTAGCGTCCACTGGACCACCAGGATATGGTCTTGGGGGTTGGACATGGGTGCCGCGATCGGGCTGGTGGGGGTGGGTTTTATTTTTCACTTTGCCCGCGATCGGGCCAGTCGGAGGATGGGGGCTTGTTTCAACATATGCCCACGATCGGCCATTCGGGGTGGGGTTGTTTTCAACATATGCCCGCATCGGGCAGTCGGGGTGGGGGTGTTTTAAACATATGCCCATGATCAGGCCAGTAGGGTGGAGAGGGTGTTTTTAAACATATGCCCGCGATTGGGCCAGTCAGGGAGGGGTGTTTTAAACATATGCCCGCAATTGTGCCAGTCGGGGGTGGGTGATTTTTAACTTATGCCCGCGATCGGCCAGTCGGGGGTGGGGGATTTTAACTTATGCCCGCGATCGGCCAGTTGGGGGCTGGGGGTTTTTAACTTATGCCCGCGATCGGGCTGCAGGGGGCGTCAGTCCCCGATGGCTGCTGCCTGGCAGGGTGCCAGGCACAAGCCCTCGGGGATCGGCATACCTGCATGCTAATGGCATGCAAATGGTGCCATAAATAGATGCAAATGGCTCCCCCCGTGCCTTGCATGAATTATGGCCCTATTTGCATGTCACCTTTGAATATGGAATATGATGGCGCAATGGTACTTGGCGCCACCGCAACCTGACTGCTCCACCTGACCACTTGTGGTGGTGCAAGTTCCATTGCACCACGCACATGGCTGTGGAGGGTATATTCAAAGGAGTTGCTCAATAGCGTAACTCCTTTGAATATCACCCTGGCCACACCCCAGCGCAACTATTTTGTGCAGTGCAAGGGCTTGCACCACAAAATAGCGCAGTTTGAATATCCAGCCCACTATGTTTGCATTTATGGGTGATTTTTACATGCAAGAAAAAGGTACATCTATGGGTGCAAGTTCTGCACCCAAGTACGCAAACCTATATCTTAGTATGTGGAAAAAAAAATACATTTGGGATAAACATGTAAATCCCTTCCTCTCCAAAATTACAAACTGGAAAAGATAAATGGGTGATATATTTTTTGTATGGAGAGGTAATGAAAATAAATTAAAGGAGTTCATTTTGTATTTACATGGAAGTAATGAAAACTTGCACTTCACATGTCACTTTAGTGCTAGAGTTACCATTTCTGAACATAAAAATCCAAAAGAAGCAGGACAGTACAGCAGGCACAAGACTACAGAAAACCTACTGACCGTAATACCATACTTTTGGCAAGAAGTTGCCACCCACGACATACAGTGCACAACGTCCTCATAAGCAGTAGTATAGGGTGGTATGTGCCATGGATAGTGACACCAACACAGCAACCTACATACCTGTCAACAAAATTGACAGTTCACTGACAGGTCGCTGTGTTGGTGTGCCTGACACAGGGGCACACTGTCTCCCAGTCCTGCACCTCCTCCCCAAATCAACTCCAACTTGAACCGGGAGACAATCGGGATTTATGTCAGCTGCAACTTGTGGTTGACATAAATCCTGTCGCTGTGATGCCGGTTGACTAAAGTGTTGTCAAACTGGTATCATAGAGCCTTACAGTGTTAAGCATAACTGTAGTGAAATGACAGACTATGAAACAGAATCAGTACAGTTTGAGAGAAGATTTCAGGAAAGGGATATATGCAAAGCAGTATCGAAAATGCTAAATCAAGAGCAGATGAAATCAGTAGAGAAAATCCATTAGCTGATAAGGAAACAGGGAAGAATGGAGCTAGGAAAGAAAAAGAATATACACAAATTAACTTACAGTGTCAGGTCATGGAAAATTAGGGACATCATTAAAAAGAACCAATATGTCCTGGGCAGTGACTCTCACCAAAGGAAAATGGTCAAAATCCCCCTCCCCCAGATTTGTGTATAGGTGGGCCAAATATTTGAGGGACCAGCTAGTACATGCATCCCATTAATAAACCTCAAATGTGGTTACCAACACTACCTAAAAGCTGCAAGCAGTGTGGCACATGCAAATGCTGCCCATATGTAAAAGAATGCAGCTATTTCCAAAACCCCCAAACAGGAGAGGAGATAAAAATTCTTAACTTTATCAACTGTGACACTGCCGACATGACATAACTGGCCACATGTACATGCGGAGGGTACTATGTAGGTAGGACAAAAAATTAATTTAAGGAGCAAGTGGGGGACCATGTTAAAACAGTGAAAAATGAGGACAAGGATTATGTCTTAGTAACGCATATTAAAAATGCTGAAAGAAAGGATGAGCATGCTCTGTCTCTTATAGGGTTGGAATAGGTGTGCACTGGACCCAAGGGAGGTGACAGAGAATTGGCATTGAAGAAGAGGGAAGCATTTTGGATTTATAGGCTGGGAGCTCACAAAAATTTTAACGGTCTAAACAAACCATTTAAATTGCTCCCATTCTTAGTAGAAAGGCATTGAGTAATGGACAGGGATTAATATGTATTTTGGCCTCTCTCTCCTTTTTTCCCCAACCCCCACCCCTTTGGTAATTTTGATTTTGATTCTATATTTTTAAATCTATCTACCATTTTAGTAGGTAATGTTAAAACTGGCAAAACATTTTTTTGAGGAGGTTGACCAAGAAGGGATGTACTTGACCTCCAAACACCTCCCATTTAATTGTTTTTTTCTGCTCTAAGTCTCTGGTCCTTTTACAATTGATGTGAACTGGGTTCTTTTGGTTTTGGCAGGTTTATGTATGGTGTGTTAGTCTAGTTTAACCCACTTATGTGGATCATTATGTATATACAAATGAACAAAAGGAGTTTTTACTTTAATGTATAGATATGACCGTGCAGTGGGATCCCTTGATATGTAATGATTTTTTCATGAAACCTGATATATATATATATATATATCTATATATATATATATATATATATATAGATATATATATATAGATATATATCTATATATATATATATATATATATATATCATATATATATATATATATATATAATATAAAACAAGAAATGTGAATACTGACATAAATATGTACGTTTTCTTACATGTCAGGTATAGATATTAAATACTGGTGTTTGTGCTGTCTGTCCTATGCACAATTTTTGCCACTTTAAATTCTAGATAAGTACATTTTATGTACTAATATAAATAAAAGAAAAAGTGTATATGTGCTGTAAATGTTTTCTATGTATTTGAACAAGAGAGACACAGTGGAGGTTCTTAACTGTGAGTTCTAAACATATGTGATTGCAGTGATGTAAATGGTTAATTGATAACAGCTGGAAGTATGCTATTTAAGCATTGTTGTCCCAGACAGCACCATTCCTTTGTTAAAACCATCTAGGCGAAACATCAGGATTGTAACTGCTTATGTGCTGTGTTGTGTTGCATTGTTCATCTGCATATCTTGTTCTGCATTAAAAGTTAAAATAATTTCCACTATTAGACTGCCTTATTTTTGAGTCAGGTATGCCATGACTTTTTCTACAGACTGTGCTTAATTATCACTGTCACCCAACCCTCTGAACGGCTCTTAGTATCTGGCTTGTTCAAATTTTCAAAATAGTCTTTTTATGACCCCTCCTTCTGAACATGACAGGTGTCATTTATAAAATACTGGCTGAAATGTCATTTTGTTCCACAAGTGAAAAATAAACACATTTTTGGCCGGATTTGAAAAATGATAAGTCACATTCATGAGGTGGTGTGAACGAATGGCTATGATAAATATGTGGGGTCAAGATATTTTAAAATTACCTGAGTTATGAGCAAGTGCTGAAACATTTCAAGGTACCTTCATAACTTTATTTTGTTTTAATATTTTGACCACAGATTTTCAACATTCTCTTCTTATGACCAAACCTCATAATCCCAGTAGGTGAAAATTTTCAAATCTCACCTGAAAGATGATTTTGTGAAGTAACTGTGCAATCATCTTTAATGCATGATTTGAAAATGTTAACAACCTTGTTCATGAAGTGGGGTCTCAAAAGGCCATGTTGAAAATGTTGGTTACAATATTAAAAAAATGGCCAAGTTATGAGTACAAGTCCAAAACACTTTGAAATACATTGATCACAGCTTACCTGATTTCCTCAGTTCATGGTCCAATGTTGAAGAGTGAAGACATGTCTCCAGTCCAGACAAAAATATGGCATTGGACCCCTAGTAGGTAAGTAGGGAGTAGGGCTGTGTGGTGGTGGGTACTGAGTGGAGGGGACAGCTGAGGGGAGGGTAATGATGGTGTGGGGTAATGGCTGGAAGAGACGTCAATAGACCATTTTCTTTTCTACAGTGTGCACAGATAAGAATTAAAAAAGACATTGAGGGATGGTTTTCTTTATTTCAGGTACCGACACTGGGGAGTGGGCACCCCAGTGTCAGTGTCAGGTTCTTATTTACTTATGGTGCATGGGAAGTGATGGAGAAGTGGGAGGGATACTTGGACAAGGGTGGCATCTTGCACAGGCACAGGCACAGTGAGTGAGTGAGTCAGTGCTTGGCTGTGCTGTACTGTACTACAGAGAAGTTGGTGAGGCCAATGAAGCATGCTCTCTCTTTTTAAGTGTGTGACATGCAGGTTAGGAGCTGGGCAGGGCACTGGCTGGGATTTACTCAGAGGTTTGCCTGCTGTGTGTGAAGTGGGGGTGCTGTCACAGCCTCCCTCTTAGGATCCACATAGTGCATCCATAGGAGGGAAGGGGGCCAGTGAGCTGTAGCCTCCTGGCCACTGGAGTAACAGCAGCAGGAGGAGGAAGGTACATGTAAACTATTCAAATAGGAAGCAAATGCAGAGGTGAGAGGCGTGCTTGGCAGAGGGTGGGATGTCAGTTGCATTGCAAGGGAGGACAAGGTACAGACTGATCATGGCACCACAACATGATGCAGATCAAAGCAAAGAGCCACCCTGTGATTCAGGTGGCTCTTTCCTTTGAAATTCACAATGTTTCCTCCCAGCAAGCCCTGAATACTGTCATGATCAGCCTGGCTGATGATTGGTCTGTCACTCTTGAACCCACTGCAGACTGCTCTGTATTGGAATGACAGTGACATATCTCTCAAATCCACCATCTTAGCAACATGTTCACTTTGCGCAAACCCAAATGCAAACATAAAAATGAGCATGCTGACTTTTTCATGACAATCAGATAAGTAGTTTTGAACTTATATAGGGCCTCAAAGTCTGGCAATTTATTTTTAGAAAACTTTTCTGAAAATATGTCTCTGCTTGCTACTTGGACATCTTTGGAATTAGATACCTGAACATTTGCTTGTATAGCCTTTCTGGAAGGGTCTTAGCAGAATGTGGTTAAGTGAATTTTATGTTACATGGGTCCACAACTGCACAATTTAAGTGTTCATGAAATTCTGTGGATATTTTCATAAATGGGGATATTTATAGCTCTGCTGCTATTGCAGGTATAAACCTAACATTTGGCATGCATACCTAAGGTCACTGGGTCCTAGGGTGTAACAGAGCTGGAAAAATTTCAATAAGTGTTATTAAAGATGGGGATGAAATCAGTGATAGGTATGAAATAGGTAATAACTTCAACAAACATTTTTGGGTCAGTGTTCTTAAAAAAAGGCAAAACTAATATACTGTAAATATTTCTCATACTGATAACTATAATAAAATAACACAGGAGGAAATAAGAACTGCAGTACTCTCCCTCGAAGGTAATTCATCATTGAGTCCAGATAACTTAAATGCATACTTCATAAAACAAACTATGAACAAATTGTTATGCCCCTTAAAAATCATATTCAATAAATCACATGGAGAAGGCATGGTTCCTGAAGATTAGCATAGGGCCACAGTGGTACCAATACACAAAAAAGGGAACAAAAACAGAACTTATAATTATCACCCCATCAGCCTTACCTCTACAATCTGTAAAATCATCGAAAAAAACTAAAACAGAAAGTTGATGCAGAGTTGAAAAATACAGGATTAATAGACCACTCACAACATGGATTTCAAAAAAACAGGTTATGCACCACCAACCTGGTCTCTTTTTGTGAAAGTATCAGTAACAGCTTAAATAAAAACTGCCCAGTAAATATCATCTACCTTGATCTCCAAAAGACATTTGACAAAGTATCCCATAACATATTAATTAAAAAAATGATGGAATTAATAAACACTTATATGGTTAAATGGGTAGAAAGTTGGTTATGCAGAAGATCCCAAAGTGTAAAAATAGTAAACATAATTTCAAACAGCATTGAGGTCACTAGCAATGTTCCCCAGGGTTCTGTTTTGGGGCAAACACTTTTTCGTATATTTATCTATGATCTACATAAGGATATTAATAATCAAATTAGCAAATTCGTAGATGACACCAAAATCTCATCTGAGGTAGATTCAGAGGACAAAATAAAAAAATATAAACACAACCTAAAGAAAATTGAAGACTGGGCAGTTGATAACAAAATGACTTTCAACATTAACAAATGTATAGTCATACACTTTGGGTCCAAAAATCCAAACACAGATTATATATTAAATGGCAACGTCATTAAAGTAGCAAAATCTGAAAAAGACCTGGGGGTCATTGTCAATAATCAATTAACATCAAGCAACCAGTGCAGAAAAGTTGTACAGACAGGGAATCACATTTTAGCATCCATAATCCTACTATTTTTGAAATTTGGGGGCCAAGGGCATTAGATGGCATAACGCGATCAATCTGTGTTCAGTTTATTACTAGGAACGAAAATTGTATTCTTCAATTATACAAATCATTTATCAGACAACATACAGATTATGCTGTCAGATTTTGGGCCCCATATCTTAAGAAGGACATTAAAATTATAGAGAGTATGCAAAGAAGGACCTCAAAATTAATACCGAGGGTTAAGGACTTATCATAACATAGAAACATAGAAACATAGACTTTGACGGCGGATAAGGACCACTTGGCCCACCCAGTCTGCCCATTTCCCTACCTACTGGATAAGCTGCAGATTCTAGTTAACCAACAGCCTACTTCCTGTCATCCCCCACCACAATTGCCATGTGTCTGTCCCATGCATGTTTGAATTCCCCCACTGTTTTAGCCCCAACAACCTCCCCGGGAAGGCAGTTCCATGCATCCACCACTCTGTCCGTGAAAAAAGATTTCCTCACATTACCCCTGAGCCATCCCCCCTCTATCTTTAAATTTTGTCCCCTTGTTCTTACACATCTCTTTTTCTGAAAGATGCTACCCTCCTGGACTTTGTTGATTCCCTTGAGGTACTTGAATGTTTCTATCATGTCCCCCTGTCCCTCCTTTCATCAAGGGTATACATATTAAGCTCTCTCAGTCTCTCTTCATATGATTTCTGATGCAGACCCTGCACCATTTTAGTTGCCCTCCTCTGGACTGCTTCCATCCTGTCTATGTCCTTGTGTAGATGAGGTCTCCAAAACCACACACAGTACTCCAGATGGGGTCTCACCAACTGTCTGTACAGAAGTATAACCACTTCCCTTTTTCTACTTGTGATGCCCCTTCCTATGCATCCCAGTATCCCCCGGCTCTCCTTACTGACTTCTCACATTGCTTACCTACTTTTAGATCATCTGATATGACTACCCCCAAGTCCCGTTCCGTTTTTGTTGTTGTTAGTACCTCCCCTGCTATCGTGTACTCTTCTCCTGGGTTTTTGTTTCCCAGGTGCATTACTTTGCACTTCTTTGCATTGAATCTGAGTTGCTATATGTCTGACCATTCCTCCAACCTTGCCAAGTCCCTTCTCATCCTTTCTACCCCCTCCTTGTGTATCAGCTCTGTTACAGATCTTTGTATCATCTGCAAAGAGGCATACCTTTCCCTCCAGACCCTCTGCAATGTCACCTATAAAGATGTTAAAGAGGACTGGATCCAGTACTGAGCCCTGAGGTACTCCACTAGTGACCCCCTTTCTTTGGAATGTGTTCCACTCACTATTACGTTCTGTGTCCTGTTGTGCTGCCAGTTTGCAACCCAGGCTACCACCCTGGGACCCACTCCCAAGCTGGCTAACTTGATTATTAATCTTTTGTGCGGGACTGTGTCAAATGCCTTGCTAAAGTCTAGGTAGGCCATATCCACAGCCCCTCCCTTGTCTATTACTTTGGTCACCCAGTCAAAGAAATCTATTAGATTCATCTGACATGACCTTCCTGCTGTAAATCCATGCTGCTTTGGGTCCTGTGCCCCGCTGGCCTCTAGGTACTCAACAGTTCTTTCTTTCAGAAGTGATTCCATCATTTTCCCTACCACTGAGGTCAAACTTACAGGTCTGTAGTTTCCTGCTTCTGCCTTGCTCCCACTTTTGTGAAGGGGAATCACATCTGCCCTCCTCCAGTCCTCAGGTACCACCCCATCCTCCCATGATTTGTTAAAAAGTGTGGTCAGTGGTGTCACTAGGTCCTCCCTTAGTTCTTTTAGGATTCTGGGGTAAATCCCATCAGGCCCCATTGCTTTGTCCACCTTGAGTTTTAAGAGTTCTTTCAGGACTCTTTCTTCTGGACTGGTGTCAACCCCCCCTACCCAGAGTGTTTCTATTGTCTGGCCTAGGTAAGTCCTCCTCATCTTCTTTTGTGAATACTGAGCAAAAGTATTCATTCAGTATCTCTGCCTTTTCACTGTCTCCCTCTGCCCACCTCCCCTCTCCCTTATTAATCTTCGCTATTCCTCCCTTAACCTTTCTATGCTCCCTAATGTACCTATAAAAGGTTTTATCCCCCTTCTTAACTGACTTGGCTATTTTTTCCTCAGTTTGGGCTTTTGCTATTCTGACTGCCTTCCCACTTCTTTCTGCTTTAATTGATACAGTTCCCTGTCGTGCTTCTTCTGTGATGCCTTATACTTTTTGAATGCAGCCTTTTTCTCCTTAACCTTCCCTGCCACCTCTTTTGAGAACCATAGTGTTTTTTTACTCCACTTTGTTTTCTTTATCTGTTTCACACAAAGACTTGTTGCCTCTATGATGGCAGTTTTGATTTTTCTCCATTGTTCTTCCACCCCTCCTTTTTGGCCGTTTGCTAGTGTATTCCTCAGGTGTTCACCAATTTTGCCAAAGTCAGCCCTTCTAAAGTCCAGTATGCTTGTTTTTGTATGGCTTGTCTCCATGGTTGTGCTTATTGTGAAGCACACTGTGCAGTGGTCACTTGTTCCCAGATGTCTACTGACTTCTAAATTTGTGATCCTCTCTCCATTTGAGAGTACCAGGTCTAGTATTGCTTCCTTCCAAGTGGGTTCCAACACTAGCTGTCTAAGGCCTGCCCCCTGCAGGGCATCGAGAATGACCCTGCTCTTGGATGTGGCTGCAGTACATGTCATCCAGTTAACATCTGGCATATTCGGGTCCCCCATTAACAGTATCTCCCCTTTTTCAGCCATTTTGAGAATGTCCTGTATCATTTTCTTGTCCATTTCCTCCCCTTGAGATGAGGTTCTGTATACAACCCCTGTGCAGATTGTAATGCCATTCCCTGTCTCCAAGGTGACCCAGAGTGTCTCTTGTCCTTCCCCTCTACTTTTTAGTTCTGTAGCTTTGATCCCTTCCCTTATGTATATAGCTACTTCACCTCCTCTTATCCCTCCCTGTCCCTTCTGTAGACTGTGTACCCTTGATGTTGACATCCCAGTCATGGTTTCCCGTGTACCATGTTTCTGTGACTGCCACAATATCCAAGTGTTCATCTTCCATCAAGGCTACTAGCTCAGGAAGCTTGTTTCCCAGACTACAGGCATTGGTACTCATTGCCTTCCATTTAATGTTGGCTTTATCCTTTTTCCCCCCATGCCTGCTCTTTTTGCCCTTGTCTATTTTTCCATTTACCCCTGTCCTGCCCTCTGCTGAGCACTGTACCTCAGTGTTTACCTTACTACCCCTCATGTTTTGTGGAGGGAGGCTTGAAATTTTCTGCCTCTTATTAGCACCTCCCCCCATGGCTAGTTTAAAAGCTTACCAAGGAAGCATTTAAACCTGTCACTTAGGATCTTGGTTCCCTTCATGGACAGATGCAGACCATCGAGGAGAGGATAACAGCTTTAGGTTTATATGACCTACAGCTAAGAAGGAACCGAATAGATTTATTATTACTATTTAATATCTTAAAGGATACCAATCTAATAAATGATTGTAATATCAAATATGCTGATAAGCCCAAAAATCTCAGATGCAACAAGAAACAGATTTTTATCCCTAGGGCGATTACGAAAAAACGTAGCTGTTATTTTACAATAAGGGCTACTAGGCTACGGAATGCCCTGCCTCAATATATTGTAGAAAGTGATACACTTCAGAAATGTAAAATAGAATTGGGTAAACTTCTGGGGACAGAAATCTGAATACACCCCACAAGAGTGGGGAGGGTGGTCTAGATGGGCCTAGGCCTACTTCCACTCTTAAAATACTAAGTAATACTGAATAAGTAGTTCCAAATGTTCTGCCATTATGATGCCTATGCATAATAGTGGCAAGAAGGATGAGCCAGGAACCTACAGATCAGTTAGTTTGATGTCAATCGTGGGAAAGTTAATTAAGGGCCATTGAGAATGGGGATGAGACAAACAGTTTAGCCACACATGTTAAAGAAAGTGATGGAAAAACCAGTTGACTTTTACAGGGATTGATTGTGTTCATACAGACCCCTTGGGAGGGGGGGCAACTTGGTCAATTTCCTGTTATGAAAAGAAGTTACCTGGATGTTTAAACTTAAGGCTATGCAACTCTCAGGTCTAAATAAGAAATTTGATTTGGTTCCCCTTTTGTTGACAGGAATCCTGCTAAGAATTTTATCCTTAATATATGATAGTTTTGAAATTGGATTAAGTTGAATTTTGCGGTTTATCACTTTTTAACTTCTCTCTCTCCTCCTCCTTCCCCTCTGCCTTTTTTCTGCTTTTTCTTTTGTTTCTTTCCTTTCCTTTCCCCTTCCTCCCCTTTCAACCCATCGCTGTCCCTGCCTTTGTTTTATTCCCCACTGCATGCTTTGACCTTCCTTTATCCATTTTTCCCTGTTTCTATATTCAAATTCGTTCCTCTCTCCCCTTCTTGCTTATATGAAATGTCCCTTTCTTGCATAGTGATAGTAAATTAGTGTTATAAGTGCTACCTCTGAATGTGTATGTATATTTCTTTGATAGCACTTTTGGGTCCATTATTATAGTGATAATTTTGTTGTTGAAATTTAGGATTTGCCATTGTATGGTATCTACGTATGTCGCGTATGGATTAAAGTTCAGTAGTAAATATATTAACATAACAATATACAGTAAGATTGCATGCTTAGGATCCATATGCTATTTGAATTGATTAGAGCTCTTACTGATATTTATTAATAATAATTAACATCTGTTTTGTTTATAGGCACTCAAATTGGTTGCATACTGAATATTGAAAGGCGACCTCATATGCCACAAAAGGATGTTACCATCTTCAGAAAGAGTTTTCTTTCATCTTCTCATATTTTAAAAGGATTGCATCCACCTAAATTAATGCATGTCGTGTCATGTAAGTGAGGAGTTAAGGCTGTCTTTTTTTAATGTAGGTGTTAAACAGCATTTTACCTTTCACCTTTTTATGTTTGCCATGCACACACATGCAGCAAACATTTTGTTAGGAAAGTGGCTTTTGAGGGGTGTGACACTGTCAGTCCAATGCAGAATGGTCCACAAGGGGCTTATCAGTGTCACACCAATCATCAGCCAGGTTGATCATAAAATTGTTCTGGCTTGCTGGGCACAAACATCATGTATTTCAAAGGAGTGAGCTGACTCTGTCATTGATCATCTCTTTCCTTTGATCTATGCTGCCCAGCAAGCACAGCTGATCTATCATGATCAGCTTGGTGAGGCTGTAACAAAGAAAACTGTCCATCAATGTCTGTTGCTGCCACCACTGTTTCTGTTCCCCTACCTGACCCTCCCACTCAGCACCCCCCACCCCCCAAACATAACACTGACACTAGAGGCGCCCAATCCCCAGTGTTGCCACCTGAAATAGTGAAAATCATCCTTAGTAGGTTTTTTTGTAAATATACCCTGTAAACACTAAAAACATCCATCAATGTATATTGCTGCTTCCATTACTGTACCCCTTTTGACCCTCCAACTCAGCACCCACCACCTCAAACCCCTGCCCACAAACATAACACTGACACTGGTGGTGCCCAATTCCCAAGTGTCGCCACCTGAAAAAAAGAAGCCATCTATCGAAGGTTTGCTTTTGTAAATCTACCCTGTAGAAAAGAAAGCTGTCCATCGATGTCTGTTGCTGCCTCCATTACTGTCCCTTCACTCGACCCTCCCACTCAGGATGTACCACTTCACCCCCACAAACACAACACTGATACCAGGGGTGTCCAATCCCCCAGTGTCACCACCTGAAATAAGTAAAACTGTCCCTCGTATGTCTCTTGGCAGGGTTATTTGTTTCCAATTATGTACACTGGAAAAAAAGAAAACCACCCATCAATGGGGGCTGGCAGTATAGCCTAGAGGTTAGAGTAATGAGCGGTGAATGAGCTTGGTACATTCAGCAGACAGACCTTTGTTTGATTCCCACATTACCAAAGAACAAAATAAAAAATGTCTGTTGCTGCTGTGTCATTAGTTCCCCCCAACCTGACCCTCCCACTCAGCATACACCATGCTACACCCTCCCCAAGGCCTTACTTACCCACTGGGGGTCCAATGCTGTAATTTTCTCTGGACCACAGACACATCTTCCTTCTTCAATGCCAAACTGTGAACTGAGGAAATCAGGTATGTGTTTCAATGTATTTCAATGGGGTTTTGAACTTAGTGGCATAACTGGCATTTTTTAATATTTTTGTCACAAATTTTCAACATGCCTTTTGGGACAATGAACAATAGCAGTGAAATTAGGCAAATCTGTCCTGAAAGGTGATCTCATGGTTCCTGCACAAAAATCACCTTTTAGGCCATTTTTCTATGCCCATATTCATGAGGTGGGGTTGTAAGAAGGCTATGTTGAAAATATGGAGTAAAAAATCTAAAAAAAACAAAGTTATGAGCCTACATTGAAATTTGTGAATGCAGTTATAACTTTGGTAATTTTCTATATTTTGACCCTAAATTTTCAACATTGCCATTTCTCAACAGCACCTCTTGATTGTGACAACTTTCATTTCTCAAATCCTACTCAAAATGCGTTTTCACATCCCAAAAGGTGATTTTGTGGTCACTGTGTGAAATCACCTTTTGGGCAAGAGTTGAACATTTTCTCTACCCTTGTTCATGAGGTGGAGTCATAAGAAGGATATACTGAAAATGTGGGGCAAAAATATTTAAAAAAACATAATTATGAACCTACATAGAAATTTACGAATGCAGGCTCATAACTTTGGTAATTGCCATTATTTTGACCCCAAATTTTCAACAAAGCCATTTTCTTTCACACCACCTCAGGAAAGGAACAGCTGTCAGTTCTCAAATCCTACCCAAAATTTGTTTTAATACTTGTGATGCAAAATTACATTTCCACCATTGTTTTATAAATGATGCTTGCCATGCTCAGAAGGAGTGGTGATAAAAATATTATGTTGAAATTGTGGGGTAAAAATGTAAAAAAAAAAAAAAACACTTCCAAATGCCTTCCTGCTGTGCTTTGGCTAACTTAACTCCACCTAGCTTCAGGTGTGAGTGCGTGCTAAACGTGCTGGTGTTTCAAAGTTAGGAAACTCCATCCTTAGAGCAAGTGTGCAAGAAATGGCTGTCTGATAAGTGTTTTTGGAAAAAAGTTTTTCTTCTTCATAATGATAGCTGAAGAAAGGCTACACAGCTGAATACAGTGGGCACAAAGGAAATGATGCACTATGCGTCTATATTGCATATGGATTTAGGCAATTGAGCCAGGAAAATGAGAGAACGACTTGGAAGGCTGTCAGGCCTAGAAAAGTAAAAAAAAACATTTTTAGTCAATATTTCCTGGTATCTTGGTTCAACAAATAAAAACTGTGGACAGACTTTAAAAAGAGAGACACACTTAAAGAACCTGTGGTGATGTATATAGTCAGTGTAACAGTGTTTCAGTAAAAGAAATCAAAATGAAAACACCTTAAAGATCTATTAATAAACAAGCCGTAACAACAAATATAAAAGATGGTTAACTGTTATTTCTTGTATAGAGTGCACATAGAATGTATCACCCTCGTGTGGTAAAAATAAAAAGTTTAACTACTCAGCTATGTTGCACCTAATCCCACTAGCTTCTTATATAGGAGGTTTGAGCATTACCAAAACATAGTTTATGTTTTATACATAGAGAATAATGTATGGGGTGGAGTGCATTACAAGAATTTTAATACATACCCAAGGTGTGTCATGCTACATAAACCCTGAGAGCGATGCTCAAGGGGTTTATGAAAGCATCACACACCGAGGGTGTGTATTACAATAAATTCGAGTTTTGCACTACACCCTATCATTATTTTTCATAATTTCTACCCATCAATTTTTTCCTACCCCCCCCCCAAGCAGATGGTAGGCATGGGAGTTCTGCAAACCTCTTGTAGAGGACTGCAGGTCTAGTTTTGAAATAATTTGTCTGCTAACCCCCCAAACTAAACTGTGTTTATTTTTTTAATTGTCTGCCAACCATTATGACAAAGGTCTGAACGTGACCACTTTCAGTTAGCGATGGAAATGGCATTTGCCTGACCACTTTCAGTTTCTTGGCTAGTAGGGGATAGAATTCTTCTTGACAGGTAGGTCCATGTTTTAAAAATATTATTTACTGGGATCTGCATAGCAGTTTGAAACTGCTGAAAAAAAAACAAAAAGTGACACGCCATGTGAGAGAACATTGCATTCTGAGTGAGTCTCGAGTGCAGTCGCTTCCCAGGTTTCAGTGTGTGCTTGCCGTAATAACTGGCTGATTAATACAGCAACTAATAACTGGTCACCATCATTGAAAAATTGATGGCCAGTTAGTATATAGTTTTAACTTTAATTTTTGCATTGTTTTATACTATGAGGGTGAAAAGCCATTCAGCACATTTAAACTTGAGCATTGCACAGTGTCTGCAAACGTCCTGTGCAACAAAGTAGATGCAAATGTGATCAGAAGCATTTTTGTTTTATTTCCTCAAACATTAGGTCTAGTCAAGAAACAAGAGGTAAATTAGAAGCTAGTAGACAAGCTGACAAACCACCTGCTATGCAACAGCTGCTGCTGTAGTAGTATTGGCAAGTCATGTTAGGAGGAGTCTTGTTCCAGTGTTGCAGCCTATCTTAAACTGGAGCAGGAGATGCTGTGCACAAAACATAGGGGCCACATCAAAGGGAAGGGGACACTGGGGGTCAGAAAAGTGGAAGAGAACAAGACCTGCTATAAAAATCGGACTGACAAGTAAGGTCTTTATGCTTCTTGTAATTTTAAACATTTGGTCATCAGTTACGTAGAATTTTTTATAGAGGTCTTAAATCATGCAGCCTGCTTGATTTAAGAAGTGTTCTACTTCGAGAGGAACAAGAAAGGTTAAGATTTTTTTATTTGCTGTGTGCTTTTTCTGTGACATTTCTGAAGGTTCTGTTTGGTAAAGTAACATATGACACCCTGGAGAATTTTAATTCCCTGGAGTGTTGTTCATATAATTTACATTTGTTCTAAAAATCCTGATTTATTTCATTAATGTAAAATGCCACTTAAGATCTGAAACAGCTCTTGACTCATACCATTCTAAATGTGAACTCTGCATCACGGTATTACTTCTGGCTCAGTATATTTGATGTCTTCTTTACAGATATGAAACTGGTTTATACATATCCTTGCCTACAAATACAATATAGTAATAGACAAATATGCATTTTGAAACATATAAAAAAATAAAATAATGGCAGATAAAGGCCTGAGGGTCAATGCAGTCTGCCAAAGTCTGCCTAATTTGGGAAGGTAAACCATGTAGTCTATGCTACTCCCCCCCCATTGGTTCCATTACACACTTTTCCCATGTACCTTTCCTATCCCCTTTTAAACCCACCTGTTGTTTCAGCCCCGATGACCTCCTCTAGATGGTTGTCCCAGTCAGACACCCTACTTTACATAAAAAGGTACAACCGGACATCTTTCTTTATTCCCCCCTACTAGTTAGAGGGCATTACAGTGGTGTCCATGTCATAACTCATAGAGAACAGCTTGCTGCTGTCCACCTTGTTTACTCCAAGGAAGTATTTGAATGTCTCAATCATGTGGACTCTCTGTCTCCTTTTATCCAGCATGTATAGGTTAAGGTCTTCCAAGCACTCCTCATGGGACCTATCCTATTGCCCCTGCATCACTTTGATGGCTCTTCTGTATGTGTCTCTAGCTTGTCCCTGTCCTTCCTGAACTATGGGCTCCACAATTGCACACAATATGCCCAGTGAATGTAAAGCAGGGATCTATACAGGGGTTGTATTGTCTCCCTCATCCTGCTTTTGATACCCCTCCCTATGCCCCCCAGCATTAGATTTGAGTTATTTTTTATTTGTTCACAGGGTAAGTAAGTGCACTAATCCCAGGGACTGTTTTCAGGCAAGATCTGAACCATGAAGCTGGCACACACCAGTAAAATAGTATTAATCCTTACCCACAGCCCTGCTACTTTGTGGCAGTGCCTTCATGTTCTCCATTATTAACAGCCCCAAGTTCCATTCCTCTGATGTGCTCTCCACTACCACGCTGTTCAGTTTATATTCTGTTCTCGGGTTCTTAGCCCCTGTGGGCATCTCTTTGCACTTCTCTGCATTAAATGTCAGCTGCCACACCATCAATAATTTCTCCAGATTTTTCAGATCTTCCTTTAGTGCCCTTATCCTTTCATCTGTGTCCACTCTTCCACATCTGCAATGAGGCATATGTTTCCCTGGACTCCCTCCCCTATATCACAAATAAATATGTTAAATGAAATGGTCATAGAACCAATCCCTGGGGCACATAGCTTGTGACTTTCCTTTCCACTGATAGTTCTCCATTTAGGGGCAACCTCTCTCATTCAGCCAATTGTTCACCCACCCCATAATCATGTTCCCCAACCCCGAGGTCGCTCAGCATCTTTATCACTTTCCCACTTGGGGTGGAGTCAAAGGCTTTGCTGACATCCATGTAGAAGACATTAAATGCCTGACCCCTATTCATGGCCTTTGTGATCCAATTAAAGAATTTGATTAGGTTGGTTTGGCATGACCTCCCACAGGTAAATCAGTGCTGTCTGGAATCTTGCAGGCAATTGGTCTCTAGGAACTCCACTGTCCTTTACTTAATTATACATTCCAGTAATTTTCCCACTATAGATGCCAAACTGACTAATCTATAGTTGCCTGTCCCTCCCAGCTCCCAGTATTATGTATAGGGGCCCATTTGACATCCTCATATTTTCTGGCATTTCTCCGGTCTTTAAGGAGTAGCTGAAGAGATCCATAAGAGGATGTGCCAGGACTTGGCCCATCTCCCTTATCACCCATCAGGTGTAACTCATCTGGGCCCACTGACAGATTCACATTAGGTGCTTGAAGTCTCTTCATTCTTTCATTGATTATGAACTCCTTATTTACCTTACCCATCTCATCTTCTACCCATTCTTTCTCCATCCTTAGCTTAATCGTGCCTCCCTTCATTTTGTTTTGCTCTTATAGAATGAAAGATTGCCTTGACAGCATCTCTAACCCTCTTAGCTAAGCTTAGTGCTTTCTCTGCATTTGTCTGCCTCACTGACATGTTTGCCTTTCTCAGTTAGTCCTGGTATGCTCCTTGGATTTCTTCTGTATGACTCTTCATGCCTTAAGGAATGCCTTTTTTTGTAGCATTTCTTTATCCTCCTTGGCAGACCACTACCCTACATTGGCCAACTTCGCTGGATCCCAGGGTCTTTCAGGATATTCTAGCACTACATGCATCCCGGTGGATCCCCAGAGCTGACCCAGAGGCATCACTCTGCTGTGATCCCTGCTTTTCCCTGTTTTTGCCCCTATTATCCCAAGGCCCCAGAAGTGGTAGTGCATACGCGTGGAGGCGCACATGCACACAGCAGCTCTGGTCCCCATCTGCCCTCCTCTGACCTAGCACTAGGGCTCCTCGAATGTGACGCTGCCACCCAGCCTCCACCAGGAGGCAGCCAAACTCTGATGATCCCCTTAGATCCCTCTCAAGGATGAGATCTGCCAGCCAGCAGCTCAATCAGCTCCTAACCCCTCCCCTTGGTGCCCCTGGCACCCCCAGCCCATATTCAAACCCAGGTCGCCAGCAGGACGCGAAGTGTGGCATCCAGTGCCTCAACCCTCAGCCCCACTGGACCAGCTAGGAATTACTTTTTTATCCCTTACTTCCTCCCTCCCCAGCACATTTTGACAACTATAGTGGTTTCTTTCTCCTCCTCCTACCCTTGCCCACCAGTTTTGCACAATGATCTGTCAGTGATGGTACTTGCTTTTTAATCAGTTCCCATTTTCTGGCTACTCCAACTAAATCCTAAAGTCTGATTCCCAGGTTCCTTCTCCTCTCTCTATATTTTTAGATTTATTAGTTTGGAGAGTTCTCACCAAACTCTAATTTAACCTACGTGCCCAACGGATGTAAACTTAACCCACATCAAAATCATACTAAACACAAAGCATTTGTGGCCAGTCCACTTGAATTTTTTGTGAGGATCAAATTATTATGCAAATAGTCCTTATTTCATTGAATTAATCGTTCTTCACATTTTTACTCTATCAAACAAGCAAACTTGATTGACTTATGAAATAATACATGCGTCCACAATAAATGTTTTTGTTTTTATTAATAGCCCACTATTTATTTATTTTTTTATGATTGTTTGTACTCCTGCTCCATCAGCCCTCACATTCTGTGGGAGCCCCTGCCCCATAACCTCAGCATCCACCATCCAGTGCTATATCTCCAGATCTTACCCCCCTTGTGGGGTCAGCAGAGGGTGCCCTCCCCTACTGAAACAGGATCCAGTGTTACACCATGGCTGGCCGGGTATGGGGTCTGCAAGCTCCCCCGTCATCCACCGGGAGCTTTTTCCATTTTTATGTGCTCCCTTGCAGATGCATGGCATGCAATGATGCCTGCAACAAGGTTGTGCAAGCTCCCTTGTGTGCCTACATCAAGTGTCTGCTGTGCTCTCACCCCACGTTGTTGCGGCTCTGTGTCGCCGAGCCCTAGCCTCACTAAGGGTCAGGCATGCACTGGCTGCTGATCTTCCCCCTCCCTGGAGATGAAGAGCAGTCCATCGGATGCTTGATCCATCTCCTCCCCGGTCAACCCATGGCAGCCCATGCTCTTTCCTGAACATGGGTAGCCAGTGCAGTGTGAGGTGTGGCATCCAGTGCCTTAACCCTCAGCGCCACAGGGCCAGCCCAAAATAGTCCACTTTAAAAACATTTCAGATCTACTTTGACCCTTTATAAGACTTTAGTGGTTCTATTTGGTTTTATTTTGGTTAGGGTTATATTTATTACAAGCCAGATATCCTGTTCTGTTTTTTGACAGAAAAGCTGCTGGATTTAAAACAGTGGGAATGTGGTCTGCAAGTGAGAATGCTATGGCAAACTGACAAGGCACCTGGAAGGAGAGTATACTAAAAATTCAGACAAGAAAAATAAATAGGGGAACTAAAACAATTCTGCAGGTGAAAAGAACAGGAAGTCTGGATTGATAAAAAAAAGAACCTTAAGCATAATAGAGCACATAGTACATAGCTCTAAACGAGGAGAAAACTGAGCTTATAGTCACTATTATTGACCATAAAATAATTGAGTTCTGTAAGACCAGATAGAACCACTAAAGTCTGATGAAGGGTTGAAGGAGACCTGAAATGTTTTTAAAGTGGGCTATTCATAAAAACAGAAATATTTATTAAAGAAATACATATTATTTCATAAGGCAATCACATGTGCTTGATAGAGTAAACATAAAAGATTAATTCAATGAAATAAGAACCATTTGCATGGAAATTTGATCCTGACAAAAAAAATGGACTGGATACAAATATTTTGCATCCTTTGATGTGGGTTGAGTTCATACCTGTTGGTCATTTAGGCTGGCTAAGCCTACTGCTTCCTCTAAGTTCCAGAGTTTATCCCCCTACACCTCCCTCATCTTCCTAAAATTTGCCCTTCTGATTTTAGTCCTGGAATAAATCCCTTCAGCTTTAAGCTTTACGTCTACCAACATGGTTTTGCGATCACTTGAACCCAGGGGTTCCCTTACCCACACCTCCCCTATAATGTCAGTGTTTGCCAGGACTAGTGTGAAATGATGGGATCAGGTCTCTGCTTGAGACCATCGCACTGAGGACTTGTACAACTTTCTCCAAGGATGATGTCTGTTTTTGTGCAAGTTCTGAAGCTTGTCAAACCATGTTGTCTATTCTTTTCTTGAATGGTCATAAAAGACCTGCCATGGTATCGATGTCTGCCCCATATGTTGATTGGGTATCAAGGAACTCTTCTCTTTGTTGATCACCCAGCCATGCTCCTCTAGACACTGAGGAACTGCCAGTGTGTCTCTCTTGGCCTGTTTTTGTAACCTGTTCCTATTAGCTAGCCATCCAGATAAGAGATCACCTAGATACCCTGTTCTCTCAACTTAGCCACTAGAATCATGGACACCATGGTGAACACCATGGGTGCTGATGCCAGTCCAAATGGTAGGGCTTGATATTGGTAGTGTGTGCTAATGATGTAAAATCTGAGAAACTTGTAGTTTGACAGTCAAATTGAAATGCACAGATAGGCATCCTTCATGTCAATCAAAATCAGAAAATCTCCTGGACATCCTGGACGCGTTGTTATGAGGATAGACCTTATGCTTTCCATTTGGACTTCTTGTAATGGACGAATTTGTTTGAATCAAGCATGGGCTGTAAATCTCCTGTTTTCTTCTTATAAAGAATATTGAATATATTCCTTGGACCTGTTGCCCCTCCGGCAGTTCTGTGATGTCTCTGTTTTGTATTAGGGTATCAATTATGTGTCAAACACACTCTGGGGTGTCCTTTCTCTTGACATGTGAGATGTTATTAGCTTGTGTCTGTCTGGGTATTCTGCTAGTTCGATGGAGTAACATAGAACATAGAAACATAGAATTTGATGGTAGATAAGGACCGCTTGGCCCACCTAGTCTACCCATTTCCGTACCTAATGCATAGGCTGCAGATCCTAGTTAACCAACAGCCTACTTCCTCCTACCCCCACTAGAATTGTCTTATGTCTGTCCCATGCATTCTTGAATTCCTCCACTGTTTTTGAGGCCACTACCTCCTCAGGAAGGCTGTTCCATGTATCTACAACCCTCTCCATGAAAAATATTTCCTCACATTACCTTTGAGCCATCCCCCCTCTATCTTCAAATTGTGACCCCTTGTTCTTGCACATCTGTTTTTCTGAAAGATGTTACCATCTTGGATTTTGTTGATTTCCTTGATGTACCTGAAAGTTTCTATCATGACCCCCCCCCCTTCTCAAATGTATACATATTATACTTCTTTAATCTCTCTTCGTACATCTTCTGGTGCAGACACTGCACAATTTTAGTTGCCCTCCTCTGGACAGCCTCCATCCTTTCTATGTCCTTGTGGAGATGGGGTCTCCAGAACTGGATGCAGAACTCCACATGGGGTCTCACCAACTGTCTGTACAAAGGGATAACAACTTCCTGTTTTCTACTGGCGATGCCTCTCCCTATGCATGCCAGTCTCCCACCAGCTCTTCTTACTGCCTTCTCACATTGCTTGCCCACCTTAAGGTCATCTGATATGACTGCCCCCAGGTCCCTTTCCATTTCTGTAATTGTTATTATCTCACCCCCCAATGTGTACTCTTCCCCTGGATTTTTGTTTCCCAGGTGCATTACTTTGCACTTCTTTACATTGAATCTAAGCTGCCATATATTTGACCATTCCTCCAACCTTGCCAAGTCTCTTTGCATCCTCTCCACCCCATCTTCTGTATCAATCCTGTTGCAGATCTTTGTGTCATTTGCAAAGAGACATACTTTTCCTTCCAGTCCCTCTGCAATGTCACTTATAAAGACATTAAAGAGGACCAGTCCCAGTACTGAACCCTGCGGTACCCCACTAGTAACCCCTCTTTCTTCAGAGTAAACTCTGTTTACTATTTCCCTCTGTATCCTGTTGTCCAGCCAATTTTTAACCCAGGCTACCACCTTGGGATCCACTCCAAGGCTGGCTAACTTGTATATTAATCTTTTGTGTGGGACTGTGTCAAATGTCTCGCTAAATTCTAGGTAGTCCATGTCCAGTGCCCCTCCCGGGTCTACCACATTGGTCACCCAGTCAAAGAAATCTATTAGAGTAGCCCTTGTTTACTATTTCTAGCACCCACCTGTCACTGTTGACTGATTCTATATGTGTGCAAATTGAAGTACTCTGACCCCTATGGGAAATGAGGTAAGTTCCATCTGTATGGTGGACTGAATGCTGGGTAGTCATTGACTGGATTGTTTGCTTTGTTTGAATGAATTATTGAAGCAGCATCAGCCTGAGAAATTTTGGTTTCTGAACCTATTATTGTTGTTAGAGTGAAATAAAGATCTGAATCTGTTGTTTCTGTTGGAATTGAATGGTTGATGTCTGTCACAAAAATTAAAGTTTCTGCAAATTGTACTGTAATTTGTTGGCAGGTAGATGGATCTGTTGTCTTTGTCATTTGCTAGACACTTTTCTTCTTCCTTTGCCTTCAGGAGTTTCTCCAGTCCCTCCCCAAACAGCTGGCCTGAGATAGATAGATAGATAGATAGATAGATAGATAGATAGATAGATAGATAGACAGACAAATAGATAGGTCACCAAAGAAATCCTGTTGAAATAGCCAAGTCTTCAGTTTTGATTTAAAACGCAAATGAAAGGGCAGAACAGATCGAACTCAGAATGATATTCCATAATCTTGGACCCCAACAGAGAATGCTCAGTCCCCATCAACTTTTAGTCATGCTGAGGGGACAATTAAATGTTCCTGGGATTCTGAGTGGAGGACTGTGCTGCCTTTAGAATCATCTTAACAGGTTGTCAGCAGCTCTCAGCTGTAGAGGGGGCCCAGTCCATTTATGGTCTTAAAAACCAGCAAAAGAATTTTAAACTCAGAAAGCCATTTTACTGGCAGCCAGTGTAACCATCACAATGCAGGAATAATATGATTGAATCTCGATGTTCCCATTAATGACCTGGCTGCAGAATTTTGAAGCAGCTGGAGTAGATGATACTGAGCAGCATGCAGGCAGACCAGAATAGAACACATTGCAGTAGTCAACTGGTGAGGTAATAAAAGCTTGCACTAGTAAGTGCAGATCACGCTAGTCAAAGAAAGGAGGCAGTATAGCTACAGTCGTTAAATTATAAAAAACATTACAAATGACAGCACAAATTTGGGAAGTAAAAGCCAATGCACTGTCAAAAATCACACCCAGATTGCAAACCTCTTCCTACATCTGTAGCTGTGTCCCATTCATCACTGTGAGAATCAGATTATTCTTTGCTGCAGACACCAGGTGGTCTGGGCCTACCAGAAGCAACTCGGTTTTGTTGGGGTTGAGTCTCAGCCAACTGGTACTCATCCAGTCCCTGATCTCTGAGACAGCCTACTCACACACAGACATTGAATTACCCTGTCTGGGTCTAAATGAAAGGTAAAGCTGAATGTCATCTGAATGGTAGTGAAAATTCATTCCATACCTTCAGATCACATCTCCCAGTGGAAGCATATATACTGGCAACAACAAAGGGGACAGTATCAAGCCCTGAAGCACACTACATAAGACTGGGGAGGCATCAGAATGGCAATTTCCCAACACCTTGGTCTGGCAGTAGTTTTCCAGGTAAGACCTGAAACAGTTTAAAATTGTGCCAGATAAACCCCAGAAACTCATCAGATACTTGACCAGCTCCCCATGATCCACAGTATCAACTGCAGATGACAGATCAAGAACTAAAACTAATAACTCTTCCCAATCCTTTGCCAGGAGCAGATAATTCATGATCCAGACCAGAGCAGTTTCCATGCTGTCATGAGACTGGAAATACAACTGAAGAAACTTATAGAGTTAAAATTTCTCCAGTGTTCTGTCACACACAGCACCACCACCACTTTCTCAGTGACCTCCCCTAAGAAGGGAAGGTTAGAGTTAGGCCTGCAGTTTGCGAGATCATTTGGATCAAAGCATATCCTCTTTAGAAGGGGCTTCACAATAGCCTCTTTAAGGGAGTCAGGAAAGGCATCCTCCCTCAGAGAGGAATTCACAATCTCCACAAACACAGGCACTAGCATCAGCCAACTCTCCTTTACCAAAAAGGAGGGGACTGAATCTAAGATGCAAGTGGATTGGCCCAACGCCAACAGCACCTGGCAGATTTCTACATAACCACTTGGCTAAAAGTCAAATCACAGAGCCCAATATTTAATCACCTCAAGTCTTTGAAAAGTGCACTGGTGACCAGCACTTGTGGATGAGATATCTTGCTTTATCTCTGCAATCTTGGATGAAAATAAATCAGTACACCACTCATATCTCTCCATTGAACTAGGCTCTTTCCGGGAATGAAAACAGTTTGGGTTAAGAATCACATAAAGCAATCTAAAGAGAGCAGTGGATTTGTTCCTTCCAGCTGCAATTATGGAAGAGTACAAATGTTTCCTTCCACTAGTCATTGCCTCCTGATATCTCTGAAAATGGTGCATCAGGACAAGCTTGTCAGAGAGCAGGCCTGGCCTCATATGATGCAGCTGAAGCCTCCACCCACACTGTTTAAAATCCCTCAGCCCATCACTGAACCCGGGTGAGCTATGATGCCCAAGTGTGGATGGGAGTGGACTGGTGCCAGGGAGTACACCACAGCATGGATGGCTACCTTATATGCCTCAGCCACTGCATTGCACCCTTTCGAGGAGGCAGCCAAAATTCCTGGGACATCCACCTTGGCCTTGAAAATGTCAGACTCAACATTTCTCCACCCATGTGTGTGGACTATCTCAGCAGGGGAAGAGTTATAATATGATCGCACACCATCTCGAACCAAAGATAGTTTCTGTAGCATGATCTTGATTCCATATCTGCTTCCCACAGTTCTAACCACAGGGTTCTGAATGACCTGTTGGCTAGAGCCACCATCCTGGCATTTATCTTCAGGATCTACCTCCATGTCCACTAGATACTGTATTTGGTACAGTGTATGGATTTTTGCATGAGTTGGGCTCATGAGGATTTCAGTTCCAATGTCTTTAGCACATCCTAGAACCAGGTAAGTTGGACTCTAGTAGCATATATAGCTGTGGTGGCTACCCCAGCCGCACATTCAGCTAGCTCAAAGTTCTTTTTGAGCATGTCCTCTAGTATGTGGTCTGGCAGATCCTTGAGTCCAGTTGATCATTCTGAGGATAAAACAGCTTTCTTGCTGAAGGCAGCAATCTGTGGATCCACTGTTTGTGTGTTACATCATGGTTTCAATTTATCCTCTTACATCAGGTACGTTTTGTCCAAGGATCTCCTCGCTGGGATCCGGGATGGTTCTCCCACTTCCTACACTTTTGCTATGACTTCATCTATTAATTCACATACCAGAAATGCATTGGTAGCCTTGGCTTTTGGGTGAAGGGAAGGAAACAGCTTTGTTTCCAGGGTGGGGGTATGTCTCGAACCCCACTGTAGTTTTGATAATTTTCACGAAGTTTGGTACTTGGTCTGGAAAGCACATCTTTGCTGAGAGGGTTTGTGGTTCTTCTTTCATGCCTGACTCATTGCCCGATTCATCTGCTGAGTCATCTTCTGAATCAGGTTTGTCACCATCAGGTTGGAGTGGAGGCCTGGTCGGCTGAGGCATAGGCTGTAGATGGGGGCTTAGTGAGCTGTTAGGACCTAAAATCTGGCTATTTCTGCCAGGTTTTTTTATCATCCTGGTCATGAATTCTTCCTGTGTCTGAATGAAGGCTGAGGCAGCCTGTTGGTTTTGGATCAGCAGAGAGATTGTATCAGGGATTTTGTTCGGTGGATACATCCTGGGTGGTGGGTCCACCTCAAGAGGAGCCTTGGTTAGTGGATTGTTTGTGACTTACTGTGAGGATCCCCCATTCTCCTCATTGCTGGATACCATTTCTGAGTAGTCTGATGTGTCTTCAGAGTCACAGATGGGGCACACTGGACCAAGTTGGGAAGGCAGAAGAGAGAGGTTGCAAGTGTGACAATTCTTGACCTTAACCATAGTGCCTGTGGGAGACATAATGTATGGAGGATTTGAATTAGCATAATTAGTGAGGGGGCTATAGAATCTAGATACAACAACACTAGTTCATTATGACTGTAAGGAGTTCCCAAGGGAATAAGTGTCATAGAAACATAGAATTTGATGGCAGATAAGCACCTCTTGGACTACCCAGTCTTCCCATTTATTTTCCTGCCTATAACATCAGTTCAGACCCTACTTGATCTTTGACTCTCTCCCCTTGCTTTCCATTAAGATGCCCTTATGCCTATCCTAAGCATTCATGAATCTCACTACTATTTTTATCCCCCCACACTTCTACTGGAAGATTGTTCCAGGTGTCCAGCACTCTTTCCATGAAGAAGTACTTTCTCACATCTCTCCTGAATTTACTCCCTCCATCTTCATTGCATATCCCCTTGTTCTCATGCATCTTTTTTTCTGAAAAACACTACCCTCCTGTACCTTGTTTACTCCCATGAGATAATTATAGGTCTCTATCGTATCCCCCCTCCCTCCTCTCTTCAAGGGTGTACATATTGACCCTGGCCCCAAGCTCACTGAAACAGTCTCAGTCTCCTCCTCCTCCTTTTAAACAGGATGACCTGCTTCCTGGATCCCCATTATTGGGTGAGAGTGGTCAAGTGATCTAGCCATCTCAACCCTTTCTAAGATGGCACAGGTGCCGCTTCCTAATCTTGCTCCAACGAACTGCAACCAAAGGTCCTGTGAGTATTTCCTGAGTCACCTCCATGATAAGACGTCCTACAGGTCTATGAATGGCCACTGGCATGGCACAAGCTTCTGGGCTGCACATGGCTGATTGTGATAAGCCCTCTGGAGTGTAGGCCCCTATCCAAAATGGAAACTGGAAGTGATGTGAGTCTTACACATCATGTATCATTGCACCGATGCCCACAGCAGTTCCAAGACAGATGGGAATCATACTATGTGCTACTGTCCCTAACCACAGCAAGAATATAATCCTGGGCATCATCATTCTTGTAAGATATCCCTGCTTTAGTTTTCTTGCAACTTGTCCACCTGAGATTTTTTTCCTTTCAGAGCCCAGATTACTTAGCTGGTGGTGGTGGTGGTGGGGGGTGATATTTTGTCAATGTCTAGCTTCTGTTGTTGCTGTTTGTACTAGCTTTATTTTTCTGTTCTTGTATTGTTCTTTGTTATTATAAAAGGAATAAAGTATATTAAATTACAAAAAAACTTACACATCACGCAGTGTATGGCATGCCCAAGATGGCCAACTGAAAGTGATGCAAGTCAGGTCACTTCCACACTGGGCAGGAGATGCTACCCCAAAATGTCCACCCGACTTGATGTGGTGCATCTCATCCAGTGATGAGATTCAGCACTAGTGGAGGTAAGATTGCTCACTTGTAGAAAGGGAGACCAGGATGAATACGGGAGAACTGCCCAGCTTCCACAGAAATTGCAACCTGAACCTCAGTGTTGTATATGGGTGAATGTAGTGGTTAGTCAGCTTGGTGATGATACTCAGCACTGGCCAAAACGTCACTGGTGAGACAGGTATGCGTGCAGCATCCCTGTGTCAAGTGCTGTATAAAATGGTGGTCAACATGTGTGCATGCACACTGCTTCTCTGGGGAAAGAATGTTTCTTGCTCATGCATTCCATCCTGTGCAGATCAATAAGAAGTCCATCACCAGAAGGCAGCAGTATGGGTGAGAGCTCACAATGGTGCCCACAGTCAGAATGCCAGCTGAGAGGGGACAACACCCAGACCAGTGGGTTCGCTCCTTGTCTGTTCTTCTGGAAGTTACTGGTCTCTTTCCTGCCTCCTTACTAGGCTGACTACAGGGAAGAGAGGCATTTCAAACCCACAGTTGCTAGCAGGGGCACTGGGGGATCGCAATCAGGAAATCCAGAGTCAAAACTTCCAACCACACCTGGATTATCCCATAATCATTGGTCAGTGCAAGTCCTATGATTTTGTCTGGGCTTGCTATAAATTATGTCACTCCCTCTCTGACTTCCTGTCTTACAGGGCTCTGAAAAACAATTGTACAAAGGCTGTCCAGGCCACAGAATCACATTATTTCAAGGCCAGCCTCCAGAATAACCTTAATATCCCAGTTAAATTCTGGAAGGCTATCCACTCCCTTTTCGACCCTGTGACCCGGTCTACTCCCTCAGTTCTCATGGTTGATGGTTCACCTATTTCTGGCCTTTCCTCTGTTGTTGTTCATTTCAAAGAGTTCTTCACTACATGTGCCCTCCCTCCTCCCCCCTTTCCAGGCTCCTCTTCTTTTTGCCTCTTCCTCTCCCCCCCCCCCACCCAGGTTTTCATTTCCCCATTACTATCCAGGAAACTCTGCTTGCCCTTTCCTCTCTCAATCTGTCCAAGTCTAGCCCTGACAGGCTGAATTCTAAAATCCTCCACCTCTCAGCTAATGCCATTTTATCTCCCCTTACCCTTCTCCTTAACCTATCATTATCCCTCAGTATTGTTCCTCAGTCCTGAAAGATTGCCAAGTTCTTCCTCTTCCCAAAGGGGCAGATCCCTCCTTCCCTGGTAACTTCTGTCCAAACTCCCTCCTCCTCTCCCTTGCAAAGCTGCAAGAAAAATGTGTCTATTCCAGATTTTTTGACTACCTCTCATCCTTCAATTTCCTCTCCCTCTTCCAATCTGGCTTCTGGAAGTACCATTCCACTGCCCCCTCCCTGCTACATGTCACTGATTCCATCTTATCTGGGATGGGTAAGAGGCACATTACAGCTGCAATTTTCATTGATATGGAGTTCTGTTGGCCTCTCAGCTCCTGCTGTTGATTGGTTCCATTCCTTCCTCAAAGGGCATCAACAGTCAGTACAGGTTGGAGGTGCCCTGTCACCTCCACAACTCATCCAGACTGGGGTCCCATAGGGCTCCATCCCGGGGTCCCATCCTCTTCTCCATTTTCCTGAATGACCTTCTCTCTGCCTGTGCCTACTCTCATCTTCACATGTATGCATATGACACAGTCATCTTCATCTCCAGTCCCTCTTTTTTTTTTAGCTGTTTAACCAGGAGTAGCACACTAAGCTGAAAGCTTTTTTACAGGAGTGACCTGGGAGCACAGGGAAGTTAAGTGACTTGCTCAGGGTCACACAGTATGCAAGTGGATGTTGTGGGATTCAAACTCAGGTCTGATCTGCTGGATGTCATCAGATTTGCAGCTCAGAGCCTTAAACCACTGTGCTATACTGCCTCCTCTCTACTGCAGCTGTGGATGCTTGCTCCAGTAGGACCTTCACAACGTCCTGCACTGGTTCCAATTATACCAACTCTGGAGCAACATTAAAAAAACAGTGTCTATGACCTTTGGTACCAGTCAGAAACTAGTCAGACTCCTGAGTCCCGTGTTTATTTCTACACTGAATGGCTCACCCCTTGAAGTGATGCAGTCCTTCAAGTACCTCAGTTGACAACAAGCCTGACTCCTCAGTCCACATTGATGTCATTAATGCAAAGCTTCACCCTAAGCTTGGTGTCTTGCACTGCAACAAAAAATGTTTATTTCTGCAGATCTGCTGGGAGCTCGTTACAAAAATGGTGCTCTTGGACTTCAACTATCCAGATGTAGTCTGTTCAGCATCATCCACTTCACTTACCCTGCTAGACTGGACACTCTTTGTAACACCTTTTGCTGTTTTTCTACAAACTCTCCCCCTAGCATTTACCACTGCTCCCTCTGCTCCTCCCTGACCATCCTCCCCCTACCCCCACTTTCCAGTCCCATTGTGCCTCTTTCATATCCAAACACTGATTTGGGCCACTTCCTTCACCTCCTTCTCAATCCTGTCTACACCCCCCCCCCCCGCTTCATGCTCCCTCCACTGCAGGGATCATCAGACTTTTGCCACTGCATATCCCCACTCCTCTGTTGGGCAATATGCCTTCTCTTACTGACTTCCCACACTCTGGAGCATGTTCCCCCTCCCTCTACCTCTCCACCTCCCCAGGCTCCCTGAGGAACCAGCTGAAACTCTCCCCCCCACCTGCATCTGTTACCTCTCCATCTGATGCCTTCACAGCTGGAAGCCCCTACTGTCCATCTGTTGGGCCTCCATCAGGGTTCTCCTCTAGCCTGTGTTCAGGTTCCATTTAATCTTTTCCTCTGCACTCTCATTCCCCAATGAGGGAAGGGATCCCTCCACCTAGCAGGTCTCTCTTGTGCTAAATTATTGCTTTTTGCATGCTGTGCCATGCTGCTGTTTTTCTGTTTTTGCACTTATATTGGTGTTCCATTGTTTACTGTGCCTGCGCTTTATTTTGCACTAAGAAATGTTACTCTGTAGTGTACTACTATTTCTTCTGTTCCATTTCCCCCAGGTCACACATGGAAACAAGCATTGGCTCAGTGTGCCTCTCACAGTTACCAATTTTCAAAATAATAAATAAATAAATAAAACTACTTGGATGGTGCATCCTCTAGCCAGGAGTGCCCCATTAGATCAGAGAGCTCTCCTCCAGCTCACAGCCACTCTGCACTGCAAGTGACTGCTAGCAGGGGTCATACAGATGTCAGGCAGATGCCAAACTTGTAGTGTGAGCAGCATCAGCAGAAGGGGAACAGGCTTAGGGGAAGGTAATAAATTTAAAAGAACAAAATAGCCTGAAAAGGTGGCTGTTGACCAACAACAATAAAATGCTAAACAGTTGTCTGCCAAGTGATGCCCCATGCACTGCTGGGCCCTAGAGAGCTTGGGGAACAGCTGAAAATAACATCATGCATTAGGTAAAGTGCAGAAAAGTGGTTAGCAGTAATAAAAGTCTGGCTAAGTTATCAGTATAGGTAAGGTACAAGCCAGGTATGAGAAAGGTTGTTGCCTAGTAAAACCAAGCATTTGTCAATGCCGAATGTTGACTTGTTGGCATTGGCATTGGCAGTGCAGGTGTTAGAGAGATGTATAATAGGAATGGCAGTGAAGTATTGAACTGACACCAACCCCACCCCCACCTTGTAGAGCTGACAGGCGCTGGGGGTGTGCCTTTGGGTCATTGGGCATAATACTTATGCCATTTCATGTCACGCTACCCTGCAAACACTGACAGGTGTTGTGGTGTGCTTTGAGGTCTTCAGGCCTTATACTCATCCCATGCCATAAGGAAATATGCTGAAATAGGTGCAGTATAGGAGAATGGGGTGAATGCTGGGGGCCAAAGACCCCAAGGCACACTTCAGTGGCTGTCACTGCCTGCAGGGTGGGGGGGAAATGGTGTGTGTATTATGGGCAACAATCCCAAGTCACATCCCCAACGACTGTCAGTCTCTACAGAGTATGGCATTATGGTTAGAAACCCTAACACCCAGGGCATTTCTTGGTATTTTTGCTCCAAATTTTCAAAATGGGATTTTTGTGACCCTACCTTATGAACAGTGGCACTATCATTTTGTTACTCAATCCCGAAAGGTGGTTTTGCACAGTGACTACACCATTTGGCACCACAGGTGTGAAAACCCATTTCTGGCAGGATGTGAAAAATGACAGCTGTACTGTTCATGAGGTGGTGTGAAAAAATGGCAATGTTGAAAATCTGAAGTGAAAATATGAAAAAATGGAGAAGTTACTAATGTGCATAGAAACTGCGCAATGCACACCTGCAATGCAATCATTTTTTGGAATTTTTTCCAACAAATTTTCAACAAGGGTATTTTTGAATCTCTCCTCATGAACAGTGGCACAGTGATTTTGTTAGTCTGCCCTGAATGTTGATTTCCCACAGCTACTGCGCTATTCTGTGCCACAGGTGTGAAAACACATTTCACAAAGGATGTGAAAAATGACAGCTATACTGTTCACAGGGAGGTGTGAGAAAATGGCAATGCTGAAAATCTGGAGAGAAAATGTTAAAAATTGGTGAAGTTATGAGCATGCATAGAAACTTCGCAATGCACACTTGTGATGAGGTCATTTTTGGGAATTTTTACACCAAATTTGCAACATAGGCTTTTTGGGAGGCCACCTCATGAACAGTGACACTGTTGTTTCATTAATTGGTCCCAAAAGGTGATTCCACACAGTGACTGCAAAATCACCTTTCTAGACTGAATAACAACATGACAATGACTGAATTCATGAGGTGGGGTCCCAAGAACCCCATGTTGAAAATCTGATGCCAAAATTTACAGAAATGGCCGAGATATCCACCTAAGTTGAACCCCCCAACCATTTATGCCATTATACAGCTTACTGGCATTTCTTCAGTTCGTGGCCAACTTTAAAGAGTGCAGACATGTTCCCGCTCCACCGAAGATCATTGTGCCAGGCTCCAGAGGTAAGTATGGGGTGGGGGGGTGCAGGGATGTGGGGTGCTCAGAGGGTCAGTGTAGGTTGGGGGAGGGGCACCAGAGACAGTGAGGGACCATTTTCTGTTTTTACAAGAAAAAAATAAATGACAAAGCGGGAGGCTTTTGGCATGCTGGGGTGGGTTCCCAGCATGCCACCTAGGTGTTTGTTGGCAGGAGAGCTGGAGCCAACAGGGATTGGGCACCCGCGTCAGCCATACAGTGTGCTTGGGGGGGCGTATGAGCCGAGGGGGATTGGGCACCCCCCTTGGCACACAACAAATGGGGGGCATTATGCCAATGGGGATTGGGCTACCCTGTTGGCAAATGAGCTAGGGAGGGAGCATGCCAACAGGGGGATTGGACACCCCTATCAGCTTTCATGGGGATAGAGAGGCAGCCGGCGACAGTCGCTGCTTGCCGTCACTATGCAAATTGCCTACATGTGACCACCACTGATTGCAGCAGTGATTTCCTTTCAGCTGCACACCACTGCATCTGAACTGCTGTCATAGACAGCTCGGCCATTCATTGGTGCAGTGTGGTCGTGCCTGCAAATGGATCAAGACACTGGCAGAGCAGGCGGCATACCTCCAAAAAGTCATATGGTGGCACTATATTTCTTGCGCATGCGCGCAAGCCAACATAAAATTGGCAAGTAAAGCTGGAAAAACTGAAAAACGCAGGAGTTCTGCTACTGTGATGCAGCCTAGTTTGATGCATGTGTAGAAACTGAGGATTCTGGGACTAGACAGAGTTCAAGATCGGTCAGATTTCACCTTTGAAGTCACATGTACAGTACTTCAGCAGACTATCAGATGGACATAACCCACTCTGTTAGGATTTGGAGTGCCTCCGAGATTACAATCCACAATAAGGCTAAACCAAATAAGAAGTCAACATTTAAAGAAGACAGGATATCATTTCTAACTGACAGCTGTTTATAAAGTTCTTACTCTCAGATATGATATGCATTCACCTGAATTATCCATATTCAAACGAGGAGGAAGGGACCTTTGCTGATACTACAGCACTTTACTTTGCACATATAGCACTATTATGTGCTTTTAATTGGTTTTATATACTTTTTTACTCATTGCAATACTTGCACAGTGTGCCCGAGAAGAGGCTACTTCTGGGGCACTAGCTATAAAACCTCGCCCTTCTGCAAGTGGGGTGACCGTGAGTGGGGGCTGCCCATGGAGATGCACGCAGAAACATGCTCAGTCTACGTGTATCTACTGCGTCCACAATGTCAGGAGGGAAGCAGGATCGGGAAGATCAGGTCGGGAGATCTAAAATTACATTGAAGCTGGATTTTAATGAACCCAATAGGGTTTATTGTTTAAACAACAACAAAAAAACAGCAACAAAAAAACTTTCCTGAGTTTTTACCTGATCCCACTCTTACTAGGCATACTTATACCCGATTCCTCCATTGGATCCAGAAGTTGTAATACAGACTTCTAAGTTATAAGCACACATCATAATGTGATCAGTACATTAGCTACTTACCACTTGGTGAGTACAGAGGTTACATAAAACAAACTAAGGACATTTTAGGATGCAGGGTGGGCCTACTATCATAAAGGGCAAGAAGTTAAGATGCTTTGAGTCTACTCCCACCAGTATTTATTTAGTTTTTGTTGACCAGAAAAGGAGGACTAGACAATTCTGCCTATTTTCAGCCTCTTCCCAGGGAAGGGGGATACAGATGGATGCCAACTGATATTGAACCAGATTAAGCTGTTAGCGGTATTTTTAGTGAATGGGGGAAATTTGGCCAGGACAGCAGGGAAATTCCCCTACTCAGCAGTAGGGGGTGCTTGATGGTGATGGAAGAACTGATTTCTGAGGAGGAGATGGTAGGAATAAGAGGTGCTGCTACTGCAGAACAACTACAGAGAGGACTTCTATATGGTCCATTTGAGGGCACGAATGGCGAAACACCAGTTATGGATCTTTCGTTTTCACTTGAAGAAGGTACAATGGGTGCTGACATTTTCTCAGCATCCAGTCCGAAAATTGCATGGGAAATATGAAATGAAAGTCAGCGACTGCCGCAGGAGCGGCACTCACATAGCTCCTTACCTGACGGTCAGAAAATGAGTCAGGATCTGGAGGACAATTTATTTCTGGAACAGGAGGATAAGAAAAGACAGCTTCAGGAGATTATAGCTGCTCAAGAATGCCTGTTGCAGGTACGGCATAGTGGTGTTTTCCTGCAGAGCACTGAGGACGGCAATGGGTTTGAGGATGGACCAGATGTGGCACAACAACAATGCAGGCTGGAGGGAAATGAAGACCTGGATGTGTTTGGCATGGATACGAAATGGACTGAGCACAATTTTCAGGTAGCGGGCATGGATGACCCTGATGGTAATATTTCCAATTATACTGCTGAAAGGAACTGTGATATGGTGGTGGGGGAGTCCGAGTGTGACAGTCATGCAGTATGTAATGGTAATGCTAAAACAAGGCAAAAAGAATGTCAAGGTGGCACAGGGAAGAACCCTGAAGTATGCAGGGGCCCTGTTGATAGCATAAGTCATAAGTGAAGGTGGTGTGCTTGCTAACGATGCCACTCTGAATGTACTTAGTGGGGCGGGGGACAGACAGCCTTAAATGTTGCGACTGAATCTGAGACTGTTATTTGTCACTCATTTGAACAAAATATTTCAGCTTCAGGCTTTTTAAGCATTTCTAATGCCCTAGAACAGGATAGAAGGATTAAGAGCCCCCAGAAACATCAGCCTTGGATGTCACCAGGGCCTGTCTCTGCTGACAAACTTGGACTCCAAGAGGGTGACCATGGGTAAAAGAGCCTGTTACAACTTACAGAAGATCAGCAAATGTTTGATACTCCCTCCCCTTCTCTAGAACAGGAGAAAAAGGATGTAGGAGAGCATTGTCCTATTCTTGGAATTGAGACTTCTCTGGAATTGGGGCAAGGAAAGTTGGGGTGTTATCAGGAGATGATGGAGGAACCCCCCACCGAGGGTCACAGTCCCCCCCCCAATGTAAATGCCCTTCCCCCTATGTGAAATGGGCTAAACACAAATGATGGACAAGATAAAAATGGGAAAGATCCTCCTTCCTTGAAAACATATGCAGGGTTGTTTCATGCTCCACCTGCATCAGCAAAAAATGTAATGCTGTGCGTATCAAGTATAAGGAAGGCTTTTCCCTGAAAGGTCATATGTGGGGAAAACTTTGGTTAAACAAAGTTTACAGTTTCAGCCTAAAGAAGTTTATGCTCTGATTCACACAGCAGGTGATGTCAATTTTGATCTGAGCTTTAAAATAGCTGGCAATCTTAGAGCTTTTTGGTCTAGATATCAACAGGAATAATATATCCCACTTTAGGCACCATTTATAGTCATTCCCCTGACTAAACCAGCATTTTGGATCATCACGGTTCTTTTTAAGAATGAAGGGGTGTGTAAAAAGGACATCCTGTGTTGGTTAAAATCTAGGTGCCCAATCCCAAAATGCATGGTGCAACTCATGGGCGTATGCGAGTTGCACCAAGTGCCACTATTCCAGGGACCCTGCACCCTATTCCAGAAGAGGCAGGGTTGCTGTCACCTGTGTCCCATTACTTGAGGCAGCCGCAGGGTTGCATCATGGGAATGGCGCAATGGACCTGGCTGCCGCAAGCTGGAGACCACGAGGAACAGCTCCCCCTGAGTCCACCCTCCCTGAAACAAGCCCAAAATCCCCTGGGAGCCACGGGGGGGGGGTTAGGCAGTGTGGCACAGACACTTGGGGAGTACCCCCAAATAATGGCAGTGTGGCACCCAAACTTGTGGGGGAGGGGGCCACACTGTGTTGGGGGGTCTGTGAGGCACTGCTGTCTGCATTTTGCAGTGCTGCAGGGTGGACAACCATCATTTTGCCAGGACAGATGCCCCTTAGACCAGCTAAATGCTGGTCTAACCCTACAGTGCTGCAGTGGAACTTGGAATCATGTAAGGGGTTCATGGCAGCCGCCATTTCAGTATAGGGCACAGTTGCTGCTGTAACCCCCCGTCCACCATGTCATAGGGGTTGTTTCCAGTGGATGTCCACTTGGGCACAGACTGCTCACATCATGGCGCATGCTGCTTTCTGGAATATCAAACGGCATAATGCATGTAGCAAAGGGCAACTTGTGCCATTGAGTTTGGCGCAAGTCACCTTGTGACAGGCGTAACCAGTTTTGAAATCGGGCCCTAAGTGTACTATCTTAGGTAGTCCTGATCCTATTATGGACAATGAACAATTCTGGACAGAGGGATGGAAAATAAAGGTTTGTTTACCATCTTTAAATGGTGCCATTCATCATTTGCCAAGCTGCTTCTATTTTGGCCAGGATAGAGAATTTATCTTCTACCCAGGGCAGACTAAAGCTTGCTTTCATTGTGGGGCTGGGACCCACATTAGCAGTGCTTGTGACAAACTGAAATGCTCATTGTGTAGAGGCATAGGGCATACCAGTATAGGATGCCCCACTCCAGTATGCTGTAACTTATGTGGAGATGTGGGACATTCCTTTCAGTACTGTACATGGATGGCCCATAATCAATAAGCAAATGAACAAGAAGCTCAGGAGGATATAGTGACCCGGGCACAAGAACAGTATGGCCATGTACTGGGGTTGTTCCCCATGGCCAGTCTTTACTGGAAGTCATTTTGAACACTTTCCAAGGGAAGGACACAACTCTGCAGAAGGAGGATCTGGCAGACCTTTCAGTGGATCCCACAAGGCTTGGACAACCACCGAATCTAGTAGATGGTGGAGTACTCCAGGACTCCAGAGAGACTGAGATGCCACCCCCACCCCCACAAAAGTGGAATCAGGTTCCACTTCAGAAATGTTCTAGGAACAAAACCTCTTCGGAACAAGCACTGGGGAAAAAGGATCAGGAAGCTAACATTTCCACAAAAAATCAGTTTTTGGCCTCGGCGAAATGTAAGGCCTGGGGCGAGAGTGATGAGGAATCTGATACCTCATCTGTAATATCATTGGTGGCAACTGATACAGACTGGTTTCAACCAAATCTAGACTGAGTACTAAAAAGAAAGGGAAGAAGAAAAAGGCTGTTGAAGATTCAGCTGGATGATGAAAGGAGAGGGGACTAGCTGGACTCTTTATGATTTTGATTGCTTCCTTAAATACGAATAACATAAAAAATGATAAACAGCGTCAGACCACCTTATGCCTCTTGAGAGATTTTGCATGTCATATTTATTTTTTACAGGATTCTTGACTTCATACTGTACATGACATAGAAAAACCATCCAGGGACTGGTTTGGAAGGCCTTTATTTTGGTCAGTAGGGGAAGATATTGTGTCAGGCATAGGAATGCTTTTTAATACAATAGGAATTGTTAATAGACTAATGGATTTGATTCCAAGGTGAGTATTACTGCTTAAGGTTTATTATCAATGCCAAGAATATTGTTTAATAACGTTATATGCACCACAATTGAAATAGGCCTGAATAGAGGTTCTTAAGATTATACAACCTTTTTTGTTTGCTACTAAGACAGTAATTTTTGGAGGGGATTTTAATTGTATTTTAGGCTTACAGGATAAAACTGGGAAAACAAAGAAAATGTATACAGATTCTAAAATTTTGAATAAAGTAATTAAGGGAGCTTCCCTTAGAGATGTGGCAGATAGGGGGAGGACAGCCTCCAGACCACACCTTTTATAAAGGGGTTCTCTCCTCTAGCATTGATTACTTATTTGTTTCTCAATGGGTGCCAAATGGGGGAGTGAGAGTTACACCAATTGAAACCACTGATCACGGAGTGTTGGTTATTTCAGTTGGAGCTGCATTCAATAAGCCTCTTATGCATTATATGTGGCAACTGAATATTTCCCTTATGGATCATCATGATATTTGGATGGAAATACTAGGTAGTATACTAACATACTAAAATGCCAGCAGAATAGACCTAATGGTCTTTTGTGTCTGCTCATTTGGTCAGCCCCCACCCTGGGAGCTGACCTTGCTGCCCCCCACCAGCTTCTTCCTTCCCAGTCTCGGATATTTTTGCTGCATTGGTTTTTGCTTTCAGAACCCTTCCCCTGTACCTGTCCCACCCTCTCTTGAACCTCTCCACCATTTCTGCCTCCACCAGCCCCCTGGGCAGTGCATTCCATGGTTCCACCACCCTCTTAGTAGCACCTCCTCCTTTCTCCCCTGAATCCCCCCCCAGCTTCAACCCATGCCCTCTAGTCCCCCCCCTTCCTTCAGAGCACTCTGACTTCTCCTTCTCTATTTACCCCCTTCATGTACCTGAAGACCTCTGTCCCACCGGTCCCTTCTCTCTTCCAATGTGTACATATTTAGCTCTTCAAGCCTCTCCCCATAGGTCCTATCCCCCAAGCCCCAAATCATTTTGGTTGCTCTCCTCTGGACCCTCTCCAGGAGTTCAGTGTCTCTCTTTAAATGTGGCCTCCAAAACTGCATGCAGTATTCGAGGTGCGGCCTCACCAAACAGTTATACAGTGGGAGTATCACTTCCCTCCTTCTGGAGGTGATCCCCCTAGCAATGCATCCAAGCATCCTGTTGGCCTTTGCCACTGCCCTCCTACAAGTCTCCAAGTTGTTCATCTTGACATCCACCACCACCCCCAGGTCCCTCTCGGCCATCAAGACTTGTAGCATTCCCCCCCACAGGGTGTACACTTGGCCCGGGTTTCTGGCTCCCAGGTGCAGTACCTTGCATTTTCCTGCATTGAACCTCAGCTTCTGCTTTCTAGACCACCTTTCCAGAGCCTCCAGGTCCCTCTGTAGGGCCACCCTCCCTTCCTCCCCATCCACCACCTCCCCCAGTATTGAGTCATCTGCAAAGAGACTCATCTCACTCCTGATACCCTTCCTTATGTCAGAGATGTAGGCGTTGAACAGGAGGGGCCCAAGGACCGATCCCTGAGGGACTCCACTAATGAATCTCCTTAGGGATATGACTATCTCGCCAACCACGACCCTCTGGGTCCAGTTCTGGAGCCAATTTCCTATCCATCTGATCATCTGGTTCCCAACCCCCATTTCTCCCAGATTATTCAACAGGCCCCCGTGAGGAACAGAGTCAAACGCCTAACTGAAGTCAAGAAAGAGGATGTCTACTGGTCCACCCAGGTCCAAGACAATCATCACCCAGTCAGAGAACTCCACAAAGTTTATCTGACACGATTTCCCTGGGATGAATCCATGCTGTCTATCGTCCAGGCACCCCAACTTTTCTAGGTTCCCCCCAGTCTCTACTTGACAATGCCATCCATCACCTTGCCCACCACCGATGTCAGGCTGATGGACCTGTAGTTCCCTGCCACCTCCCTTGATCCCCCTTTGTGGATAGGCACTATATGCATCACCTTCCAGTCCTGGGGCACCCACCCTGTCCTCAGAGAGATGCTGAAGCACTCCGCCAGGGGTTTTGCCAGGACATTTGCCAGTTCTTTCAGCACTCTGGGATGTAATTTATCTGGCCCTGGTCCTTTCTCCATCTTAAGGGACCTGAGGGCTTCCCTCACTCTCTCTGCCATGATTTCCACCTCCGCTACCTCATCCCCCTGCTTTGCCTTCCCCCCACCTGCCAGTGATGACCCCCCTCCCCTGACCCGCCAATTGGTAAGGGTCCCCCCTCCTCAGTTTCACCATATCCTCCCATGTATGATGCAGCCCCCATTTACCTTAGTGAAAACTGGAGGCGGTACTCATTTAGTACCTCAGCCTGCTCCCCTGGGTCTTGTGCCCATCCCTCCCCTGTTTTAATCCTGCTAATCTGCTCCTTCACCCTTCGTTTTTTCCCCAAAGTATCTAAAGAACCCCTCATTCCCTCTCCTAATTTCCCTGGCCAGGTTCTGCTCCTTCCTTGCCTTAGCTGCCCTCACCACCCTAGTGGCCCTTCTGGCCATCAGCTCGTACTCCCCTCAGTCACTTTCACTCCTTGAGCACTTGAATTGCCTATAGGCTGCCTTCTTTCCCCTCACCACCTCCTGAACCTCCCTGGTCCACCAGCAGGGTTTTTGGGCCCTACCACATTTTTGTCTTACTCTTGCGCAGGTGCTGGTAGCATCTTGCACCCCACCTGATTATTTCCCACCTACTGTTAGTGTCCATGTCTGGCCCAATCCCATCCAAGTGCTCCTTAAGGATCCTTCTCATTTCCTTGAAATCCGCCCCCCTGAAGTCAGTTACCTCCATCTTTGTGCAGCCTTCTACCCCTCCTAGGTTCAGATAGAATTAGACCGTGGCATGTTCGCTCCCCGCCAATGGGCCCTTACCTCCAGGCCCCCGATCTGGTTACTGTCTGCCAGGACCACATCCAGTATCCGCTCCTCCCTGGTCAGTTCCCCTACCTGCTGAGCAAGGAACGCATCTGAAAGACATCCAACAACTTCTGTTCCCTGGCCACCAAGGATGTCATAGTCTCCCAGTCTGTTCCTGGAATGTTTAAGTCCCCCAACACCACCACCCTTCCCCTTCCCAATCTGCAGTGTCTCCCAACATCTGCCACTATACTCTCCTCCAGCTCCTCTGCCAGTGTGTGGGGGGGTCTATACACCATTCCTATTTTTACTCTCTTGCCCCCCCTTGTTATCAAGGTGACCCAAATTGCCTCCACAGTTCCCTCCACCTCTTCCACTCCTCCTATGGCAATGCAGTTTTTGACTATTATTGCTACCCCTCCTCCCCTTCCCTCCCCTGTCCTTCCTGAACATGGTGTAACCCTCCAGGTTCAGGTCCCAGTCATGCCCTGCGGTGGCCCAGGTCTCAGTGAATGCTGCCACATCCACCTCTTCCTCAGTTAGCATCACCTGGAGCTCAGGCATTTTATTGCCCAAGCTCCTGGCATTTAGTAGGACTACCTTCCTCCCTTTCCCTATACTTCCATTTTCCCTGCTCGTGTTCCTGTGGGAATTCTGTCTTCCCCTGGTCCACACCTTACCAGTCGGCCTTTTCCTGCATTCCTCCAGCTCCCCAGGGGGGTGGAGACAGAGTCCCTCCTTTATCAGACCCCCCTCGACAGCCTTTTCTCCCATCCCTCCTCCTTCACAAGTTTAAACCCCACCTTTCACCAAAGAACCCCTCTATTTTCAACTTAAGGATTTCCTTCCCCTCTGAATTGAGATGGAGCCTATCTCTAGCATACAGCCCCTTATCGTCCAGGGTCTCCCCCCAATCCCCCCATCAACCCATACCCTCTGGCCCCACACCACTCCCTGAGCCACTGGTTTATCACCCTAATCTTCCTCTTGTGTTCCCCACTAGCCCTTGGCACTGGCAGGATTTCCGAGAAGGAAACTGCACATCCTATATCATGACAGACCCTGACAAGCTCCCTGAACCTTGCCAGTATCTCTAGCTCACTATTTCCCTCAATGTCATTGGTACCCAGATGGACCAGTATGTCTGGGAAACCTCCACAATCCTTTGCCAACTGATATACCTCATGCTTGGCCCTGTGCACCGTTAGTCCAGGGAAGCATTTTGTTCTAACCAGGCAGGCTTCTCCCTCCTATCCCATTTGATCCCCCTGATCATGGAATCACCCAACGGGAGCACTCTGGCTGCACCTTTTCCTCCATTCCCCCCCTTCCATGTGCCTCATTCTTTCTACCAGCCTCTCCCCTCAGGCAGCTCCTTGCTCCTCCCCCCTATCTGGGTGCCACCTGCCTTGCCCTCCTTATTTAACCTGGCCACCCCATCCCCTCCGATCCTATGCCCCTTGTTTTCTGAGTATCTTTCTGTACCTTGCTACGCCCACCATTACTGCTCGTGACTGGTCCTTCCCTCCCCATCTGCTAAACTAGCCTGGCTCATCCTCCCTTCCATCCCGTCTCTGTTCAGCCCCTCCTTGCTTGTCGTGCTCCCCTGACCTAATCCCTCAGCTCCCTTTATTGTATCCTCCTTGTACTTCTGGTCCTTCTCCTTGCCCTTTCATCCCAACTGGTCCTTTTCCTTGTGCTTTCCTCCGTCTACCCCCTCATCCTCCTGCTCTGATTCCCTGCTCCTCCCGTTTTCCCACATTCCAGTTTCCCCCTCTTCCTCCTCTATCCAGCCCCACCTCCTGCCCCCTACTCCCTTTCCTCTCTAACCGCCCTGTCATGGCTACATCACCCCCCTCATCCTCAAGCAGAAGAAGAGAATTGAAGCGTTTACTGAGCTTAAGGTCTGATCCACTTCCCCCATTTCTTCCTTCTGTCCAGCCCCAGCCATCTGCCTACTTCCCAGAGAATGTCCTTCCTTTGGCAGCCACCTGTGAGGGTCCCCAGTTACCTGCCAGCTTCCTTCTTAGTATCTTCCTTTTGGGCCCCTTCTGCCAGGGTCCCTATGTGATCCCAGAGTACTCTCCTGCACTCCTTTCCCTATGCCCCCACCCCTAGTGTTTGGTGTAAGCCCTGTGGGAGATCCCCTGCCCTATTCTCCAATCATACCTCCCCCTTCCTCCAGGTGTCTCCTAAGCCCCTCAGCCTCCTCCGTAAGCTGTGCCAGCTGGTAGCACACTGAGCAACCCCCAAACTTCCAAGCCCAGTCCAGTATCATGGCTGCCCCACACCCTGTGCACCCCACCACCCTCCCAAAGATGCCGGCCCTAATGACATGTGGTCCCATTCCCCTCCAAGAAGGTTTCCTTTGGTAAGCCACCAAGTTCCCAACTAGTCCAAGACTTTTAAACTTTCAACACTTGAGTAGCTGAACTTTTCCCCACCTGACTATTAGCCTTAGAGTTTGCTTACAGGGGAAGTTTGCAACTCCCTAAGCTCCTCCCTCCCAGCCTTTAAGCTCAACACCCAGTGACTCTTCTGTATTTAAGAATTACTGAAATGCAAACAACTTTGATTGGCTGGCTGTGTTACTGGCCAAAGCCCCTCCCCCACAAGAATAGTCTACAGCTAGCACAGAGAGATTTAAGGAGTTGTGTCCCTCTGTTCCAGAGAGTTTTTAAGGAGTTAGGCCAATTTTAAAACACAACTTACAAACAATAAAAACTTACAGAAACTTATGACAAAGTTAACTTTCCAGAACCTCACCACAATTTCAAACTTCAACTGCTACCTCCCTCTGCAACAGCCAGAAGACTTAAAATGCCTCAGTGAGAATTTTAAACAGAGATTTACTGAAAAGCAAACAACCTTGATTGGCTGGCTGTGTTACTGGCCAAAGTCCTGCCCCCACAAGAACAGTCTACAGCTAGCACAGAGAGATTTCAGGATTTGTGTTCCTCTGTTCCAGAGAGTTCTTAAGGAGTTAGGCCAATTTTAAAACACAACTTACAAACAATAAAAACTTACAGAAACTTATGACAAAGTTAGCTTTCCAGAACCTCACCACAATTTCAGACTTCAACTGCTACCTCCCTCTGCCACAGAAGCGAGACAATCAATTTTTGACCTTTATGATGACATAGTGAGCTTATGCGTGGATACTAAATTGGAGATTAAATCTCTCTTTCAAATTTGGGCAAAACATCAGCATAGTAATGAATATTTTACATGCCTAAATTTACGGCATTGCCTACAGGTTCTGGTATCCAAATCTTTTGAAAGGAGCCTAGATAATCGGGATCAAATTGTATGTATTAAACAAGAAATGTGAACTATGCACTACGATTGAGCTAGCTCTTTGCTTGCTGAAAAAAAAATATGGGACACAAGGGAAAAAGAAACATGTTAATCCTTTTGAGAGTTATAAGGATAGAATAGAATCAAGATACATGTCTAGTCAAAGGAGCTTGAATGGGTCCCTAAAATTTCATAATCTGGAAATGGCCAACATTGTTTCACATTATACCACTGTACTTTTTACTAGTCAAGAGCAGTCTACAGAAGACACTAGACTACTGTTTTCTACCTTTCAAGTACCAAATTTACCACAGGAGCTTTGGGAAAGTATGATTCTTCCTATCACGGAAGAAGAAGAAATCCAGGACATTATAATGAGTAGTTTTGGGGGGGGGGGATCATCAGGTCCAGATAGCTTCCTGTTTGAACTGTATAAAAAAACTGATGAACACAATTCTTCCTTATTTTGCAATGCTTTTTAATAATATCTTGGACACTAACAGAAATTTACCAGGATAAATTGCTGACAGTTATTTAATTATTTTATTTAAAAATTGGGATAGAACAGATTTGGAAAATTGGTGTCCCATCAGCTTACTTAATGTGGACTGGAAACTGTTGACCAAAGTCATAAGTAATCAATTAAGGAATGCAGCTTGGATACTGATTTCACCTACACAAACTTGTGCAATTCCAACCAGGTCTCCACAAGATCATGTATTATTACTAAGGAAAATATGTGCTGATCCTAGAGCTACAGGATGTCTTATAAGTTTAGACCAAGCAAAGGTGCATGATGCAGTGTCTCATGACTTCTTGTTTTTAAGCCTAGAACTATATGGTGTACCATGAAATTTGTGGATTGGATTAGAGGACTGTATCTCAGCATTGCTACAAGACCAGTAGTAAATGGATTACCCAGGGCTGCTATACTTTTGAAATGGGGAGTGCAACAGGGATGCACTTTAAGTCCTATTTTATATGATTTTGGTATTGATCCTTTGATAAGGCAATTGTAAACTAGTAGTGAGATTCAACATGTGAGGAATAATTCTGGACAAATATGTCCATGTGTAATGGCATACGCTGATGACATAAATCTTATGGTCTCTGAAGTGGAGTCTGTAGACAGTGCTTTAAATATTATGTCATGTTTTTCAACGGTATCTGGAGCGACACTTAATAAATTCAATAGTCAGTGTATGTGGAATAAAACAGATGAGGAAAGTGGTAAGAAGGACATTGGTGGAATTCCAGTGGTACCTGGCCCAAGTGCTGGGAGTTAAATTTGGTGAGGGAGATTTGACATCCCTTAATTGAGCAGGGGTTCTCAATGCTGCTGAACAAAAGGCAGAATGGTGGAAAGGGTGGCTGATGACTAAAAAGAAAAGGGTCTATTTAGTTAAAACCTTTATTATTCCCATCTTTTTACATATTAGTTATATTTTCCCATTACCAGTTAAAATGGAAGTAAAGATTTATAGTTTTGTTTTTTTCATTTATTGTGGGGAAGCTGTCTTAACCCCATTAAAAGAGTGGTTACCTATAAACCACTAAAATATGGTGATTAAATATGGTAATTCCAGTTGTGTTTTTTTCTTTATTTATATTTATAGGAATTTTATAACCAAGATATAAAAACAGCAGAAACCCTGGGTAAAATTATTTTATGGGAGGTGTCACTGTCTTTTTGACTAATGAGAAATGAATCAATGGGGTTTTTTAAAGAATGTTCTCCCTCACATTGAATGTGATTTAGTTGCACGTTTTAAGAAACTTAAAAACTGGAAAATAATGGTATTAGTGGTAGTACAAACTAGTAAGAAAGATTTTATTAAATGGTAATTAAAGAACAGTTTGACTGTACTCCATGCTTCAAGAGTCAGCATAAAGTATCTGAGAAATTTTTAATAGATCAAATTCTGGAACCAAGATTACCGCCAAAAATGTGGGATTTTGTATGGTTGTGTTGTCATGAGAAATTAAGTGTTAGGACAACCATCATCACAAAGCTTTAGAGGAAATCTTCTGTTTAAGGAGAGACTGTTGTACACAGGAAGAAACTATGCATAATTTATTTTTAGAGTGTCCCTATATTGTTAATTTATGGCCAATGTTAGCCAGAACTTTGGTAATTCCTGAACTGTCCTTTATAACGTACAAGACATTGGTCCCTTACAGAAATAATCATATGAAATGTGTTCATGCTGTACACATAAAACTACCCAAGTGATATGCATGCTGCAAGTATGATTTAAATGTTAAATTGGAACTGATTTAGTGCATATGGCATGCATGCAGCAAGCAAGTGTGGAAACCATGATTTGTATGTTAAATTGGGAAAGACTGCATGCATGTGGCATGTGTGCAAAAAAGCAAGTGGTTACTGATAACTGCACACAAAAAAGTTAAGTGGCTTGCTCAGGATCACACTATACACAAGTGGGGGTTGATGACATTCAAACCCCGGTCTTCATGCCTCCAAATCTCCTGGTTTGCAGTTCAGTGCCTTTAACCACTAAGCCATACTGTCTGCACACATATGGCTCACTTGTACTTCAATACAAACTGTATCTGAATACATCTGCACACATGCGGCATGCTTGTAGCCACTGTTATACTGTCAGTTTTCTTCTCTCCCTCATTTCATTTTCACAGTTGAATTGTAGCACACATACCAATGGAAACACATGTTTTTCACACCCCAAAACACAAACTTACTCTCAAAACCACTTAATTACTTGTGCCTGGCCTGTACTACTACTATTTTCTCTCCATAGTTTTGAATGCTTCCTCACAAACAGACTTTAAGGTGCAAATACAAAAGTAGCAACAACTTGACACACACACACACACATGGCCAGTTCCACTCCATGCACACACACTGTAGCAGGTACAGCCATGCTGCTATAGACAACCCACCAAGTACAAATATAAATAAAAAGTATTTTATTAGAGTACTAGGGAGCCAGAGGCAGGAGTCTTTAAGAGATGATGTCCATGGGTCAGAGTGCTGGGGTGTACCCTCTTGAAATGAATGGAGTTATTTTCTATTACTATTTTATACATTATGATGGTGAGTTGGAGAATAATGAAGACCACTGTTCTACTAACAAGGCCCTTGTTAGTCGAGCAGTGGCCTTCATTAATCTCCAACTCTCCAACAATATTGTATAAAATAGTAATTAAAAAATACCCCCATTCATTTCAATGGTGCACACCCCTGTAGTCTCTTTTGCCTTTTGTCGCAATGTGCCTGAGCGGGGGATGTGGAGGTCAGCTTCACTTTGGGGGGGGCATAAGCCTGACTATAGTGGGGCTCCAATAGTCTGTGCATACCATACTGCTCAACTGACCCTGAATGCAAGGGATGCTCTAGAATGTCTGTAACATCTCTAAAAGGTACAGCTTATTTGGTTTGAATGAAATGTGATATGCAAATCAGGAAAAATTCTAATGTATAAGATTCATCTGTATATACCCTGGAGCAGTGCATCAGATTTGAGCTTAAACCCACCCAGTTACTAACCAATTTTTTCCTAGCTGAAGTTCTGCGCCACCCCCCAAAAAATAACTTTTTCCCAATTTTTCTCCCTGACTCCATTTCATTCAATACCCATCCCCTATGGGTCATGAAGCCAGCCAAAGGTGAAGAAACGTGAAAAGCACATCACTGTTTCAGTCCTTCCTCCTTCCCCAATCCCCCTATAAAAAAAAAAAATATTTACTTTTACTTACCCAGCCATATGGCCAGAACTACAGCCTGTCATAGTGTGCCATCAGCCCAGTTTTCAGTTCACTCCCACTATCTTCTTTGCCAGAAGTTGGATACTTGAACTGACCATCACAGGTCCCCAACATGGTCCACGACCAAGTCACCTCACCATTTAAACCCACCCAACCTGGGTTGCTTGCTTCTTGCTTGGTTGCTGCTGTGGCTGCTGCCACACTGCACTGATCAAGGCCTATAAAGGCCACCCACACAGTGTCACCACTGCTGCTAAGCCTAGCTTGCTGACGTGGGAGTCTGTGCAGTTTTTTTTTGCAAGGCAAGCCTAGTAGAGTCTTGAGTTAGCTTCTAGCTCACCCTCTGCCCCTTCAGCCTCCAGGGGAGATGAAGACTCACTAAGAGTAGAACAACAAAAATATGGTGCCACAACACTACTATTGAGAGTTCAGTGCTCACTGACTCTTCCAAGCTATAATGTGCAGTCTGTCTACTCTGTGGTGTGAAAGACAGTGTCGCACTTGCAAGGCTCATGTGCTCTTTCTTGACTGGAGCTCATCCACATCACATGTGATTGTGCCACTGCTAATAGGTGGAGAGAGTGGGCAACACAATATGCTGTAGACACAGTCAAGTCAGGAGAGTACCTGCAGTATGAGCACAAACAGGCCTGGTGGGCACTTATTGTGCAAAAGATTAAATCCACATTTAAAGCCATGATTGACACACCATAAGAACAACCTAGGCACAAATACATAGGGGGACTGCCCCTCTCTGCCCTATCTAAATGACACCCCTGCTTAATGGTAGATATTCATTCTCAGGTGCTAATGCAATGATTTCCACTGTGTTCTGAGGTACTGTATCTCCATGTTTCATGAAACGTCCTGATCATCATGTGGGTTAGTGTCCCTCATTGTCCCTCATTTTGAGTGTCCAAGTCCCTCATTTCTGTGACCAAATGTGAGATATGATGCATGCTTCCAAGACCCTGCTCAGCACAAAGAGTGCTGAGCATGGCCATAGTGTATATGTTCCATGCAGAATGACAAAGGGAAAGTAAGTGAGATAAAACAGTCATGGAGAAATACATTTGTAGCACTAAATATGCAAAAGGGATTTGCATGGTCCAAAACAAAAAGGACAAGCTTCACAACACAGAGGCCCCTCTTCATACATCTGGAATGGGGGATGTTGACTGGCTATATCCTAGGCATTTAATGCAGTAAGCAAACAGTACTTTACAGATTAATAGCGATTTAATGAGAAATATCAAAAGCCATTAAACAATTTGCAAAAGGATCAGAATTATGAGGTTACCTAATTTTTATGGGAATTCAAATAAAAATATATTTTAATGACTAATTGCTAGCAGTAGTATAAGAAACAGAATATGATGTGTTTTTTTAGATGAGATTTGCACCAGCTTAGCTGCTGCACACATGGCAAGCATGCAGCATGTGAACCTGATGTGATGTTTAAATGATATTCACACCAACTTAACTGCTGCACTCATGTCAAGTGTGCAACATGTGAACCTGATGTAATTTTTAGAAGCTGTTCACACTAACTTACCGGCTAAGCACATGTCAAGCTTGCAGCATGTGACCCTGATTTGCTTTTTAGACCTGGTTTGCATAGGTTCACTTTCTATACATGAACCGCATGCAAACATTGCACAGTTTAGCACATGGCATGCATTCTGCATGTACACAGCACACCTATATTTCTGTAAGGGGTGTATGGTGATCTTCAGATGGGGTGGAATAGATTTTATCCAGAAACATTACGACTTGCGTTTAACTGTATAAAATGGAGTATATGGCATGTTAGGTGCCTCTACAGTTTACAGCAGAATGTCTTTCAATTAGAGGGACTTTACCAAATGATATGTGTAGAAATTAAGGGAGTTTTCTAAAAAGACAAAAATGTAATGGCTGATAAGGTTGTAGCTATGTGGTGGAGACACTTTCCATGGTTAACACCTTAAAACAATGTTATATGAGCTTGACTGCTATAGATACCATGAGCAGTGGTTAAGAGCATAATAAACCTGTGATTTTGCATATATACACATCCAGTGTAGGGTTACCACCTTTTAAGAAGCCCAAAGTGGGACATTTCTTACTGAAACATGATTTTTCACATGACAATATGTAACCTCAACCAGCACAACAGATTTTTTCTCTAAATAATCAGAATTAAGACTAAGTGTTGTTGTTTTTTAGATGTTCCCTAGAGTTTCTAATCATTTTAAGGTATTTTAGTTAAGGTACTATAGTTTTTGCCACATTTAGAGGAAAGTCTGAAAATATTCTTTTGTACTATAATGTCAGGACATTTAGTATTTTTCATGTTTTTTCGCAGGACACAGCTGCCCAAATCAGGACTGTCCTGCGAAAGTAGGGACAGGTGGTAACCCTAATCCAGTGTGATGACAGATAAATAGACTTATGATATGTGTACGACTAACAGTATTAGTAGCTGATGGTTTTGGGGTAGACTTGATAAGTAATGGGTGCAGAAGTTTGATAATTGTATGTGGATCTCATATATTTTATTTCTGTTTTTGCGTTCAAATAACATTTCCCCTACTCTTTGGGATGGAGAGGGGGATTCCTATGACCTTTATGATTTAACATGCTTTTTCTTTAGTTTAAAGGTTTTTCATTTTAGGTTGATATTTTGATCACGTTTCATTATTTTTTGAATGAAATGCATGTATTAATGCATGTTTGCCTTATAGTTTTTCCCTGGATTTTTGTTTGTACTGTATTATGATCCTTTTAAGTTTTTGAATAAAAAATGCTCTTACTCTTAGGGGTGGAGGAGCGGGGATTTAAATGAACTGTATGAATAAATATGTGTTTTCTTTAGTTTAAGGGCTTTTGTTTTATGTTAATATTTTGAAAAAGTTTAAATATTTCTAGAAGAGAATGTAGCATTAATACATATTTGCTTTACAGTTTTGCTTGATTTTTGTTTGTAATGTGTTATGATCTTTTTGAAGTTTTTAATAAAAATTTCCCCTACTCTTTCTGAAAACTGCCACAGGATCTTTAACATCCACCAGAACAGGCAAATGGGACCTCGGTTTAACATCTCAGCCAAGAGATGGCACCTCAGGAGTGTAGCACCCCCCTCATGCCGCATCACAGTGTCAGTATTGGGATTTAACCCAAGTGCTTGGTGTGAGGATAGAACCCACAGCCTTCTGATCATCTGGCCTCAGAGGTGAGTGTGCAACCTGCTGAGTCACTGACATTGCATATGGGGTATACAATAACAACCATGGATGGGGATGTGAGATTAAAATGCATTGAATGTTCCATGTATATGCCAATCAAAAATGATATTATGAAAGGAGAATGTATTTGTACCAAGTGCATTTCAAATAAAAATTTACTACATGAACTGCAATTACTTGATGAAAGGCTTGACAAGCTTGAATTCTTACAGTCTTCCATGGAAAACAGGCTAAGAGAAAATAATAATAATACAGAAAACTATGATCAAATAGATATGGTAGAAACAAACAATAGAAACCGTAAGAGGAAGCAATCTGGGGATGATGAGTCAACTGATAGCAACTGGTCAACTGTACAACCCCGAAATAGGAAAATAAGGGGAAATGATAAAATCCCTCTTAACAAGGACTTGCCTCTATCTAACAGATTTATACCATTGACTACTCTTGAGGGTGAGGACAATACAACAACAACTACTCCCCCCAGTCCAGAAACATTTATAGAAGTTGATAGTTCACAAAATACAAATATCACAAAGCAGAGGCAAACCATTGTTATAGATGATTCTACTGCTAAATTCTGTGACAAACACATATGCAGAACTGATAAACTAAATCAAATGTCCCTTAGTTTAAGGGTGTGGGGGCAAAGATTTTAGATATAGCAGACAGGGTTGAACGCAGTACAAAAAAAGCTGGTAACAATTCACTGGTAGTAACAGAAGAAAAAGCAGCTCCAGCTCAAGTTGTGCTAGTGTAAGTTAGTAACCAAATGAACAAAAAACACAGCACCAACTCTTCTTTGATAAATAACACTGTATTAAACTCACATATAAAAAGATGAAATACAGTGGTGCTACACAAGGTGACAACAGCTCCCAGAACACAAACAGCCAGGCTGGTTTCACGCCAAAACCACCTCCTCAGGGACTCATTTGGTAATTACAATAACCCTTTAAATAGAAAATACCACTTAAAGTGACAGTGTAATATTTATATCAATAATAAATAGAATAATGTATAGTTCAGTGGGTATTACCGGTCAGTATTACCATTGAGAGGTTCTGGACATGTATGAACCTCGAGAGCGAAGCTCAAGAGGTTCCTACATGTCCAGAACCACGAGATGGTATTGCTGACCGGTAATACCCACTGAACCATATATTATTTTTTTTAATATATGGATCAGACTGTGTTTTGGGGTCTTCTGAGATGAGTGATTCACCAGTTCAATCAAGGAATGTGTGGGTGATGGCAAACCGCTGCACTGTCTCACGCTGTCATTCCCCATCTTGGTCGTTGTGTCACTTGACTCCTCCCCCCACCTTCCATTAAGCATAAGCACAGCATAATATTATTAGTAGGCATTCCTACCTTTTCCTGCTGTTGGGAAATGGGGAAGACAGGATTAGGTAGATAAATTCATTTGGGGCACAGTCTGAAAAAAACCCGGCAAAATATGGAGGAATCACTAGTGTCTTGCTAAGCGAGGGATGGCGGCCATGTTTTGAGATTTTTTCAGACCGCTCACTAAGGGAAAGTGGCCAATTGAAAGGCACGCTTCAGAAGACATGGGTAGGGCATTCTGGCACATGCGTTGGTGTCTTTTGGTGCTAATACTATTGTTCATGAGGGAACGATAGTATTATCACTTTCAAACGATGCTATTATCAGTCAGCAAATGTACTATTACCACTTTCTGTGCAATGCTATTACCGGGATTTTTTTGTAGCTTTTGTATGCTATTAAATCGCATATCCATATATTAAACCACAATAATAAAATAAAAGAAATTACACCACTCATACCAAATAAACTTCATTCTAGCATGCATATAATGACCTTAAAATCCAAAATGAATGCCCATAGTTTACATTTTATAATAATAAATGGACATATTACTATAGGTCAAAAATACAATCTTATTTTAGTAAACATTTCTCTTAATGGGCAAAAAACAATCAGAAAGAATAAAAATTGCAGGTACACTATATACCAGGATTACTGAAATAATTTCAACCTGAAAAAAAGGGAAAACACTATAAATAACACATATTACCACATTTTTATCCTAAAGAATTTTTCATTATTTAAAATATTTAGACCTTAAAAAAGGTGCAATGTCAAAAGTGTCATTAAATCCTGGGTACTTCAAAGCACCCAGTGCATAGATCCAAAAAGACTCTGCACAAGATTCTATTCTCCAAATCCCCTCCATGTGGGTTCAGATCTGGGCAGTGGTGGGCCCCCCCAAAGAAAGCATTAAAATACATGTCCCAGCCCCGTTGTCCTGTGTGTCGGGGTTGTCAGAGTGCTGAAAATGTTTTCGGCACTCTGACTGTGTGATAACAGTGATTGCCTTTAGGCATTTGCCGTTATTACATAGAACCAAATACAACATACCTTTCGACCCTAACAACCCACTACCCAACATCATAACACACCTGTTAGTGGCACAAACATCTTGCTCACACTGCAATTACTAAACATTAGTTGCTGTAAGTGGCTCATTGTCATTGAATCAGTAAAGTAACCGCATACAAACAATGGCCATACCACTTTAAGAAGTGGCATAGCCTTGCCTGCCCCAATCAGTTTTTGGGAATGTTGGTGATTCATTACTTGTGATGCTCATGTCCATGTCATTAAACTGCACCATTGCAGTAGGCACTGGCAGTGCTGTTTGTCATTACTCCCTTAGTGCAATGTGTGGTATCATCTGCAGAATTTGGAACAGTGAATGGTTAGTGGGTTGTAGTGGTGGTGGGCTGATCTTGGTTTGCAGAGTTATGGCACAGTGGTAAAACTGTGACAATGAAATAGAAGGGCTACCCCAGGCCATCAGGCAGATATCAGGAACTACTCAGTAGAAGCTGCTGTCAGGGTGAGGGGCCTAGCATTGCATACCTCCCTGGTGAGGTTGGACAAGACTTTAAAAGTGATAAGAAATCATAGTCAAGATATTCAAAGGAGATTCACCCTGTGCAACTGAGTTGCACTGGAGCATCTGCAAAATGTGGCCCTGGGCCATATTCAAAAGGGGAGGTGTTTCCCTGCATACGCGGCACATCTCCAGATTCAGCTGAGGCGTGCAGCATAGCTGCCTGCACGTCTCGGAGATGTGCTGTGCAAAGACAGGCAAGGAAAAACCATGCCTAAGTCATATCCTCCCACAGGCAGGCTGCTGTATTGCACAGTGCAACACAGCAGCCCAGCCCCTGAGTGGCTACCCCCCAGTCCCGATCGTGATGGGACCTGATGATACCCCCTCATCCCTAGTAGTATTGTGGCCCGCAGCATATCCTCAAACATATAATACATCATATCCCCTTCCCTGGTAGTCTAGTGTCCCCTCCACAAATCCCTAAGCAAATGAAATAAAAAAGACATCTGTCTCTGGTAGTCCTGTGGCCCCCCTGCCCATTCCTGATCATGTAATACAATAAATTCCCCTTCCATGGTAGTCCATCAGTACCCCTTCCCTTCACCAACACCCGTCCAATTGATAATGTACAATTGAAACTCCCTGGTAGTCTAGTGGTACCCACATCTCAGCCCTGATCGTGGCATATAGACATTCCAGTAATTGACTAGTAGTCCAGTGGACTCCCCCACCCACTGAGGTACCCATACTCCACCCCGCTCCCCCATCCCAGCATGTCCAGTCCAGCCGGTGGGCAGCCAAACCCACCCACACATCTCCACAGTTGCCCGCCAACTGCACTATCACTGAATGACAGTTTACAGTAAGCACTGCAATACCATTGGTCGACATCATTGACCAGTGGGCTTGCTGTGAGTATTGTATGCCTTCATTCACAACTTTGTGTCATTGACAATGTTGTGAATGAATGCTTACAGTACTCACTGCAAAGCACATTGGTCACAGATATCGACCAGTGGTATTGCAGTGCTTACTCTAAGCTGTCATTCAGTGACAGTGTAGTCGGCAGGCAACCATGGAGGTGTGTGGTTGGGGTTTGCTGCCCGCCGGCTGGACTCGACATGTTGGGACAAGGGGAGCAGGCAGAGGGTGGGTACCTCAGTGGGAGGGGGTTAAGATCCACTGAACTACAAGGGAATTATCAGAATGCGGTTATGCCACAATCGGGGATGGGTGGGGGGTACAACTAGACTACCAGGGAGTTTCAAACATACATTATCGATTGGATGGGTGTTGGGGAAGGGAGGGAGCTACTGATGGACTACCATGGAAGGGGGATTTATTGTATTACATGATCAGGAATTGGCAGGGGGGCCACAGGACTACATATAAATATTGCATTGAGTTTGTTTCAGTCCAAAGCACCACACCAGGTGTGTCACACATTGTCCCAGTGCAGCAGTTCTGACATTTTGGGAGGTGAAGTGATCTTGATAGAATCTGTTTCTTGATGCCTCTCTGGTTGTTGTTTGTCAGTACATTTGTCAGTTCGAGTGAGACAATACCATGACTATATATTTATGCAGTGCAAGACACAGGCCATGCACTCAGCACTGAATGATGTTGGTATGAAATGTAGGCAGCGAGGTGAAGGTGGTACTGCCCAATGTCGTAGGTGCCTCTGTGGTCATTGTTTGCCATGGTGGATTGATTAGTCTTGTAACAGTGATGACTACATGGGTCACTGTTTTTACTCTGAACTGAAGTCATGTGGTGAGCTCATTATTTCTATTACTATGACAGTTTGGGAGGTGAATGATGCTTGTTTTGGTGGGGGAAGGGAACAGTGGATGTCCAACTGTAGAGTTTACAGCAATTGATGTTTTTTAACACAACATGGTGGCAACAAGAAAGAGAAAAGAACAATAAAGGTCCCATAACTGTCCACACAATTTTTTTCTTTTATGTCTTTTTTTCTTTTGGGGAATCAGGGGCCCAAACAGCAGCCATCTGTCACACCTAGAAATAGTGCTGTGTTTTTCATGAAACAAGTTGCAGAAAGAGTGATGCAGAAACACTACAGGACAAATAACATTTTCCACTCTAATTTATTTATTTCTGTTTTTGTCTGTTTTTCTTTTTTTGGGAGTCCTAAACAGTGGTCAACTGAGACACCTACAAATAGTTCTGTTTTTTTTCATGAAATGTGGCAGAAACAGTGATGCAGAAAGACTACAGGACAAATAACATGATCCACACCAATCTTTTGTTTTGTTTTTGTCTTTTTATGTTGGCTTGCGCTCATGCTCAAGCAACATTTGGCAGTAGTAGCACTGTACTAGCACTTTCAAAAGTGTGTCAGTGTTGTGGCAAATCCAGGTGAAGCTTTAGCCAGTGTGTCCCAGGAGCCCACCTCATGAATAGTGGCACTGTTGTTTTGGTAATCAGAACTGAAAGGTGATTCCACACAGTGACCACAAAATTACCTTTTGGAACAGAATAACGAAATGACAGTGACTGATTTCATGAGGTGGTATCTGAAGAACCCCATGTTGAAAATTTTGAGCCAAAACTCAAAAAAATGGCCAAGATATGCACCTAAGTTAAACACACACCCCCATTTATGCCATTATACAGCTTACTGGCATTTCTTTAGTTCGTGGTCAGCTTTGAAGATTTCAGACAGGTTCCCGATTCACCAAAGATCACCGCGCTGACCCCTACAGGTAAGTATGGAGCAAGGGGAGGTGTGGGGAAGTGGGCTACGCAGAGGGAGGGCACAGGTTGGGGAGGGGGTGCTGCAGACAACAAGGGACAATTTTCTTGTTTTGCACTGAAAAACAAAAAAAACTTTGGGGGAAGGTTTTGGTTTTTACAGATGATACTAAGACATTTGGGCACACTGGGATGGGCTCCCAGTGTTTTTTTGGAAGGGGAGACTGGAGGTGACAAGGATTGGGCACCCCATCAGCAAGTAAAGCGTGTCTTTGTTGGGGGGCTGATGTTGAGGGGGATTGGGCACCCCCATCGGCAGACAAATAAAACTGGGGGGCATTATGCTGACAGGGATTGGGCACCCCCATCGGCAGACAAATAAAACTGGGGGGCATTATGCTGACAGGGATTGGACACCCACATCGGCAAACAAACTGAACTGGGGAGGGGGCATGCCAGCATGGGGATTGGGCACCCCCAAAGTCAGCTTTCTAGGGATGGCAAGAGGCAGATGGTAAGAGCCGCTGCCATGTTTATTGAAATGTTTCACCAGGAATGGCACGTAATGGAGGATCTATCTCTCACTGCAGCGGCAGATTTCATTCAAGTTGGTGGCACTGTTTGACACTGCTGTCATTGGTAGCGTGCTCACTGATTGGCAGCTGAGAAAAGCCTACAGTATGTTGCAAATTCAGTGAAAAAATTCCAAAAAGTCATTGTGTTGTGAGTGTGGGTTACGTAATTTCCATGCACACTCATAACTTCGAGAATTTTTGATATTTTCACTCCAGATTTTCAACATTGCCATTTTTTCACACCTCCTTATGAACAGTATAGCTGTCATTTTTCATAGCCTGCCCGAAATGTGTTTTCACACATGTGGCACTCAATGGCATGATCGCTGTGGAAAATCAATGTTTGGGACAGATTAAGAAAATCACAGTGATACTGTTCATGAGCAGAGGTCCCAAAATGCTTATGTTGAAAATTTAGCGAAATAAATCCAAAAAAATGACTATGCCATGAGTGTCCATTACGCAGTTTCCACACATGCTCATAACTTTGAGAATTTTTTATATTTTCACTCCAGATTTACAACGTTGCCATTTTTGCACACCTCCTTATGAACAGAACAGCAGTCATTTTTTACATCCTGCCTGAAACATGTTTTTGCACCTGTGGCACACAATGGGCATGGTCATTGTGTGACATCAACTTTTGGGACAGAGTAACAAAATCACAGTGCCTCTGTTCGTGAGGAGAGGTCCCAAAATGCCCATCTTGAAAATCTAGTAAAAAAAATCCAAAAAATGACAGCATTACGGGCCTGCATTGCGCAGTATCTACACATGCTTGTAAGTTTGCCAATTTTTTTTAGTCTTTGGTAACCGGGTAAGGTCCACTAGGCACAAGTGCCTATTTTTGGGGGTGACCTGGGAGCACTGAGTGGTTAAGTGACTTGCTTAGAGTCACACAGTATGCAAGTGAAGGTTGTGAGAATCAAACTCAGGTCTGGTCTGCTGGAAGTATCACGCTCACGCACACCTCGTTCCTCTAACCTCCAGGCTATATATTCATAGTTTCTCTCCAGATTTTCAACATTGACATGTTTTTACACCTCCTCATGAACAGTACAGCTGTCATTTTTTGCATCTTGCCTGAAATGTGTTTCCACATCTGTGTCTCCCAATGGTGCAATTGCTGTGTGAAATCACCTTTGAGGATTGAGTAACAAAATGAAAGTGCAACTGTTCATGAGGTGGGGTCCCAAAAAGCCACCGTTGCAAATATGGAGTGAAAATACCAACAGATACCGGGGGCATTAAGTTTTCCAACTATACACCCACCCTGTAGAGACTGACAGATGTTGAGGACGTAACTTGGGTTCGTCAGCCATAATGTTCGCAGAATTCTACCCCCCCCCACCTTCAAGCCAAAGACAGGCATTGAGGTGTGCCTTGGGTTCCATCACCCTAACATTCATCCCATTCTCCTACATTGTACCCATCTCAGTTTATTTCCTTATGGAATAGGGTGAGCATAAAGGCTAAAGACCACAATACACACCATGACACCTGTCACTCTCTGCAGTGTGGGGGTGAGATGGAATGGTGTCAGCATTATGACTGACCCAAAGCCACACTCCCAATGCCTTTCAGTCTGTGGGGGGGTGGCATTATTTCAATACTTCACTGCCATTCCTATGTTGCATTTGTAACTCCTGCACTACCAATGCCATAGAAACATAGAAACATAGAAGTTGACGGCAGATAAGGACCGCAAGGCCCATCCAGTCTGTCCATTTCTTTTTCTACCTTATAAATGTGCCATCGGCCTTTGTTCTGTCAGTGGCCTATCTATTCATAGTCATTTGTATTGCTCCCTTATGCTTATCCCATGCCTGTTTGAAGCCCTGCACTGTATTCATAGCCACTACTTCTTGTGGTAAGCCATTCCATGCATCCACCACCCTTTCTGTGAAAAAGAATTTCCTCACATTCCCCCTTAATCGGCCCCCCTCTAATCTCATGCTGTGTCCTCTTGTCCTGCTATTTTTCTTATATTTAAACATGTTAGACTCTTTCACCTTGTTAATGCCCTTAAGGTGTTTGAATGCCTCAATCATATCACCTCTCTCCCTCCTTTGCTCAAGGGTATACATATTGAGCTCTGTTAATCTGTCCTCATATGTCTTCTGATGCAGTCCCTGCACCATTTTGGTTGCCCTTCTCTGGACTGCCTCAATTTGGTTAATGTCCTTGTGAAAGTGTGGCCTCCAATACTGCACACAGTACTCCAGATGGGGCCTAACCAGTGTCTTGTAAAGAGGGATTATTACCTCCCTCTTACGACTTGTGATACCCCTACTAATACACCCTAACACCCCCCTAGCCTTACCTACTGCTTTAGAGGTCTGCTTGGCCAGCAAGCCAACATTCAGCATTGACAAATGCTTGTTTCTTTTTGGGAAGGGGGGCTTAAATGTGGCCAACTGGGGCACCTAGAAATAGTGCCGAGTGTTTCATGAAACAAGTTTCAGAAATGGTGATGTAGAAACACTACAGGACAAATAACATGATCCACACTAATTTTTATGTTGTCTTGCGTGTGCAGCGCAGACAACATATTGTGGTTGCTTCAGTGGAGAAGTGGGTTTTGGATGTGTGGTCCTGCTGCAGCCAATGGTGCCACTTCTTTTTGTGGCTGGGCTCTGTGGTATCAGTGGCATAGCATGCTGTCTATGACAGCAGTTTAGAAAAAGTGTCACCACCCTGAAAGAAATTAGCCACTGAAATCAGGGAGCGCCAAGGGGCGGTCCATGATTGCAGCAGCCAATTACTGCTTGTCTCGTCTGGTTTTCCCATCAAGCAACATGGTGGGGCGCTTCTCCATCAGCTTCTCATAGTCCCCACAGAAGCTGAACGACAGCTGCCACCTTTCACAGTCCCTTTGAAAGCCAACTGAGGTGTCCAATCCCCCTGTCAGCATGCCCCTTCCTAATTTAACTTGTCAATGGGGATGCCCAATCTCTGTTGGCATAATGTACCCCTCATTTCTTGTGTGCCAAGGGGGTGCCCAATCCCCCTCAGCTCATGCGACTCCCCCCCCAGCTCTATATGTGCTGTTGGGGGAGCCCAATCCCCATCACCTACAGACCTCCCCATCAAACACACAGGTGGCATGCTGAGCGCCCACCCCAGTGTGCCAAATGTCCCTGAAAAAAAAAAACAGTCCTGCAAGGTTTTTTTTGTTTGTTTTAACCCTGTAAAACAGAAAACAGTCCCTCGTTGAGTCTGTGACCCCTCCCACAACCCACGCCCACCCTCAGCGCCCCGCCTCCTCACACCCCCACACCCCATACTTACCTCCAGAGCCCAGTGCGACAATCTTCAGTGGGTCAGGGACACGTCTGCACTCTTCAAAGCTGACCGCGAACTAAAGAAATGCCAGTAAGCTATATAATGGGATAAATAGGGGTTTTTCAACTTTGGTGCATATCTTCGGCATGTTGGGGAATTTTGGCACCAAATTTTCAACATATGGTTATTGGGACTCCTCCTCATGAATTCAGTCACTGTCATAGCGTTATTCAGTCCTAAAAGGTGATTTTGTGGTCACTGCACAGAATCACCTTTCGGGACTGAGTTACAAAATGACAGTGTTGCTGTTTATGAGGTGGCATCCCAAAAAGCCTATGTTGCAAATTTGGTGAAAAAATTCCAAAAAATGACTGTGTTTCTCTGCACACTCATAACTTCTCCAATTTGTAATATTTTCATTCCAGATTTTCAACATTGGCATTTTTTCACACCTCCTTATGGACAGTGCAGCTGTCATTTTTCACATCCTGGCCAAATGTGTTTTCACACTACCAGCGCAGAAGAGCACAGTCACTGTGGGAAATCAGTGTTTGGGACAGATTATGAAAATCATAGCAGCACTGTTTATGAGCAGAGGTCCTAAAATGCCTATGTTGAACATTTGGTGACAAAAGTCCATAAAATGACTGTTACATGTGTGCGTTGAGCAGTTTCGAAGGGCACTCATAACTTCAACAATTTGTAATGTTTTCACTCAATATTTTCAACATTGTCAATTCTGCACATGTCCTTATGAACAGCATAACTGTCATTTTTCAGATCCTGCCCGAAATGTGTTTTCACACAAGTGGCGCACTATGGCGCAGTCGCTGTGGGAAATCAATGATCAGGAAAGATGAAGAAAATCTTAGTGACAGTGTTCATGAGCAGAGGTCCCAAAATGCCTATGCTGAAAATTTGGTGAAATAATTCCACTAAATGACTGTGTTATTAGTGTGCATTGTGCAGTTTCTACGTATGCTCGTAAATGCAAGCATTTTTTATATTTTCCCTTAAGATTTTCAACACTGCCATCTATTCACACCTACCTAGGAATGGTACAACTGTCATTTTTCACATCCTGCCCAAATGGTGTTTTCCCACATCAACGTTCAGGACAGATTAACAAAATCACACTATTCATGAGCAGAGGTCCCAAACCACTTTCATGGGGGGGGGGGCACAAAAATGCTGTGTTGCAAATTAGTAGTGCAAATACCAACAAACAGCTAGGGTATTAGGGTTTCTAACCATAACGTTCCACCCTGTACAGACTGACAGGCATCAGGAGTGTGTCTTTCCATTGCTGGCTGTCATGATCACACCAGACCATCCTCCCCACCCTCAAGCCACTGACAGGCATCGAGGTGTGCCTTGGACTCTTCTACCCCACAGTTCACCCCATTCTTCTGTGCTGTACCCATTTCAGTATATGTCCTTATAAAATGGGGTGACTGTAAAGCCGAACACCCCAAGCACACCTCAGCACTTGTTGGTGTCTGCAGGATAGGGTGAGGTAAAATGCTATGAGTGTTATGGCCCAATGGGGTGAGCGTAATGCCTGAGGACCCAAGGCACAACGCAATATTTGTTGCACTGCAAGACAGGGTGAGCTGAAATGCCATGAATATTATGGCCGATGCCCAAAGGCACACCTCAGTGCCTGTCAGTCTCTGTAGGGTGATGTGAGGTTTGACATCACTTTCATACTTCATTGCCATTCCTATTATTCATCTGTTCAACTCCTGCACTACCAATGCCAATGTCAGCAAGATGACATTCGGCATTGACAAATGCTTGTTTGTTTTGGTTTTTGTCTTTTTCCTTTTGGAGGGGCCTAAACAGCAGACAACTGGGAAACTTACAAACACTGCTGTGTTTAGACAATAGAAGTGTTGGTAATCTGAGGGTACATATTCTGAATCGGGATGGAATCAAAAACCCATACCTTTCTTCAACTTTTGTCACAAGTCAGCAGTTCAGGACAAATCTGTCACACTGACTCTTGATGAAAAGCATCTTTGTTCTACTAACTGTAGACACATGTAACTATTACATTACATCACCACACAATTCGGGTGCACACCAGACAATTATAATAGTGCACCACGTGTTATTTCTCATACTCAGGACAACTCAAATTGTGTCTTCGTCATCAGATGGCACTGGCAGACTGCCCTCTTCCTCTGAAGATTCCAGCTCCACATCATCTTCTTCAGCAGGATCATGAGATCTTTTAGTCAATGACAACTTGTATTGCAGTGGGAGGAAATGTGAGTTCATTTTTATGAATGTGAGGTACTCAATATTCCTGTCAGATGGGCAGCTTTGCTGGTCAGTCACAATGACACCTGAAGCACTAAATACCCTTTCTGAGCTAACACTGGCACAGGGGCAGGTTAGGTACTCTGTTGCCAGAGCTGTGAGAGCAGACCAGATTTCCAGTTTACTTCACCAATACTCCAAAGGCTCATCATTTATGCTCAGCTGCTGTGGGTCATCCAGGTATGACTGAACCATACTGCTGGCAGACAGCTGCACTTGTGTGTTGCCCTCAGTTGCTTGGCATGTGGAAACACCAACTTGCTGCAGCACAGATCAGAGAGGGTTTGTACTACTGCTGCATGAGGATAAGGGGGCAGGAGCAGGCACAGTACAGGAGAAGGATGAAGAAGGTACTTTCAGAAGGGCTATTGCTCCTTCAGGATTGTCTCCAGCTATAGATCGTGCCCTTTTCTCTGTGTGCCTTACCATCATCCACTTTTCAACTTTGCCAAGAAGGCTCACAACATAGTGATCCAGATCAGCCTTCTCACCTGGAAGAAGTTCCATCATGCCATGCTCGTACCATGGATCTAACAAGGTTGCAAGGATGTGTTCATCAGAAGTGTTAATATGAATCACTCTGCAATCATCATCAAACAGCTGCATGATCCGTCAGCCAGCTCTACTCCAACAGAGTCTGCTGACAATTCAAACTGCCCCCTGACATTGACCAGTGCCTGGCGGAGCACATGCAGCAGTGGTATAATCTGACTCAGGCATGCATTTTCAGAATTAATAACCAGTGTAGAATGTTTTTAAATAGATTGAGGATTTGGATGACACTATCCATCAACATCCACTGGGATGGATTCAATGATATGGTTGACTGTGCTTCACAGTCATGCATCTGCATGACAACCAATGATTGGCTTGTACTGCTCAAATAGCCTCTCAAACATGAAGAGCATTGATTCCAGTGTGTTACTACATCAAGCTTTGACCGGTGTTGTGGTACTCCTTTAGCCTTCTGTAGACTCCTGAGCTCTGATCTTGCCAGTAAGGAGTGACTGAAATGGCTACAGGTTTTGTGACTGACAGTCAACATGCTACAGACTACTTCATGATCGAGAAAGGCCTTCACAGTCATGTTAAGGACATGTACAAAGCATTAGACATGATAAAAACAGCCATCACTGATTACTTTAACGGCATTCCATGCATTTTCACTTGCAATGAAGCCAGCCTGGAATCCGTACGGCTTCAACCAGGATGTAATGGCCTCAGTAATTCAGCTGAGTATTTTGGCAGATGTACAGTATGTGAACCATGCATGCTCTGCATACTCAATGCAGCATGCTGACAAGGACCATAGAAATATAGAAACATAGACTGATGGCAGATAAGGACCGCTTGGCCCACGTAGTCTGCCCATTTCCATACCTACAGGATAAGCTGCAGATCCTAGTTAACCAACAGCCTAGTACTGCCACTTCTCAGAGGGCAAATAGACAATGGGCATTAGTGCAAAGCATATGGTAAACCCCAGGTAAATAGGCCCAGTGTGCAGTCAAGCACATTAAACTGATAGCAGATGATGGGCCACAAGTCCAGATGCTGTGGTAAAGTGGATGCTGGGTACTGCAGAGTGGGACATTGCATGTGACACAATGCAAGCAAGGTCTATTAAAATGATGCTCTTTGCCGGTACTCATCTTAGGAGCAAAGTCCCCCCTCTGAGCATCCTGAATGCTCAGGGTCTCCCACTTGAAGAGGTGTCCACATTCAGATACCTGGGAGCTACACTGGATGAGTCTGTCACCTTCGCAGAGCATGTGGACAACATGGTTGGCCTGGTCAACAGAAATCTAGGAGCCCTCTTCAGGCAACCTAACCCATGAGGCCAGGATCCTAGTCATAGCAAGCTCTGTCCTTTCACTCATTGATTATGGTCTTGCAGTATATGGGGCCCCCTCTGATACTGTCACGAACCAGGTGAAGGTACTGCTCAATACAAGGCCTTCCAATTCATCATAGGCTCTGACAGACTTGCACATAGCTGTACTTTATATTCCCTCACTGGCTGACTTCCCCTGCGAGAACACATAAAGTACGTACCAGAGTATCTTACTAGCCAAAAAAGCACTTGGTGGCCTTGCTTCCCCTGCAATGGCCTCACTCTTCCACCCAATTCACAAGCAGTATACCACCACATGCATGGCAAAACATGCGCTGATAGTCCCCAAATATAGATCCAACCAGGGACAATGAGCTTTTGCCTGCCAGGCTACACACTGGCTAAACAAGCTTCCTACCTCCATCTCTGAGCTACCTAAAATGTCACTGTTCAAGACAGCACTCAAGAAGTAACTCACCTGAGAATCCACATGCCGATGCCTATCCTAACCTCTAACCTCAGCCTGACCCACTTTGTTCTACCCATCCACTCCCACCTCCTTAGCATCCTTCTACCCTGTCTCCCTTCTCCACAGTCCTTCCTCCTCCTACCTAACCTAATGGTATATATTGTAATTTACTGATTTGTTAAAACCATGTATTGTACATTTGTTTTAATATTGCTCTGATAAATGCTCACCTGAGCTGCCTGTAATCAAGGTAATGAATGTATTGACTAATGCTCATTTTGCTGCCTATATATAAATCTGTCTGTTACAACATTTGACGTGGAACCTTTGCAAATGAGCACATAGCTCAAATGTATTCTGATGTACAAATAAATAAATAAAGTAATTGCAAAGTGTCAGAACAGCCTTAGTTGAGAAATAAGTGCAACTTGGCACTTTGTATTTGGGTGCAGTTTTTTCCATTAGTTGTAGAAACCCAGGCTTCTCAACAAAAGAAAATGGCAGCAGGTCTGTTGCCAGCATCTTTGCAATAGCAGTGTTTAGCTCTTATGCCACAGGGTGTTTACGGTGATGTTTGGTGTATTTGGTTAAGGCAGATATAATATCTAGTTGCTTAAGCTTGGGAGTGGGATGGAATGTGGAGGAGATTGATGTACTGGCTTTAGTAGTTCTGCTTTTGTTGCTGTGATTTACTTGTCTGACAGTGGGGACATGATGGAAAAAACTGTATACAGGAAGGGGATGGCTCTGATTCAGCACATTTACTACTACCACTTGTATATACATGCCTAGGGCTTCAACCAAGAGAACAAAGGAAGCAGCGTGTGGCAACAGGGGCCACGATTGCAGAAGGAGGTCAGGAGCATGTGAGGATGCTCAGGGGGAGAGGGCTGACAGGCAGAAGCTTGCGCCCGCAAGGCATGTGGTCAGACTGCATGCTAAACAGCGCTCCAGTGGTAAACATAATATAAAAAAAAAAAGTAAAAGGCAAAACCGAAGGGTCAGGGGTTTTTGAAAGCCCGGGTATATGCTTAGCCCTCCTTTTGTTTATGGCATTTACAGCTTCTTTCACTGGGATTTGGTACTCGGGAGGCCTCATGGCCGCTAAGAGGATGGAAGAGGCCAGAGGCCTACTGTGTGGAGTGGCGTTTGACATCATCACCATGTGGTCGGCAGCAGCAAGGGTAAGGATAGTGAGGGGGGGCCGAAACAACGTGCATGGAAGCAAAGTGAGCCGGGGAGGACTTTTGAATGAAATTTCGGGCATTTTTGCTCAGATTGGAAGGAGTGGATCCCCCTTTGAACAAGCTTAGAGCCAGAGGGGTATAGGGGCAGAATAGGCTGGGAACAGCGGAAATAGTGGCCTGGAGCATTTGGTGTGCTGTTCAGGCACTGATGGAGAAGCACGCATGCTTCCTGGTTTTGCATGAGCTAATCAGGCAGCGGCTTTGTTAGTGGAAATACACGCTATCCCTGAATTTTTTTCTTTTTCCCTGGGCATTTATCGGTCAAGCACCACAGGCTGTTTGGGAAGTGGGGGGAACTGTTTAAGTATTAGTTGCAGGACTTGCCAGGCATATGTGGAGCCATGGTGGCCCCGAGTATAGGAGCAAGCGAGCAAGGACGCACCATGTGGCAAACTGATGATGTCATCTCCCATGGCCCCAGACTGAAAAGGCACCAGAGTGACTGCTCTAGGCCACTCCATTATAGCGGTACTGGCTATGTGCTAGGAAGGATTTATGGGGCTAGTATGCCTTGGGTGGGGGCTCCTTACAGTGAAAGGCAGTGCAATGCAGCACTGTACAGGTGAGGGGGCAGTGAAAGGGATTGGGCAGGACATATTGGAGATATCAACTGGCACCTGAGGCACAGGGGAAAATAATTTGGTAGCCCAGGCCCGACCCGGTGGTATGAGCCATGTGTGAGCAGAAAGCACCAAACTGCAGACCTTCCAGCAAGATTTGAAAAACAAAAAGGGAAACAGCACAAGCAGGGCAAGCAGGTACATTGGTAACGTTAAGGTTGCATTTTCCACAGTATTCTTTTGTGGTTGGATCAGGGCTTTAGGCCGGATGATAGTGGGGTGGAAAAGGCACGGAGTTAGGATTCTAAGACTTGGGTTAGAAACCCATCAACCCTCACTGGTATACAGCTGATCCTGAGCAAGTCATTTTACATCACCTAGACTGCCTAACTGGAGAGATTAATGTGTTTGTGATTTTTCTTTAGATAACACAAACCAGGAGAATGGTACCAAGGAAGCCGAAGCAGAGTAAAGAGGCCTGCTATCGAGTGGTGATGGACCTGGTGGACAAGGCAAACCAATTATTGGAGGTGGTGGAGCCAGACAGTGGGAAAAAAGGCACAAAGCAGAAGGGGAAACAGGGGAAGGGGCATGAGAGGAACAAGAGGGTGCCAAAAACTCCGAGTGGCCTGGAGCCCAGGACAGGGGTTCCTGAGCCAATGGCAATAGCTCATCTATCCTCTCTCCCCCAGTAACCCCATACCAGAGCTGGTACTGGCACCCAAGCCGATGCCAGCACCTCTGCCAGGGCTTCCTATGCCTGTTCTCCCGCCACATTTCCCACATCCGGTTCTGCCACCACCAGTCACAATGCCCACATACAGCCCAACAGGAGATCCCAGGCTGGGATCCAGCACCCTGCAGCCAGCCACAGCAGGTAATCAGGTTGTGACACTCAAGAGTAGTAGGTAGGTAGGTAGGTAGGTAAAATTTTATTTTTATACAGGTAATACATGTCATTTGGAGTAGTGTCAAAGAATATGTGGAGCAGATGTTGAAAGCCATGGGGGATACTGGCCTGGGACAGTTAGAGAAGGCTTTGGGAAAAAAAAAGGACAGGGGCGGAGAGGGGGAGCTGGGGGGGGTCGGAGGTCTGACAATGAGTAGAGAAGCTGGGGCACCCAGAGTATGGCTCAGGGACCATGTGCCCATGACCTTGAAAGAAAAGATATGGAAGGGAGAATATGTCAACATTTTCACCCTTGCGAACATTGACAACATGGATAAAGATGAAGAGAAAGACAGTTTTGAAAAGAAAGACATGGCAGCAGTAGTAGTGCTGTTAGGCAAGGGGAAGGGGGATAAGTCATGGAAAGGGAAAATATTGGACAATTGGTCCACAGGTTTCATCTACTTCACGGCGATTGTTACTGAGACGTGGCCGGAACTAGCCACCCCACTCTTGATTTACTCGCTCATAATCAAGAATGTGTATAAAAAAGGGGGCCATAGTTGGCTGAAATATGAGGAGAAATTCAGAAAAAGGATGGCACATTTTGAGGATGTGAACTGGGACACCAGGCAAATAGATCTTTGACTAAACATTTACACAGGGCCGACTGACAAGGAGGCTAAAGGGGGAGTGATGCTGAAGGCTTGTTGGGGCTTCAATAGGGCATTTTGCTCTTGCCCTAACTGTCGATTCTGACACGAGTGTTCCAAGTGCGGGGGGCACTATCCAGCATGGAAATGTAGATCCAGCTGGGAAAAAGGGTCCAGTAGGCAGGACAATTCATACCAGCAGCCTTTTCGGAATAGCCAAGGAACCTTTAGGGGGCAGCACTGGGGAAGGGGAAACTGGGAGAGAGGAGTGGGGGAGGAGAGGGCACAACAACCACACATGTCATCAGGACAACTGAACAGCCTATAGGCAGCAGTTTCCATCTGGCCTCCACACCCATCAAGGCTGAAGTCTTGGAGGGGTGTCTGAGGGAGTACCCAGACCAGGAGGTGGCACAAAAATTAAGAGCAGTTTTTCAGTTAGGTTTTAGTCAACAGTTTAGGCTAATTGGGAGGGGGACGAGGGCACAGAACCTAAAGTCCATGCAAGGGAAGGAAGAAATGCTAGCACAAAAAATACAGAAAGAAGTATTAGTATGGAAGGTGGAGGGACCATTTGCTGCCCCCTGCTGCCCAATTTGAGAATTTCACCCTTGGGGCTAGTACCCAAGAAACAGCCAGGTGAATATCGGGTGATACATCACCTGTCCTACCCTGATAGGGATTCAGTTAACGACTACATCGGGGAGGAAGATAGCAAGGTAACATACACCACCCTGGAGGAGGCGGTTCAGCTAATCAGGTCTAAGAAGAACGTTTGGTTAGCCAAGACAAACATAGAAGCAGCATTCTGACTACTACCAGTTAGGCCAGTGGATTGGGATCTGCTGGGATTTCAGGTGGGGGACATGTATTATTTTGACAAGGCCATGCCCATGGGATGCTTTATAGCATGCACTACATTTGAGATGTTCAGCACATGGCTGCAGTGGGTGTTCCAAAGCAGGTACAGTCATTAGACGGTGGTACAATATCTTGATGATTTCCTTTACATTGGGGAAGGGCATGGTGAGACAGAAAGAATCCTAAGGGATTTCAAAGATCTGTGCCAGGAACTGGGGGTATCGTTAGTAGAGGATAAGACAGAAGGACCTAGCCAGACAATAGAATTCTTAGGGCTGGCGCTGGATATCATCCAGGAGATATTCAGTCTTCCAGAGAAGAAGGTCACTAAATTGCTCTTTAATGTCTTTATAAGTGACATTGGAGAGCACCTGGAAGGAAAGATATATCTCTTTGCAGATGACACAAAGATCTGCAACAGGGTTGATACACAAGGTGGGGTGGAAAGGATGAAAAGGGACTTGACAAGGTTGGAGGAATGGTCAAATATGTGGCAGCTCAGATTCAATGCAAAGAAGTGCAAGGTAATGCACCTGGGAAACAAAAGCCCAGGGGAAGAGTACACAATGGAGGAGTGAGGTAATAACAATTACAAAAATCGAAAGAGACCTAGGAGTAATTATATCAGATGACCTAAAGGTGGGCAAGCAATGTGAGAAGGCAGTAAGGAGGGCTGGGGGGGGATACTGGGATGCATAGGGAGAGGCATCAACAGTAGAAAACAGGAAGTTGTTATCCCTCTGTACAGACAGTTAGTGAGACCCCATCTGGGAGTACTGCATGCAATTCTGGAGACCCCATCTCCACAAAGACATAGACAGAGTGGAGGCTGGTCAGAGGAGGGTAACCAAAATGGTGTGGGGTCTGCACCAGAAGACATACGAGGAGAACTAAAGCAGCTTAATATGCATACCCTTGAGGAAAGGAGGGAGAGGGGGGACATGATAGAAACTTTCAAGTATCTCAAGGGAATTAACAAAATACTAGAGTGTAGCATCTTTCAGAAGAAGAGATGTGCAAGAACAAGGGGGCACAATTTGAAGATAGAGGGGGGACGGCTCAGAGGTAATTTTAGAAAGTACTTTTTCACAGAGAGGGTTGTGGATGCATGGAACAGCCATCCTGAGGAGGTTGTGGAGTCAGGAACGGTGGGAGAATTCAAGAATGCATGGGACAGACATAAGGCAATTCTAGTTGGGGGGGGGTAGGAGGAAGTAAGCTGTTGATTAACTAGAATCTGCAGCTTATCCATCAGGTAGGGAAATAGGCAGACTAGGTGGGCCAAGCAGTCCTTATCTGTCGTCAAAATCTATGTTTCTGTGTTTCTAATTGTGTGAGTTACTGGGGAAAGTCAAATGTAGAAGGAGGGTGCAGCTCCAACAAGCACAGCAGCTTTTGGGGCATTTGAATTTCACCTGCAGAGCCATCGCACCGGATGCACTTTCACAATGCGGCTGGCATGGGCAACACAGCCACACCACTGAGTAGATAGCAATAAGGGGGCAAGTGAGGATTTGGGGGTATGGGAGCATTTGCTCATGATGTACAATGGGCAGACATTCTGGCAGGAGGAGTGGGTGTATAATACTGACCTGCAGCTGTACACCAATACGGCAGGTGGGATAAGCACAGGGGGTTATCTTTGGGGGAAATGATTCAAGGAACCTTGGCCAGAAAAATGGGTATGAAAAGGGGTAAAGAGGGATATCACTTTTCTGGAAATTTTCCCCTTATGGGTAGCCATGCTGATCTGGGGCGGGCAACTTCTGAATAGGAAAGTCACATTTTGGAGTGATAACAGGGCAGTGGTGGAAGTCCTGAGCCAGAAAAGGACAAAGTCCAACAGAGTCATGAGGGTTTTGAGCAGGATGGTCTGGCTAGGGCTGACATTGAATGTGTTATTTAGAGCCAAGCACATTGATGGTGTAGATAATGTGATAACAGATTCCCTCTCCCGATTGCAGATGGACAAATTTCGGACCATCGCACCCGGAGCAGAGCACCGGCAGACCACCATACCAGTGTACATATGGACGATTGGACTGGCAGATCTGAAATATTGTTCTGCAACTCCTGGGCCCCAAGGACCCTTACAGCGTATGAAACCTCTTGGAGGGCATTTCAAAACTTCCCGGAGCAGTACAGGGGCCAGGTAAGTAGGGCAGTGACGAGGGAACAGGTGGCCAGATTCATAGTGGCAGGGTGGAATCAGAACACGGCGCAGGTGACTATGGGGGTTCATCTGGCTGCAATAGGGCAGATATGTACACTGAGCAGGTGGGAGGACCCTACCAAATGTAACCTGGTCCACAGAATGATGCAAGGTTGGTTGCGGGGAACAGATAAGAAAAAAGACAGTAGGAAACTGATATCGGAGGGGCTGATGACACAGATGATGGAGGCATTACACCGCATCTGCAGTGCAAGGCAGGAAGCTGTATTGTTCAAGGCTCTGCACGCTACAATGTATAGTGGGGCATTTAGACTTAACAAGATGGTAGGCCATGGCAGAAAGTGGGACGGGGGCCTACTTTGGGAAGACACAAAATGGGCTGGGATGTAATAGAGGTGCTATTAAGGAGGTCAAAGACAGAACAAAGGGGTCTGGGCACCAAGGTGTGGTTAAGACAGCACCATGACACAGTCATCTGCCAAGTGTGAGCTCTGCAAGTGTATGCGGCAGGTCGCCCAAGAGAGGGCAGTCTCCTGTTATTCATACATGGGGATGGCAGGCCAGTGTTTGGGTACCAGGTGACAGCTATACTGCACAAGAGCCTAAGATTTTTGGGGGAACCTGTAGAGGGATATTCCTCCCACTCGTTCAGGATTGGGGTGGCCTCTGTTATGGCAGCACAAGGCAACAGGCCAGGGAAGATTAAGCAGAAGGGCAGGTGGACTTCTGACTGTTATAAAAAGAACATCCATAACATCACATAATAACACTGTCCCTTCCCCCCCACAGCAGGTTCAAATGGGGGGGGGGGGACCGAAGGGAAGGGACAGGGAGAGGAAAAAATGTACTATGCTAAACAGTGCGCTTGTGGTTATGCAGGGCTACCAAGGAAGCTCAAAATATGGATCTGAGGGCATTCCTTTATACACTGGGTGGAGAAATGGGCAGCCAGGTGACAAGGGGGAAAGTGGCTGTACCTGAATAGCAGCAGGATTCGTTTAGTTTGGAAAGGTCTATGGGGAATGAAGTGGGCCCAGCTGCTACCAAAGTTGAAGGAGATAAGGAAGGACCATAGACAGCCAGACCTGATCGTGGTACATCTGGGTGGAAATGACCTGGGGAGGAGGTCCTGGCTGAACATATTTTATCAAATAAAGCAGGACCTTCAGAAAATAAAGGAGCAGTAGCCGGAAGTTACTCTGGCCTGGTCTGATATCATGCCCTGTATGGTGTGGAGAGCCACAAAGGGATGGACAGAGCCAGGAAGCACAGAAATGAGTGGGTGGGCAGGTTATTTGAGTGAAGGGGAGGATTGGTCACACACCATGGTATACTGGAATGGTAGATGAATGCTACCATGGAGATGGGATACACTTATCAGGCCTGGGTCTAGCCCTGTTTAATTCAGAAATTGCTGATGCCATCGAAGCATGGCTGATGCAGAGATAAACAATATCAAAAAAAAAAAAAGGTGAAGTAAGGATAAGATGGGCTATGGGAGGGAGGGAGGGAGAGGGAAGGAAAGGGTCCACTGTCCATCGCAGCTGGAGATGGACTAGTGGAAAAATGGGGGATGAGGACAGGAAATAAGGGGGGTATAAAAAGGAAAACACTAAAAAGGTGACATAGGACTGATAAGTAGGAAGCAGGGGTATGGTGAGTACGCTCATACCCCTTTCCAGCAAAAGAGGAAGAGACTTGGCCCCCCCATGATGTACATCTGGGGGTCAGACGAAAAAGAAGAACGTAGTAGAAGTGATGACCTGGATATAATGTACATAAACATTAATTGGAAGAGACTGTAAAACTGAAAAGTGATGGAAATGGACTATGTATAGTAAACAATGATATCTTAAAATATTAAGTAAATTAATTGCCAAACTGAGCGACCACACACAACTTGTCTATGTCTTTATCGGCGGGGCTCTGGGGACAAGGGCCACTTGGCCCACTTAGTCTGCCCATTTCTCCCTACCTACTGTATTACTGCAGACCCTACTTGATCTCTGACTGTAAACTCCAGCTTAGTTTGCATAGGGCTAGGCATACCAGTTGTCCCATAGTGTGTTCCTGGCTTACCCCTGCAAATTGTTGACTTGCAGATATTGCAGACAGCCACATTGTCTTTGAACTCATCCACGGAGAAAAATATCCCACACAAGGAAAATCCCACATAAGGGACTTTCTGCTGACACACTGGATTTTCATGGGTAGGGCAGAAGGGGCCAGGGGTGCAGTTGTGGGCAAAATGGTTGCCTGTTGCTGCTCTTGCTGCTGCTTATTCCCTTGTATCCTTTTAACTTGAGGTCTCTTTACCCTGACATCAGATTGTTCCTTACGAGGGAGCAGCATAACAGGGATTGCTTTCCCTTTACCCATGACAATACTTTTTTTAATGGATGCATGGGGAGGCTGCAAAATAGGGTCAGCAACTGGGCTATTATGACCTCCCTCATCGCTATCATCATCACTGAGGGTTGTCTCAGATATCTCTGGCACTGACACTAAGGGCTGACTATCCCCCACCTCCTGTTCCTCACTACCCTTCTCTTCCACCTCGACAGTAGCAGGATGTTTGGACTGAGAATTTTCTTCCCACTCAGACTCCATCTCAAGCACACTGCACTCCAGCTCCTTCTCCTCTGCCAGGACAGTTAATTGTCCAGGACCCCCCCCTTAACAACATCCTTTCTGATACTCACTGACACTGGATGCACACCCTCATCGCTCCTAGTGCCTAACAGCTCCTGAGGTGCCTGTGACTGTGACTGTTCCTCGTCCTGAGACTCCCGGGACTGACACAGTAGTGAAGCAACATCCATGGCAGTTTTTCTTGGCAGGTTTGCATCCTGTGCAACAGTTGCCATGGGATTACTACGCCACCAACCAAAGAAACTAGCAGCTTTGATGCCAACTCCAGCTGACACTGGCACAACATGGGGCACTACTGGAACTGCACTGCCACTGAAAGTCCAAGTGCCACTAACTGTGCTGCACCCACTAGCACCTTCTCCAGCACCCTTTGCACCTCCATGTGACACCGTTTTCAAAGATCCACCAACAATGGGACTTTTTCCACATCCTCCATGCTTTCCCTTGCCCACTATGGTATGGTGTGTTTTCCTCACTAAATACCACAATAAGAAACAACACAGTACTACAGAACAGAGAATACCAGATTATTATGAGTCACAAGAAATAAAAAAAAAACTGCAGCAATATGTTTGTTTCAGCACTGAAAGCACAGACACTAAGACTTTTTTCTTATAATCAGCAAGAAAACTGTAGATGCTCAGTCAAAAAGACTATAACTGTAGATCAGAATGAACAGAACTCTTTATTCTGTAGCTATCACTTCAGATGTGAGAAGCTAGGCAGCAAGAAATGTGTGCTGCCACCTGATACATCCCTCTGCACCCTTTATGACTGCAGAGCTGCACCCCATGTGACTACACAGTTGAATGCAGAGTAATTTCAGCTTTCCGCACTATGGCAGAATGAAACAAGAAAGCAAATTAGGCAGTCCTTGGGTTTTTAAGAATTCAGTAGAAGAAACTCGAAATAAAACCAGGAGCAGTGGAATAAATGAAAAAAATGAAAACAATATAAAGGTTGATTTGCTGACACTACAATGCTGCTGCTCTATAGGTTGGGTGGTTAGATTCACTATGTGATCTTAAAATGTACAATACCACCTAAAGAAAAACAAACATTGCCATACATTGCTGGCAGAAAAAAATCCTCCTCAGAATTATATTGCAAACGACGGATAAATAAATGATCCGGTGAAATAAATGGCAAGAAACTTTAACTCCACAGTTCATGACTATAGTTCCGCTGTTCGTGAATAACTACAGCAGTATGAGATGAAAAATCACAGTAAATGTTTGAAAGTTTGGAATTTTGCCACAGGGGAAAGGGCAGAAAATTCCACAAAAGTTTAGAAATTTCACAAAACTCCCATGAAAAGCAACTTTTCCCCAGCTCTAATTGCCAACAATGTTACCATTAATCAAGGTGCACTGCTGAACCAGGCCTCACAAGGTGGGCCCAGAGGTCCCAATGGTGGGACAGTACAGGGTCAGGAGGCTGCAGAGGTGATGACGGCCCCAGGAAAGCAAGACCAACAACAATTAGGGGACACTCCAGCAGGTGGCGCCCACAGGGGTAGCAGGACTGATAGGAGTAGTGTCACTTGGGGTGTCCAGTGTGACTGACAGGGTACAAGCAGAGCAAGCAGTGTGGCAGATTTGTGGGTTGGAGAACCTTGGCAGTGGGCACGCAAGGGCAGGTCAGGCAGTGATGCATGGGGCATCTGTGTTGCAGCCACCAGCACAAGACAGCCCCCACCCCAGTGAGGTGCAACTGGCCCCCCACTGGGCATACGTGGGGGCTGATGACCCCTTGGATGCTAATTTATCACCAGCCATGAGGGAAAAGAACTATAGAAAGAGGAGCATATCAAGATATTTGAGTTGTTACCCAAGGAGCTACCTGACTCAAGTGACACGGAGAAGGTTCAGAAAGAGAAGTTGTATAGGCAGAAGGTACCACTGACCTTCAAGAACTTGGTGGCTGTGTTTGATATTGTTATAATGATTTACTGTGGGAAGTTTCCTCAAAAGTTAGGGCAGCTCATTAAATACAGGGACAATATTATGAGTGCCCACTTAGCTGATGAAGGGAATGCTTGGCTGAATTATGAAAAACTCTGGATGAAGATGGAAGGGAGCCAGAAATGCGGTGGGATGAAACAGACCATGGGTTATGGTCACAGCACATGATGTGGGCCAAACTGGCCAATGTGGTCTACGTGGCCAGTGGACATATCGTGCCCAAGATGCCATGGAATGATCTGAACATTACCTGCCATCAATTTAACGAAGGGAAGTGGTTTTGAGACTTTTGCAAGTTCAAGCATGGATGCAGTAACTGCAGGGGGAAGCACTAGGCAGTATCTGCCACTGAGGCAGCAGTTATAATAGAGGGAAGAGCCAGCACACTGAGGGCAAGCAGTGATACAAAGCAGCCCAAAAGGCTAGCAAAGTCCCCCATAAACACTGAACACCTCCAGCCTTGGTTTGACCACTACCTCTGACAGCAAAGCATGTTATCTGGTGGATGGTTTCACAAACGGTTTTCCCATTCCATACAATGGCCCAAGGGTGTATACCATGGCCTGCAAACTAAGATCAGTGTGCTCTTTGAGGCATGTGGTCACAGCTAAAATAAACAAATTCTAGCCAGAGCCAATAGGGCTGTGAAGAGCTACCAAATGACCAATGTTACACATGTGTGTAGAAATTATTCAATGCCCAGGTGTAACTTGGCCATTTTTTTAAACAGGTGTTGCACCATATTTTCAACATGGCCTTTTTTGAACCCCTCCTCATGAAGAGTGCCAGTGTCATTTTGTTCACTTGTCCCGAAAGGTGATTTTGCAGAACAAACACACTCTTCTGTACCATAGGTGCGAAAACTCATTTTGGGAAGGTTGTGGAAAATGACAGCTGTACTGTTTTGAAGGAGGTCTGCAAAAATGGCAATGTTGAAAATGTGGAGTGAAAATATTAAAAAGTGACAAAGTTAGGAGTGTGCATAGAAACTGCACAAAGCACGCTTGCAACACAGTCATTTTTTTTTGGAATTTGTTCACCAAATTTGCCACATGGGCTTTTTGGGACCCAACTTCATGAACAGTGGCACTGTCATTTCATGAATCTGTCTCAAAAGGTGATTTCATGCAGTGACTGTGAAATCACCTTTTGGGACCTAGGAACAAAATAACAATTACAGTTTTCATGAGCTGGGGTCCCAAGAACCCCATGTTGAAAATTTAGGGAACACAATTCTAAAAAATGGCTGAGATATCAGCATAAGTTGAAAGCCCCATTGAATGGCATTACAGCAGGCTTACCTTCGATTCTTCAGTTCGTGGTTTGGCTTTGAAGAGTGCGGACGTGTCCTGGTCCAGAGAAGATGACAGTGCCGAACTCCAGAGGTAAGTATGGAGTAAGGGGCATGTGGGGAGGTGGGTGCTCAGTGGTAGAAAACTGGAGTGATGACGAGGGATTGTTTTCTGTTTTACAAAAAAAATCATTTGGGCACATTGGGGTGGGCTCCCAATGTGCCACATGAATTGGGGGGGTACATAATGCCAACATGGGGATTGGGCACCCTGATGTCAGCGGTGGTGGGTGGGGAGGCACAGAATGCAGCAGAGCTGTCTGCATCCAACACAGGAATTGGGCACCCTGATGTCGGTGCACAAAACTAAAAACTTTGAGCACACTGGGATGGGCTCCCAGTGTTCCAAATGAGTTTAGGGGGCCAAAGAATGCCACGAAGCTGGCAGCAGCAATGCAACTGTGCATGTGCAGCACTCATGCATACACAGTTGTGGTGAGTGCCATTTTGCCGTACTTGGTGCCACCAGCAGAACTGCACATGTGCACTAGTTATGCATGCACAGTTCATGCCATGGAATGTGGAATTAACAACCAAAATATTGTGGCTGTTATTCCTTAGCTGCCGATCGTGGTGGAGGGTTTTAAGCTCCATTGGGCTTTCATAAGAATACTTCCAAAAGTCCAATGGAAGTTTCCATGATCGAACATTTTTAGAGCTGCAGAGTGATTGCAAAATGGCTGTAGGCTCCACCCACAGCTCTAAAAAGGAAGTGGAGCCAGGAAGAGTGGCTGGAACTTTTAGCGAGCCACCCATGAACCTGCTCAGGATCTCGCCCCTGGTGGTGGTTCCCAAAAAGGCATCAGATGAGTACAGGCTGATGCACCACCTGTCATATTCCAAGGGCACATCTTTGAATGACAATATCAATGCAGAGGACAGTGCAGTTAGCTACGTGCCTTTTGATGTAGCAGTTAGGCTTACTCAGTGGGCAGGCAGGGGTGCCCTGTTGGCCAAGAGGGACATAAAGTTGACATTCTGCATATTGCCAGTCAGATAAAGTGATTTTTACCTATTGTGATTTTCTTTTGATAGCCAGTTTTATTACGACATGGCTATGATGATGGGTTGTGCCATCTCATGTGAGGCTTTTGAGGCGTTTAGCCATTTTCTAGAATGGGAAATGAAGGTCTTTTCAGGGAACAGGAGGATAACACATTACCTGGATGACTTCCCCTTTATTTGTACCCCAGCTATGGGTGAATACAGAGACACACTGAGGGCATTCACACAACTGATGGATTGGTTTGGGGTGCCACTGGTGGGGGAAAAGACCAAAGGGACAACAACCAAGCTCACGTATTTAGGTATAGAGTTGGACATGATGGGAATGGACTCCAGGTTGCCAGATGAGAAACTGGAACCACCAAGGGAGTTGATAGGGGAGGTTCAGTCAGCAAAGAAGGTAGCATTAAGGACACTGCACTCAGTGATTGGCCATTTCAATTTTGTCTGCAAGGCAGTGGTCCCAGACAGTTGACATGGGCGACAAGGGGTACGCTCCAAACACATCACCACATTAGAGTGACCGCAGACATGAGGGCAGATCTGGAGGTATGGGATACTTTTTTGAAGCATTTCAACAGGGTGTCAATGTGGCAGGTAGGGATGATATTTGTGCAGGATTGTCAGATGGTGACTGATGCTGCTGTGGGAGGTGTTAGTTATGGGGCATATTTTCAGGACTCCTGATTCACTGGTCCATGGGATGACAGCTGGAAGAAGGCAGGCTTTAGAAAAAATGTGACTCTGTTGTAGTCATTTCCCATAGTGGCTTCTGTTTCTGTATGGAGTGACAGGTTGGCTAGCCACAGGATGTTATTTCAGTCAGATAATATGGCAGAGGTGAGTATTTTGAATGCCCGGTCATCAGACTCCACAGAGGTGGTGAGAGTACTGCACATATTTGTGCTGCACTGTCTGCAGCTTAACTTCACATTTAGGGCTAAGAATGTACCAGAAAAAGACATTGTTATTGTGGATTCGTTGTCTCACCTACAGTTTGAACACTTTTGTCAGGTAGCCCCAGGAGCAGATGTGAACCCAGTCCAAGTTCCTTCATGCTTATGGCAGACAGTGTTCCTCGAACTGCTGAACTGGTACAGCACAATTTGGCCTCTGGAACATGGTGTAAATATGAGGTGCATTTGAGGGCATTTTAGGAGTTTGGGAGGCAACATGGGAAGCGGCTGGATAGTTTGCAGAGCCCAGGGTTGGTGAAACAGTTTCTGCATTCACTCATGGAGGGTGGCAGATTGCTGGCTTACATATGCAGTCATTTGTCATCAATAAGCTTCTTTCTAAGATTCAGGAACTCAGTGATGTGATTGGCTTGTTTAGCTTGTGAAAAATGGTGGACGATAGAAATCCTAGGAGGGCTTATTAATAGGACTCAGCAAGTTATCTCTCCACACATAGGCCTCATTTATACAGGCCTACTTGAGGAATAAACTCCTGACACCACTCGTTTGAAAGGACATTGGGAGAAGCTACTGGGCTATACTCTTACAGATGATGGGTGGGCTAGGGCATGGGCCAATGCTTACGGTACCTGTAAGGATACTGCTGGTAGGCAGATGCAGCTTAAGATACTGCTTCTTTGGTATAGTACCCTAGCTCTTCTGCATAAAATGCAATTGACCTATAGCTCTGCATGCTGGTGGTGTAATAATGCTGAAGGCATCCTTCTCCACCTCCTATGGGAATGCCCCAGCATAAGTAACTGGTGGGACAATGTATGTTCTGTTATGGAAAAAGATATGGCCCTCCCCATTCACCAGGATGCATCTTTGATTGTCTTGGGGAACATCCTGAGGATTTGTACCCACCACAAGCCACAATATGAGTGGTTTATAGTTGCTATCATGGAAGCCAAGAGGCTTTTACTCCAAAGATGACATACTAAGGATGTCCTGCTTACAAAGGAATGGATAGATGGTACATTTTGCCCTGCTGGTTATGAGCAGTTATCATATCTAGTGGTGGGTAAGGGCCATTGAAATGAACAAGTCTGGGATCCTTTTTTGACTATGTTTGCCTCATAGTTCCCATTGGGTACTGATGAGACTCCCGCACCCCCGACCACATTCCTGTGGTTCTGATCTTGGAAGTAACACTGGGATGACTGCCTTCAGTCCCCCTGTCATGGGTGATATTCTCGCCCATTAGGAGTCCATCTTTCTCCCTTCTTCCTTTCTCTCCTGGGTGGCAGTACCCAGTTTTTTTTTTATAAGAGTTATTCACTTTAGTGTTCTAATGTTTGCTGTTACCAGTTGGATATTATTGTTGTTCTTTTCTTTGTCTTATTAGTGTTTTTATTGATAGGTGATGGATTAAACTACAGAGGACAACTTGTTTATCTTATATGTCCATTTGCTTATGCACAGTTGTATTATTAATATTAAATGAATAGTGGCATGCATTATATTGCCATTTGTGGGTATCTATAAGGGCATCACATGATTCTTATGTATTGTGCAGTAATCTCAGTAAATTTGTTAGTCTGTAATCCAAGCAACAAGTTCTTGTTCTGGCCAGGTTCTGAGATGGCATCAGTTTTTGTGTAAGGTTGAACCTGTACAATTGAAAAACTTAATGAACTATCAATTTAAAAACAAAATGGTAGATGGTTGGGATGGTTCAGGGACAATCCTAAGGATGCTAGGAAACCAGTGAATAGCTTATTGCTGGGGGAGATTCTGGCTGCTTGGGTCATGTTTGCTCATCCATGGCTGAGGCATAGCTGTTAAGGGCAATGTTTGCCTGTGCCTTTTTTGGGGCATTTCTGGTGTCAGAGCTAGAGGCAGATTCTACGGTTTTGGCAGAGCATAACATTCAGTTCAGGGACATTAGAGTGCTTGAGGACTGCTTAGTGATACAATTGAATTGGCAAAAGACAGCCCAACTGGGACAAGCATGGCTGGTGACACTGCACAGGGTGCCAGGGCACATGCTGTGCCCTTGGGGTTTTGTTTGGCAAATACCTGGCACATAGGCCAAATGAGTAGGGGAATTTTTTCATTTACAGTCATGGGAGGCCAGTAATGAGGCATCAGTTCATGGTGGTACTGAGGAAAGAGGTTTAGGCTATGGGCAGAGATCTCAGGGAATATAATACACACTCATTCAGGATTGGGGCTCCCACAGAGGGAGCACAGTTGGATTGCCAGGAACAAAAGATAAAGGATTTTGGCAAGTAGATTTCACATCACTGCAGGTATTTGGAGAGCTGGCATTAGGGTGTTGAGCCATTAGGGTGAAAAAATCAGGATTCGACACCCCTCTCTGAGGTCTAGCAGCCCCAGAGTTGGTATCTATAGTTAGTGGCATGTGGGAGCACAGCCCCCCACAAGTGGGGATGCTGGGGTCAGTGACAATCCTGATTGGTACCCTAATGGCTTGACTCTGTAATGTTGGCATGTTCTGAGGGTGGAACCAATGTCCCAGACATAAAAGTGGTACATTAGGCCCATGCATGTGAGTGGCAGTTCTGGGCAGGTGGCCACTGATGTAACAGATGCTAACTAATGTGGATTATCATTTCAGGTCTGTTTTCCACAGTCAAGAAAGATATGGGTGATGGGACATTCACTTGTCAGAAGAGTGCACAACCGGTTGGCATGTCAGGCACTAGAAACATAGCTGGGGATACCCTAGGAGAAGGCAGTGGTATATTGGTGCAGAAAAGGGGGCATGTAGCTGTGGGACTTGATCCCTAGAGTGAAGAAGATGGGGCTGCTCAACTCTCCCCCGGATGGTCTGGTTATCCACCAAGGTGGTAATGACTTGGGCCATTGGTCCTCCTTAGATTGATCCAGATGATCACAGCAGATCTGGGGTGTCTCAGGCAGCAGATACTGGACATGTTACTGGTATGGTCCAGAATAGTGTCTTGCATTAAGTCGAGGATGATTAAGACAGTGAGGCTATTGCACAGGATCCTCAAGGAGGTGAATAGAGAGGTGTCTCGATTTTGCCTTTCAGTGGGGATCCAAGTGGTTCATTATCATTAACTCATGCCAGACTGCGGAGGCTTGTATGATAACAATGTACATTTTTACTATTTGAAAAATGGGGCACCAAATGATGTCAAGCCTTACAACTAGTTGCATCTTCGGCCATTGTGACAAAAATATCTGAATACCTTTAGTCATGATGGAACATGATGCTTGGAATCACAGTTGTAGGAGTGGTGGAGGGACATTGCAGGGCCATAATGTTAGTTAGGTAAGATAATTCAGTGGTGATAATGCAACTTAGGCCATTGTGAGAGAAGTATTTGGATACCTTTAGTCTTGATGGAGCATGATGCTGGGCATCACAGTTGCAGGAGTGTTGAAGGGGCGTTGCAGGGCCATGATGCTAGTATAGGTAAGGTGATTCAGTGGTGATAAGTGCTTTATAAAGTTCAATTCCACATGTGGAATTCTACTGGCATGGCCTATTACGTGTCTATAACTTTCTGAGCAAATTTTGCCAATTAGTTATTTCTCAAGTATCTACAATAAATGTCAACCTACTAAATCACATTTATACAGCCTAATGAAATTACCAGACTTTTTACTTTGGTATGCATACCAAATCTTGAGTATGGAACTACAATAGCAATGGAGCTGTAAACATTCAAATATTTTGAACATTTTCACACAATTCAACAAATAAATTGTGAAATTGTGAACTCCTGTAATGCACAAGTTATGTAACCAAATACTCCTCTATTTAGCAGTTTCAAAAACTCTTCCAAGAAAGTATGCACATAAATTTTCAATTTATCTAGTTCCTACGCTGGACAATGTTGTAAGCATTGAAATATTTTCAGAAATGTTCACATGAATAATAATTGCCACAATCTGAGTCCCAATATCTTCCTTGCCCCTAATCCAAATGTAATGACAGGAACATTCCAGGGCCCCTCCCATACAGTAAGCATGTTAAATTTCATATCTCTTGCTGTAAGACTGAGTTATGACCGAGTAAAGAATTTTAGAAAATTCCACAAAATTTTGCAAAATGTCATAAAATATGGGAAATTTCATGAAAATTTCCATAAAATCAGAATATACTAATTTTGCCCAGCCCTGGTCCCAACCTCTCTGTATCATTACATCACATTAGTGGAGGGGAGGTTATCCTACAGGTCAAAAAGTTGGATGCAGAATTGAGTAAGACCACCCTAAGGTGGGAGTTCCACTTGTACAGGTTTAGGTATATGGGGAGTCGGGTTCCATGTCATAATAGTGATCACAAAATAGCGATCGCTATTATGGCGAGTGTATAACGTCAGAAAGCAAATCAGTGATACACACTCCAGGGTGACCTGACATCCGGACAAGAAAACAAGTGTTTTTTTGGGGGGTGGCTGTGCCCCCTGAACCCCCTTTAAAAGGATTCTCAATTACAGTGGGGTGCATGTTGGGAAGGGGGCAATGCCCATGCATTGGGATAAAATTAAGTGCCACAGGCAGTGGCAAAGGTTTCCCATACCTGGTCCCGAACCCTGTACCTGCCACACCTGAGCTAGCCACTCACATCACCACACCACACCACACAGCTAGCTCAGCGGCACCAGGTACAGCAGTCCCCCAAAACCTCTTCCCTCTTCCCTGTCCCTCCCCTTCACCTCACTATCCCCCCCTTCCTGTCACCCTGCAGTACACTTGTGGTCACTTAGTATTGCTATCCTTCCAGGGTAGCCCAGGAGGAAAGCATTGAATATAGGTCGCCATTTTGATGTTCGCTCATATTCAGTCACCATCCTCACTGGATACCAGGGAGTTGGGATTACGCTGGTACAGGGATAATTTTGTTTATAAATGTTCATTCTGTATTAGTCCCTTGAGGTTAATGGCTGTTCTTAGTCCAACTGTTAGAAGAAGTATGAAAAAAATACATAAAATGGGACTGTTGGAATGCAGCATTACAAGATCTGAAAGATCTGTCACTGATGTCCATATAGTGTGGTGGAGGTCTCTCAGTCTTGGGTATTGTGGTGATGGGGGGATGAGAACCAGGGATGTAGTCCACCAAGTTCAGTAGTTCTGAGAGCAGCAAGAGGGGATAGAATGAAGGTTTTAGTGAGTAGTGTGAGTGTGTTGCCATAAGCAAGAAACAGGTAGTCAGAGAGCCAGGGTCATTGATAGAGTGCTAAGAAAGGGGAAGGGGGGTAGTGCCAGTTAAAAAAAGCTTAGTGTAGTTTCCTTTTGCTGTGTTCCAGTTCAGCCTTTCCCAATTAATTCTGTAACAATCTTTATGTTTGCTTCTCTGAGGTCTGTCCCTTAGCTTGGTTAAATGGGCTATTGTCTGTCCTTATTATCTTACTATAGAAACTATCAGCTGTACAGAATATGATGCTGGGGGCATGTCTGGGGATGATGCTTAGCTATGCATGGCTTCGGTTATCACTGTGACAGTATTGGGTTTTGTAGTGCAGGAGTTGACTCTGCCTCTGTGTTCCCAGCTTCCTTTCCTGCATTTTATTACGCCTTAACATTGTGTTGGTGGAAGCGCTGTCTAATAGTAGAGCCATGGGGGAGGGTTCTCAGTCCCTGTAGTCACTCAGATTGTACTGCATGAATGTGCATATTGGAGTTCAGGAGAAGATGACTGCGTCATGGCTGTGTGGTGGACCTCACAACCTTCTTGCACTGTAGGCCTGACTTTATCAAGGAGAGCTGCTTTTAAGTGCCAGAGAAATGACGTGGTTTATGAAAAGCAGGAAGTGCTGCTTCAAAGGTTAGTGGCTCCTGCTGGGGTCAGTAGAAGAGAGGAGAGAGAATGCAGGGTTATCTGGCAATAGAAGTCAAAGGATTTCATATTAAATTCAGTGGAGCCCTAGTCTACTTTTTCCTTTGCCTCATCCCCACTACTGTTCTGGTAAATGCTGGCTGCTATATGTTATAATCTATATTTAGCTGGTGCAGAAAGAGAACAAGATTTCTATGATATCTTGTAGAATTGTAAGGGTATGCCTTTGTCTGGAGTCATCATTGTTGGGTACATCATGGTTACAGTCTGTGGATGTTCACTGAGGCAATGAGTATTGCTTTTGGTTGCAGATGGATGCCCTTGGAAACTAGCATTGTGAAGGTGTCTTCTGGGGTGTGGTACAACTTGGGCATGTTTGGTAAAAACACCATTAATTTGGCAGGAATGAGTGTTTGAAATTTTAGTCCCTTAACCTAGAGGGGCTTGAAGAATCTTTGGTACTCTTTACAGTGGGCCAGGACTGCAGGGGTGTAATCGAGATCAATTAACACATGATTCCCTTCAAAGTCAAGTGCTACTTTTTTCCATGCAACTGATGGAGACGCTCCTTAGTTTGGTAACTTAGAAACCTAGCCACAATGCCTTAAGGATGGGCTTTGGGGTTCTTAGGTGTGGGACACAATGTATGGTGAGCCCTATCTATGTTAAAGACACAGTCTGTTGGCAGGTTTAAGATGGTTCCCGGTACTTTCTCAATAAAGGCAATGATGTGGGTGCCTTTGGTATCCTCAGGAATTCTGTAAATAAGCACATTTTGTCTTCCTGCAAGGTCCACTGTTTCGTCCTGCAGTCTAGAAGAGATTTTAGTGAGCTGGAGAAGTAAGCCCACATTTCCTCAGCCCACGTGTCAAACTCCATGACAGCAGATTCATGTTCCAAAGCCATCTTTTGAAGCCATTGCTATACATTTTGGAGCACTGTTAACAGCCTTGCATTTTCTGCTCTGCAGGCATGGAACTCTGATAATATCAAATTGTCTTGTTTTCTTAGGTCTTTGCATGGTCATAACTGTTTTGGTTGGTGGGGCAGACAAGGTGATGGCCTCACTGAGGAAGCTATCCTCTTGAAATCCCTCTGCATCTAGCAGGTAGGCTCCAGAACTATGGTGGTTTCATCTCCCTATTGGCTTTATAGCCTCTGGTAGGTGATTGTTTATTATTCTTTGCTAAAATATCCTAGTTTTGAGGCTTTTTTTGTTAGTGGGTGGCTCTGAGCTCAGAGTTTAAGCATCCATGATGCAAGTGATGTCACCAGAAGTCCTTTCTTCAATATTTCCATGACCATAGCCTTGTTGCACACTACCTTTAATGCTTTTCTATCACTACTCCCCTCAGGGAAATCCCTATCTATCCTTATCACACCTATAATTCTTAAGCTTTTTTCGGCTGATATTATTCCAGTCAGAAATGATGGCACAGAAACCTCTGCTCAGCAGCTCCAATGCTTTTGAAAGACCTTACCCCAGACTAACTCTGACTGATTCATTGCAAGTCCCTTCTGAAGATTATCCATTTCACCTCCCCTTTTTAAACCCAAACTCCTGACACCCCATCATCCTTTTCATGTGCTACCCAATCATTTTATAACACTGTGGGCCTAATTTTAAAATGTTAGCACTGTGACAATAGGATCAGCACCACCCTAACTATGATTAGCATGGCCAACAGCCTGTTAGCACAGCTGTTGCTATTCATAAAAGCACAGTTAGTGTGGTGCTAATGTGTTAGCATGGCTGCACTAAGACCAGTAGCTAATGAAAATGATGTGTATCCCCTGCATAGAGGGTACAGTGGTATGTTAAATGGTTCCTGGAAGCACTGACTGCCAGCACTGCTATATAAAATGCTTCCTGACTCATGCTAACAAAGTGTTTATGACAGCACATTGTTATAACAATGGACCCTGGCTTCAGTCCCTACCCCTCACCACCAGCTTTGCCCAGTTTCAGCAAAGGAATACATTCCCTGGTAGTCTAGTGGCCTCCCTCACCCCTGTTCATGGTGTTAAATAAATAAAATATATATATATATTCCATTCCCTCATTTCTCTGGTGCCAGTGGTATCCCCCTTGCCCAGTCCCATAATGTTTGCATCATGCATACCCGAGTCCCAGAGCCAAGATGGCAGCAGGCACTTACCCTCCTCTCAGTGCCACTGCCACTGCTGACCACCATCTGACTCTTGTAAGTAAATGCCAGACTGACATACAAGTCATGATATTGATATTGTACTTGCACAAGTACAATATAGACACAGTGACATATATGTCAGGTTTGTATTTACTTAGGTGCATCAGAGAATGACCTGAAGTGGTCATGAGTGGAGGGTAAGTGCCAGCTGCTGTCTTGGGGCAAAGGCTCATGGGAAAAGGAACAAACATCAAGGGCCAAGGTGAATGAAAGGGATGCCACTGGCACCAGGGAAATAAATTATTTAAAATCAGACTGGACGAGGAAGGGGGTACCACTGGCATCTAGGAATGGGATATATATTTTAACAAAGTAGTACTGTGGTGATGGAAAGGGAACCATAGAAATAAAGAAACTTAGATGATGATGACAGAAAAAGAACAACAGTTCATCTAATCTGCCCATGTTACCCTGTCATACCCAGGGACCTATTGTCTCTGTTGAGTCTAAACTTAACCTATTCCCCCTTTTGCTCTCCATAGAAAAGAGGGTGTAGACAAGGTGGATGTCAAGGGAGTGAGAACAAAGGACGCAGAAAGAGAGGTGTAAAAGAGACAAGAAATACAGAGAGTAACGAGGGAAGAGGGGAGTCAGAAGAAGTTATGGGGAGCAGCAGAGATAGAAAGATGGGGAGGAAAGGAGGAGTGCTGGCAGGGAGAGATAAAGGGTTGAAGAGAACATGAGGTGTCTTGAAAATAAAATTCCAGACTTGTAGGAAATTATGGTGGAAGTGGCCATAGATCTGGTGGCCTTGACTGAGTCCTGGTGCACTGAAAATCATGACTTGGACATGGCCATACCAGACTGCTTGCAGTTCAGAAGAGATAGGGAAGGGAGGAGGGGCCATTCTGTATGTGAGGAGGGGTATCTGGCAATAGAAGTGCAAGGGAACCTAGAGTTAAAGGAAGGGCTGGAGGTGCTGAGGGTCACCATGGAGACAGGAGCTGGGGTCAGTATTCATACTTTGGTGATATACAGACCACCAGCACGGGGGGGGAGCCGGATAAAATAATAGGGAAAAACATCAGCAGGATGACAAAAAAGGGGGAGGCGCTGTTAATTGGGAACGTTAAAGGAAAGTGCCCTCAACCTGTTTTCTGTATACTTTTCTCAGTTGTAGGCATGAACAATGATTCCCTATCATGCATCACTCTAATGCCATCCTAATTTAAAAATAAATGAGGTTGCTTTACTGTCTTTTGCCTTGGTGTGCAAACCTGTTTGCCTCCATTCCAAAGGTCATGACCCCACTCATGTAAGGCAGAATGGGAGTTCATGATGCATATATACACAGACCAGCAGAATTTATACTCTCATTCAGTTCTGTTATATGCCTGGTGAAGTCCCTGTATTCTCTAAAAACATTTTTTTTTCTAACTCAGATACACTTTAAACTACAGAAAACAGTAGGGCACTTACTTACTATGCCTTGACAAGTTTCATGGCAAGCCTAAGACAAGAAATAGAGACTGCAGAGGACAGCAACAGCACTGATTAATACAGTGTAACTACTGCATGCTTTGGCACCAAACATCATAAAATTCCAGGATGCCTTACATGAGTTAGTTCATGACCTCTACAATGAAGTCAAACAGCATTTCACACCAGACTTAAGTACATTCATTTGCATTTAAATTCTGATGAAATTAGGAGGGTGCAATAGAGGCAATTACTGTGCATGCCTACAAACTACACAGGGAAACAGAATAAAAGGCTGAGAGACTTTCCCTCTCAATCTGCTAGATGTGGATTGGAGCCTTCCAACTGCAGCTTCGGCAAGAAGCAGGGCCATCCTTGACTCCCTGCTGGAGCTGTTTCTTAGGCAGCTAGCCAGAGAACCCACTAGGGACAGGGCAATACTGGACCTGGTGCTTACTAACACAGACAGTATTGCAGACGTCATAGTGCGCTCTCCCCTGGGAAACAAGTGATCGCAGTACAGTGCGGTTCAACATTTAGATGGGTATGGAGGCAAACCACATTAAGACAAGGGTCCTGGACATTAGGAGGGTGTTTTTTAAAGAAATAGGAGACTGCCTCAGAAGCCTACTAGCACAAGAGGATTGCCATGGAGTGGTAGAGGAACAGTAGAGAACATTAAGAGAAGTCATAGGAAAGGCAACCAGCCTCTATGTGAAGGAAGTGATCAAAAGCAGGAAGAAAAAAATACCATCATGGTACTCTAGGAAAGTGGTCACAAAGGTGAAGCAAAAAAATGGGTAGCATTCAGAAGGTACAAAGAAATGCAGAGGGATGAGGATTAATAGGTACGCCAGATAAAACAGAGGGAAGCAGGTAAGACAGTGAGGGGAGCAGAGGTGCAAACAGAGGAAAGGATAGCCAAAGAGGTAGCAAAAGGGGACAAGACTTTATTTAGGTACATAAGTGACAAAAAGAAGGTAAGGGGAAGAATAGTAAAGTTAAGGAAGATGGAAGAGGGAGACTGTGCAGAGAAGGAGGATCAAGAAAAAGCTGACATCCTGGACAAGTAATTCTGCACAGTCTACACAGTGGAGGAAGAGGGGGACAGACCACCAAGGTGCAGCAGGAACATTGGGGATGGGAGAGAGGGGCACAAGTCCATTTTCAGAGCAAAGAGTCCTGAAGGGACTTACATATCTGAAAGTAGACAAGGCCATGGGACCGGACAGGGTACACCCAAGGGTGTTAAAGGAATTAAGGGAGGTGCTTGCTGCACCACTGACAGCCTTATTCAACAACTCACTGGAAACAGGAGTGGTTCCAGAGGACTGGAGCAAAGCATATATAGTTCTGCTCCATAAGACTAGCAGCAGGGAGGAGGCTAGCAATTACAGGCCAGTGGGTCCTATGTCAGTAGTGGGTAAATTAATGGAAACTCTGTTAAAGTAAAGGCTAGTGGAGTATCTTGATTGAATGGATTACAAGGCCTGACGGAGCATGGATTTATGGGGGGCATGCCAAATGAATCTGATTGATTTCTTCAACTAGGCAACCATGAAAATAGATCAAGGAAGGGCAGTGGATGTGGTCTACTTGGACGTCAGCAAGGCCTTTGAAGCTGTACCACCTAGGAGACTGATAAAGCAATTAAGCAGTCTAGAGGGATCCAAAGTGGTAAACTGGTTAAAAAAAACTGGCTAATGGATTTGTGACAGAGAGTGGTGGTAAACAGCACTCATTCTAATGAGGGGAGGGCAACCAGCGGGGTGCCACAGGGCTTAGTACTGGGACCAGTTCTCTTTAATGTCTTCATAAGTGATATTTCAGAAGACCTGGAAGGGAAGGTATGCCTTTTTGCAGTTCATACAAAAATCTATAATACGGTAGATGCTCAGGAGGAGGAGGTGGAAAGAATGAGTAGGGACCTGAGAGAACTCTAGGAGTGATTGAGGGTATGACAGCTGGGGTTCAATGCCAGAAAGTTCAAAATCATGCACACAGGACACAGAAATCCAGGGGCTGAGTATAAAATCAGAGAGGGGTGCTGATGGTCACAAAGCAGGAAAGAGACCATGGACTTATCATATCTGATGACCTCAAATAAGCAGGGTAGTGGGACAAGGCAGTGGGCAGGACCACTGGGATGCAGTGGTGCATAGGGAGAGGTATCACCAGCAAGAGGAACGAGGGAGGTGATGTTACCACTGTATCAGTCACTGGTGAGACCCCACCTGGAGTACTGTGTCCAGTTCTAGAGGCCACATCTCAAAAAAGACATAGACAGGGTGGAGGCAATGGTGTAGGGGTTATATCAAAAGCCTTATAAGAAGAGACTAAGGGATCTTAACATGTACACCCTTGAAGAGAGAGAGAGGAAAGGGGGGGACATGATAAAGACCTACAAGTATTTCACAGGATTGATTACCTTCACGGCTACTAACCCATTTTGACTTTTTTGTTAGTATACTTTGCAGCCTAATTTCCAGAACCTGTTTGTCTATCAGTAGCTTTTCTGCCACTCTCTGGCAATGACCCACTGTTCTCCATAATGAAAACTGAGCAGAAGTAGTCATTCAGCATGTCTGCTGTCTGCCTATCTTTCTCTATTAGCCTGCTACCCTTCTTTAGTCTGACAATCCTCCTTCAAGCTTTTTTTTTCCTTATATATCTAAAAATAAATGTTTCCTGTCCCTTGTTCCCCTCTGCAATATGCAGTTCTGTTTCTACCTTTGCCATCTTGATTGCCCTCTTGGCCTCTAGTTATTTCCTGAAACTCTGTCCCATTCCTTATCCCCCTCTTTTTCTTTGTACCTTATAAAGGCCTTCCTTTTCACCCTCACAGCCTCCCTGACCTTCTTAGAGAACCAAATTGGTCTCTTATGCTTGTTTCTCTTGATAACGTGTCTTGTGCATGTTTTAATTGATGTAAGAATGGCACCTTTTATAACCCCCCTTATCTTTCATCTATTCCCCCAATGCTGTCTGCCTCAGCTAACCTGCCCTGGACTAGTTCCCTCATTTGGTTGAAAACTGCCTTTCTGAAGTCCAGCATCACAGCCTTAGACTAGGGGCTTACTGGTGCCCAATGCCAGCTCAAACCATAGAGTATTGTGGTCGCTGGACCCCACTGGTTCCCCAACATGCACCCCATCTTATTCATTCTGAGCTGGTGATTGCCACATCAAGAATTTTTTTATAATAATTTTTATTGATTTTTAAATATACATATAAAAACATAGGGACACACCATGACAATCATTATAAATAATAGTAAGCAAGTAAAACTTTATTTGCTGAGTGCCTGCTCCCTGAGGCTCGTGGTGCCTTACAGAGGTCAGGGCAAAACTATATAGTTAAAATAGTGATTTCAAGTCTGAAAAACACCAGCAGCCAGTAAGCATTTCAAATGCATATGAATATACAAAATTTGCCAGCAGAAAAAGGCCATTTGATCTATCGAGTCTGCTTGATTTTGCAGCTAGCAGCCCTGTTCTGCAGCTGCCCCTCCCTCCTCACCCCCCTCCCTTTATCCTCCCTCATGCCCTGCCCCAGACCCTTTTGAAGCAGCCCACTGTTTTACAGGCTGCCACGTCTACTGGCAACTGGTTCCACCCTGCCACCACCCTCTCTGTAAAAGTGTCTCCTCAATTCCCTCCTGAACCTTCCCTCCTCTAATCTCATGTCATGGCCTTGAGTGTCTCTCCCCACCCTTACCCTGAATAGCCCTTCCGTACCAGTCTTGCTTATCCCTCTGATGTACTTGAATATCTCGATCATATCCCCTCTGCCCCTCCTCTCTTTCAGCGAGTTCATATTCAACTCCTTTAGCCTCATCTCATATGGTAAGTCCCCTGGTCCCTGGTTCATCGTACCCACCATCTTAATGGGGTCTGTCTGAAACACTGCCTAATACCCTTCTCTCTGGTCCCCCCAGTCTCCTTGCAGGGTTCCTCGCATCCTGAAGGTGTCTCCAGGGACACAACTCTTCCCCCTCCCCCCACCTCACATCTCTTTCCCCTTCCCCCTTCTCTTTCATGTAAGCACTTGTTTACTTATTAACTTGGCACTTATTATTGTCCACTCTTTCTACATGTTATGTGCAACACTGTTGTAACACTGTTTGTAACACCTGACTTACAACTGTATCTTAATGTTGATCTTGTAACTTTACTGTTTAATGTCTCATTCCAATTGTACCCCTTCCCTCCCAGGTTGCACCGGGAGATGAGCAACTTGTTGCTCAGTGTGCCTTCCTAGTGAAACATTCAATAAATAAATAATCATCTTAGTTGCCCTGCTCTGCACCCCTTCCATTAATGTAATGTCCCTTTCCAGGTACGGGTGCCAGTACTGCATGCAGCATTCAAGAAATACAGCAGGTTGTGTACACTCTGTTAAACTTTATTTAATCCAATTATTTGAATTTATAATTAACATGCTAAATATAAGATGTGAAATATACCCTAATATAAACCAAGAAATCATAAATATTATCTCATATTGCATATCAGAGCAACAGAGAAGAAGCACCAAATTTATGTAGAGACATCCAGTCCATATAACCCAACTACACCACATTGAAAAGCTCCCCCCAAGAACTTCAAAGAGGAAGAAAATTGTCAGAATCTTCTCTCATCTATAGCTTTTTGAAGAGGACCCCATATTTACCAATATCTTAAAAACTGCTTTTTAGTCAAATAAAGATTTTTTCCAACCTTATACTGTCCATAAAGAGATTCTTCCAGAGATCCAGTTTGGGGGGTTGATGCAGCTTTCCATATACTAGATGAGTGATGCATCTCATAGCATTTAACAGAGCCATATGAAGCTGGAATTTGTCCAGTCCCTCTGGCATAACTTTAGTTGTAGATGTAATGAACAAATGTAATTCTGGTTCAAACTTCCATTTAATACCTAATGTTACATTTGTCTCAAAACATGTGTCCAAAATTATTGTATATATGAGAATAATGTAAGTATATGTGCCAAGCAAGCTTGCTACAGCTCCACAGCCTCTACTACAAAAAGGGGAAATCTTCTCACTAAATTTATTCAAGAGCTGTGGGAAATAATAAACTTTATTGAAGATATAATACTGAATCTGATTCATTCTATTATCAGTTGCACTATGCCAAGTTGTAACTATAGTCTCCCATTTATGAAGAGAAAGGTTGATTTGCAAACCTGATTCCCAGTTATTCTTTAAATACTGTGTATTGCCATTTAATCTGCTAATAATTAAAATTGTAAATATTTGAGATAAGCTTAGATCTATTAGGTGCTGACTCTAGTACTGTATTACAGATAGAGGGTTATTGTGCAAACTCATTTTATTTTTACTTAGGAGATTCCCAATACTGGATTGCACCTGTAATTAACTAAACAAATATGGTTTAAATCTTATATTGGATCTGCATCTGTTGAAAAGATTTAATAATGTTACCATCAAAAAAATTTCCCACTAATAGCACCTCAAAAATGAACCACAATTTTACATGAGATAGACTAAATAAGGGATAAATATTATTATAAAAAGGAGAAGATTTATTTAAGCAACCTTCCTGACCATTTGTTTTTTCATTGTTTTATTCCAAACTGAACAACTAGGTTTAAAAACTATATTATCCCTTCTGTTCAGCTTTTTACTGCTCAGGTTTTGTGATAATAAGTCCCCAACTTCATACTGGAAGGTTCTTCAATTTCAAAATATGCCTGGGGGTTAGTGTCCTGGAAGTATTATTTTAAAGTTTTAACTATCACAACCTCTTGGTAATATTGTAAATATGAAAGTTTTAGGCCCAACTGCTCATAAGTCATATATAATTTTCACTTTTTTAGCCTAAGACTTCCATTCTTCCATATAGCTTTGCATAACATGTTGCCTATTTAGCAAGAATCTCCTTAGGAATTACTTAAATTAATGGTCAAAATAAATACAGAAATTGAAGCAAGATATTCATTTTTATCACCTGAATATGCCCCAGCAGAGACCAGAGGAGGTCTGTCCACATGTCCATATCCTGACCAATGGCAGTTATTAGGGGATTTAAATTAATACTTAGGAGCTGATTAGCATTGTTAGTCAAATGCACAACCAAATTTATCATGCATTTTTTTTAAGGTTGCCAGAAAGTTTTCATAATTTATTGTATAGTTTTTCAGGATGAAGAAGAAGTGCCTCAGATTTTTTCCATTTTACAAGGTAGCCAGACTGTTCCAGATATTCCTTTACAATTTGCAAAATGCAATCTAGCTCTTTGTCTGGAGGCTGGGGTCTTTAGCTATAATAAAATATAATCTGCAGAAAGTGATAGTTTCATTACCTTTTGATTTCCATATTCAGAGCCACATATAGCTGAAGATTCTCTTATTATGTTAGCTAAGGGTTTAGTTTACTAAAGCAAACAGTAAAGGTGAAAGAGGGCATCCCTGTTTAGTACCCTAAAATAAAGAAAAACAAGAGAAATAGTGCTGTTTGTCAGGACTAAAGCTGGGTGAAATTAGAAAATTCTGAATTAATGGTTTTGTTTTGTGAAATTCTGTGAAATTTTGTGAAATGTTTCAGAATTTTCTAAAATTCTTTAATTGGCAATAATTCGGTATGTCTTACAGCAAGATATCTGATATTCAGCCAGTGCATTGCTTTGTATGGGCCATAAAAGCATACAAAGTTTCATAACATTTGGATGAGGGGTAGAGAAGTTATATGGGTTCAACATGTGACAATTTAATATTCATGTGAATATTTCTGAAACTATTTCTATGCTTTCAGCGTATCCCCCTTTGGAACTAGAGAACTGAAAACTTGGAAGTATACTTTCTTAGAAAAGTCATAGAAACTGTTAAATAGAATAGTAATGGTTATGTAAATTGTAAGTTTTAGCCATGGCCTGCCTACCAACACAACTTCTTGGGCTCACTTCCAAACCTGAGTCATCAGCATGACGCTCTGATGCTGGCCCATGGGGGTTGCCTTAAAGCTTAATATTTAGGATCAATGAGCCTAACAACATTGATGATATTCTGTTCTCCAGTTTTAAACTGATAAGAGCTTAAAATTCTGTAGTTTTAATAATTGCAAAATGTAATTTTAAAAATTACCTCAAGTTTAGAGATTTATAACTCAGTCACCTACACAACTAGAGATCCAAAATGTAGTACACATCTGTATGGACATTTTCAAAGTCACCATACCAAATTTGGTGCAGTTTGGAGAAACACTTTAAGTTTACATAGTTGCGAACTGTAATTTTAAAAATTTCCAAATGTTTGGAGGTTTATAACCTAGTCATCTTTAAAGCTAGAGGTCTGAAGCTTGGTACACATCTGTATGGATATTGACAAAGTCATCATACCAACTTTGGTGCAATGTAGGCAATACTTTCTAAATTCTATGGAAATAACCAAAATAGCAATTTTGGTAAATGTTGCAATTTCTTTGCAGAAATTTCATGAACTTTAATGGAAGCAAAATCAGCATTTTGCCAGAATTCCACTGGCAGAAGATATATGTTGTCCAGCTCTAGTCAGGACACAGGCTTTAGCTGATTAATATATTGCTGTTATCCAGCTATAAAATCTATAACCAATACTTGCACATTTTAATAATCTTTCCATCTCATTGCTATAAGTTTTGCAAATATCTTATAATCTGCATTGAGGAAGGATATAGAACAGTAAGATGTACACAGTGTTTTGCCCTTTCCCTTTTGGGGATGACCAGAATCAGTGCCTATTCAAAGGAATGAGGGAGCGGATAGCTAAAAGAATTAAACAATGCAGCAAGTCTGGGAATAAGCACTCCTCTAAATGTCTTATAAAAATCAGTACTAAAGCTATCAAGATCTGGTGCTTTACCAGGTCTTATCATGTCTATTGCATTCTTTTCTTTGCTGCACTCTATTTGTTTATCTAATAACAGTTATTGCTCTGCATTAATTGATGGTATTCTTTTAAATGTCTTATTTATCACAGGGCTTTCTGTGATTTATACAAATATCCAGAATATTTGGCAAATTCCATATTAATCTAATTTTCAGAGGCTCTTATTATAGTACTTTCTTCCCCAGTTATTATTTCTGAAAACATATTTCAGCCTGTTCCTTCTGTAATAAATAAAAGCTGTCCTGTCCTGTCAATATGGGCATAATATTTTGCTTGAGTGATTAACATTGTATGCTCTGTTCTTTCGTTAATGTTCTGATTGTATTCATCTTACAGCTGATCCAGTTCATTTAAGAGTACATTACTTTCAGATTCAGTGTGTAATCTCAGGACACCCACAGCTTCCAGATCCAGCTCTTTATATCTTGATTCTTGTTTCTTTTTTCATTTTTTGACTAGATGCACTCACTATGCAAATGCCATGAATCTACACATTATAGGCCTCCCAGATGATATTAGGAGAGACATGTACATCACTAGTGATTTCAGAATAAAGATCTGTTTTCCCCTTAGTTTTTTTTTTTCACACACAAAAAATGGATCATTCACTAAAAAGGGGTTCATTCTCCATACTCTTTGTTTGGTGGTGTTCCTGGATGCCAAAACAAGACCGACTGGGGTGTGGTCAGAAATAGCAATGGGTTCATAACTAACAAAAGAGCTGGAACGTAACATGAGATCTATTCTGGAATAAGTTTTTAAATCTTTGAGATAAATAAAGAATACTCCTTATTTACTGGATTAATTCTCTAGTAATCCACTAAAGCAAGCTCTTTCATTCTGCTGAGCAGAAACTTCAAATATCTATTGTTATAATGCTATTATTATACATCATATGTATGTTTGTCATTATCCAATACCATATTAAAGGACTCATTAATTACATATGGACATGGAAACTCCATCATTTTCAAAAAAAATACAGAAAGAAATGTTAAAAGGGTGATATTTGGTACATAAATAGACACACTTGTTAATGTTTTCCCCTTATGACTAATAAGAATTATGCCATAATGCCTTTCTTGGTCTACATAATATTTTTCAACTTTTGCTGTAAAACCCTTTCTCAGCAAAATAGATGATCCCCATGATTTAGAGGTATATAGTGAGTGATGACCTGGGCAGCCCCACATCTTGTGTAGTTTATCAGCCTCTGGTTTGGTCAAATGTGTCTCCTATAGGCACATGTCTACCCACTGTCTTTTTATAAAATTCAAATTGTGTTTCCTTTTAATCAGAGTATTGAACCCATTAATATTATTAACAAAAAAATTGTTTAAAACAAAGTTAAGGTTCTAGACATAGGTCTTCAACCAAAGTGATACAGGTCAGGTAATTGGATGTTAGGGTTTACAACCATTACACCCCTCCCCCACCAAACCCTACCATTGGAACTACATACCCCACCCTCCACAAACCAACAAGAATCAGGGTGTGGCTTAGGACCTTGGCCCCACCCAACCCTACCATTGCAACAGCACTTCCACCACCACACACCAACAAATTGTTAGGGTGTGCCTTAGAGTCATGGGCCTGCTCCACCACACCAACCCTACAAGGTCACTATGCCTTCCACCTTCACATACTAAAAGCATTGAGGTGTGCCTTAGGTTGTGGCCCCAATGCTCACCCCATGCTCCTTTACTGTATCATGTCAGGTTCCTTACAGATGGAAAGTGTAAGAGTTAGGGCCCATGATCTGAGGCACACTCCAATGCTTTTGGTGTGTGGAGGTGTGGGTGGTGTTGCGATGGAGGTTGTGGGTGGGGCCCAGGACTGTAGGGCACACCCAGATGCTTGTTGGTGTGTGGAGTTTGGGGACAGTGTTGGTGATGGTAGGGTTGAGTTAGGGAGGTGGAGTGGGGCCCACAACCCTAAGTCACACCCCAACACTTGTTGGTGTGTGGAGGGTGGGTGTGTGTGGTTCCAATGGTAGTGTCTGGTGGGGGAGGGGTATAACAGTTGTAAACCCTAACCCTAATATCCAGTTTTCTGACCTGTATCACGTTGGTTGAAGATATATGCCCTAACTTTGTTTTAAATGAAGTTTTTGCTAATTCATTTCCTTACTTTTTGAGATAGTATAATAGTTTTGTGAGAGATTTTAGTTATTTTTGCTGCAGATTTTCAACATGGTCTGTTTGGGACACCACCTCATGAACCACTGACACTTTCATTTTTCACTCAGTCCCAAAAGTTGATTTTGAGCAGCAACTGTGTCATTTCGTGCAACTGCTTCAAAAACACATTTTGGGCAGGATGTGAGAAATGACAGATGTATTGTTCATGAAGTGATGTCAAAAACTGGCAATGCTGAATATTTGAAGTGAACATACAAACATTTGTAAAAGTTACACATGTGTGTCATGAAATTTCAATGACCGCACATAACTCGGGCGTTTTTGTGTATTTTTGCACCAAATTTTAAACATGGCCTTTTTGGGACCCCACCTAATAAACAGTGGCACTATAATTTTGTTAGTATATCCCAAAAGTTGATTTCAAACAGTGACTGTGCTATTTTGCACCAGAGGTGCAAAAACACATTTCAGACAGGATATGAAAAATGACAGCTGCACTGTTCAAAAGGAGGTATGAAAAAATCTCAATGTTTAAAATCTGGAGTGAAAATATAAAAAATTGGTGAAGTTACAAATATGCTTAGAAACTGTACAATGCACACTCTTAATGCAGTCATTTTGGGAAATTTTTGCACCAAATTTTCAACATGGGCCTTTTGGGACCGCCCCTCATGAATGCTAGCACTGTAATTTTGTTAATCAGTCCAGAAAGGTGATTCTGCTTAGCAACCACGAAATCACCTTTCGAGACCAAATAACGAAATGACAATAACAGTGTTCATATGGTGGGGTCCCAAGAACTCCGTATTGAAAATTTGGGGTAAAAATTCCTAAAAGGGCTGAGATATCCACATAAATTAAAATCCCCACTGATAGCCATAATATGAGCTTACCTTGATGCCTCAGTTTACAGTTGGGCTTTGAAGAGTGCAGATGTATTCCATTCCAGAGAAGACTGCTTCTCCCAACCTCTTTAGGTAAGTATGGGTAAGGGGTTATACAGGGTGGTGGGTGCTCAGTGGTAGGGTGGGGATGGATGAGGGGGACTGAGGAGATGATGTGGGACCATTTTCTTTATTACAGGTTTTAAAAAAAGACATTGGGGATGATTTTCTTTATTTACAGGTAAATGACAAGTAAATGTGGGCACACCAGGGTGGGTTCCCAGTGTGCCATAAGTTGGGGGTACATAATGCTGACAGGGGGATTGGGTACCCTTGTTGGCAACAGAAGTGGCTTGGGGAAAGACATCCGACACCAGAAGTCAGCATATCAGTGTCAGAAAAAAATATTAATTTTATCATTTTGGTACACTGGGTGTGGACTCCCTAGTGTGCCACAGCAGTGGAGAGGAGTATAAATGCTGATCTGGGGATTGGGAACCCTGATGTCCATGAAAGTGATGCAGGATTCTGCATTAAAAATGGCAGGATGCAGGATTCTGCATCAAATTAAAAAAATTATGTCAGGGGACTGTTTCTTTTTTTCAGGGTTAAAAAAACAGATTTTTGGGACACTGAGAGTGGGCTCCCCACTATCCCATAGTTGTTTCGGGTTTGGGGGTGCCAACCTGCACCTGTACACTTCAGCAGGAGGCTTTGGCATACAATCCTATGAAAGGAGAGCTGCTCTGACAGAGAATTGTATGCCCATTACTAAACTTCAGCATACAATCCTATGCTGGAGCGCTGCTCTGACATAGAATCCTATGCTGCCAGGGACATCAATTATTTTGCCCATAGGAAATAATGGGGAAAACGAAGTTTAATAACATTGGAATAGATTCATATTTTTTCACCAAACCTTTGAAAGGCACATCTGTGAGACCAAAATTGTATACCCTAAAAATTTCAGCCCTATTGCTATAGCTGTTTCTGAGATACAGATTAACAAAAAAAAAACAGCAAAATACATAAACATCTCTTTTTTTGCAACACTCTGTATCTCAGAAACCACACTAGGGATTCCAACCACATTTAGCATATCAATAGACGTTTTCCTTCCGAAGATGCATGCAAATTTTCAAACAGATTTGTTGAACCTGCCCCAAATTATTACCCTGCAAAAATTGGCCTTTAACATCATAAGCTTGCATTGACCCTAACTATAGTTGCACTACCATGCAGCTATAATTCCAGGTCATACATTTTATGCACTCCTCTATAGTTTACTGTTATCCAAATTCCACAAATATGCTGTTTCAAAAATATAGAATCAACCAAATTAAAAAAGATATTCCAACTCAACTCAATGATAAAATAAGTATAACACATCACCATATTGAAAAGCATTTAAGTCCTCAATCTCAGAGCCCCACTCCCAAACATCTCCATTAAGCTTAGTAAAGAGAAAAATATATTAAACCTCCACCACCTCGTTCCCAACTGAATGCTTAGTTAAAGGTCAAAATGAATGTATGGACTCCTAACACCCCAAAATATTACAAATATATAGAATCGCACAAGCATTATACAAGAGAATGGAGCAGTGACCCCCTACAATGTAGACTTTTTAATATCCCTTCAAAATCTAATACAAATAAAGCATATGTCTACACGTTGTAGTACTGTAGCTCAGTTTATAACCACTCATTTAGCCAAATGGAGAAAAGGTGAGAAAAAAGGCCTATAAATAGAAAGTATATATCCATCATAGACATTTTTAAATATAGGATATTCAAAATCCACTATGTCTAGGTTCAAATCATTTGTCTGCAAGATAAATAAGTACAAATCTTAACATATATAGGAATAGATCAGTGACTACATACGTCCATATCTATCCAGGCCCAGCTGTTTTGGACAAGGACTCTGGATGGATTAAAGCCTGAGTTTCCTGTAGGTGACTGGTCACTGGTTTCAGATTAGAGTGGTGGCCTTCCTTCCTTCCTTCCTTCCTTCCTTCCTTCCTTCCATCTTGACTGTCAGAAAGCTCTTTTAAATAGAGAATAAAGTATGGGGTGGTGTGTGTAATGAGATTTTACACACACTCGAGGGGTTGGATGGTACATAAACCCCAGGAGCAAAACTTGAGGGGTTTATCCAGGCATCCAGCCCCGAGGGTGTGTGTAAAATTCGAGTTTACACACACCACCCCATATTTTATTTTATATAATTGCTGGGTTAGACTTTTTTGCCACAGCCAATTATATAAAATAAATGGCCTGGTGCAGCTGCGGTCTGGATGATGTTTAGCCGAATCCTCGGTTGCTTAGCAGCAGTTTACTTTTTCTTGTTTTGTTGTCCCCTTCACGGTGTGATTTTTGTTAGGAAGTTTTTTTGGTTTTGTTTTTTAAATAATTACTTACCTCCTAGAGATAGTGGCGGCAGTGCGATTTTGACCAACGAAGAAATCTGGTGGCGAGCGGTGAAAACCTGGAAGAGCTGTAGGTTGGGCATGCACATAGCGAGGGAAACCGTGCGTGTGTTTGCCGTTATAAATGCTCCTTTATAATGACAAATTACACCATGGTTTCCCTATGGGAAAAAGCCTAACCCAGTTATTATTTTAAAATTACCAAATGTGTTGGTCAAGATATATCCAACAGGGGAGTCATACGAGATTCGTAAGGTTGGAAATTGCAGTTCTAACTTACTATACCCACTTCGCTCTCTTTAAACTGTGATGTTATGGGCGTGCTCAACAGTTTTTCTCTATCATGTTTGTCCATTCCAGGGATACCCAAGACTTTTTTACATAATGTTCTGCCAAGTCATGAGAATCAAAGATTTTATATTTGCTGTGATAAAATACCTTTGAAATGTTAGGCATAGGGCACTGGTACTTGACATGATTATCCCAGAGAACTGATTGTATTGAATTGAAAAGTTTTCTTTTTTTGTACAGATTAGGACCCACATCTGGAAATACAAGAATTTGTTTTTCCTTTTGTGTGGACCTTTTTTCCTGGCAAAAGCGAGTACATCTTCTCTGTCTTGGTTCCTTAGAAATATTTTTTAGACTTTTAGACAATTCTTGGATATTTCTGAGCAATATCTGGAATTCATGCCAGCAGTCTGTGTTCTGTTCATCTCTATTTTATTAGTTTTTAAGTCTCTTCCTAGCAGCTCATTTAGCCATTCTTCCAGAAAAACATGAATGTTAAGCCCCTCAGTTCCTTCTGGAAGATTTGTCCCCGATTTCACTGGCTATCTGATCCAATCTTGCATAGAGACCAGAAAAAACATTCCCCATTTCAGTAAGAATGAGATTCAAGTCCATAGCAGGAACTTTTTAATAGCCATTCCCTAAGTACTCTATATTTAATGTAACTGAAGATATGAAGCAACCACCCTTATTGGCCTTTAAGTCTTTTTTAAAGTCTCATTTTTTTGGGGGGGGGGGCTTACTGATGAATCCTGTGTGAATGAAAACCCAAAGCCCACACGTACAGGAAATGTATACCTATCTCTTTTAAGAGAAGTTATAGGAAGGGCATTAGCTAAATGTTCTAAATTAGTCTCCTGACTCACTGCATTAGTATATTGATAAATCAGTGAAACATAGAAACATAGAAATTGTCAGCAGATAAGGACCGCTAGGCCCATCCAGTCTGCCCATAGGCCCTATTCATTGTATGTGGTCACTGACCGTATGTGATCAATGGCTTTTCATCACTCCCTCCCTTCTCAAGCTGTCCCTGTGCCTGTCCCAGGTAAGTTTAAACCCCTCCACTGTGCTTGCCCCCACTACCTCCTGTGGCAGACTATTCCAAGTGTCAACTACCCTTTCTGTGTAGAAAAATGTCCTCACATTACTTCTTAATCTACCACCTTCCAATTTCATACTGTGCCCCCTTGTTCTAGTACTGTTTCTACATTGGAAAAATCCCCCACCTGTACCTTGTTTATGGCCTTGTGGTATTTGAAAGTTTCAGTCATGTCCCCTCGCTGTCACCTCTCCTCCAGTGAGTACATATTTAGGTCCCTTTGTCTCTCCTCATATGTTTTGTAGTGCAAGCCTTGCATCATCTTTGTTGCCCTTCTCTGGATAGTCTCTACCTTATCTATGTCCTTGCACAGGTGTGGCCTCCAGAACTGAATGCAGTATTCCAGGTGAGGCCTTACCAATATTTTATACAATAGCATCACCACCTCCTGCCGTCTGCTAGTGATACCCTTGCCTATGCACCCCAGCATGCCACTGGCCCTCCCTGCCACCTTTGTGCACTGTCTTGGTACCTTAAGGTCATCAGAGATTATAGTCCCCAGGTCCTTTTCCTCTTTGGTGACAGTTAGCTCCTCTCCCCCAACCTGTAGCTCTTCCCAGGGTTACCTCTACCCAGGTGCATTATTTTGCACTTCTTTGCATTGAACCTCAGTTGCCACATCTCCAACCATCTTTCAAGCTTCTCCAGGGCCCTCTTCATTTTCTGCACCTCTTCTGGAGTATCCACCCTGTTGCAGATCTTGGTGTCATTTGCAAACAGATAAAACTTTCCTTCCAGCTCCTCTGCAATGTCACTAATGAAGACATTGAATAGGACTGGTCCTAGTATTGATCCCTGTGGTACCCCACTGGTCACTCCCCTTTCCCCAGATTGTACCCCATTTACCACCACCCTGTGTCTCCTGTCTGTTAACCAGTTCCTAACCCAGTTCACCACCTTGTCTTCCATGCCCAGACTATCCATCTTGTTAATCGGCCTTCTATGTGGGACAGTGTCGAAGGCTTTGCTGAAATCTAGGTAGACAATGTCTACCGCCTCTCCCTGATTTATTTCCCTAGTCATTCAATCAAAAAAATCTATTAGATTTGTTTGACATGACCTTCCTGCTGTGAATCCATGTTGCCTCAGATGCTGAGCACCACTGGATTCCATATGTGCCACTATCCTTTCTTTCAGCAGTGTCTCCATGATCTTGCCCACCACTGAGGTGAGACATCATTTGATATAATTGTGCACAGTTTTTCAGAAGAAGACATAACACTGTTAGAATTAGATATAAGTGGATTTATCTCACTTGACTCAGATCTGCTTATTGGAGCTGTTGCAGTGTTATCATGCAAGCTTGAACTTTTGGAAAGCAACTGCCATAGATTTACAGGAGGCTGTTGTCTTCCTGTTGGTTCTTGAACCTCATTGTCTTGATTTGTGGCCTCCTGGTCTTCAATATTCTGTTTACATTCTTTAATGGAGGCTGATGGTGTTTCTAATTCAGCTATGGTCTATAACAATTCCTCATCCTCCTCATCTCTCTCTCTCTCAAGGCTTCTCCTTTTTACCTGGTGTATCTATGCAGAGTCTTCCTCTTCCACAGTTTGAATTTTAATATTAGTTGCAGACTTAGCAGCATTTGTTTTTGGTTTAAATCTGCCTGCCTCTGGTGGCACTTTTGTTTTTTTCTGGGTTATTTCTTTGTTTTTCTGGAATCCTTTTGAACAAATCCTTCCTCTCCCTTTGCTTTCTATGTTCTCTTTTACTCACTGTGGATATAAACATATAAATAAACCACATTTTCAATCCCTTTTTCTTCCTTTAAGTAAATTGTCAAGCACAAAAAAACTCATTGCAAAATATTATGCAATTACTCACAGGGGTTGCACACTACTCATTTTCAACTACCACCTGCAGTCAAATGATATGCTAACTTACAGAGCTACCTTAATAAGTCCAGAGCTCCCAAATCTCAAACACTGGTTCAGTGTACTTCTCAGACTAAAAATACTGATCTTGCATGTCATTCCTCATCCTGTTTTATTTTGATCTTGATGGATTAAATGAAAATACAAATGTCAAAAGCACCTAATCATGCAGTATCTGTTGCACACACATGCCAACGTAAAGAACTGCACTTCAGAATCGACTACAAACATCACTGCATTCACAGAGCTACAGTGGTTTTTTAAGTGACTATTTCTCACTTGACTTGCCAGCCCAAATGTCCAGAGAACAAAGCAGCTATCATGCTTCAGTTTGTTAAGTTAAATTTAAGGAGAAAATGCAGAATTTTTAACATAGCAAGGGGAGAGCATTTCCTTGTTCTCCACTCACTTCTCAATCCCCACTCACTCATCACAATCTTGCTCAGCCCCAAACTTCCACATCGGAATGGTTTATTGTCTAGTGGGGTCCTTGACCTGCTGTAACAGCATGCAGTCCTGCAAAGTATCAAGCAGGACCTGGCTTCAGGTGCTCCTGATATTTGGGATGGCTCAGCTGATGTCTGGCAGGTTGAGATCTCCTCCTCCTACTACAACCTCCTCTTTCACCACCCCCTTTTCTACTGCTCCTTGTTCATTATCTCTCTTCTGTCCCTGCCTGGTGACCTGTAAACCACCCCCAAGTAAAGTTTTCTACCTGATGACTCTGTGAGCTGTACCCACAGTGATTCTACCTCCCCTTTCCCTCCAATGGATACATCCTCTACTGCTTGTTTCTTCCCTGATGTAAATGGTCACTCCTCCACCTTTACCCATCCCTCTGTTTCACCCATATAATGTGCATCCAGGAGTTGCCAGGTCCCAGTCATTCTCATTGTCCTAAGTTTCTGTAACAGCCACCAGATCCTGCCCAGAGTCTGCCATCAGTGCCCAGAGTATGCTAGTTTTATTACCCAGATTCCCATCATTGAGGCATGCCACCCTCCATCTTACGCTACCACACCTCTTGGTTCTTGAATGACTTTCCACATAACAGTTCCTTGTTATCCTAGGCATTCTGTATGTTTCTTTTTTTGCTGGTCTATTTGGTCTACACTTCTCAGTCCAATGAACGTGTTCCACTGTGCTGCTATTTATTGTACACCTTGCCCTGATCCATGGGAGACTCATCTCTAGGTTCCCCACCTCACCTACCAACTGTAGAATCCCTAGCCTCAGCCTCCCATGCAGTCAGTTTAAATGTCTGACAACCCAGACATCAAACTTCTGCCCTAATGCACTAGTCCTCTCTCTTTTCAGCTGAAGGCTTTCACCTTTGAAGAGTCTCCTGTCCCTTGCTCTTCTTATTCTATCCTCCCCCCTCCCTACCACAGACAGGCAGGATCTCAGAAACGGGCAAGGAAGCTGAGAGCTTTTTTAGTGTGTCCCCCAGCCTCTGGAAGTTCTGCTTCACTGTCTCCACAGGCTGGTTCACCAAATCATTGGTATCAAGGTGTAACAGCACTCCGTCCTTCCTCCCCTCCTCCTCTATCCTCCCTATCCTCTCCCTATCCCAGATCGCAGATTCTCCAGGCAGGCATCTGATCCACCCTTCCCCTTTTCTGCACTGTGTACTTCCTTCTCCAGGTCTCTAACTATAGAGTTGCCTACCACCAGAATCTGCCTAACGTCGGCTCGCTAATGCCCCTTGTGTCATCATGTCTTCTTCCTCCTCAGTACCAACTGACTCGAGGTCTCCCCCCATTAGACTCAGACACCTAATAGCTCCTACAGAGGTACAAAGCGATTTGCCATTGGTATCTCTTGGATATGGCAGACTGCTGTGTGACTGCCCCACCACCCAATCTCCACCACCTCCACTTCCCCACCACCCTCCTAAGGATAAACATGAAGCCAAAGAGGCATTCAGTAAAACACTGAACTTCAGCGATTTTCAGTCAGCCGAAGACAGTCCAATGATCGTCATCTTCACTTCCGCTCTTCAGCGCTTTAACAGGCATGATGTACAGTTTTTTTTAACATAGCACACACTGAGCATGTGCAGCTTTCTGGCAGCCACTTGATGTTCAGCAAACAGTCAGTGATGCAGAATCTCAGCAAAACTGATCATTGTGGGGGATAATCTCTGAGGGACTCCACAGTCATTACATCATGGATTATGTTCACCTGATAGGTTGCTTGATGCACATATGAGTTCTAAGAAGTCTGACCCCTTTCTCTGGGACCCTGCCCCTTTTGAATCAGTTTCAAATGTGCATCTGAATAGGTTGCAGCACATTACCATCACTCCTGAATTTAAGTGTTACTAACAAAGATTTTACAGGTAAGAGCTGGCTGACTTATGATTACTTTTAAATACAGCCTTAAGAATACCTCTATAAATAAGCACGTTTCAGATGTTTAAGCTATTCCAGGGATTTGTTTAACTCCAAAAATTGATTAGTGTTTTGCTCATAAAAGTGCTAAAACATTGTGAAAATGCATAGCACTTGCCTCACTGTGTTTAACAAACATAACGCTTCTAGAAAACCTATATAAATACTTTCTGTACAGTTAGCATTGTCCCAAGAAAAAAACTGTTAACCAATTATTTAAAACCCTGTATTCAGCCAGAAAGCACAATTGGTACGATGGTTTACAGTCAGGATTCATGAACAATAATAACATGATTAACATGACTATGAATAGCAGCCACGATTTTCAGGCAGTGTTAGTATAAGGGGACTACTCCTATGACAGACAGAACAATATAGAACTCTATCAATCAGCCAATACAAGTGTTTGCCTTGCACAATGTTATTGGTGCTCTGGGACCCCTGCTAGCAGTACTCAAAACAGCCACAATGCGCCATAACTATAGAAAGAGTAAACAAAACTGGCAAGGATATTGTGACCCATTTTTTGGTTGCAAGAGTCACTACAGAATGGCACAAGAAAAACATATGGCTACCAGAGAGGGGCGCACTGGGATACCTGCTAGCAATCCCAGGGCCAACCCCACAATGCTCACATAAGCTCCAAAAATTCATCTCATGGTTCAATATCTGACCATCTTTCACTAGATCCCTCAAATACCTTAAGTACAGCAGCTGCAAGCCTCTGATTCAGGAGTAGTTCCCAATGAAAATCGTCCAACAAGGCCCTAAAAAATGGTGCCACAGCTACTTGTAGTTTTGTGTATTGGAGTCTGGCCACCTTCTCTAGTATATTCAAAATCTAGTATATTCAAACTGCCACCATGGCCAGACTCCATCTCACAGGACCTGCCTTCTCCATGATCACACACATGCCCAGAATGCTAGCTGCCATCATATGCAAGGCTAGTTATTACTTCCATGCATGCGCGGAGATGCTGCAGCCATTTTAAGTACCTCCCCGAAACTACTAATATGCCGTGCGGCGGTACGGCCCCAAAAAATAAAAGAAGTTTTTGCATATCACACATACCACAATCAATTTGGGGTGAAGAAAGTGGCAAGGAGAGGAAACTAAATGAGCAATCAGGAGAGAGAAAGAATAACCAATAAATGACATTATGGGCCATCGACATACAAGAATGCCCATCTAGTAAGCCAAACCCCCTCCTAAAGGGATCACACACAATCAGTTTAAGTGTTATAGTAAAGCAATGCAATTCAGTAACCCTCATTAAAGGGAACACTCTACTTTTACTGGCCTGAATGTCATATTACAGCAATGCAATCTAAAGGGACCACACATAGGTCCACACACTTTAGACTAACTGTATGCACTATATAAAAATAAAATTGGTATTTAAACTATAAAGAATGATAACTAGAAATACATTATGCCATTGCTATCCTCTAATACACACTATTATTGTACCCTTCCTCCCTCAGGACAATATGGCCAAGACAAAGAGCTGCAAGCATTGTAATGTACCTATGCCACCAGGACAGCTAGGCAGACTATGTGTCTCTTGTACAGAAGATCCCCCTCATGTAAATGATGAGGAGGATCCAGGGAAGGGCACCAGTAGCACTCAAAGCACCACACCACTACTGCCACCTGGACCACCCAACTCGATCCACCACCAGCTCATAACCACAACACCACTGCCATACTCATCCAAAATCAACAATTCATGCAGGCTCAACAGCAACAACTGGCAGCCATGCTGGACAAACTAGAGGAGCTGACAGTCCCTCGCATGCACATCCTAACCACTCCTGCAAATGTGCCAATGGCACTCATCCTAGATGCAGCAGCTCTCACTCCCACTATGCTCCTTGAAGGGCCTAGACCCCAAACACCACCACCAGACTCGGGAAATGTCTCGGAGGTGGAAGGAGAGATGAATCCCTAACAGAAAAGTGGTGTTTTCCACACCAGATACCCACCATGGTATGTAACATTATGTCCACGGTAGGCTTTGATACTCCTACACCTCCCCCTCAATTAAAACTACTACAATCCCTACAACCATTGGCCAAGAAGGCCAACATATTCCCAGTCTGTGAGTCTATCGAAGGGGTGGATAACAAGGAATGGGACTCATCAGATCTAGCCCGTATTCTGGTGCTCCGATCTTGGGACAAAATGTATCCACTACAGGCTGATAAACTGGTAATGTGGTGCACTCCTCCCACAGTGGACCCCCAAATAGCCTTCCTCAATAAAAAAACAATACTCCCAATAGAGACTGCTTCAGGTCTAAAAGACCCAATACACAGAAAAATAGAAGACATTTTAAAGTAAAACTTCTAGCTGGCAGGGCTGGGGGCAAGAGCAGCAACTAAGGCCATTTATACCACCAGAGCACAAGTAACCTGGTTGTTATAGTAATAATAATAATAATAATAAGCTTTATTGATAAAGGGCCTTTCCAGAGATCAAAACCCTGAACATATGATTCAGTGAAACATACAAATAAATAACACCTCACTAAACATATTATAAAATTAAAATACATAAAATCAGATATTAAAATTTAGCATAATAACCCACAACGACATTATGTAATAAATTGTAAGAGGCAACATAGGCATTGACACCAAAATTAACAGAAAACCAACTACTAGAAAACGCAATCTTAGTCACTAAGTACCTAGCAGACATAGCTGTAGACTCCCTAAAAATAAATATGAGAGCTGCTACACTAATTAACAGGGCTAGAACAGTGCTTTGGATGAAGCTATGGGATGCAGATAATGAATCCAAAGCTATGCTATGCAAACTACCATTCAAAGGGTCAATACTCTTCTGTGAAGGCATAGAGAAGTACTCAAAGGTAAAGAGGATGGCAAGACACTAGGTAAGGACCATGTAAACTGGTCCACCTATCTCCCAGCAAGACACAAGTCCCGTTCCCTCCTTTTGCAACAAAATAAGGAAATAACTTTTGCCCTTTCTACCCCCGACCTATAACCACAACAGATACAGGGGTAGGGGGGCAGTGAATAGGGGAAGGGGATCCAACTCTTACACCCACAGAGCCCACTCTAAACAATGTCTCTACTTGCTCAAAAAAAAATATCCAAACACCCCTGTAGGGGTAATTCACAAATGAATGGACAGCCTCAACGGAAGGCAAATGGGTACTAGTGATCATAAGAAAAGATTATGCCATAGAACTACTACAAATACCAAAGTTATACAGACTGATTCTATCACCAGTCACCAAAAACAAAATAAAGGTCACCCAGTTTCACCAGGCACAGGGGGAACTATTGCACAACAGAGCTATAACAGAAGTGCCGCAAGCAGAGAGGGGACAAGGGCTATACTCAATTTTCTTTACAGTACCGAAGAAGATGGGGGGATGGGTTCCACACCAGTACTGGACTTGAAATACCTAAACTGATCAGTACAATACAAGCCCTTCAAGATGGAGACAATCAGATCAACAATAAAGACCATATGTCCAGGGAACATTCTAACCTTCATAGATTTGAAGGATGCTTATCTACACATTCCAGTAAGACCCTCACACTACAAATTTCTTAGATTCCATATACTGAGGAAAGACTTTCAATATCAGGTCCTACCATTTGGCCTAGAATCAGCCCCCCAGGTATTCACCAAAGTATTAGTGGTCCTAGCAGCAAAACTGCAGGAACAGGGCATACAGGTAATACCCTACCTGGACGACTGGCTCATCAGAGATACATCAATCCAACAGGCCATATGAGAAACACAAACTGTAACACGGTGCCTGGAGAGCCACAGCTGGGTGATCAACAAAGCCAAAAGCTGCCTAAAACCCGGCCAATCCATAGAACACCTGGGGACTATGATCAACATAACAGCAGGGCTGATCTACCCATCAAAGAGTGCATCAGCACACTGATAACCACAGTGTCCAAATTGCAAAAGAAAAAACTCCCATCATTGAGTTGATATCCCAAGCCCTGGGACTAATGTCCTCCTGAATAGAGATACTACTATGGGCCAGGTGGCATATGAGACACCTGCTACATTTCCTAATCAAACAAGGACCAACATACGACCTAGACTTCTCAAAGTCAGTCGCACTAAACAACAAAAGTGCTAGACTCACAAACATGGTGGACAAAAAGATGAAACTTCAGCAAAGACATGCCACTAGACATACAACCAAAGGTAGTAATAAACATAGTCGCAAGCTTAACAGGCTGGGGAGCGACCACAAAGAAAAAAAATGGCACAAGGAAGGTGGGCCACAAACAAGATGAAGTTATCCATCAATGTTCTGGAGATGAGGGCAGTATTCCTCGCCCTACTACATTTAAAACAAATAATCAAGGGCAAAAACATGCCCAGATCAAACCAGACAGTCAGATAATGGTAGCATACATAAACAAACAAGGGGGAACAAAGAACGATGCAATGCAGAAAGAACCAATGAAACTCATCCCATGGGCTCAAACACATCTGGCCAGCATCTCAGTGGTACATCTGTCTGGCAAGCTCAACACAACAGTAGACTGGCAGAGCCATCAGTAGATTCATCCGGGGAAATGGAGACTATACCCTCACATATTCAGGAACATCAACAGAAGGTGGGGCCTGGTGGAGTCGGATCTAATGGCTTCCACCAAGAATACTCACTGCACAAAATTCTACTCACGATTCCGAGACAGTCAAGCCATGGGGACAGATGCCCTCTCATACAAATGGACATTCAACATAGCTTACATCTTTCCCTCAATACCATTCATGCCGCAAGTACTGAATAAAATTTGCATATCCAGGCCAAAAGTCATACTAATCACACCCTACTGGCAGAGGAGAGCTTGGCTCACCATGGTAGTGGCAATGGTGCTAGACCACCTTTGGTCTCTCCCCTGCAGGCATGACATACTATCCCAGGGACCAGTACATCACCTGAATCCACACAAAATCAAGCTAACAGTTTGGATCCTGAAAGGGAGAGACTGCTAAAACAGGGCTACCACAAAATGGTAATAAACACCATGACAAAATCAAGAAGAGATTCTACCACTACAGTATACCAGACACCGGAACACATTTACCAAGTGGTGCACACACAAACAAGTGAACCCAGAAAATTATTTTATCACTGACATCCTCATAATCTTACAGGAGGGTCTAGACAAAGGCCTATCAGCCTCATCCCTCAGGGTGCAAGTGGCAGCCATTGGAGCACCAAGAGGTCAAATTAACGGAACTTCACCAAGCACGCACCAAGACATCATGTACTTTCTGAGGGTGGCAACAAACATACATCCTCAGATAAAACCAATATCAGCCCCATGGGACCTCAGCCTAGTGCTCAGAGCCATGATGGCATCCCCATTTGAAAAAAAACAATCTTCATGGTGGCAATCTGCTCAGAAGGACACATAGGTGAGCTACAGACACTCTTGTACAAGGCCCCCTATCTAATCTTTTGCAGTGACAGAGTATCCCTGTAAACTATCCCATCTTTCATACCCAAGGTAGCATCATCATTCCACACAAATCAAATAATCAAGCAACCAGCACACATGCTGCCACAACAGACAGAGCCAGAGCCTCAGCTACAGACCCTCAGCATGAAACGAGTACTGACCACCTGTGTCAGCAGAACCAATGACATCCGCAGGATAGACCGTCTATTCATCATTCTACAAGGATACAGAAAAGAACAACTGGCATCACGCTCCACCATTGCATCTTGGCTCAATTTGGAGATAGTGGAAGCATATGAAACAAACAAAACAGCTCCTCCAATGGACATCAAGGCACATTCCACCAGGGCGGTAGTCACTTCCTGGGCAGAAAAGAACTGGGCTACCACAGAAGAAATGTGTGCAGCTGCCACATGGGCATCACTTCACACCTTCACCAGACATTACATAATTGGTGTGTCAATAGACTCAAAAACCAATTTCGGATATTCAGTTCTCTTAGCTGCAAAGACAAATACTATAGAAGATGATGTGTCTAACCCACCCTGAATTCCAGGGACTACTTTTTAGAACCCATGATGTAATGACTGTGGAGCGCCTCAGAGATTATCCCTCACAATGGTAGTTTACTCACCTGGTAGATGTGATTGTGGGAGTATATATCTCTGAGGCACTACACACCCCACCCTGGGAGACAGTCACAATCAGTCTCTGTATGAGCGACCAGCATGCTGTACAGGCTGGATATTATTTAGAATGTACCAATAGGAAATAAAGTAGTTATATATTTAGAACTAAAGCCTTCAGCATCATATCTAATTACAAGCCAAAAAGTATCCAGCTAACTCTCTTTATAAGTACAGCTTAGGAAGACATCAAACTGGTTCAACTGGGGCAGGGTCCTAGAGAAAGGGTTGGACTTGGAAGTCACATGTGCATCAAGCAACCTATCAGGTGAACAAAACCCATGATGTAATGACTGTGGAGTGCCTCAGAGATATATATCCCCACAATCACCTTTACCAGGTGAGTAAGCTACCATTCTGCAGCATTATGTGCCATTGCAGCTCTGGTGTCAGGGGAAAACAACCTCATTGCTGTGCTCAGTGCAGTCATTTTGTCAGAAAAGCAAAAAGGTTGCCATGTGAAGCCTAGAAGAAAAAGAACAATTGTTTGCAGTTGCAAGCTGTCAGTTCTACAGATGTTTTTTGTAAGGCAGGCAGGGAAAGGGAGGAAAAGAACAGTTTCATATTTGTGAAAAGCAAGCAGGGAGAGGGGAGATGGGCCTGCAGTGCTTTTGTGATGTAGTGTGCTGTTGTACTTGAATCTTCTTCAAACTTTTATCTAACTGAAGTGTAGTTTTCTTAATAGTGGGTGTCTAAGCCCCAAATCTTGTCAATAACATTATTAAATCGTAGTTTGGGTGATAGTGGGTATCTAAGTCCCAAATCTTGTCAATAACGTTATCAAATTGTAGTTTGGGTGATAGTGGGTGTCTAAGTCCCAAATCTTGTCAATAACATTATCAAATTATAGTTTGGGTAATAGTGGGTGCCTAAGCCCCAAATGTTGTCAATAACGTTATCAAATTGTAGTTTGGGTGATAGTGGGTGGCTGGGTGCCAGCAGCTTGCATGATTCCCCTTCCCCACACACCACACACATCTTGTGAAATATTTTATCCAATTGCAATGTAGTTTTGGTGGGAGGCAGACTGGGTGCCTGGCCTGCCTGACCCCAACCCCAATCTTGTGAAACACTTTATCCAATTGCAGTGTAGTTTTAGTGAGAGGTAGTGGATGCCTGACTTGCCCAAGTCCCCCCTCCAAACCTTGTGAAACACTTTATCCAGTTGCTGTGAAGTTTTGGTGGCTGGCAGTGGGTGCCTGCCTGAGCCCCCCCCCTTTCAAATCTTGTGAGACACTTTATCTGGTTGCAGAGTAGTTTTCATGAGAGGCTGTGGGTGTCTGGCCTGTCTGAGCCCCACCCCCCCAATATCTTGAAACACTTGATCCAATTGCAGTATAGTTTTGGTGAGTTGCAGTGGATGCCTGCCTGAGCCTCCCCTCCAAATCTTGTGAAACACGTTATCCTATTATAGTGTATTTTTTGTGGGTGGCAGGGTACTGGTCTCCCTAAGCGCTTCCAATTGGCCACAATCCTGTGAAACACTTTATCCGGTTGCAGTGTAGTTTTGGTGGGTAGCAGTGGGTGTCTAGCTGAGCACCTCTCAAATCTTGTGAAATACTTTATCCAGTTGCAGTGTACTTTTCATGAGATGCTATGAGTGCCTGGCCTGTCGGAGCCACCGCCCACCCCTAGATCTCTTGAAACACTTGATCCAATTGCAGAGTAGTTTTTGTGAGAGGTGGTGGGTGCCTAGCCTGCCTGATCCCCTGTGAAACACTTTATCAAATTGCATTGTAGTTTTGTGGTTGCACTTTATAGTGTGCCTGCCTGAGCCCTCCACAAATCATGTGAAACATTTATCCAGTTGCAGTGTACTTTTCATGAGAATGGGTGCTTAGAAACCCTCTTTGTGAAAAGTTTATTTGTTGTTGTTTATTGTTAGGAATAACCATTGAGCATAAACTCATTCACAATGGTGACCTAGTTACAAAAGTACAAATAAAGTACAACATACATACAATACAATTAATCATATATAACAATCACAGACATGTACATGAGATGACAAGTACCATTTTAACATAGAAACAGATGGGGTAAAATATCAGCCTCCTAAATTCAGGCTAAAGTTTGTTCCAAAACATAGGGACAAATTGACTAAAAAAGTGTAGGGAACGTTTAGTTTTAATAATTGGTACAGATAATTCCTGAACAGAAGCATTTCTCAATGATTGGTCAATAGGTCTAGAATTTAGCCTATTATTCAGGCAGTCTGGGATAAAGCCCAAACCACATTTGCATGCAGACACATACCTATGATTGTCCCTGCTTTGATTTAAAGAAACACAACCTAGGGTCTTGTATAACTCACAGTGATGAACATCCATTGGGCACTTGATTGTGGCAAACTGCCTATGACTGCCATAAATATGAAGAGAGGATGTCCTGAAAGGGAAGCAGGGAGGACTGCTGGGAGAGGAGGAGAAGCAGCAAGGAAAGGTTCCACTGTGGTACCCATCCCCACAGCAAGTAGCAGTTCTGCAGGCATCAGTGTGGTAGCTGTGTGACTTATGGTGGGGCTGATGTACTTGGTGAGGATGTTGAGGGAAAAGGACAGAGACAGAGAGTGATGTTGGTGGTGACTGAGAGGCATACAAGGCAGGGCATATAACAGTGTGTACAAAGCAACCATGGAGATTTGCTAGTCTGCAGAAGTCAACTGGTTGTAAGCCCACTGTAAGGCAGCAGCTGTCCCAGTGAGTCATAGTCAGTATGCAGTGGTGCATCTGGGGGTGCTGAAACCAGCTGGTGTGATGCAGAAATGCACAGTTCTTCCACTGTTTATGATCTACCAATTCCTCCTCCAAATACATTGCTGTTTACTACTACCCATGGTGCTGACCTAATGCCTAGGTATCCTCCATCCTATTCTGAATATGTGCAGGCAAGCCCTCCACCTGTGCATCTTGTGCGAACCATACAACAGCAGCTGACAATGACGGGTAGAGTGCCAGCTCAGAAGCCTATACACCCACATCATCATGGTGAGCACCATGGGCAATGTTTATTTATTTATTTTTATTTATTTGTTTATTTCAGTTTAGGATTAATATCTTTGAGTCATGGACTCTTTTTCAAATGTTCCATGTCAGTGTTGAACAAACATTACAAAAATACAAGGTTAACAGAGAAAAAAAAAAGAAAAACATTGAAGCATATACATAGGCAGTAATAGTAAAATGTGAACTTATACACATCAAATTAATACTTATAAACAGATAGACTGATTAGATAAGAGGGGTTTTGGGGGGTTAGCCAGAGGTGACATCATCTGAGGTGGGAGAGAGGTGGAGCTTTCAACCAAGTGAGGCCATCGTCAGGTAATTGGGGGTAGGGGAGTGGGTTAAGGAAAAAGTGGCACATAGCAGAAAGATGTAGAGGAGGTAGGTAAATGAAAAACTGGGAGCAAGGTACTATCACATTAGTGCAGGCAGGTACAATTCATTTTAGAGCCAAGGAGATATTTGAGCCCAGCTTTGAAGGTATTAATCTTGGTAGTATCAGTGAGGTCAGCAGGTAGTTCTTTGTACCATTTTGGTCCTTGATAGAGGATGGAGTTCTGGGCAAGTTTCGTCCTTTGAATGGAATCACCATCTTGTCAGCGACTGCACTACAGGAAGATTTTGTTGGGATGGCCAGCTTAAAGTGTCTGGCCAATGTGAGGAAATCCAAGTAGTACTTTTTAGAAATAGGTAGGTTTCAGATGTCTCATAAGATGGAGTGGGAGCCATCCAGTTTCAGTGTACAGCGAGCAGGTGTGGGCATCAAGAGTAGCCCCCAAAGTAAGATGGCAGGCCTTATTGAGGAGTGTGTTGATCCTGTTAAGAGCAGTTTTGTGCCTGCCCAATATATAGGCAACTCGCACTCACTGGTAGAACGATGAGCTACTGGTGGCTAGTTTGAGTGCATCCGTATCATTGAATGTCTGTGATGATAAAGTACACCATGTTTTATATTTGCAGTCTTGATAACAGAGTCAATGTGGTTTGAGAAGGTGAGCATATCATCAAAGGTAATACCGAGATATTTGAAGTTAGATACTTGGTTTAGGATCGCACCCTTTTGGTTATGAATAAGCAGGGGCAGGTATTTCTTTTTGCTTTGGGAGGTGGTGAAGAGCATACTCTTTGTTTTTTTGACATTTAATAGTAGCTTGTTTTCTGTAAACCAAGATTCAAGTTTATGGAAGCTGCTTTGGAGTTCAGTTGTGATGGATTGTTGGTCTTTGCCAATGACTGAAATCACTACATCATCAGCATAGAGAACTGTGCTTGCTGAGCAAGCCATTGGGGTGGAGTTGATGAAGGGGAGGAGTTGATGAAAAGGTTAAAGAGTAGAGGACCGAGGATTGACCCCTGTGGAACCCTGAGATGCACCTCCTTAGCTGCGGATAGGTATCACCACTTTGACTCATTGTGATCTGTTAGAGAAGTAGCTGCCAAACCAAAGTACTGTATCTGGGGATAGACCCAGACAAAGCAACTTAGGAGAAGGTTGTGATTAACAGAGTCGAAAGCCTTCGTAAGGTCGATGCAGACTGATCCAACTGCCTGACCACTATCCAAGGCATTATATAATTGGGATGAATAATCAACTAGAGCGGTGAATGTGGAGTGCTTTTTATGGAAGCAATGCTGTTGTGGGCAGAGTAGATTATGGTTATCAAGGTATTCAGTAAGCTGCTTCAGGACCATTCTTTTGAGTACTTTCAAAAGGGAAGGAAGGATGGATATAGGTCTGTAGTTGGATATTTGGGTTTTATCCCCTGCTTTAAAGACAGGCGTTACGTTAGCTGACTTCCATGCATTTGGAAATACTCCTCATTTTAGAGAGGTATTAAACACCATGGTAAGAGGACCAGCAAGTTTGTGAAGAAGTAGACCAACCAGCTTCATGTCAAGCAGATCCACCTCCGTCCTGGTCTTGCCAAGTGCCCTTTTAATATACTTGATGGTTTCTGCTTTGGTGACACGTCTAAAGTAAAAGGGTGGTATATCTTTCCTTGGGGGATCTTGAGGGGCAGTTGGGCATTGCTGAACATGCATATCTTTGAAGTAGTCACCCAGGAGTACACTTGAAAGGTCAGTGGATGCGTTGTTGAGCCCATTGGCAATTTTGATGGGTTCCTGTAGAGGCCCCTGCGCAGTCAGTAGTAGATCTGGGGAGGTCGTGGGGCTTTGCCCATTAAGGATTTAAGAGAGCACCAAAAGTCTTTTCCAGAACCCCAGGTTTTGGTTAGTAGATCCTTATAGTAGGAGGCTTTAGCCTGTTGGATGAGTCTGGTGCAAGCATTTCTAGATCTCTTGAAGGTATTAAATGCAGCAGGTGTACCAACTGCTTTTGCTATATGCCAAAGACTGTCTCTGTTCTTCAGAAGTCCAATAAGGGAGATGGAGAACCAAGGATGGGAGATTCCCTTAATTGTTTTAATTTTGTGTGGTGCAAAAATATTACAAGCAAGGTTGAAAACCATTACGAAGTAGTTAAGTGCCTCATTACCATCTATATCCCCAGCCAGCGGGGACTAATCTAGTTGTGTCACATATAGCTTGAAATGTTCAAGTAGTCCAGGCCTCAGGCAATGGTTTTTGCACACCTTGAGTGAACTCTTGAGGAAATTGTTAGACCAGGTACACATCACAGGAAAGTGGTCGCTGAGGCTATCAGGCAGGACAGTGACATCAGATATATGCTCAATTTCCTGTCTGCTGCTGACAGTTTGAGGCACTATATGATGCTCCTTCTCTGAGTATGTAGCCACAGACCCCAAATCAGGGACTGGGACTAATTATCACTACTGTTATCCTAATATTAGAGTAAGAGGTGTGAACACACCGGATGTACTGTCACTCCTTGTGGCAACAAATTGTAAATAGAGAAAATTGTTGTGCAAACTTAGCTTTAATGTGATTCAAACATAGATACCTCATGACAGTCCAAACATAGAACATTTAAATATACAGCAATACGTTACCACAACTTTGCAGTATATTATCACCCACTCCGCAGCCATCTTTGACTCACTCTTGCATTTGGAAAAAAGGTGCTTAATTTTCTCTTATAACCATGGCCATTCAAAACACCAAATTTCTATTCCTGACATGATCCTCCTCTGATGAAGCTGTGTAGTCGGTGACATGTAAACTTGTGAACTGCACATGTCACTGATGTGTGTCTTTGTCCTCCCTCCCGCCTGACGGTAGTCCATGTTGGATCATGTCAGGAACAGAAAGTTGGTGTTCTGAGTGACTGTAGCTATAAGAGAAAATTAAGCAGCTTTTTTCCAGTGTCAAACCACCCATGACAAAGCCTGGAAAACGCATAAATCCTCACGCCTCCCACAACATCTCTCCACATGCCACATGCTCTGAAACAAGTGTACCAGAGCCACTCACCTAGCTAAAGCAGAGTACTTCAGCAGCTCCCTACAGTCCAACCTAAATAACCCCTCAAAATTCTGGAAGGTCATTCACCCCCTCTTCACCCCACCAGCAGCCAATCCCACTCCAATTCTAAATATTAACAACGCCATTCTCGCTGAGCCAACAGCAGTCGCTACTGAGTTCAACATATATTTCTCCACTTGTGCTGCCACTCTCCTCTCTGCCCTGCCAAACCCTGCACCTATCGCAACCTCTACAGATGTAACGAACCTGACTAGGCCTCACTCCTTTTCCTTCAATGACATCTCTGCAGCGGATGCCCTAGATGCACTACTTTCTCTCAACCCTTCAAAAGACAAATCCCCAGATGGCTTGGACCCTAAACTCCTCTACCTGTCATTCCCCTCCCAAAAGGAGGTACCCCCACCTCCACCTCCACCTCCAACTACCGCCCTATTTCCCTCCTCCCAGTACTAGCAAAACTACAAGAGCACCTTGTGCTCACCAACTTACTGCCTTCCTCACCGACTCTAATTTCTTCACACCCTACCAGTCAGGTTTCAGAAAGGGACACTTCACTGCATCCTCCCTGATAAGGCTTACCGACTCCATCCTGACTGGTATGGACAGTGGGCTGATCACCTCAGCCGTCTTCATCGACCTTGTGAAAGCCTTCGACACCATCTCCCACCTGATATTGCTCTCTTGTCTCGCTGAATCAGGCCTCTCTGTTGCTACTACCAATTGGTTCAGATCTTACCTCTCTGGCAGAACCCAGTCCGTTAGAGTCACAAATGCTATCCCCTCCCCCATTCCCTTAACTACCAGTGTCGCCCAGGGGTCAGTTCTGGGACCCATACTGTTCTCTATATTCCTAAATGACTTACCGCTCATCTGCTCTACTACCTCAATCCACATGTATGCAGATGACATTGTACTCTTCTCCTCAGGCCCCGACCCTGAAGTGGTACAAACTTACCTCCAAGCCGACTTCAACAAAGTACAGCAATGGTTCAGCTCTCACCAGCTCTCCCTAACTGTAAAAAAACTGTCACGATGACTTTTGGCACATGACGACGCCTGTCCAGACTCCCATCCCTTCCCTATTTCCACACCCTGGATGGTCAAAAACCCGAAAGTGTCTACTCATTCCACTACTTGGGGGTATGGCTCAACTGCCATCTTTCCTTCTGAGACCACATTGATGCTATTTCAAAAAAACTACACCCAATGCTCAGTGCACTTTATAGGAACCGCAGTAGCCTCCCTCCCCCTGTCCGACGTGAACTGGTCCAGAAGATGACACTTCCCTCCTTTGATTACTGTGACATTGTTTATGGTGCAGCCCCTAAGACACACTTTTTAATGCCTTCTGCTGCTTTGCTCTCGATGCCTCACCCCTTACCCACCACTGTGACCTTTACTGTTCCCTGGCACTGCCATCCCTCGGAAACCGCTGCATTTCACACTGTGCTAAATATGTATCTAATCTATGGCTTGGCACTATCCCTTCCTACCTCTCCTCCATGCTCTCAGCTGCCCCCTCCCCTGCACATTATCTTGGATCCTGAGACTACCACCAACTATCAATCCCTAGGCGGAAGACCACTGCAGGGCAAGCTGCCTTCTCATACCGTGTTACCCAAGCTATGGAATGATCTCCCACCTCAAATTCGCATTCCTCCTCTGCTCATTCTCTTCTACTGCCCTAGCTAACTTCTTTCACCACTAATTGCTCCTGTACCTGACTTGGCCATGTGCCAATTGCTCCTCCCACTGCCCAATCAGTGGCCTTAGCTTTACTATAAATGCTGACATATAGCCCCAACCTATGCACTTTTGTCCTGTGTCTTTTTGTCCTGCACCATCATGTGTTCTATGTGTCCTGTTGCTTATACCTGCATATTACTGTGTGCTAAATTTTCCCTTGCATTGCTGCTATATGTCAAGTAACTGTTATATGCTCCATACAATATCCAATGTTCTCCATGTGTTGTTGCTTGTCGTTTAATGCAATTGTATCCATATGCTGCTACTTGCCTCTGTTATTTGCTCAGTTGATTACCTGCATGTTATCCAACCCCCTTGTACCCCTTCCCCCCAGGTCGCACCAGGAGACATGCATCTTGTTGCTCAGTGTGCCTTTCCTGGTGAAACTATTTCAATAAATAAATAAAAGTGAATCAAAGATGTTTTTTCCATGGAGTGGGTAACGATATGCTGCAAAATTGTGGTAACATATTGCTGTCCTCTAATCCTAAACCCCACAGCTAACTATCTTCCCACTCACCCAATGCTCCATTCTAGCCTACTGAGTGCTCATAAAACTGCCTGAGTTACTTAGTAGTCTGTGGACGTTGACTGCCTATCTTATATCTGTTTTATAACCTTATCCTGTATAGGCAGAGGCTGAGTTTAACAGCATTAGCAGTAATCAGGAACATGCCACTTGAGACACAGCTTAACTGTCAATCTGCCTGTTTTACAGCAAACAAGGATAACGCCCACAGGCTGTAACTGTACCCAGTCAAAACCAGAAGAGGAAACAAAAGACTGGCACCAGTATATGCTGCAAAAGTTCATTCATTTGTTCTTACAAAAGTATAAAAAATAAAGTGACCAAACACAGAGTGTACTCACAAACAGACTGAGCAGCACCAGCATAGGAGAGCAAGCAAGCTTTTAATGCACTTTTTGTACGAATAAATGAATGAATTTTGCAGCATATACTGGTGCCAGTCTTTTTGTTTCCTGTCTGTTTTATAGCCTTACCATGTACTGGTAGAAGCAAGAATTTGAAAGTTTTAGCAACAGTAACACTACACATTAAATACACTTTGTGCTTACAAGCTGCAGTTAGACAGTCACTGCTTCTTCAGAGTCTCCTTCGTAACTGCAGACTTACCTGTGGGTGCCCTGCAGATGCCACAGAACACATGCCATCCTCCTACCTCTGTGATCCTCGTGGTCCTGGGGGACAACACGCTCCTGGGGTTGTAGAACTATGCGATTTAATAGAAGACTAGAACTAATTCCCTCTGCTTCAGCACAGCTTCAGGTGCTGTTTCTGAGGGGGAGGGAGAGCAAAAGCCTGATCCTCCAGCTCCAAAAGGTCTACCAGGAAATAAATTATACTAAAATGGGTCTGAGTGAGGAAGAGGGTACCACTGGCACCAGGAAATGGGAACTATATTGTATGGTTCAAACCCAGTAGAACCTGTTACTCACCTGTGTTCTTGAGCATGTCGCTTACCTCTAATTGTTCCAGTACACCCAACAGTGGAATGTGGTAGCAGCAGGACACCACTGGAAATGTTCTGCTAGATCTCAGCCAGGCTGCATTGGTTAAATATGTTGCAGACTTGCCACAGAACCCTAGAGAACCAAGCTGCGGAGCTTGAGCTTTCAACAGAGTGCACAACCTGCACATAATCCAAGGAACAAAGTATTGCACCTCAGCATAATGAGCGCATAATGAGATGCTAATTTTTGTTAGGGCCTTCAATCATCTACATGTAGACAGTAAAAATAACAACTTAGTGCAACAGCTGTTGCAGCACTGACACCTTTGGCATGCCCTGGTGGCTACTTTGCCCCACTGCAGCCTGTTGTTTTTACTGAGCGTGATACCCAAGGTGGCCAGCAGAGGGTGTACTTTGTGCCTGAGCACCTTTGGGCCTTGCATTGTTCTGCTCTCTAGGACTGTTTATAGCCATGATTCGGACACTCAAACTTTGTTCTAATCTGTTTCATAAATAACAGACTTTGTACTTTGCCATAATTGGTGATTTGAGAAGAGACTTTGCATGGAGGAAACCTCAACTTTTAAATATTCTGCTGCTCATTCTTTATAACTGCATCTCCAGTTGTCTATAAATATTAATCTTTAAATATTTCTTTCTTACGTTCTTACCTACTGGAACCAATCAGGTCACTCTGAGGAATCATTTTGCTTTAGTTTGAGGAAATACTGTCAGTAAAGCGAGATTAACTTAGTCCCTTTCCAAGAGAGGTTTTCTTCAGTCAGCTGGTACATGTCATAGAGTATTTTCATAGTAGCATAGGAGCACTAAGGGGACTGTCATTAAAGAGCTAGAGGAACCAAAACAGACAGGAACATAATACTGATTTTAAAAAGCAGTCAGTTGTAACTTTTTATTTCTGAAATATTTGTTGTCTTTTCTTTTGCTCATTAGAGAGTCTTCTATATGATAATATTGTGTTGGATAAGTGGAACTGCTCTTAGCTTGGCAGCTGACGTATTAGTCCCCCCATTTCATCATCAGCATATTGATCTCACTAACAGTGACATCACAGATGACTGACCTGCCAGCTGCTGAGTGGCTGTTCCTAAGCAGCAGTGATTCACAGTCAGTGAAATCACAATGCCGATGATATGATGGGGGTACAGAGATAAATGTGTCAGCTGGCAGGCAGAGTGCTGTTCCACACATCACAGCTACTAACATCAGGTAAATAATCTTATAATTAAACAAAGGGGAAAGAAAAAGTACCTCAGATGGAAAAGGTAATGGTTGACTGTCTTTAAAAACTAATATTAGTTTTAAGCAGTACACTAGCTCTTTGAATGAGGATTGAATCACTGGTATAGGAACCTAACATTCCCACTGATGAGCGTATATGAAAGAAGAGATTGGCCTGTGATGACCAAGAACGTGAATCTGACCTATAGCATGTATGTCATTTTCAAACATTCCTATAATTTGTATATTGTATGGCAGCTAAATGACAAGCAGATCCAGTCTGGTTGTGACTAACAGCTCTGTTAACCTACTGTGCTCAGCCCAACAGCAATGCAACACGGGGTTGGGGGCACAGAATGTTTGGGGAGAACTACAAGAAGGATGAAGGACTGCAAAATGGGTCAGCTAGAAGCTTGCAAATCTTTTAAGAAGAGTTTCTAAGAGAAGATGTTTCCTGTAAGCAGTCTTTAAGTTTACCTTTGTAATGTACAGACTTAGAAAACAGTTGTAACATGCATGCTTGACAACCCTTTGTATAGCCATTCAAAGAAACTTGTAAATAGAGCAAAGAAAGATTAGAAATTAAATTGTTGTTTACTACTGAGTCAGAAATTGTATTTGTGCTGAGCTTAGTAAATGGCAGGAGTTTTCTGCTTTCAAAAGTGAAGCTCAGCGTACAGTATTCTGCAGAGAAATGTGAACGTGACCAAGTTCTGCGGAACAGCCCATATGGAAAACATATATATTTTTCATATATGGCCAAAAATGCATTTTAAATATTCAAAAATGTGGCCCCTTTTTTGTATGTTTCTTAGTCTCTTGCTTCCCTGCTATCTTTTCCCCACTTTAATGTCCTTCTGTAAATTCTTAATCTGTACCTCTCCTAAGCACTGTTGCAATAATTGGGCTACTTTACTGCAACCAACTGTACAACTGTATTCTGCATACCTTTGCTGCGTATTTACAACTGTATCCTGCATACCTGTGCTGCTTATTTACAACTGTATCCTGCATACCCTTGTTGCTTATTTACAGCTGTATGTTGCATATCCTTGTTGCTTATTTATAAGTGTATCCTGCATACCCTTGTTGCTTATTCACAACTGTATCCTGCATATCCTTCCTGCTTATTTACAACTATATCCTGCATACCTTTATTGCTTATTTACAACTGTATTCTGCATACCCTTGTTGCGTATTTACAACTGTATGCTGCATATCCTTGTTGCTTATGTACAACCATATCCTGCATACCCTTGTTGCTTTTTTACAACCGTATCCTGCATACCATTGCTGCTTATTTACAACTGTATCCTGCATACCCTTGCTGCTTATTTACAACTATATCCTGCATACCGTTGCTGCTTCTTTACAGCTGTATATTGCATGCAGTACCCTTGTTGCTTATTTACAACTGCATTCTGCATATCATTGTTGCTTATTTACAACTGTAACCTGCATACTTTTGTTACTTATTTACAACTGTAACCTGCATAACATTGTTGCTTATTTACAACTGTATCCTGTATACCCTTGTTGCTTATTTACAGCTGTATGTTGCATATCCTTGTTGCTTATTTATAACTGTATCCTGCATACCCTTGTTGCTTATTCACAACTGTATCCTGCATACTTGCTGCTTATTTACAACTATATCCTGCATACCTTTCTTGCTTATTTACAACTGTATCTGCATACTCTTGTTGCTTATTTACAACTCATATCTGCATACCCTTGTTGCTTATTTACAACTGTATCCTGTATACCATTGTTGCTTATTACAACTGTATCCTGCATACCCTTGCTGCTTATTTACAACTATATCCTGCATACCGTTGCTGCTTCTTTACAATTGTATCTTGTATACAGTACCCTTGTTGCTTATTTACAACTGCATTCTGCATATCATTGTTGCTTATTTACAACTGTATCCTGCATACTTTCATTACTTATTTACAGCTGTAACCTGCATACCATTGTTGCTTATTTACATCTGTATCCTGCATACCCTTGTTGCTTATTTACAACTGTATGTTGCATATCCTTGTTGCTTATTTATAACTGTATCCTGCACACCCTTGTTGCTTATTCACAACTGTATCCTGCATACCCTTGCTGCTTATTTACAACTATATCCTGAATACCTTTACTGCTTATTTACAACTGTATTCTGCAAACCCTTGTTGCGTATTTACAACTGTATGCTGCATATCCTTGTTGCTTATATACAACCATATCCTGCATACCCTTGTTGCTTTTTTACAACTGTATCCTGCATACCATTGCTGCTTATTCACAACTGTATCCTGCATACCCTTGCTGCTTATTTACAACTATATCCTGCATATCGTTGCTGCTTCTTTACAACTGTATCTTGCATACAGTACCCTTGTTGCTTATTTACAACTGCATTCTGCATATCATTGTTGCTTATTTACAACAGTATCCTGCATACTTTCATTACTTATTTACAGCTGTAACCTGCATACCATTGTTGCTTATTTACATCTGTATCCTGCATACTCTTGTTGCTTATTTACAACTGTATGTTGCATATCCTTGTTGCTTATTTATAACTGTATCCTGCATACCCTTGTTGCTTATTCGCAACTGTATCCTGCATACCTTGTTGCTTATTTACAACTGTATGTTGCATATCCTTGTTGCTTATTTATAACTGTATCCTGCATACCCTTGTTGCTTATTCGCAACTGTATCCTGCATACCCTTGCTGCTTATTTACAACTATATCCTGAATACCTTTACTGATTATTTACAACTGTATTCTGCATACCCTTGTTATGATTTACAACTGTATGCTGCATATCCTTGTTGCTTATACACAACCATATCCTGCATACCCTTGTTGCTTTTTACAACTGTATCCTGCATACCATTGTTGCTTATTTACAACTATATCCTGCATACCGTTGCTGCTTCTTTACAACTGTATCTTGCATACAGTACCCTTGTTGCTTATTTACAACTGCATTCTGCATATAATTGCTGCTTATTTACAACTGTATCCTACATAGTTTTGTTGCTTATTTACAACTGTAACCTGCATACCATTGTTGCTTATTTATATCTGTATCCTGCATACCCTTGTTGCTTCTTTACAACTGTATCCTGCATACCCTTGCTGCTTATTTACAACTATGTCCTGCATACCGTTGTTGCTTCTTTACAACTGTATCTTGCATACAGTACCCTTGTTGCTTATTTACAACTGCATTCTGCATATCATTGTTGCTTATTTACAACTGTATCCTGCATACTTTCGTTACTTATTTACAACTGTAACCTGCATACCATTGTTGCTTATTTACAACTGCATCCTGCATACCCTTGTTGCTTATTTACAACTGTATGTTGCAAATCTTGTTGCTTACTTATAACTGTATCCTGCATACCCTTGTTGCTTTTTTCAGAACTGTATCCTGCATACCCTTGCTGCTTATTTACAACTATATCCTGCATACCTTTATTGCTTCTTTACAACTGTATCTTGCATACAGTACCCTTGTTGCTTATTTACAGCTGCATTCTGTCATATCATTGTTGCTTATTTACAACTGTATCCTGCATAGTTTTGTTGCTTATTTACAACTGTATCCTGCATACCCTTGTTACTCATTTACAACTGTATCCTGCATACCCTTGTTGCTTACTTACAACTGTATCCTGCATACCCTTGCTTCTTATTTACATCTATATCTTGCATACAGTACCTTTTTGCTTATTTACAACTGTAGCCTGTACACCCTTGCTGCTTATTGACAACTGTATCCTGCATACTCATGTTGCTTATTTACAAATGTATGCTGCATACCCGTGTTGCTTATTTAGAAATGTATCCTGCACACTCTTGTTGCTTATTTACAACTGTATCCTGCATATCCTTATTGTGTATTTACAACTGTATCTTGCATACAGTATCCTTGTTGCTTATTTACAACTGTATCCTGCATACCCTTGCTGCTTATTTACAACTATATCCTGCATACCTTTATTGCTTATTTACAACTGTTTTCTGCATACCCTTGTTGTGTATTTTACAACTGTATGCTGTATATCCTTGTTGCTTATGTACAACCATATCCTGCATACCCTTGTTGCTTTTTTACAACTGTATCCTGCATACCCTTGCTGCTTATTTACAACTATATCCTGCATACCGTTGCTGCTTCTTTACAACTGTATCTTGCATACAGTACCCTTGTTGCTTATTTACAACTGTATTCTGTATATCATTGTTGCTTATTTACAACTGTATCCTGTATAGTTTTGTTGCTTATTTACAACTGTATCCTGCATACCCTTGTTGCTTATTTACAACTGTATCCTGCATACCCTTGTTACTCATTTACAACTGTATCCTGCATACCCTTGCTGCTTATTTACAACTGTATATTGTATACAGTACCCTTTTGCTTATTTACAACTGTAGCCTGCATACCCTTGTTGCTTATTTACAACTGTATCCTGTATACTCATGTTTCTTATTTACAAATGTATGCTGATACCCTTGTTGCTTATTTAGAAATGTATCCTGTATACTCTTGTTGCTTATTTACAAGTGTATCCTGCATATTCTTATTGCTTATTTACAACTGTATCTTGCATACAGTATCCTTGTTGCTTATTTACAACTGTATCCTGCATGACTCATTGCTTATTTACAACTGTAACCTGTATACCCTTGTTGCTTTTTACAACTGTATCCTGTATACCATTGCTGCTTATTCACAACTGTATCCTGCATACCCTTGTTGCTTATTTACAACTATATCCTGTATATCGTTGTTGCTTTCTTTACAACTGTATCTTGCATACAGTACCTTTGTTGCTTATTTACAACTGCATTCTGTATATCATTGTTGCTTATTTACAACAGTATCCTGCATATACTATTACTTATTTACAGCTGTAACCTCGTATACCATTGTTGCTTATTTACATCTGTATCCTGCATACTCTTGTTGCTTATTTACAACTGTATGTTGCATATCCTTGTTGCTTATTTATAACTGTATCCTGCATACCCTTGTTGCTTATTCGCAACTGTATCCTGCATACCCTTGTTGCTTATTTACAACTGTATGTTGCATATCCTTGTTGCTTATTTATAACTGTATCCTGCATACCCTTGTTGCTTATTCGCAACTGTATCCTGCATACCCTTGCTGCTTATTTACAACTATATCCTGAATACCTTTACTGATTATTTACAACTGTATTCTGCATACCCTTGTTGCGTATTTACAACTGTATGCTGCATATCCTTGTTGCTTATACACAACCATATCCTGCATACCCTTGTTGCTTTTTACAACTGTATCCTGCATACCATTGTTGCTTATTTACAACTATATCCTGCATACCGTTGTTCTTCTTTACAACTGTATCTTGCATACAGTACCTTGTTGCTTATTTACAACTGCATTCTGCATATAATTGCTGCTTATTTACAACTGTATCCTACATATAGTTTTGTTGCTTATTTACAACTGTAACCTGCATACCATTGTTGCTTATTTATATCTGTATCCTGCATACCCTTGTTGCTTCTTTACAACTGTATCCTGCATACCCTTGTTGCTTATTTACAACTATGTCCTGTATACTGTTGTTGCTTCTTTACAACTGTATCTTGCATACAGTACCCTTGTTGCTTATTTACAACTGCATTCTGCATATCATTGTTGCTTATTTACAACTGTATCCTGCATACTTTCGTTACTTATTTACAACTGTAACCTGCATACCATTGTTGCTTATTTACAACTGCATCCTGCATACCCTTGTTGCTTATTTACAACTGTATGTTGCAAATCCTTGTTGCTTACTTATAACTGTATCCTGCATACCCTTGTTGCTTTTTCGCAACTGTATCCTGCATACCCTTGTTGCTTATTTACAACTATATCCTGCATACCTTTATTGCTTCTTTACAACTGTATCTTGCATACAGTACCCTTGTTGCTTATTTACAGCTGCATTCTGCATATCATTGTTGCTTATTTACAACTGTATCCTGTATAGTTTTGTTGCTTATTTACAACTGTATCCTGCATACCCTTGTTACTCATTTACAACTGTATCCTGCATACCCTTGCTGCTTACTTACAACTGTATCCTGTATACCCTTGCTTCTTATTTACATCTATATCTTGCATACAGTACCCTTTTGCTTATTTACAACTGTAGCCTGCACACTCTTGCTGCTTATTGACAACTGTATCCTGTATACTCATGTTGTTTATTTACAAATGTATGCTGCATACCCTGTGTTGCTTATTTAGAAATGTATCCTGCACACTCTTGTTGCTTATTTACAACTGTATCCTGTATATCCTTATTGTGTATTTATAACTGTATCTTGCATACAGTATCCTTGTTGCTTATTTACAACTGTATCCTGCATACCCTTGTTGCTTATTTACAACTATATCCTGCATACCTTTATTGCTTATTTACAACTGTTTTCTGCATACCCTTGTTAGTATTTACAACTGTATGCTGTATATCCTTGTTGCTTATGTACAACCATATCCTGCATTCCCTTGTTGCTTTTTTACAACTATATCCTGCATACCCTTGCTGCTTATTTACAACTATATCCTGCATACCGTTGCTGCTTCTTTACAACTGTATCTTGCATACAGTACCCTTGTTGCTTATTTACAACTGCATTCTGCATATCATTGTTGCTTATTTACAACTGTATCCTGCATAGTTTTGTTGCTTATTTACAACTGTATCCTGCATACCCTTGTTGCTTATTTACAACTGTATCCTGCATACCCTTGCTGCTTACTTACAACTGTATCCTGCATACCCTTGCTTCTTATTTACATTTATATCTTGCATACAGTACCTTTTGCTTATTTACAACTGTAGCCTGCACACCCTTGCTGCTTATTGACAACTGTATCCTGCATACTCATGTTGCTTATTTACAAATGTATGCTGCATACCTGTTGTTTATTTTAGAAATGTATCCTGCACTCTTGTTGCTTATTTACAACTGTATCCTGCATATCCTTATTGTGTATTTACAACTGTATCTTGCATACAGTATCCTTGTTGCTTATTTACAACTGTATCCTGCATACCCTTGCTGCTTATTTACAACTATATCCTGCATACCTTATTGCTTATTTACAACTGTTTTCTGCATACCCTTGTTGTGTATTTTACAACTGTATGCTGCATATCCTTGTTGCTTATGTACAACCATATCCTGCATACCCTTGTTGCTTTTTACAACTGTATCCTGCATACCCTTGCTGCTTATTTACAACTATATCCTGCATACCGTTGTTGCTTCTTTACAACTGTATCTTGTATACAGTACCCTTGTTGCTTATTTACAACTGCATTCTGCATATCATTGTTGCTTATTTACAACTGTATCCTGATAGTTTTGTTGCTTATTTACAACTGTATCCTGCATACCCTTGTTGCTTATTTACAACTGTATCCTGCATACCCTTGTTGCTCATTTACAACTGTATCCTGCATACCCTTGTTGCTTATTTACAACTGTATATTGTATACAGTACCCTTTTTGCTTATTTACAACTGTAGCCTGTATACCCTTGTTGCTTATTTACAACTGTATCCTGCATACTCATGTTTCTTATTTACAAATGTATGCTGTATACCTTGTTGCTTATTTAGAAATGTATCCTGCATACTCTTGTTGCTTATTTACAACTGTATCCTGCATATTCTTATTGCTTATTTACAACTGTATCTTGCATACAGTATCCTTGTTGCTTATTTACAACTGTATCCTGCGTACTCTCATTGCTTATTTACAACTGTAACCTGCATACCCTTGCTGCTTTTTTACAACTGTATCCTGCATACCATTGCTGCTTATTCACAACTGTATCCTGCATACCCTTTCTGCTTATTTACAACTATATCCTGCATATCGTTGCTGCTTCTTTACAACTGTATCTTGCATACAGTACCTTTTGTTGCTTATTTACAACTGCATTCTGTATATCATTGTTGCTTATTTACAACAGTATCCTGTATACTTTCATTACTTATTTACAGCTGTAACCTGCATACCATTGTTGCTTATTTACATCTGTATCCTGTATACTCTTGTTGCTTATTTACAACTGTATGTTGCATATCCTTGTTGCTTATTTATAACTGTATCCTGCATACCCTTGTTGCTTATTCGCAACTGTATCCTGCATACCCTTGTTGCTTATTTACAACTGTATGTTGCATATCCTTGTTGCTTATTTATAACTGTATCCTGTATACCTTTGTTGCTTATTCGCAACTGTATCCTGTATACCCTTGCTGCTTATTTACAACTATATCCTGAATACTTTTACTGATTATTTACAACTGTATTCTGCATACCCTTGTTATGATTTACAACTGTATGCTGCATATCCTTGTTGCTTATACACAACCATATCCTGCATACCCTTGTTGCTTTTTACAACTGTATCCTGTATACCATTGTTGCTTATTTACAACTATATCCTGCATACCGTTGTTGCTTTTTACAACTGTATCTTGCATACAGTACCCTTGTTGCTTATTTACAACTGCATTCTGTATATAATTGTTGCTTATTTACAACTGTATCCTCATATAGTTTTGTTGCTTATTTACAACTGTAACCTGCATACCATTGTTGCTTATTTATATCTGTATCCTGCATACCCTTGTTGCTTCTTTTACAACTGTATCCTGTATACCCTGCTGCTTATTTACAACTATGTCCTGCATACCGTTGTTGCTTCTTTACAACTGTATCTTGCATACAGTACCCTTGTTGCTTATTTACAACTGCATTCTGATATCATTGTTGCTTATTTACAACTGTATCCTGCATACTTTCGTTACTTATTTACAACTGTAACCTGCATACCATTGTTGCTTATTTACAACTGCATCCTGTATACCCTTGTTGCTTATTTACAACTGTATGTTGCAAACTTTGTTGCTTACTTATAACTGTATCCTGCATACCCTTGTTGCTTTTTCCAACTGTATCCTGCATACCCTTGCTGCTTATTTACAACTATATCCTGCATACCTTTATTGTTTTTTACAACTGTATCTTGCATACAGTACCCTTGTTGCTTATTTACAGCTGCATTCTGCATATCATTGTTGCTTATTTACAACTGTATCCTGCATAGTTTTGTTGCTTATTTACAACTGTATCCTGCATACCCTTGTTACTCATTTACAACTGTATCCTGTATACCCTTGTTGCTTACTTACAACTGTATCCTGCATACCCTTGCTTCTTATTTACATCTATATCTTGCATACAGTACCTTTTTGCTTATTTACAACTGTAGCCTGCACACCCTTGCTGCTTATTGACAACTGTATCCTGCATACTCATGTTGCTTATTTACAAATGTATGCTGCATACCCGTGTTGCTTATTTAGAAATGTATCCTGCACACTCTTGTTGCTTATTTACAACTGTATCCTGTATATCCTTATTGTGTATTTATAACTGTATCTTGTATACAGTATCCTTGTTGCTTATTTACAACTGTATCCTGTATACCCTTGTTGCTTATTTACAACTATATCCTGCATACCTTTATTGCTTATTTACAACTGTTTTCTGCATACCCTTGTTGTGTATTTTACAACTGTATGCTGTATATCCTTGTTGCTTATGTACAAATCATATCCTTATACCCTTGTTGCTTTTTACAACTGTATCCTGCATACCTTGTTGCTTATTTACAACTATATCCTGTATACCGTTGTTGCTTCTTTACAACTGTATCTTGCATACAGTACCCTTGTTGCTTATTTACAACTGCATTCTGCATATCATTGTTGCTTATTTACAACTGTATCCTGCATAGTTTTGTTGCTTATTTACAACTGTATCCTGCATACCCTTGTTGCTTATTTACAACTGTATCCTGCATACCCTTGTTACTCATTTACAACTGTATCCTGCATACCCTTGCTGCTTATTTACAACTGTATATTGTATACAGTACCCTTTTTGCTTATTTACAACTGTAGCCTGCATACCCTTGTTGCTTATTTACAACTGTATCCTGCATACTCATGTTTCTTATTTACAAATGTATGCTGCATACCCTTGTTGCTTATTTAGAAATGTATCCTGTATACTCTTGTTGCTTATTTACAACTGTATCCTGTATATTCTTATTGCTTATTTACAACTGTATCTTGTATACAGTATCCTTGTTGTTTATTTACAACTGTATCCTGCGACTCATTGCTTATTTACAACTGTAACCTGTATACCCTTGCTGCTTTTTACAACTGTATCCTGTATACCATTGCTGCTTATTCACAACTGTATCCTGCATACCCTTGTTGCTTATTTACAACTATATCCTGTATATCGTTGTTGCTTCTTTACAACTGTATCTTGCATACAGTACCTTTGTTGCTTATTTACAACTGCATTCTGTATATCATTGTTGCTTATTTACAACAGTATCCTGTATACTTTATTACTTATTTACAGCTGTAACCTGCATACCATTGTTGCTTATTTACATCTGTATCCTGTATACTCTTGTTGCTTATTTACAACTGTATGTTGCATATCCTTGTTGCTTATTTATAACTGTATCCTGCATACCCTTTGTTGCTTATTCGCAACTGTATCCTGCATACCCTTGTTGCTTATTTACAACTGTATGTTGCATATCCTTGTTGCTTATTTATAACTGTATCCTGTATACCCTTGTTGCTTATTCGCAATTGTATCCTGTATACCCTTGCTGCTTATTTACAACTATATCCTGAATACCTTTACTGATTATTTACAACTGTATTCTGCATACCCTTGTTATGTATTTACAACTGTATGCTGTATATCCTTGTTGCTTATACACAACCATATCCTGCATACCCTTGTTGCTTTTTACAACTGTATCCTGCATACCATTGTTGCTTATTTACAACTATATCCTGCATACCGTTGTTGCTTCTTTACAACTGTATCTTGCATACAGTACCTTGTTGCTTATTTACAACTGCATTCTGATATAATTGCTGCTTATTTACAACTGTATCCTACATAGTTTTGTTGCTTATTTACAACTGTAACCTGCATACCATTGTTGCTTATTTATATCTGTATCCTGCATACCCTTGTTGCTTCTTTACAACTGTATCCTGCATACCCTTGTTGCTTATTTACAACTATGTCCTGCATACTGTTGTTGCTTCTTTACAACTGTATCTTGCATACAGTACCCTTGTTGCTTATTTACAACTGCATTCTGCATATCATTGTTGCTTATTTACAACTGTATCCTGCATACTTTCGTTACTTATTTACAACTGTAACCTGCATACCATTGTTGCTTATTTACAACTGTATCCTGCATACCCTTGTTGCTTATTTACAACTGTATGTTGCAAATCCTTGTTGCTTACTTATAACTGTATCCTGCATACCCTTGTTGCTTTTTCGCAACTGTATCCTGCATACCCTTGCTGCTTATTTACAACTATATCCTGCATACCTTTATTGCTTCTTTACAACTGTATCTTGCATACAGTACCCTTGTTGCTTATTTACAGCTGCATTCTGCATATCATTGTTGCTTATTTACAACTGTATCCTGCATAGTTTTGTTGCTTATTTACAACTGTATCCTGCATACCCTTGTTACTCATTTACAACTGTATCCTGCATACCCTTGCTGCTTACTTACAACTGTATCCTGCATACCCTTGCTTCTTATTTACATCTATATCTTGCATACAGTACCCTTTTTGCTTATTTACAACTGTAGCCTGCACACCCTTGCTGCTTATTGACAACTGTATCCTGCATACTCATGTTGCTTATTTACAAATGTATGCTGCATACCCGTGTTGCTTATTTAGAAATGTATCCTGCACACTCTTGTTGCTTATTTACAACTGTATCCTGCATATCCTTATTGTGTATTTACAACTGTATCTTGCATACAGTATCCTTGTTGCTTATTTACAACTGTATCCTGCATACCCTTGCTGCTTATTTACAACTATATCCTGCATACCTTTATTGCTTATTTACAACTGTTTTCTGCATACCCTTGTTGTGTATTTTACAACTGTATGCTGTATATCCTTGTTGCTTATGTACAACCATATCCTGCATACCCTTGTTGCTTTTTTACAACTGTATCCTGCATACCCTGCTGCTTATTTACAACTATATCCTGCATACCGTTGTTGCTTCTTACAACTGTATCTTGCATACAGTACCCTTGTTGCTTATTTACAACTGCATTCTGTATATCATTGTTGCTTATTTACAACTGTATCCTGTATAGTTTTGTTGCTTATTTACAACTGTATCCTGCATACCCTTGTTGCTTATTTACAACTGTTTTCTGCATACCCTTGTTGTGTATTTTACAACTGTATGCTGCATATCCTTGTTGCTTATGTACAACCATATCCTGCATACCCTTGTTGCTTTTTTACAACTATATCCTGCATACCCTTGCTGCTTATTTACAACTATATCCTGCATACCGTTGCTGCTTCTTTACAACTGTATCTTGCATACAGTACCCTTGTTGCTTATTTACAACTGCATTCTGCATATCATTGTTGCTTATTTACAACTGTATCCTGCATAGTTTTGTTGCTTATTTACAACTGTATCCTGCATACCCTTGTTGCTTATTTACAACTGTATCCTGCATACCCTTGTTACTCATTTACAACTGTATCCTGCATACCCTTGCTGCTTATTTACAACTGTATATTGTATACAGTACCCTTTTTGCTTATTTACAACTGTAGCCTGCATACCCTTGTTGCTTATTTACAACTGTATCCTGTATACTCATGTTTCTTATTTACAAATGTATGCTGCATACCCTTGTTGCTTATTTAGAAATGTATCCTGCATACTCTTGTTGCTTATTTACAACTGTATCCTGCATATTCTTATTGCTTATTTACAACTGTATCTTGTATACAGTATCCTTGTTGCTTATTTACAACTGTATCCTGCGTACTCTCATTGCTTATTTACAACTGTAACCTGCATACCCTTGCTGCTTTTTTACAACTGTATCCTGCATACCATTGCTGCTTATTCACAACTGTATCCTGCATACCCTTGCTGCTTATTTACAACTATATCCTGCATATCGTTGCTGCTTCTTTACAACTGTATCTTGCATACAGTACCCTTGTTGCTTATTTACAACTGCATTCTGCATATCATTGTTGCTTATTTACAACAGTATCCTGCATACTTTCATTACTTATTTACAGCTGTAACCTGCATACCATTGTTGCTTATTTACATCTGTATCCTGCATACTCTTGTTGCTTATTTACAACTGTATGTTGCATATCCTTGTTGCTTATTTATAACTGTATCCTGCATACCCTTGTTGCTTATTCGCAACTGTATCCTGCATACCCTTGTTGCTTATTTACAACTGTATGTTGCATATCCTTGTTGCTTATTTATAACTGTATCCTGCATACCCTTGTTGCTTATTCGCAACTGTATCCTGCATACCCTTGCTGCTTATTTACAACTATATCCTGAATACCTTTACTGATTATTTACAACTGTATTCTGCATACCCTTGTTATGTATTTACAACTGTATGCTGATATCCTTGTTGCTTATACACAACCATATCCTGCATACCCTTGTTGCTTTTTACAACTGTATCCTGCATACCATTGTTGCTTATTTACAACTATATCCTGCATACCGTTGCTGCTTCTTTACAACTGTATCTTGCATACAGTACCCTTGTTGCTTATTTACAACTGCATTCTGCATATAATTGCTGCTTATTTACAACTGTATCCTACATAGTTTTGTTGCTTATTTACAACTGTAACCTGCATACCATTGTTGCTTATTTATATCTGTATCCTGCATACCCTTGTTGCTTCTTTACAACTGTATCCTGCATACCCTTGCTGCTTATTTACAACTATGTCTTGCATACCGTTGTTGCTTCTTTACAACTGTATCTGCATACAGTACCCTTGTTGCTTATTTACAACTGCATTCTGCATATCATTGTTGCTTATTTACAACTGTATCCTGCATACTTTCGTTACTTATTTACAACTGTAACCTGTATACCATTGTTGCTTATTTACAACTGCATCCTGTATACCCTTGTTGCTTATTTACAACTGTATGTTGCAAACTTGTTGCTTACTTATAACTGTATCCTGCATACCTTGTTGCTTTTTCAAGAACTGTATCCTGCATACCCTTGCTGCTTATTTACAACTATATCCTGCATACCTTTATTGCTTCTTTACAACTGTATCTTGTATACAGTACCCTTGTTGCTTATTTACAGCTGCATTCTGTATATCATTGTTGCTTATTTACAACTGTATCCTGTATAGTTTTGTTGCTTATTTACAACTGTATCCTGCATACCTTGTTACTCATTTACAACTGTATCCTGCATACCCTTGCTGCTTACTTACAACTGTATCCTGCATACCCTTGCTTCTTATTTACATCTATATCTTGCATACAGTACCCTTTTTGCTTATTTACAACTGTAGCCTGCACACCCTTGCTGCTTATTGACAACTGTATCCTGCATACTCATGTTGTTTATTTACAAATGTATGCTGCTATACCCTGTTGCTTATTTAGAAATGTATCCTGCACACTCTTGTTGCTTATTTACAACTGTATCCTGCATATCCTTATTGTGTATTTACAACTGTATCTTGCATACAGTATCCTTGTTGCTTATTTACAACTGTATCCTGCATACCCTTGCTGCTTATTTACAACTATATCCTGCATACCTTTATTGCTTATTTACAACTGTTTTCTGCATACCCTTGTTGTGTATTTTACAACTGTATGCTGCATATCCTTGTTGCTTATGTACAACCATATCCTGCATACCCTTGTTGCTTTTTTACAACTGTATCCTGCATACCCTTGCTGCTTATTTACAACTATATCCTGCATACCGTTGCTGCTTCTTTACAACTGTATCTTGCATACAGTACCCTTGTTGCTTATTTACAACTGCATTCTGCATATCATTGTTGCTTATTTACAACTGTATCCTGCATAGTTTTGTTGCTTATTTACAACTGTATCCTGCATACCCTTGTTGCTTATTTACAACTGTATCCTGCATACCCTTGTTACTCATTTACAACTGTATCCTGCATACCCTTGCTGCTTATTTACAACTGTATATTGTATACAGTACCCTTTTTGCTTATTTACAACTGTAGCCTGCATACCCTTGTTGTTATTTACAACTGTATCCTGTATACTCATGTTTCTTATTTACAAATGTATGCTGCATACCCTTGTTGCTTATTTAGAAATGTATCCTGCATACTCTTGTTGCTTATTTACAACTGTATCCTGTATATTCTTATTGCTTATTTACAACTGTATCTTGCATACAGTATCCTTGTTGCTTATTTACAACTGTATCCTGTGACTCATTGCTTATTTACAACTGTAACCTGCATACCCTTGCTGCTTATGTACAACTGTATGCTGCATGCCCTTGTTGCTTATTTACAGCTGTATCCTGCATACCCTTGCTGCTTATTTACAACTGTATCTTGCATACCCTTGCTGCTTATTTGCTAAAGTTTTTGTGTCAATCACCTCTGTAAAATATTTTATAATATGTACTTATTCTAAATGATACTTATGACCCTAGATCCTCTAAAAATAGACCCTGCCTAAAGGATCTTCTGTGTAATAAATAACTAAATAAAACAATATATGAAATAGTAGGAACATATATGGTGTATATATGAAACATGCATGGCTAATATATGGACCATATATAAAACAATATATGCAACCAAGTTTTACATTAAGAATGCATTTTCCATATGTTGCCCATTCACATATCATAGATACGGCTTATATTTTCCTACTATTTCATATATTTTAAACATCCCAAAAAGGGACCAATTTTTGTTTATATAAAATGCATTTCTGGCCATATATGGAAAACATATATGTTTTCCATATGGGAAGTAACAGAATTTCACCAAGGTGTAAGCCTGGAGATAGCCCTACATGGTTTTGCACTGCAGTCTAGTGAGTACCAGGGTGCAAGTCACAGCAACACTACCCCAAGAACTAATATGCTTACACTCACTACAACTGCATATACACCTAGTAATATTATACCTGTGCCCTTAGAAATTCTGAGCCCATTTCTTCCTTACCCTCCTCCATCCCATTTCAAGACCACTATCAGTTGACGCTCAATGTCAAGAAAGTGTAAAGTAAGGCACATAGGCAGACATAATCCTCACACTGAATACAAGATAGGAGGAGTTAAATTGCAGAGTATATCGGAAGAAATGATCTAGGGTCTTAACTATTAACTCCCTTAAACAAACAAATATGCAATAATGCATGATAGGGTGTGTGATTACAGGTAATTAGAAAATGGGCAAGTAAATCCTAGCATTCTGATTGGCTAGGACACCAAGATTAGTGGGCAGGTATTTTTGAATAGGCCCCGTAAAAATCAAGTTCCACTTTGGGGTGCCTCATTACTTAGAGTATTCTTGGGCCACCCTGAATTTTCTAACTTGCCAGCTGCCATTTTTTTCTATCTCCCTAGCCACAACAACAGGACCCAAAGTGCCACTCCAAACAGAAACACTAGTCAGCCTTTGTTTCTCCAAAAAGACATAACCCCATCATCAAAATTTAGCCTGATTTGTTATAGCAGTCCATTTAAGAAAAAAAAAATCCTGCAAATTTAAACTGATGGTCTCTTGCAGTGCTACGCTTGCATGGCTACCGGTATTCTCCATTCAGCCACTCAGTTTTCCTGCTAACAAAAAAGAAATGCAGAAACAACAGAATCTTTGTTCTTCTCAACAATTTTTTTTATTCTAAAGCAAATCACCAGCACAGTCAGCTCCATTTCTCACAGCACTTGTCTCGTGTCCCCTTTTCTCTTGCTGCTTTCCCTGCTGTCAAACAGAAAGAAAAGCAGAAAAAACACAGCAGCTTCACCTTTGTTTCTTAAAACATTCAAATGTATCTCTTCTCTATCCTTGTCTTTAGTTTCCTTGATGCATTGTTGGCATTCCAGAAAAACACATTGGGGGGGGGGACAAACCACTACCAGTAAATGCATGTCTTTCTTGGGAGGTGGGGGTGGCAAAGACACTCAACTTTCTCAAACCAAGCAGCACTCACAATCTCTGCCTGTGTGTGTGGGGAAGGAGGGAGTAACCAGGACAACCAGCTCTACTCAAAACTATAGAGGCTCCTCAAAGACAAAATTCCCTAGCACAGAAAAAACACACACAAATCATTATAATACAGGTGGATGAACAATTATATTATGAAATTTATTTTCAACTAATTCTTTATTAGCTTTTTTTATTAAACTAATTAAACTAATTTTTTTAACAGTCTTCATTTCAAAGTGCAATAATACCTTCGGTGGGTGGTATGGAAAAATGCCAGACCTTCAATGGGTGATAAGGCCTGCGGCATCAGACCTCATTATGTCCCTGGGTGGTCTGGTATTTCCCAATACCGCTCACACTGTCGGGTATTATTGCTTACATAATCACATGCCTCAGAGAGTGTGGTTAGGTACAAGATGCTTGTACCAATTGCCTTCAAACACCCAAGAGAAAAGTGTGATTATTGACCTTAATCACATATCACTGGAGTGTTTTATTGCACTTATAATATGTGTAAGAAAAATCCTACATAAATCAAACACAAAGGCAGAAAAGTAATCCAATGAAAAAAGCAGGCTATGTTAACTGAAAACCAACATTTGTTAATGCAGAATGTTTGCTTGCTTGCATTTGCTGTGCAGGTTGCCAGCATTGATAGTACAGAGGCAATAATTAACAAATGAATAACGTGAGTTATAATGCTGAAGTTGTCATGATTGGTAAGTGAAGAGGTCAACACATAGCATTGTTGTTTTCTTAGTTTGTGACCTTGAATTTTCAAAATATTAGTTTTTTTTTTGTTTTTTTTTTTGCCACAGTGAACATGCCAGGTGTCATTTGTGAAATGTGATGCAGAACATTGTTTTGTGGATGACCACATAGACACTTTTATATTATTATTTGTTGGTAACCAGGTAAGGCCCACTAGGCAAAAGTGCCTGTTTCAGGGGTGACCTGGGGCACTGAGTAGGTTAAATGACCTTTACTCAGAGTGGCACAGTATGCAAGTGGAGGGTTGTGAAATCAAACCCAGGTGTACTGAATCGTAAGTTAATTCACAGTTAGTTACTCTAACATCTGGGCTATACTTCCAGCCCAAGTTTTGGAGGTGGATTTGGTGATAGCACTTGCTATGTTCATTCAGTGTGAATAAAAAACATGAATATGTTGAAAATGTGGGTTAAAAAGTAAAAATATTGCAGTTGTTTATTTATTTATTCATTTGAGTCGAATCAGAATTACAATCTTTTGAGTCATAGACTCTTTTGCAAAGGCTCCACATCAGATAAAGTAAATGTACAAATAAAGTCGGAATACAGAAAAAATATAAATACAGCAGAAAAAATATACATACAGCAGAAAAAAATATACATAAGGTAAAAGTGTAAGATACAGGGTTAGATATTCTTGGCTTAAGTTTATGTTGTCAGTTGCCTTAACTGGGAACCTACAGAAGGTCATGGGTCAGTGCCGAGATAAAGAACAGTTTAATAGTGTCTTGAGGGACCCAGAGTCATAATACCAGGGAAGGGGGATGTTGGAGAGCGAAGGGAGGGAGGCTAGCAACAATCTAACCAAGGGCTACAGGAAAGGAGATTACTGAAACAAATTAGGTTCATGAAAACATGTCCTAGGCAGGGGGCGGGTGAAAAAAGGAAGGTGGGTTAGTAACAGTCACAGGTGGTGGCGTCAAGTAGTAAGGTTTTGAGACCTGACTTAAATAGGTTGAGGCTATGGGTCAAGGAGATGGTGGATGGTAAGCTGTTTAGCCATGGGGGGACCCGATAGTGGAAGTATCTTTGTCCAAGAGATGTCCTACAGTGGGGGATGAGGAGGGTATGATTAGCTGCGTGCCTTTGGGTCTGCCTATGGGGTGCTGTGCAGATAAGGGGTGGAGTCCGATTGGGGCTTGCTTAAGGTGTATCTTCTTGGCAAGGAGGCAGGTAAAGTACTTAAGCCTACCCTGGAAGTTTAGCCAGCCAGTATGCTTATAGAGCTCGCATGTGTGAGTTAATTTGTCACATCCTGAGACCAGACGGCAGGCTTTGTTAAGGGCAAGGTTGATATTGCGGAGGGCAGTTTGATCGGCTGATCCGTATACAACTATACCATAGTCTAACAAGGCTAGGATAGATGAGGATACAGTGAGGTGCATGGCCTGGGGAGGTAGGCAGTGCTTGTGCCTGTAGAGTAGCCCTAGTCCAGCGTTAATGGAGGAGGAGACCTGCTGAATGTGGGTGAGGTAGGTGAGGGAGGTGTCTAAGGTGATGCCGAGGTATTTAAAACATGGGACCTGCTACAGCGCTTTGCCATGAGTGTTTTTGACAACTAGGGGTGCATGATGTTGGGGGCTTTGGCAGTGAGCAAAGATCATGGACTTCGTTTTCTTGTAGTTGATAATAAGCCGGTGGTCAGCAAACCAGGTTTCTAGCTCCCTAAAGTAGCCCTGCAGGGCTAGCTGAAGAGAATTTGGGTGAGGGTGTTTCCAGAATACAACCGCATCATCATCATAAAGCAGCATGCATCCACTGCAGGAATTAGGGAGGGAGTTTAGGAAGAGGGTGAAAAGTAAGGGCCAAGTATTGACCCATGTGGGACCCCTGAGCGAACTGGCATGCATGAGCAGATAGTTTTATTAACTTTGACTTGTTGAGTCCGACCTGAGAGGTAATCTTTGAATAATGTGGTAACCTCTGGGGCAAGGTTAAGGCATGGAAGGGTAAGGAGTAATAGTTTGTGACTGACGGTATCAAATGCCTTGGTCAGGTCAACATAAATGGCCCCGCCACTGATCCTTGTTCAAGGGCCTCATGAATAAAAAGTGAGTTCAATTAGAGTGGTGGAGGTGCTGTGGCCTTCCAGAAACCATGCTGTTCGTGGCAGAGCAGGTCGTCTATGGATAGGTAGTTGGTAAGTTGATCTAATACTATTCTTTCAAGGGCTTTAGAGAGGGTGGCAGGATAGAAATTGGTCTATAATTGCTTGCTTCTTGGGGTCACCATTCTGTAGTATAGGGATTATTGCTCTCTTCCAGGCAACGGGAATTGGCTGAGGAATAGGGACAGGTTGAGGATTTTGGTGAGATGAGGTAGTGTCACATCCAGGAACAGTTGAATGAGCTTGAGGTCCAGGCAGTCACTGCTATAGCGAGAGTTTGCCAGGGCTTTGGTGAGGTAGTGTTTGCCTCATTACAGGAGATGACTTTTAGCCTAAAGGATAAGGAGAAGTTGGAGTCAGGGGGGACGGGGGGAGGGTGGTGGGGTCAAAGAAATTTGGTGGAAGAAGGTGAGAGAGGTCAAAGAAGGAGGTGTTAAGGGCATCAGAGATTGCAGTAGGGTCCTGGGTAGTAACCCCATTTATTGTGATCTGGGCTGGAGTAGGGGAAACAGATTTCCCACAGAGTTCCTTTATATTGCTCCAGAGGTTTTTCCCAGAGCCCCAGGAGGAGGTGAGGGTTTGTTTATAGTATGCAGCTTTGGCAAGCCAAGTGGCCCAAGTGCATTTGTTTCGTGCCTCTCTGTAAAGTTGCCTATCCCTTGGGAGCTGTGGATCTAGGGCCTTATGCCATAGGTTATCCCGCTGATGCATTTGGTTGAGTAGCGATTGAAAGATCCAAGGGGTGTTTCTTTTTTTAACTACCTGTTTGGAGAAAGGAGCAAATGTGTCACAGGCCGCATTGAGGATGGCAATAAAGTGGGATAGTGCAGTGTCTACGGACTGAGCAGTGTGAATAGAGGACCAGTCACAAGTGGCTAGGTGAGATTTGAGATGTGCAAGTTCTCCTTTTTAAGTCATCTACATTCAGTGACAATGGGGGCAGAAGGATTCTAGGGACCACCGGCACATCACAGGGAGTGGTCACTAATCGAGTCAGGAAGCACAGTGACTTGGGAGATGTTCTGGGCCTGTTGGTGAAGATGAGGTCTATGAGGGTTGAGGTCCCCATTCTAGTGTCCAGTCTGGTCAGGAAGTCAATGACCTGGGTGAGGTCGCAGGCAAGGGCTGAGTTTTTGCTGGGTGATGAGGCAGAAGACAGCCAATTAACACTGAAACCCCCCCAGTGAGATGACTTCACTCCTAGGAGGGAGGTGGGAGATACTGTCCAGAACTGAATCGAATGCGAGCTTTTGGTTGTTAGGTGGGATATAAACCACCATGATGTAGAAGGTTTTCCCCAGGTTTCCCAGGCTGAGTTTGACTGTTAGGATCTGGGCCCCATGCATAGGGGGCAGTGTGTGTGGACCTCGAGGGATCGAAGGGAGGATCTAACGTAGATGGCACAGTTGCCTCTCCTCTTGCTAAACCTGTCAGCTTGGTAGAGGGTGTAGTCGTTAAGTGTGAAGCACTATTTGGGATTTTGTCCATAAGCCAGGTCCAGATAGGGCTAAGACGTTGGGGGAATGTTGGGCAATCCACCCCTAAAGGGAGATGAGCTTTTTTGGGAGGCTACAGATATTTAAGGTAGGCAACAGGAGGTTACCATGTTTGTTGTGTGAGGAGATAGTAGAGTGAGTGGTCCAGGGTTGGGGTGTATATTTCCTGATAGCAGCAGGAGGAGAAGGGCATGCCGTAGAAGGGACGGCCAGTGAAATTTTGGAGAGGTGCGATAAGACTGGGAATTGGTGATTCTTTTAGTGTGTGTGATAGGGACTGGGAGTGTGCGTATGAGGTGGGCTATCATGGTGACAAGAGGATGGTTACTAGCTTGGGTGCTTGTGAGAAGAGTAGGGGGCTGTAGCGTTGGGGGTAACAGTATAGAAGAGCAGTGGGAGTAGTGTGAGTTGAAGCTGGTAACTAGTGCTGAGGTGGAGGTGAGGTTGCCACCAGGAATTATGGGGTGCTTGGCAGTGTAGTCACCATTCATTAGAGGGTTCCCAGTGGGGGTAGGATTTCCAGCTGGGGGACCAGAGTGGCAATGAGGACAGGCATCAGAAGTCGTGGGAACATGATTACTGTAGCGATCGTGTAGGTTTAAGTGGATGGGTGGAGTGGCCACTACTGGTGAGCTGGTATAAGCTGCAGCTGGAGAAGTGGGCTGATAGGTTATTTTCATGCTCACGTGATGTGCTACTGCCTATTTATCTGACAGATGACCACAGGTGGTGGTGGGGCCAGTGGGGAGCCGAATGCACAGCGTTCGGTGGGGTAATCCTCACAGTGTGAATCTGGGCTGTGCTGCAGTGGTCGCGACCAGGCAGCGAGGAGAACTGTACCTGGGCAGAGGTTCAATGATTCCTTGGGGGAGAGCTGAAGCGAGCCCTCGCGACTTCCATTGTCTGGGCGGTCTGCTGTGGAGGAAAGGAGAGGAGAAAACAGCCAGTTATATAGGTAGCAGGGAGAGGAATACTGAGGGGGCTGAGCAGAATTGGGATAATGGTCGGGAACTAGTGTTACAGGGCTGAATTAATTAATCATAGCTTCTGCAGGCTAATAGGCAGAAATACAAGTAATGGATACAGCTTATACACCAGCACACTCAAATTACTTTAAGCAAACTCTTCAGTACAAAAATAAAATAAATCTCCTATTTTTGTACTTGTTTAAAGCTGATTAATTAAGAAGCATGTAGCAGGAACACAGGCTGAGCTCCAAAAACAACAAAATAAAACTATCTCCACTTGTCGCTTGAGAATAATAGTTCTTAAAAAGGCGCGAAATCTGTATTTGAAAATCTAATCCTCACAGTGTGAATCTGGGCTGTGCTGCAGCGGTCGTGACCAGGCAGTGAGGAGGACTGTACCTGGGCGGAGATTGGGGTGATTCCTTCAGGGAGGGCTGGCGAGCCTCGCGACCTCCGTTGTCCGGGGGGTCTGCTGGCCAGAGATTTGGTGATTCCTTTGGGGAGGGCTGAAGTGAGCCCTCTCAACCTCTGTTGTCTGGGGAGGTCTGCTGGGCAGAGATTCGGTGATTCCTTGGGGGAGGGCTGAAGCGAGCCCTCGTGACTTCTATTGTCGGGGGGGGTCTGCTATGGATGTTATAGGATTTCATAAATGAGGCCTGTCATGTTCATAATGTGGTGTGATAAAAAGACTATGTTGAACATTTGAGGTCAGCACTGAAAATTAAAGATTATGAATGAACACGATGTTATAGGATGTTATGAATGAACATTGAAGAATGTCAGTGTTTTTTCATAATCTTTTATTTTCAATGTTGACCTCAAACATTCAACATAGTCTTTTTATCATATCACATTATGAGCATGACAGATCTCATTTATGAAATCCTATCCAAAATGTCATTTTGTGACACAAGTGTGAAAAGATATTTTGGGCATTATTTGAAAAATAACACATCATATTCATGATGTGAAATACAAACATGGTTATGTTGAAAATGTGTGGTCACAGTCTAGTAAAATAGGAAAGCTAGGAGTAAACATTGAAGAATTTCATAATTTTTTCATACTTGTCACTTTTTGAGAATTTGACACCAAAATGTTAATGCTGTCTTATTATGACCCCCCATCTTATGATCAAAACAAGTGGAATTTTTAAAATTGTATCTGAGTGACTGCAAAAACATGTTTCAGTGGGGGCTTGAAAAATTACACCAGCCTTGTTCATGAGGTGGGGTAAAAAAAGGCTATGCTGAAAATTGCTGAAAATATGGGGACAAAATGTAGAAGACTAGCAAAGTTATGGGAACATGTTTAAGAATTCAATGTTGCTTCATAACTTTGCTGTTTTTTTTCAGATGTTGATGGCAGACTTTCAACTTAGTCTTTCCGTTACCCCACCTTATGATCAAGACAAGTGGAATTGTTTTATTCCCAGATGATTTTATGGAGAGACTGTGAAAGCATGTTTCAGAGGGGATTTGAAAAATTACACCTGCCTTGTTCATGAGGTGGGGTAAACAAAAGGCTATTTTGGAAAATGTAATGTCAAAATCTGGAAAAATAGATAACTGATGAGTAAACGCTAAGGAGTTTCAATGTTGCTACAAAACGTTGTTTTTTTTTAGATTTTGACCCTAAATTTTCAACATAGGCTTTTTGTTGTCCCCATCTTACAATCAAAATGGGTGTCATTTTTTAAATTCCATCTGAAATGTGATTTCACATAATGACTGCAAGAACATGTTTTGGCGGGGATTCAAAATATTTCACCTACCTGGTTCATGAGATGAGGTTACAAAAAGGCCTTTGGGGTAAAAATATTAAGAAGTGTCAAGTTATGAATAAAAGTTAAAAATGCATTAAAAAACCATTAACCAAACATTCCTTGTTTTCAGTTACTCCCCGGTGGAGCTCAGAAGAAGCAGGATATTCAACAAGAAGCAGTGCTGGACCATATAGGGGGGCTGGTAGATGTTGAGAGGGGATGGGGAGGTGGGGGACAGAAGTCATTGCTGTATTTTCTTTTTTCACGGGTTTTTTCACAGGTTTACAGAGAGGGAATAGGGGAAGGATTGGGAAGTGAGTGGGATACTTGGCAGTAGGAGGATATTTTCTTTCCACAGTTAGGGCATGGGCAAGGATCGGGAGGTGGGCAGGATATTTGGCAGTGGGAGGGTATTTTATTTCACAGATGGCGCATGGGGAGGGATTGGAAGGTGGACGGGATACTTGGCAGTGAGAGGGTATTTTCTTTTCACAGACAGGGCATGGGGAAGGAGTGGGAGGTGGATAGGATACTTGGCAGTGTGAGTGCATTTTATTTCAGATGGAGCACAAGAAAGGATTGGCAGGTGGGTGGGATACTTGGCAGTGGGAGGGTACTTTCTTTTCAGAGATAGGACATGGAGAAGGATTAGGAGGTGGGCAGGATACTTGGTAGTGAGAGGGTATTTTACTTCATGGACAGGACATGGGGAAGGATTGGGAGGTGGGCTGGATATGTGGCAGTGGATGGGACTTGTTTTCATGCATCTCCTCTCTTCATAGTAGTGGTGGGGGGAGCTCAGATCTGATCATGATGCTACTCAGCTACTTCCTAGGTTGTATCATGCAGATAATAGGATCAAGCCACTCTGTGACCAGAGTGGCTTGCTAATTTTAACTTCATAAAGTTTCCACCTCACAAGCAGAAAACGCTGTCATTACCAACCTTGATGATTACTGTTCTGTCACTGTCAAGCACCCTGCTGCCTCAGCTGCACTTGGCCCAACAGTGACACATCTCTGAAATCTGTTATTATAACAATATGTTTGCTTTGCACATGTGCAAGCAAAAGTGAAAAGTAGTCAGCAGACTAATTGGTTTCTGCCCCCCATTCTGCCGATAACAATTTTTTTTATTATTTTTTTATTTTATAGTTTTTGGCCATGAAAAACACACTAAGCTGAAGCTTGTCTTCAGGTGCATCCTGTGAGCACAAGGAAGTTAAGTGGCTTGCTCACGATTACACAGTATGCAAGTGGTGGCTGTGGGATTCAGACCCAGTTCTTCAGGTTTGCAGCTCAGTGCTTTTAACCACTATGCAATACTGCCTCCCTGGCAGACTAATTGGTTCTCTCCCCCACCTCATTTCATTAAGGAGATGCAGGATGAAAAATGACTTTTCAGTGCAATATGGCAGCAACATGGAAAGTAACACACTTTTTGCCTTTTGAATGAGCCGTTGAGGGAGCTGCATGATACAAACTTACTTGTTGTTGGGGTTTCCAATGCCCCATCCACTTTAGGATAAAAATGCCACCAGCACAAACTTTGTGGGCAGCTCCAGGACTTGGAGGAAAGCGTGCTTCCTTGTGAAGGGGTAATTAACCATAAGGTGCTAGTAGCATTCTTTGCATGCCAATATACTGCACAGCTTAGAAGCTAAATATTTTGGTTGTTGTTTTGTTTTGCTTTTCTGTTTCTGTCAGTTGAAGCAGTGACCTGCCTCTTGCAGTGCATTTTCTAGTTTTGTTGAGGAAAGTAAGAACTGTTTAAATTTTAAATATGCTGTTTGGCTGGAGGTGTATGAATATTTTAGGAGCAATTCATGTTAGATAGATTTTTTGGCTGGTACTGCAATCTATGTAATTATGGGCCAATAACAACATGGATTTGAATGCTTCTCAGCCAATGATATGGCGGATTTTTGAATGTGTTTTATAAGGCAATGTAACAAAACATACAACAGGATTTCAAGGGTGCTGGGTTACCTAGAGATGGATTTTGATAGTAGGGGAAGTGAGGTGAATTTGCCACTATACAGATCCCTGTGAGGCCTTATCTAGAGTAGTGTGTCTAGTTCTGGAACCCTCATCTGAGAAAAGATGTTAATGGACTTGAATCTGTACAATACAAGGTCACTGAGATGATCCAGGGACAACAGGTCAATTCTATGAAGAAAGGTTGAAGGTGCTGGCTCCATGGCATGAGCAAGGGGTTCACTCAGCATGCTGGTGACCCGGGTTCCCGCCCCGAGCCTGGGTAACAGGAGCAGAGACCGTCAGGGAGGATGATTTACAAGCATCCATTGGACGATTCCCTCTTGGGGAGGGGTGGGACTAGCCTTGGCACCTGCAGGCTGATTGGCTGCGGTGCTTGGGGGATATGCTGCCTCGACACGCACCCTGCACGTCCCAACCGAGGTCACCGGCACTCACACAAGGCTAAGAACTGTGGTGAACAGGGCAGAACAATGAGAAAAGTGCTCTCCATCCAACCAGATGATGAGCACCCACTCCTGCTGCCATGAAGCCCCAGAGTCAGCCTGGAGCAGCCCCACAGCCCTGGGATGTGAATTAGCCAGTAAGGCACTTCCCCCCAGAAGTGAGGGACCTTCCCAACATAGTGATATGTTGGGCTACCCAGGTAAGCTGCAATTGGGGCTGGTGGATGGTGGTAGGGGTTAGGAGGGCGTCAGGGACCAAGACATTCTGAAGGAGTGGCTGGACAGGGGGGTGCCATGTGGGAGGCACATAAACAGAAAATACAAAAGAAGAAAGGTTGAAGGGCCTAAATATATATTCACTAGAGACCAGATGGTAGAGGGGGGACATTATTGGAATACATACATTTCTTAGGGGTATGAAGAAGGTAAACAATATGGACATAAATTTGTAAGAAATAAGGATGCAGTTATTAGGGGTCATGTCATGAATGGAGGCTGATGGGTGGTAAAGTAAAGAAATATTTAAGGAAGTTAGGGAGGCAGTATAGCACAGTGGTTTAAGGCTCTGAGCTGCAAATCTGGAGACTTGGGTTTGAATCCCACAGCCCCCACTTGCGTATACTGTGTGACCCTGAGTAAGTCGCTTAACTTCCCTGTGCTCCCAGGTTGCACCTGTAAAAAAGCTTTCAGCTTAGTGTGTCTCACCTGGTTAAACAATTGAAAAAAAAAGTTCTACTTAACTAAGAGAGTTGTGTACCCTTGGAAATATTACTGGCTAAGGTAGTGGGGGCAGAAACCCTCAATGGGTTTAAACATCGTTGGGACAAGGCAAAGGGTCACATATGTCAAAAGAGTGGCAGTATGGGATTATGTAATGGGATATCAGGGGTAAGGAAATTTACCTCCTAGGACAGTAGATCAGTGGGATGAGGTAATCAAGGTAAAGGGCAGACTAGATGGTCATTTGTTTTCCTTCTGCCATCAAATTCCATACAACAGAGCCAGTCACAGTGTCACAAAATACTGCATGACAAAAGGGCTTAACTACCACTGAATTACACTGTTCACTGCAGTATACTGCAGCGATTTATGATATATGGTATATCATGTTGGATCCTGGCTAGTGCCACTGTATTCATGTAATAGGAAGTATCTTCAGCATTTATGTATCTTCTACAGATGCTCCCCACATTGGGAAAAATACCTCCTCTTTCCTCTACTCTTCACCTTCCTATATCCCTGACCATTTGGCTCCATGAGCTCTTGACCTATTCCTGCATGTAACCCATTACCCACTTGTTGTGCCATCCCCATAGCATGCCTAATCCTATGTTTGATCACTAATGAAACCATTTATTTTTATTTCTTCTACATTCAAACATTCGAAATTGCCAGCAGATAAAGGCCTAGAGGTCTATCAAGTCTGCTCAAATGTGCAACTAGCACCCTTATTTTCAGCTGCCCCTCCACCCTTCCCTCATTGACCCTCCCTTGCCCTGTCCCAGCCCCTTTGGAAGCAGTCCACTGTTCTACTGGATACCACCTTCTGCAGTAGTGCATTCCACCCAGCTGCCACCCTTTCTGTAAAAAGTGTCTCCTCATGTCCCTCTTGACCTTCTTCCCTCCAGCCTCATATCATGGCCCTGGGTATCCCTCCCCTCCCTTACTTTGAACAGCCCCTCTGTACCTGTCTTGTTTATTCCTTTCACATACTTAAAGTTTTCATTCATGTCCCCCCCCCGTCCCTCCTCTCCTCCAGCGAGTACATGATCAGCTCCTGAGCCTCCTCTCATATGGCAAGTCCCCCAGACCCTTGATCATCTTTGTCACCCTGAGCTGCACCCCCTCTAGTAACTTAATGACCCTCTTCAGATATGGGTGTCAGTACTGCATGCAATACTCCAGATGCGGTCTAACTAATGACCTATACAGTGGCAGAATCACCTCCCCCCTCCTCGAGGAAATGCCCCTTGCAATGCAACCCAGCATTTTGTTGGTCTTTGCAGCTGCCTTCCTACATTGTGCAGAGTTGTTCACTGACCCTGTAATGAGCACCCCAGATCCTTCTCCTTCTCCTCCTCTGTCTTGGCTAGCTGCACTCTCCCCAGCTGGTAACTCCTCCTTGGGTTCTTCACCCCAAAATGCAGCACCTTGCACTTTTTGGCATTAAACTCCAGTTGCCAGGTGTCTGACCAGGATTCCAGCTTTTCCAGATCATCCTGCAACCTCTACCATCCCCCTAAGTCATCCACCACTGCTCCCATCTTGGTATCATCAGCAAACAGATTGATCTTGCTCTTGATGTCCAATGATACGTCTACAATGAATATCCCAAACAACACTGGTCCCAACACCAGGCCCTGTGGAACACCACTCATCATTGCCCTTGGGGATGAGAGAGGCCCGCCCACCACCACCCTCTGTTGCCTTCCCTAATGCCAGTTCTCTACCCAGCTCACCAACTTTGCACCTGCCCCTTTGCCTTCTAACTTACTTCCCAGCCTCCCATGTGGCACCAAGTTGAATGCTAGTGTAATTCTGAATCTAAGTGGCAATTTAGCACACTGGTTTGCAACTAGAGTATATTCATGCTGTAATTTTTCTACTTTATTGTAGGCAATTTGTGTAAGAAATAAGACACAGCCTGATGTGTACCTACAGCCCAGTAACTGCATGCCTTGGGTATGTTGTTAGCCACGAGGTGGAGCGGAGTGCCTTTATACACACCTGAGAAGTGTGATTTTTGGCTTTAATTACATATCCCTGAAGTGCCTTATTTAACTTATAAAATGGCTTTTATAGCAAAATAAAATATATTTAAAAGTACACCTGTGTAATTATGGTGAATAATTTCATGGTCATATGACTCATTTCAGCCAATCAGATGGCTTCATTTATCTGCGCATTTTATAATACATTGTATTTATTGTATATTATATATTGTATTGTGTACCTTTATGACTATGTCTACCCTATGCTCCTATTCCTGATTCCCATTGTTCTCCCCACAATCTTATCTGGAAATGAGCTTAGGCACTCGGGTATGCTTTCCTTGTCAAACCTTCTCAATTAAATTAAATTGAATAAATAAAGCAAAAAAGAAGGCAGGCATGCTATATCTTCATCTATCTTGCATATTGTTCTGATTATAGCTGTATATTAAACTGTGAAGCATATTTAGCTACACTCTCTATAAAAGATGCTATGCAGAATTGTAATTTAGTGGCCCATACCCAGAACCATACAGCGCTAGCCATGAAATCATGTGAAAAGTGCATACAAATATAATTTGTGTATACAAAGTACCAGCTGTATATACAGAACAACCTTGTTCTTTTTGGAAAAATGTCTGTTGCTGAGCATGCTACCTGTGGCAGGATCTATATAAAGGATACTCTTTAGAGCCCTGAATAAGTAAGACAATACTTCCCTAAAACTAATAAAAAGTGACATCAGATATCACAAAACATGTTTTTCTGCCAAGCAGCACGGTAAGCTACTTTATGTGACACTTCTCAAAAAGAGAACATTCTTCCTCTGTCTCTTAACGTTGTGTCCGAGGGGGTAAACTGCCAGCTTGTGGACGTGTATGAGCATGAAGAGGCCTTTTGTACTGCTGACATGTTGTCCACTCATGTACGGCTGGATGTCACCTCTGTTGCTGTCACACATCCTGGGGGCTAGCACGCAATGCAATTGTGGCCTTTTCTTTTCACTAGATCTGTAGTTTGTATTATTGCTATTTCTTTGATGTTATTAACATGACAAAAAGTTTTTCATAGTCTGTGCTTGCTATTATCTTTTGATAATTTTTTCTCCTTCAATTGAATATCATCTAACATACAGTAGACACAATGTATTGTGATGCTTCAAGGAACTGTGGATCCAGCTTTTCTCCCTTTCTGCCACATGGCAGTTTTTTACAGTATACCCAATTTGAGTATCTATGGCAGACAGACAGACAGACAGACAGGCAGATATGTAGATGGAGAGAGATAGGTAGATGGGAGATATAGATAGATAGATAGATAGATAGATAGATAAAATAAATGGATATATAAACAGTCAAACCATAATGTACAGATTAAAAGTAGAATTATGTTTACAGAGCATAAGTTTAGAGTGATAGAAAGACCGATAGATAGACAGACAATTAGGTGGATAGATGGATAGATAGACAGACGGACAGACAGAAGCAACACATAATAAAGTCAAGCTGAAATGTACAGAGTAGAAAGTAGAATCATGGTTAGAGGCATAAGTTTAGATAGATAGCTAGATAGACAGACAGACGGATGATCAATAAGTAGATACACTGTTTAAAAATGCCATTCCAAAGCTGAAAACACTATATACTTTTTAAAGCACATGAACAATGTCACCAAGGAACACATTTTCTTGAGACCCTTGTGACCTAGGTTCGAAAATAAGCCTAGGACATTGGGGTCCAGCCACATTGGAGGAGGAGGAGGAGGAGGAGGATCAAGAAAACCAAAGGAGGTGCTTCTCTCCTCTGGGGAGGTTGGACCTCAGGCTGTGCTGCAATAGTGCCACCTGGGTGACCACAGGTGGTGGTGCAACTTGAGGTGCACGATGGGAGGTGATGACATCAGCAGGCTGGCACACTTTGGGTGCAGATACACACCATGATGTCTTAATTGGCAGCATCCTCAGACGAGGAGAAGCAGAAGGTGGGGAAACTCTGGAGTACAGCAGTATGTTGTGGTACATCCAGGCCCCATCACCCGACTGGCAACTGTCCTCTGCATAAGATGGACCTGCAAGGTGAATTACCCACAAAGCCCCAGATGGAATTCACCTTCAGAAGGTGCATCCTGTGGACGGATGGGGTTGAGTAGTGACCTAGGAGAGGAGGCCACTCTGGTGACTTGGAATAAACAAAGTGTAAAAAAAAAAAATGTTACTATCTTTTATAAAAGTCCAGCAAAACAATGGGTACTATTCACGAATGGGAGTAAAGTACGTGCCTTCAGTGCATACCCCACCGGCGAAGCTCCGCACCAGCGGATGGATGCACGGTGCCCGTACTCACAGACACCGGCCACCTCGTGGCTCCCATCCATGGTCCCACCCCCCCATTGCACAGGTGCACAGAGGACTGTTTTGTGGATTGGGTAGGCAACCAATGGGATGGCCGGACCCTGCCTGCTACTGGATCTGGCACCGATGATGGCAGATGGCATGCTGTGCACCAGCAGCACAGGGGCAGGTGGGTGCCTGGTCAGCTGTCCCTAGCCCACCTTGGGGTCCCCATGGGCTGGGATGGCTGGTTGGTGGGGATCTGCTGAGCCCTGCCATCTTTGCTGCAGCTGGTGGCGGCATCCTGGGTGGTGTGTATCCCTTATGGCTGGGTGTTACCTAGCATAGTGTGAGCCCACAGGGCTGAGCACTCCACACCTTTGTGAATGGTGCGGAGTGTGGGCACGCCACCTGCACCAGCCCCCCCCAGCCCCAGTGGAGTTCTACAGCCGGTCGGGGTCTTGGGTGCATAAGGGAAGTGTATCCTGTATGTGCATCCTACTCAGGGCGCACTGGCTGTGGAATACCTATGCACTGGACTTCACGAGGTGTGTAGGCTGGTTTTTGATTAGTGCATAGCACCCATTATGCATGAAACATACAATTAAAATCCTAGTTTAATTGCATGTATCTGAAAAATAGACTGGTCTACTAAATCCAAGAAAACAAAGGTCTGAAGTGATACTTCTCAAGAAGAGAATCTTGCCATTTCATTTCTGTTTTTTATGCTCTAGGAAGGAGTTCTGGAAAAGACGAACTAAACAGCATTTAAAAGTTTTGCTCCCAGGTCACTGCTAAATATTTATTTACTTGTTTATGATGCTGCCAGGAACACTGGAGGACTCTATCCCATTGTCCCCCAAATATAATGCTTCTTTGGAGCCTCCCTACTAGATGCTTGCAAGACAATTCACGTTTTCAGTTTACAGCAATAACTAGTGCAGTGTCTCAAGATCTAAACTAGAATATTGGGCATTTTCAACCAAGTGCTTTTTTTCTTGCCCACATTTTATAAGACTAGATTAACATATGCCTGTGTTCAGCTTGTACTGAGACATACCAGCACCTCAGATGCCCTGAACCACTGGAGGTGTTCTTTCTCAAATGGTGAGCCCAGCCTCCCTGGGGAGGTCCTAACTTATTCCAGGGTAGTCTTAAGCAAGCCTGAAAATATACTGTATTTAAATTAATTTTTTTTTTTTTTTGTGCAAAGATATGAGGCGAATTGAAAGTGGATAATGGCAGGTACATTTATTTATTGATATATAGATTTGTGACCAGGAAAGACCCACTGAGCAAAGGCTCCTTTCCAAGTATTTATGTATTTAACATATTTATGTACAAATTGGCAACCATAAAAGAAATACTGAGCCAAGGCTCATTTCCAGGTGCACCTAGGAAAAAGGTGCATGGAGTAAATGCAATCTGGGATGCACGATAGTGCAAACAAATAGGAACAATGTGCAAACTGCAGGAGGTAACAAATGACCCATTAGACTAGTGGTAACAGTGCAAATACAAGGGCTAACCAGAAATACACCAGAAGCAGGAGAGAGCAACATGATCCCTGGGAAGATGCATATTAGCAGGGTGAGCAGGTGAGAGGCAAAGGGGCAGGAAGGTTCCATCTGTTTCTCTGAGGGTTGGTGGTCAGTCAGTCCCCTTTTTATACTTACATTTCTTGTTCTTGGCTTAAAATGCGATATGCCTTGCGTTGTACTAACTGTTTTCCTTTATTATCACAGTGAGGATTTTGTTGTACTAGAATCTGAATATTAAGATCATTTATATGAGTATCAGATGCCACCTGTAACCATGTATTTGGTATATTTGGTATATCATGTTAATTTTATAGCTACATGAACCAAGAAATATGTGAAATTTGAAAATTTATTCATTTGAAATTTGTTAACCAGATAAGCCCACTGAGACAGCACAGTCCCTTTTTCAGGGGCGACCCGGTCAAGGTACAACATTTAACACACAAGACAGTAGTTATACAGAGTATGTCAGTCAAAAAATATAATAGCATATGTACACATAGAGATGCCCTCAACGCCACTATCTGCATAGCCAAGACCATCCTTGCTCCCCAGACCATCGCCTCCTGATGATAAAGGTGCTTCTCCCCTGGTGGCAACAGGGATAAGCTGGAACATTGGAGGTGTCGATGAAATTTGTGGAGTCTGGAGGCAGGAGACAGCAGCAGGGCTGAGGATGGTCAGATGAGGTGCCAAAGCTTGGGGATCTCAAAGGAGTTAGGCCCTAGGGGGAAGATTAGAGCAAAAAAAAAAAAGAAGGAGGAGGATAAGGTGGATTACTCCATTAAATCAAGGGAGGTGAACAGAGCAGTTAGGGTAGCTAGGGTGGCAAAGGTTACAAGGGAAGTGATGCTAGCACGGGGGGTAAAAACATGGAGAAGGCCTTTATTCCATTATGTAAGAGGGAAAAGGAACATAAAAGATGAGATAATCAGATTAATAACAGGTACTTATGTTAAGTCTTCACCAGAAAAAAGGATGGACCAATGCCCCAAGGGAACAGGGGGGTAGGAAACAGAAGGGGGGAAGTTATATACAGTGTCATTCAAGTTGACAGGGAACTAAAAGTCTAAGGGCCCTGAAGGTTGATAAATCCCCAGGGCCAGATGGTGTCCACCCAAGGGTCCTAAGGGAACTGGTGGAGGCCTTAGCGTGTCCCTGGACAAACCTGTTTAACATCTTTTTGGAGTTGGGGATCATGCCCAGGTATTGGAGAACTGCCCATGTGGTACCTCTCCAGAGGCTGAGGGAATGAGGGAACTATAGACTTGTCAGCCTAACTTTAAAAGTGGACAAGATGATAGAGGCCATCCTGACAGAGAGTTGGTGAGCTTCCTAGAGGCTAATGGGCTCCAGGACATGAGGCAAAATGGGTTTGTGTCACAGAGGTCCTTCCAAACTAACCTAATAGACTTCTTCAATTGGGTCACCAGGTCAACGGACAAGGGCCCAAGCAGTTGATGTCCTGTATCTGGACATCAGGGAGGCCTTTGACTCTGTACCTCACAGGAGACTGGTCAGAAAGCTGGAAGACCTGGTGGTGTGGGCTACGCTTGTTGGGTGGGTTAGAAGTTGGCTGCTGGACAGAAGCCAAAAGGTGGTGGTCAGGGGGGAATTCTCAGAAGCTAGGCCTGTGACCAGTGGGGTCATACAGGACTCTCTGTCTGGTCTGGTGTTGTTTAACATATTCATAAGTGAAATCACAGATGGGATCAATGGAAAGATCTGCCTGTCTGTGGATGAGACATAGCTCTGTGGGAGGGTGGACATGGAAGAAGGGAGACAGGAACTCAGGGAAGAATGGGCTATGCTAGAGAAGTGGTCAGCCATTTGGCAACTAAGGTTCAATGCACAAAGTGTAAAGTTATGCACTTATTCGTGAAAAACCCAGGGGCCAAATACTGTACTGGTTGGGTGGTGTGCAGGTAACCAGGTCAGAGGTAGTAAAGGACATGGATGTGATTATCATGAGTGACCTGAAACACTTGGTACACTGCAGGAAAGCTGCAGGCAGTGCAATTTAAATGGTGGGCTGTATAGCCAGGGGAATTATCAACAGGATGGCAGAGGTCATTGTGCCTCTGTACCAATCTCTAGTGAGACCACACCTGGAGTACAGTGTATAGTATTGGTGCCCTTATCATAAGTATATCAGCTTAATGGAAATGGTCCAAAGAAGGGTAACCAAGATGATCCAAGGACAGCAAAGAAACACCTATGAGGAAAGACTCAGGGGGCTCAACATGTACTCTTTTGGGGACAGAAGGGAGCAGGGGGATATGACTGAGACCTTCAAGTACCTTAAAGGTAAAAACAGGGTGAGCACTAAAGGCCTCTTCAGCCTTAGTGAAAATAAGACCACTAGGGGTAACAGCCTTAAGCTGGTGGGGGAAGGTTCAAGAGGAGATAGAAACACAGAAATATAGAAACATAGAATTTGATAGCAGAAGGACCGTGGCCCACCTAGTCTGCCCATTTCCCTACTTAATGGATAAGTTGCAGATCCTAGTTAACTAACAGACTACTTCCTCCTCCCCCCACTAGAATTGCCTTATGTCTGTCCCATGCATTCTTGAATTCCCCATGGTTTTGACTCCACGACCACCCTCAGGAAGGCTGTTCCATGTATCCACAACCCTCTCTGTGAAAAAATACTTTCGCGATTACCTCTGAGCTGATCCCCTCTGTCTTCAAATTGTGCCCCTTGTTCTTGCACATCTCTTTTCTGAAAGATGCTACCCTCTTGGACTTTGTTGATTCCCTTGAGGTACTGTAATTGAAAGTTTCTATCATGTCCCGCCTCTCCCTCCTCTCCTCGAGGGTATACATATTAAGCCTATTTAATCTCTCTTCATATGTCTTCAGGTGCAGATCCTGCACCATTTTAGTTGCCCTCCTCTGGACAGCCTCCTTTCTATCTATGTCCTTGTAAAGATGGGGTCTCCAGAACTGCAAGCAGTACTCCAGATGGGGTCTTGCCAACTGTCTGTACAGAGGGAAAACAATGTCCTGTTTTTTACTCATGATGCCTTTCACTATGCATTCCCAGTATCCCGCCAGCCCTCCTTACTGCCTTCTCACATTGCTTGCCCACCTTAAGGTCATCTGATATGACTACCCACAGGTTCCTTTCCATTTTTGTTGTTGTTAGTATCTCACCCCCACTGTGTACTCTTCCACTGGGTTTTTGTTTCCCAGGTGCATTACTTTGCACTTATTTGCATTAAATCAAAGTTGCCATACATTTGACCATTCCTCCAACCTTGCCAAGTCCCTTTGCATCCTTTCCACCCCACCTTCTGTATTGACCCTGTTGCAGATCTTTGTGTCATCTGCAAAGAGACATACTTTTCCTTACAGTCCCTCTGCAATGTCACTTATAAAGACATTAAAGAGGACCGGTCCCAGTACTGAACCATGTGGTACACTGCTAGTAACCCTCCTTTCTTCAGAGTGAACTCCGTTTACTATTACCTCTCAGTCCTGTTGTCCAGCCAATTTTTTACCCAGGCTACCACTTTGGGACCCACTCCAAGGCTACTGTAGCTAACTTGTATATTAATCTTTTTGTGGGACTGTGTCAAATGTCTTGCTAAAGTCTAGGTGGACCATGTCCACAGCCCTCCTGGTCTACTACTTTGCTCACCCAGTCAAAGAAATCTCTTAGATTCATCTGACATGACCTTCCTGCTGTGAATCCATGCTGCCTTGGGTTCTGTGCCCAATTGGCCTCTAGGAATTCAACAATTCTTTCTTTCAAAGTGATTCCATCATTTTCCCTACCAATGAAGTCAAACTAACAGATCTGTAGTTTCCTGCCTCTGTCTTGCTCCCACTTTTGTGAAGGGGAATCACGTCTGCCCTCTTCCAGTCCTCAGGTACGCCATCCTCCCATGATTTGTTAAAAAGGGTAGTCAGTGGTGTCACTAGTTCTACCCTTAGTACTTTTAGAATTCTTGGGTGAATCCCATCAGGCCCCATTGCTTCATCCACCTTCAGTTTTAAGAGTTCTTTTAGAACTCTTTCTTCTGTGAATGGACTGGTATCGACCTCCCTATCCAGAGTGCTTCTATTCTTTGATTTAGGTACCTCCCCTCCTCTTTTTGTGAATACTGAGTAGAAGTATTCATTCAGTATCCCTTCTTTTCACTGTCCCCTCTGCCCACCCTCCTTCCCCTTTATTAAGCTTCACTATCCCTCCCTTGGTCTTTCTTTGCTCCTAAAGTACCTATAAAAGGTTGTATCTCCCTTCTTAACTGAGTTGGCTATCTTTTCCTCAGTTTGGACCTTCCTATTCTGACTGCCTTCCCACTTCCTTCTGCTTTAACTGGTACAGTTCTCTGACCTGCTTCTTCCCTGTTTCCTTTATACTTCCTGAATGCTACCTTTATCCTTAACCTTCCCACCACCTCTTTTGAGAACCATAGTGGTTTTTCCTTCATTTTGCTTTGTTGATTTGCTTCACAAAAGGCTTGTTGCCTCTGGATGGCTGTTCTGATATTTCTCCATTGTTCCTCCACCCTCCTTCTTGCCCGTTTGCAAGTGCTTTTCAGAGGCACTTTCCCATTTCCCAAAATCAGCCCTCCTAAAGTCCAGTACTCTTGCTTGTATGGCTTGACTCTTATGGCTGTGATTATCGTGAACCACACTATTTGGTGGTCACTTGTTCCCAGATGGCTACCCACTTCTAAGTCCGAGATCCTTTCTCAATCCCCATTTGACAGTACCAGGTCTAAGATTGCTCCCTCCCGAGTGGGTTCCACCACTAGCTGTCTGAGGCATGCCCCTTGTAGGGCATTGAGAATAACCTTGCTCTTGGATGTGGCTGCAGCAAAGGTGCTCCAGTTAACATCTGGCATATTCAGGCCCCCCATCAACAATATCTCCCCTTTTTCTGCCAGTTTAAGGATGCCTTCTATCATTTTCTTGTCCATTGCCTCCCCCTGAGATGGGAGTCTCTATATAACCCCCGTGCAGATAGTGGTGTCATATCCTGTCTCCGGGGTGACCCACAGTGCCTCCCCTACTCCCTGTTTATTCTTTAGTTCCATTGTTTTGATCCCTTCCCTTACATAGAGAGTTACTCCTCCTCCTCTTTTACCCTCACTGTCCCTCCTGTAGCTTGTTGTACCCTGGTATGTTGACGTCCCAGTCGTGGTTCTCAGTGTTCCATGCTTCTGTGACTGCCACAATATCCAGGTGTCCTCTTCCATCAAGGCCACTAGTTCAGGGAGCTTGCTAAACACACTAAGGGCATTGGTACTCATCACCCTCCATTTTTTGATGATCTTACCCCTTTTAACTACATCCCTCTCTTTACTGCCTTTTTCTGCATTTACTCCTGTCCTGCTCGTTGTCGACTTCTCTAACTTGATGTTTACCTCTCTAACTACTGTGTCTTGTGTGGGGATGCTTGGATTTCCCTGCTCCTTTTCAGTGCCTCCACCCTTGGCTAGTTTAAATGCTTGCCAATGAAGCATTTAAACCTATCATCTAGGATCCTGGTTCCCTTACCGGACAGATGCAGACCATCTTGCCAGTATAGGCCTGTATCTCTCCAGGTGGACCCCCAATCCCCAATGAAGCCAAAACCCTGAGCTCTGCACCAGTTTTTCAACCATTCATTGAATCTCATGGTGTGGAGTACCCTAGCATCACACTCGTCATAGACAGGCAGCACCTCCGAGAAGGTTACCTCACGTGCTACTTGTCTAAGGCCCCTCCCCAACTCTTCAGACTCCTCTTGCACTGCTCTGACCCCATTCCAAGCCAGGTCATTTGTCCCTAGGTGGACAATGACATCCAGCTCCCTCCCTTGTGTAGCTGATCTTGCGATCCTGAGGATTTGTTCCCTATCCCTCCAAGCCATGGCACCAGATAGGCACCTAACCTCCCTGTCCCCCTTCCTCCCCCAGTTCTACCCCCCCCAATGATTAAGTCCCTCAACAGGAATTGTTTCCTTCTCCTGTGGGGTCCCTTGCCACCCACCTCTGGGTCTCCTTTGTGAAGGTTCCCAGCATCCTCCTTGGTCTCCACTGCAGGTGCCTCAATAGAGGAACCACTCTCTGCCAGAACAGTGTATGAATTGTGGAGAGGTACAACTGGAGGAATGCACCTCTGTTCCACCACTGTCTCCTTCTCTGAGCCCACCTTGGTCCAACCACTCCTCTTTCTTGGCAACCTATGAGGTAGCGGCAGTGGCCCTGGTGATCCCTGGGTGGGGGAGGAGGTTTCATGAATCCTAGCCAGGTCAGCCTGAAGATGAGCAACCTCATCCCTCAGACCAGAGAAGTGCCTACAAACAGGGCAGCATCGCAGCCTTCAGAATGTCTCCCGGAAGATTGCTGCCCCACAACCATTGCATTGCACCACTCCCATCATGTTTTATTTTCTGGCCCCTCTCCTGTTGCTTTGTATGCTTACTTTCACCTCCCTGTCAGCTGCTCCTCTCTAAAAGCAAGATTTCTGTCTTCCAAAGCTAGCACTATGGAACTGTAATTGGAGAAACCTGCTTTTATACTCCTAAGCCACACCCCCAATTAACTTCTCCTTTCCTGACTTAACAAACTCCCTTTCCTAACACAGAAAAACACACCTTCTTTTTTTTTACCTTAAATGAGACCCACACTTCTTTTTTTGTATTATCTTTTATCTTCTTCTACGGCACCATTTCAGCCTCTCCTTCAGGCTTACCAATGCTGGCTCTGGTCCATCTTACCCTCGATCCTCCAGTCCCATATAGCAGCCAACCCTAGGGTAAACCAGAGTAACCCTTCTCTGAATGGGCCTCCCTCCTTCGAGGAGGAATGTGCCAGCCCAGGGGGGCAAGCCAGCACTACACTTGCCCGCGGGTGCTGCTGGGATGGAGGACTCAGCAGGGACATGAATGGCACCAGAGAGCTGGGCAGCCATCATCCAGCTTAAAGTGGGGCAGTATTTCCACTTTTCTGGTGCATCCTTGGCGTGCATCTGTTGTGCTCCTGGTATCCACCAGGGGCTGCCACAGCATGGCGTCAACCCCACTACCACCCCAGGAAAGGAGAGCAGTCCTACAGATGCTCGATCCTTTCTTTCCCCTGCCAGCCCCCAGTGTCCCAAGTCCCCGAACATGGGTCACCGGCATGGGTTGAGTTAAGGCACCAGCACCTCAGCCCTCTACGCCACTGGGCCGGCTGACCCCCTCACTTCTAATAAAGTATCTAATAAAGATGAGGAGGCACTTTTTCACCAAGATGATGGTGGCTAAGTGGAATGAGTTGCTGGAGGAGGTGATATCCCTAAAAATGGTGGACAGCTGCAAGAGAGGTAGGGGCAGATTGAGGAGAAAGTTGCAGGTGGGTGAGGGGGGAAGGATGGTTGTGAGAGGGGTCAAGTGGGATATGGGGATGGGAGATATTCCTATGTAAGTGCAGTGGAGACTGCACCTCAGGCAAACTAGATAGACTGTAAGGCTTTTATTTACTGGCACGTTTGTATGTTCATATGTATCGCTGATATCAAAATTACTTGAAATAAATGTCTGCAAGCAACTAACTTCATACCTAGAAAACTTCAACCTACTGACAGTTCACCAGTTAGGAATCAGGATGGGCAGATCCATGTCCACCATGCTTGCAAACTTCATCAGGGAAATAGCAGGGCCCTTAGTGATGGGGATTCCATTGGATCAGTGTACATTGACCTCTCAAAGGCATTTGACATGGTGGAATACAGCATCCTCCTAGAAATGCTAAGGAAATTGGGAGCTGCAGCAGAAGTAAACTCCCTGATTCACATCTTACTTTTTCAACCAGAGGGAGTCAGTAGCTGTAGACAACACCCTGTCAGAGGTGGGGTACCTGTTCAGGCGGGTCCAGCAGGGACTGATACTGGGTCCATTGTTATTTCTGGTTTACATGAGTGACATCATGGGCCATAAAAAACACTTCAAGATAAAACTCTACATAGATAACACAGTCCTTATCACGAGAACAACAGATTTCTCCCAATTCGAGAAAAAACACCAGTCAAACTTTGATTCCCTCCAAAAGTGGTTCAGCTCTGCATAGATTGTCCTAAGTGAGGAAAAAAAACAGTCTATAGCCTTCTACAAAAAAAAAGGATAAAAAATAGACACCAGAGGGCAAACAATTGAGCTCCTAGATGGCTCTACTATCAAAGAAACCATAGAGAACAAATTCTTAGGCATGGAAATCAACAATACCCTAAGCTTTGAGAACCATATTAAATCAATGGTCAAAAAAGTCAATACCAGGCTGGGAGTACTCCTCCACAGTGTCTATGCCATACCCAAATAAGCCTGACTGACTCTAGTCACTCCAATGCTTGCCAGTTCTAAGTACAGCAGCAAGTCTATCAGCATGCAAACAACTACATGCTAGAAAAACTGGACCTAACCATAAGATGGAAAGATTTGTTCTCAGCAGCCCATACCACACACGCCACTCTGAAATGCTCATTAGACTAAACTAGAATTCTCTCAAACCAGAGGAGAAAACTCCAGCACAATCATGCCTTACACAATAGTTAAGGGACAGATAATTGGATACCAAAACTTAGTAAACAAGTCTTCCAGAAATAAGCAAGCGTGAAAAATATATAGCACTCACCACGTAACACAATTGCAGTAGAGGCTAGCTTGCTTGTTCAGAGTACTTTATTGCTGTGTCAAGAATACAAAAGAACCTAGCTTCTACTGCAGTTGTGTTCTGGTGGTGAGTGCTGCAAATTTTTTCAGACTACTTAGTGTTGTCTTTGGGAGCAACAATTTCCCTGGTGTGATATCTCTCTTTGTTCTGCCAAAAATAAGTACAATACATGAGAGATCAACAATAGGGGCATCCACATCCCCAAGGCCTGAACCAACTATAGGAAAATGACCCTCAATTACTTCATGTCAAAAACTTGGAACTCCTTGGGCTTGATTCTCAATCATCGATGCAGGCTGTGCCAATGGCAGCTTGCACCAATTACTGGTCCACCAGGTACCCTGCACCCAGTTCATGAAAGGGTGGGGTTTCACAGCCAAAGTCCAGCAGCTTGCACCAAATGTTGCCATGCCCCAATGGCAAGGTGCATGGGAGAGGTTAGCCCCAAGCTGTGTGGTGGTTGGGCAGCATTGGCGCCCTGTAATGGGGACCAGCCTGGAGGCTGGCAGTGTCAGGCAGGACAGGACATGGGTTCAAGAGGGAAGTTAGAGCATGGATGGGTGCTGGGGTGATGGCAACAGTTCCCCAAAGAGGATACAGCTTTGTCTGAGCCATCCATGGAGGGGGGATCACCACATGCCTGGCACCATGGGGAAACTTGTGGTGCCGCACCATTGATTGTGAGTGCTCTGGGTGCAGGATATCACTGACGTTAGTGGCACATGGCACAAGGGCTGTTAGACCACCTGTTGGGTGGTCTAAGTCTTAGCTAGTCCGCTGGCTGTCAGAATCCCATTTAAGGGGATGTTGCAGCTGGCATCTGCTGCAAGGCCCCTATCTCCTGGCACACACCTGACCTTGGCACAAGTCTGGTGCACAGCCAGTCTTGTGCAGGAGTCCCCTTTGTGCCACAACTGCCCTTTCTGAATTGCAAACTCTGCAGGTCGTAACACAAGGTGCCTTTGCATCACTTCTGTTTGATACTGGTACCTAGCGTCACAATCGGTTTTGAGAATCGAGCCCTTGTCTACTGTCTTCTGTAGGAACAAAACTCTGTCTGAATTTAAACCATACTACAAACAGAATTCAATAACAATTGTGATTATAGCTAAATTGAAACTGTCTGAGTGATTCTCCAACAGTGTAATAACCTTCCCTGGATCAACATCTGCTGTCTTGGAGGCAGTATAGCGCAGAGGTTTAAGGTTCTGAGCTGCAAACTTGGAGACCTGGGTTTGAATCCCATCAACTCTCACTTGCATACTGTGTGACCATGAGCAAGTCAATTAACTTCCTTGTGCTCCCAGGTTGCACCTGGAAACAAGCTTAACTAGTGTGCCTTTCCTGGTTAAGCAAATTTTCCCCACACATTGCATTTGTATGCCTATCTGTCAATGTTGATAGTAATTTAAACCTCCTATTTGTAAATGTCGAAGCCATTGTAACATAGAAACATAGAATTTGATGACAGATAAGGACCGCTTGGCCCACCTAGACTGTCCATTTCCCTACCTAATGGATAAGCTGCAGATCCTAGTTAACCAACAGCCTACTTCCTCCTACCCACCATTAGAATTGCCTTATATCTGTCCCATGGATTCTTGAATTCCCCTATGGTTTTTGACTCCATGACCACCTCAGGAAGGCCTTTCCATGTATCCACAACCCTCTTCATGAAAAAATACTTTTTTAAATTACCTCTGAGCCATCCCCCCTCTATCTTCAAATTGTGCCCCCTTGTTCTTGCACATCTCTTTTTTTGAAAGATGCTACCCTTTTGGATTTTGTTGATTCCCTTGAGGTATTTGAAAGTTTCTATCATGTCCCCCCTCTTCCTTCTTTCCTCGAGGGTATACATATTAAGTTCCTTTAATCTCTCTTTGTATGTCTTCTGGTGCAGACCCAGCACAATTTTAGTTGCCCTCTTCTGGACATCCTCAATCCTGTCTATGTCCCTCTGGAGATGGGGTCTCCAGAACTGCACACAGTACTCAGATGGGGTCTCACCAACTGTCTGTACAGAGGATAGCAACTTCCTGTTTTCTACTGGTGATGTCTCTCCCTATGTATCCTAGTATCCCGCCAGCCCTTGTCACTGCCTTCTCACATTGCTTGTCCACCTTTGGGCATCTGATATGACTACCCCTAGGTCCCTTTCCATTTTGCTGTTGTTAGCATCTCACCCCCATTATGTGTACTCTTCTCCTGGGTTTTGTTTCCTGGTGCATTACTTTGCACTTCTTTGTATTGAATCTAAGCCTACATTTTTGACCATTCCTCCAACCATGCCAAGTCCTTTCTCATCCTTTCCACCCGACCTTGTGTATTAACCCTGTTGTTGATCTTTGTATCATCTGCAAAGAGACATACTTTTCCTTCTAGTTCCTCTGCAATGTCACTTATAAAGACATTAAAGAGGACCGGTCCTAGTACTGAAGCCCATGGTACCCCGCTAGCAATCCCCCTTTCTTCAGATTGGACTCTGTTTACTATTACTCTCTGTGTCCTGTTGTCCAGCCAATTTTTTATTCAGGCTACCACCTTGGGACCCACTCCAATGCTGGCTAACTAGTATGTTAATCTTTTGTGTGAGACTATGTCAAATACCTTGCTAAATTCTAGGTAGACCATGTCCACAGCCCTTCCCCGGTCTACTACTTTGGTCATGCAGTCAAAGAAATCTATTAGATTAGTCTGACATGACCTTCCCTACGTGAATCCATGCTGCCTTGGGTCCTGTGCCCTGCTGGCCTCTAGGTCATCAACAATTCTGTCCTTCAGAAGTGATTCCATCATATTCCCTACCATTGAGGTCAAACTAACAGATCTGTAGTTTCCTGCCTCTGCCCTGCTCCCACTTTTGTGAAGTGGAATCACATCCACCCTCCTCCAGTCCACAGGTACCACCCCATCCTCCCATGATTTGTTAAAGAGGCTAGTCAGTGGTGTCACTAGTTCTACCCTTAGTTCTTTTAGAATTATGGGGTGAATCCCGTCAGGCCCCATTGCTTTGTCCAACTTCAGTTTTAAGAGTTCTTTCAGAACCCTTTCTTCTGTGAATGGACTGGTATCACCCCTTCCCCCATCCAGATTGTTTCATTTGTTTGGTTTAGGTACCTAGCCCTACTCTTCTTTTGTGAATACTGAGCAAAATTATTCATTCAGTATCCCTGCTTTTTCACTGTCACTTTCTGCCCATATTCTCTCCCCTTTATTAAGCCTCAGTATCCCTCCCTTGGTCTTTCTTTGCTCCCTAATGTACCTGTAAAATGTTTTATCTCCTTCTTAACAGAGTTGGCTATCGTTTCCTCAGTTTGGGCCTTTGCTATTCTGACTGCCTTCCCTGCCTCCTTCTACTTTAACTGATATAGTTTTCTGTCCTGCTCCTTCTGTGTTAACTTCCTTGTGCTCCCAGGTCACACCTGGAAACAGCCTTCAGCTTAGTGTGCCCTTCCTGGTTAAACAACTCCCCCCATACATTGCATTTGTATGCCTGTCTGTCAATGTTGATAGTAATATAAACCTCATATTTGTAAATGTCAAAGCTCTACATGCTGGGAGGGATACAGCATCAGTTCCATTCTAAAAATAAAGATTCTTTCTAATAAAAATCACATTTCATATTTTGCTGATCAATTATTGATTCAGGAAATTAAATAAATCTAACTTGGGCTACAATATGTTTATACTTCATATTCAAAATCTGTAGCCTATTTTTAATTGGAGGAAGAGAGGATATGTGATCTGTTGTGTAAAGCTCTGTTCTGCAGGACTTTCCTCCCATGCTACTAGTTGGTTCCATTCTTACTGTACCTTCAGGGAAAAACCTCAATGAGTTACAATTGGCCAATCTCTGTCCCACCCCATCAGCACTGGAGTCCCCAAGGATCAGTGCTTGGTCCCATTCTCTTCTCCATTTTTATGTTGGCTCACGCTTGCGCAGCCAACATATTTCATTAATGTGAATTTGGAGGTGCTGTCACTGTGGCTAATGCAGGACACGCATCAGTAGGTGCGACCCTCATTCCCCAATAAGACAGCTGCAGGTGCTGACACCAGCAACACGTAAACTGGACACCAGATCAAAGAAAGGTCCACTGCAATGAGAGCCAAGCTTCTCATGCAGCAGCATATCTTTTCTGGTGAACCAATTTACAAAACATGGCGGCATGCCACATGAGAGTGCCCCGGCCCACTTCATTTGCTGACGGGGAGCCCACGCCCCATTGGCATAATGCAACCCTCCTCCCATTTAAAGTGTGTGCCAAGGGGATGCCCAATCCCCCTCAGCATCATGTCCCCCCTTCCCAGTTTAATTTTCAAATGGGGGAGCCCACTCCCCATTGGCATAAGGTCCCCTACCCCATTTGTTGTGTGCCGACGGGGGTGCCCAATCTCCCATTGGCTACAGACCCCCCAAAAAATACACAAGTGGCATTCTGGGACCCCACCCCAGTGTGCCAAATGCCTCAGTAAAAGAAAAACTGTCCCACAATGATTTATTTATTTTTTTAAACCTGTAAAGCAGAAAACGGTCCCTCGTCGACTCTGGTGGCCCCGCCCCCAACCCATGCCCACCTTCTGTGCATCCTATGCCCCCACACCCCCCTCACCCCATACTTACCTCTGGAGCATGGCGTGATGATCTTCGGTGGATCAAGAACATGTCTGCACTCTTCAAAACCAACTGCAAACTGAAGAAATGCCGGTAAGCTGTATAATGGCATAAATAGATTTTTTTCAACTTTGGTGCATATCTCTGGCATTTTTGGGAATTTTGGCACCAAATTTTCAACATGGGGTTATTGGGACCCCTCATCATGAATTCAGTCACTGTCATAGCATTATTCAGTCCCGAAAGGTGATTTTGCAGTCACTGCATGAAATCACCTTTTATTTATTTATTTATTGTTTTTTAATTAAATTCTCAGATTACAAATACCTTTGAGTGGAAACTGCTCGTTTACAAAGGTTCCACGTCAAAGGATGAGGGCCAACATACATACAGAGGTAGTAAAAGAATGCACAATAAACAACCAAAACAACTAAAAGAAAAAATAAAGATACTCAGTTATAACATACTTTGAGATAATATTCATATAATGAGCAGCTTGAGTAGGCAGCTGGCTGTGGTAACAATAAGAGATAGAGGGCACCATAGGCAGTTAGTATTGCAGGCGTGCAACCGGGAGAGGAAGTTGGCAGACTAATGGGCCACTGTCCGATGGTGGTGGAAAATGTCTTGTACCAGTGGAGATGTGAAGCAGGAAAGGAGTCACAAGGAAGGCCCGGTGCCAGAGGGAATGAGACTGTGAAAGGATGGGCTGTGAGACATGAGTGAGCTGGGAGGTGTTTAGAGAGCTCTCTGTTCAGAGAAGCAGTCACATTGAGTGGTAGAGGTGAGGTAAAGTTTGAGATTCCTTTTGAAGGGTCCAAGTGTAGTAGAGGAAAGTGCTTCTTTATCGAGAGAATTGAACCATTGAGTGGCTCTATAGATAAAGGACCGCTGACCCATGGAGGTACGACATCTAGGAACCTGAAAGGTTAGAGATTGGGCACCATGTGTTTGTTGAGTGCCACTGTAGGTAGTAAGGAGTGAGCTAACACCAGGTGGCATGAGACCGAGGAGAATCTTTTTGCAAGTAAGCAGGTCTGGTATTGTATTCTGCTGAGTAGGGGTAGCCAGCTGGCCTGCATAGAGGTCACAGGTGAGTTTGTTGGGCCGCACTGCTAAGTAGTCTACAGGCTTTGTTGAGAGAAACCGAGATCCTGCAGAGGAACTTGTTGAGGCAGAGCCATAGATGGCAAGGCCGTAGTCAATGATAGAGGTGACAGAGCTGTAGATGGCTAGTTTAAGGGCATCCGCAGGCATACAGTGCTTGTGTTTGTGTAGTAGTCCAATCCGTATATTGGCGGTCTTGGCAACAGTGTCAATATGCCGAGTGTAGGAGAGGGTACTATCCAGGGTTATACCGAGGTACTTGAACTCCTTGACATGTTCGAGTGGGTTCCCAGCATGGTTCTTGATGGTGAGGGACAGAGAGTTGTGCCTGCTCCGTCGGTTACAGAAGGACATGGCTTTAGTCTTGCTGTGGTTCAGGACAAGTTTATGAGAATTGAACCAGTATTCGATACGCTTGAAGTCGAGCTGCAGCTGGGATTCAAGGACTGTAATGTCATGGTGGCTGGAAAACAGGACTGCATCGTCTGATTATAGTAATATTTTTGGTGGCTAGCACTGGGAGATTGTTGATGAAGAGGGAGAAGTGTAGAGGGCCACAATAGACCCCGGGGACTCCGAGCAGACTGGTTTCTCATCTGAAGAGATCCTTGCAATCCTTACATGTTGGATCCAATTATCAAGGTAGCTGGTGAACCATGGAAGGGCAACACTGAGATCCCAATGGAGCACAGTTGTTTGAGCAGTAGGGAGTGGTTAACTGTGTCGAATGCCTTGGTAAAGTCTATAAATACTGTCCCTCCACAATTCCCTTTGTCAAGCATGGCATGGATGAAGGTCGTAAATTCCAGTAGTGCAGTGGTGGTGCTGTGCCCTTTTCTAAAGCCATGCTGCTCTGGGCACTGTACATTGTACTTATCCAGGAATTCAACCAGTTGGTCCGACACTATTCACTCCAGCGCTTTAGATAGTGGGGGGGGAGGAGTGAGATAGGTCTGTAATTGGTGTGGAGAGTCCTGTCTCCGCTTTTGTAAACCGGTGTGACAGTGGCTTTCTTCCAGAGAGAGGGGAAATGGCCCAATCTAAGCGAGAGATTGAAAATCTTTGTAAGTGGTTCTAAGATTTCATCGAGGACTTGTGCCAGCAGTTTCAGGTCAAGGGAGTCACCACTGTACCCTTGTTTGCCGATGGCCTTTTGAATGTATTTTCTAGCTACTTGTGGTGGGACCTCCTTAAAAAAAAACTTTAGGGTTGTACGTTCTAGTTGGGGGTAACTTGGGAGGAGCTGGAGGTGATGTTGTCGAAAAAATTTGGTGGGAGGACACTGTCCAGGTTTGTAAATGCGTTATTAAAAGTGCTGGTGAAGGTACCTAGGTCGAGTGTAGGAGTGCCATGAAGGTTGAGCATAGTGGGTGGTGCTTTAGGATCCTTGCCTGTGAGTTCTTTCATGTTGTTCCAGAATTTTTTCCCTGGCCCCAAGAGTTGGTCAGAGCCTCTTTGTAATAGCTGCGTTAGCATTCCGTATTTTCAAGTGCAATCATTTCTGGCTGCTTTGTATAATTGTATGTTTACTTGCATCGAGTTGCACAAGCACAATGCCAGAGGTGGTTTCTGTGCTTGAGTAGAGTTAAAGGTCAGTAGTAACCCAGGGGTTGGTCTGTCCTTGACCTTCATCTTTTCACTAGTGCATAGATGTCACTGGCTTCATGGAAACGTTTGATAAATAGGTCCAGAGCTTTGTTGGTGTCACTGAGGAGTCAAGCACTGCCCAGTTCAGCCTGGTTAGATGGGATTTTAACAGCTGGAGGTGCCCTTGTTTGATAACCGTGGCATAGATAAGCTTGGGAGGTGGCTTGTGGTATTTGTTTGACCAGGAGCAGATGACAGGCGAGTGGTCACTTATTGTATCCGGGAGTACAGAAACATTGGAGATGCATTCAGGGCGGTTAGATAGAATTCAGTCTAGAAGCATAAGGGAGCCTGTTCTATAGTTACACCTAGTGGGGGCATTGACCAGTTGAGTGAGGTGATGCGCCGCAGCTGCATCCTTATAGGTAGTGGCCTCAGCGGAGAGCCAGTTAATGTTAAAATCACCCATGATTATGGTTTCAAAATTATGTTGCTGGACCCTTAGATATTCCGTGATGCTATGGAAGCCAGCGGCCTGGTCTCTTGGGGGTAGGTAAACTGAGATGACAGTGAGTTCCTTGTTATGTGCACCAAGGAGGATTTTGATTGTGAGGACCTGAGGAGGTTGCTCAGGCTGGGGATGGGATGAGTGACCCATAGGGTATCCTTAAGATAGATGGCACAGCCCCCACCCCATTTAGCAATCCTGTCTTGCCTGAAAATGCAGTAGCCAGGGATAGAGACTGAGGTATCAGGGTTTTAGGGTTTAGCCATGTTTCCACAACTGAGAGGACATCAGGGTTGTGCTGTAGGATCCATGTTTGGAGGGAATCAAGTTTGTTGAGGATGCTGCAGGCGTTGATGGATGCCATGGTGAGTGTCCCTGTCCTTCTGCTTGGTGCCATTGCTGGCTGAGCAGGTGGTCCTCAGTTGGGGTGAACATTTCCTGAGAGCAGGAGCAGCATAAGGAGAATTTGTAGGAGAAAGGATTTCAGCATCTTGTAGATACCTGGTGGTTAAGTCATAAGCCAAAAGAAATTATCAACAGCTGAGGTCCAGAGTCACAGAATGTGTTAGAATTCCTGAAGGTGATGAACTGTGCCTGCACATTTGCAGGATGTGAAATCCTTTTGTCTGCATGCTTCTTTGTCATTCAAAGAGGTTGTTGCAAAGCCCACATACAGATCATGGAGCAGGTCAGACAAAAATGTGGATTCAAGTAGAACCTAGAGTCACTGAGTTTGTCAGACTTAGTTGCTTGACTTATGTTTTGCTTGGGATAGCTTCCAAAAAGTTGATTTTTAAATGAAAAATGCAGATACCTGGTGATGATGTTTTGCAGAAATCCAGTTTAGGAGACTTTCAGGGATGTAATGAGCAAGAATGGTGTTGTTACTCCAAGCAGAAAACCATGTAAATCCACAAAAACTAAGCTACAGACACAGAAAAGCAGCCACCACACAGACCCAGGAGGCGGACCTTTTGGGACCGATTAATGAAATGATAGTGCCACTGTTTATGAGGGGGGGCACTCAAAAAGCCAATGTTGCAAATTTGGTGAAAAAACCAAAATGGCAGTTTTATGAGGTGCATTACGTAGTTTCACACACGCTCAGAACTTCATGAATTTGTAATATTTTCACTCCAGATTTTTAAAATTGAAATGCTTCCATACCTTTTTCTGAACAGTACAGCTATCATTTTACAAATCCTGGCTGAAATGTACTTTCACACATCTGGCGCAGAATAGTGCGGCCGCTGTGTGAAATCCATTTTCAGGACAGTTTGAGAAAATGATGGCAACACTGTTCATGAACAGAGGTCCTAAAATGCCTATGTTGAAAATCTGGTGATGAAATACCATAAAATAACTGTGTTACAAGTGTGCATTGAGCAGCTTCCATGCACCCTTGTAACTTCATAAATTTGCAATATTTTCATGCCAGATTTTCAACACTGCCATTTTCACATCTCATATGAACAGTACCAGTTGTCATTTTCACATCCTGCTCCAAAATGTGTTTTCGCTTTCTCTATTTCAATGGCGTGGTCGCTGTGGGAGAAATCAACCCATGGCACAGATTAACAAAATCATAGTGCCACTGTTCATGAGGGGAGGTCCCAAAATGCCTATGTTGAAAATGTGGTTAAAAAATTCTCAAAAATAATTGGGTTACGGATGTGTGTTGAGCAGTTTCTATGCCTGCTCATGACTTCACCAATTTTTCATATTTTAACTCCAGATTTTCAGCGTTGCCATTTTTTTACACCTCCTCATGAACAATACAGTTGTTATTTTTCACATCCTGCCCAAAATGTGTTTTCATGCCTGTGTCATCATATGGCATTGTCACTGTGCAAAACCAGCTTTCAGCTAACAAACTCATAGTGCCGCTCTTCATGAGCTGGGGTCACAAAAAGCCCATGTTGAAAATTTGTAGTGAAAATACCAACAAAGGCCTATGGCATTAGGGTTTCCAACTGTAACATCCCACCCTGTAGAGACTGACAGGCATCAGGGGTGTGACCTGGGATCATTGGCTGTCATGCTCATGCTATTCCACCCCTACCCCCACACCCTGCAGCCATTAACAGGCATTGAGGTGTGCCTTGGAGTGTTCGGCCCTAAAGTTCACCCCATTCTCCTATACTGCACCCATCTCAGTGTATTTTCTTATGAAATGGGGTAAGTATAAGGCCCAAAGACTCCAAAGCACACCATGACACTTGTCAGTCAGTGTCTACAGGGTAGGGTGAGGTAAAATGGCATGAGCGTTATAGCTGATGACCCAAAGGCACACCCCAACGCCTGTCAGTCTCTACAGCGTGGGGGTGGGGTTGACATCAGTTCAATACTTCACTGCCATTCCTATTATGCAGCTCTAACTCCTGCACTACCAATGCCAGCGAGACAACATTCGGCACTGACAAATGCTTGCTTTGAATAGCCTCTCCTCTGCCTGTACATCTGCATCCATTCATATGTATGCTGATGATACTGTCTTATTTGCCTCTGGCTCCTCCTCCACTGATCTGGTGACCAGTCTTCAGTTGGACTTCGATAACATCCAGCTCTGGTTCCTCTCTAATCAGCGGTCACTCAATGACAAAAAAAGGGTTTCTATGACCTTCTGAACCAGGCAAAGCGCTATAGACTCACTGCCCTCCACTCCTTCCACACCCTGGACAAGTCTTTTCTTGTCGATGTCCCTTCCTTCAAGTATCTTGTGGTGTGACTTGACCGGCATCTGGACTTCTTTGTACATATGGACTCCATCTACATAAAGCTCCTCCCTAACTTAGGTGCCTTATATTGAAACTGATGCTGTTTCCCCTTCCCGCCGCATAGAACTATTGTACAGAAAGTGATTCTCCCTATCTTCAACTATAGAGACACCATTTATGACAGTGCTCCTATGTCCACCCTGGCCAGACTGGATACCCCTACCCTCTATCATTCCATCTGTAGGTTTGCTCTTGACTGCCTGCCTCTAACTCACCACTGCTCCCGCTATACCTTCTCAAAGCCAGGTGCCTTGCACATGGCTCCTCCCTTATTGCCAAGTTCTGGCTGTGCTCCTCCACTCTTACCTGACATCTCTACTCTACTCTACTCTACCTCTCATTCCATCTACTCCCTTTGTAGGGATGACCACTGGACCCTTACACTACCAGCTAGGTTGTCCTCTTCGGCCAAGCTGCATTCTCCTTCCACATCCCTAAGCTCTGGAACATCCTCCCTCCCAGTCTGCACTGCCAACTCCTTCTACTCCTCTCATGTCTTTTCCATGATTTCACAGCTCCCTCCTACACCTGTGCCTTAGCTCCCTTCCCCAGCTCCACCACTCTACATACCCTCATCTCCTCCCTCTCATCCCCCCTTCTCCTACTACTTGCCTTCACCCTCCTCTCCCTTCTCTCTCTCATTTAACTCTTCCCACTGCCACCTTCATCTGCTCTTTCTCTTGTCTTCTCCATGAATTCACTCTTCTGTACCTGCCCCTGAGCTTGTCATCCCTTTCTCATCTTCTCTACCTACTCCCCTCTTCTCCATCATCTTCTCCTCACCCTTCTCCTCCATTCTTCCTTCACCCCCCTCTCCCTCTCTTCAATCCTTCCCACTACCACCTGAGCACCCCCGAGTATCTCCACCTTAATTCCCTGAGTGCTCCCCTCCACTGCATATCTGAGCAGTGCCTCTGCCTAATTGGTTAGTGATTATATACACTTCATCTAGTCTATGTACTGATTTTTTGCTGGTTTTGCACTGTTTTTTTTCCTATACATTGTAACTGATATACATCATTTCTATTGTATAATTATATAACTAGCTGATTAAGTTTTGTAAATACTATGTATTTATCTTCCACTACTCCCACAGGATGCATCTGGAAATGAGTTGATTCTCAGCTCAGTATGTCTTTCCTGGTAAAACTTTTGAAATAATTATATAAATGAATATAAAATATGTGTCTCAAGCCAACCTGCAGGTAGCGGAGGAAGAGGCAGGGGCACCACAAGCACTAGAGCTGGTTTTGTCCATCTGCATTCATGTCTAATAAACAGTAATTTATATTTCTCTATTTGCGCCATCAACTTTTCTTTTAATTTTTTTGGTAGAAAGTTTCCACAGTGAGGGGAAACTGACAGAGAACTCAATCTTGCCTATAGAGGTATTGCAGCAAGGGGTAACAAGGGTCTGAGAGCAGAATAGTGGAGTGAATCTGATAACCCAAGGTGCAGAAGTTATACAGAGGGGCAGAACAGGAAGTTGAATACAAATGAGACTACATTTAGTCATCTACTCAATGCAATTTCATTTATTCCTGGTGTACTGCATAAAGTACATTGTTTTATATGTTTTGTTTTGTTATGGGGGACCTAACATTGTTTCCATATTTTTGGGAGAAGATATTTTCCATGACTTGGGAGAGGCTCACTGTTACAAAGTTTGAGAGCTAATGATCTAGCACAGTGAGATACCTTGGTATGTTATTCCCCATATTAAACAGTTTAAACAAATTTGTCTTTAGATTAATCAGTTTAATTGCATGATACAAACTGTCCAGTTATGCTGAGACAATGGAATACCATGTGATGGTTCTCATCTAATTTTTCCAACTACTGTAGTTGTATAACACTCATTTAGTTTCTCATTGTTAACCCAAAAGACTGATAGATGGACATTGCATCAGCTGTACTGCCACTTAGCATATCAATGACAAACCATCACCAAGTACAGCACAGTATTTTGCTGGTAGTCTGAATGGTCAGATGTACCACTGTATATAAATGCCAACCATTCTGGGCCAAGTTATTTGATATACTACCAAAATATTTAAGATATGGGAGCTGGCCATGGTATAAGACTGGTATTTTACATAAAGACAAAGGGAGCATGTGTATGCAAATGTAGTTGTCAAATTAAAATATACATATGGGCATGCAGTTAATAATATAATAATTTGATCATTTACACTGTTATTTTTGTAATACTCCAAGGGGGGTTACTAGTGGGGTACCACAGGGTTTGGTATTGGGTCTGGTCCTTTGTAATGTCTTTATAAGTGACATTGCAGAGGGACTGAAGGAAAGTATGTTTCTTTGCAGATGACAAAAGATCTTCAACAGGCTGATACACAAGGGGTGGAACGGATGAGAAAGTACTTGGAAAGGTTGGAGGAATGGTCAAAAGTATGGCAGCTTAGATTCAATGCAAAGAAGTGCAAAGTAATGTACCTGGGAAACAAAAACTTAGGGGGAGAGTACACAGTGGGGGGGTGGAGGTACTAACAACAACAAAAATGGAAAGGGACCTGGGGGGTAGTCATAGCAGATGACTTAAAGATAAGTAAGCAATGTGAGAAGGCAGTAGGGATGGCTGGGGGGATACTGGGATGTATGGGGAGAGGCATCACCAGTGGAAAACAAGAAGTTGTTATCCCTCTGTACAGACAGTTGGTGAGACCCCATCTGGAGTACTGTGTGCAGTTCTGGAGACCCCATCTCCACAGGGACATAGACAGGATGGAGGCAGTCCAGAGGAGGGCAACTGAAATGATGCAGGGTCTGCACCAGAAACCATACAAAGAGAGACTAAAGGAGCTTAATATGTATACCCTTGGGGAAAGGAGGGAGAGGGGGAACATAATAAAAACTTTTAAGTAACTCAAGGGAATCAACAAAGTCCAAGAGGGTAGCATCTCTCAGAAAAAGAGATGTACAAGAACAAGGGGACACAATTTGAAGTTAGAGGAGGGACGGCTCGGGGCAATGTGAGGAAGTATTTTTTTCACAGGTGGATGCATGGAACGGCCTTACTGAGGAGGTTGTTGGGTCAAAAACAGTGGGGGAATTCAAGAATGCATGGGACAGACATCAGGCAATTCTTGTGGGGGGTAGGAAGAAGTAGGCTGTTCGTTAACTAGGATCTGCAGCTTATCCAATAGGTAGAAAAATGAGCAGACTAGGTGGGCCAAGCGGTCCTTATCTGCCATCAAAGTCTGTTTCTATGTTTCAGTGGCACAAAATAGCAGTCTGAGATAAGTATTGTTTGGGTGGGATATTTATTGTCACAGACTGGTGCTTTCTGCAAATGTGGAATATCTGGAAGATATAGGTTAGAATCCCCAATTGCACTTTTGCAAAGCTAGGTACAATAATCTCCCCAAATAGGAGAAACTGTTTACTTAAATGTATTTATTTAAAATGCTATGACCAGAACAGGCATACTGAGCCAGAGCTCATTTTCAGGTATGACCCAGGGGATGGGCTACAAGAGTACATGATACAGCACTAACAAATACAGTGATGACAACAGTTACAAGTGCAGGAACAATCAAATGCAAGGTACAAGTAATAAATTTGATTTTACCTTGCTGCAGCAACTGTAAAGTCACCAACATCCCCCACAGTGATGGTATGCTACCAACATCCCTGACCATACCGTGTCCCAACACCAGAAAAAAAAACAGAGCAACACTAGTCAGGAAGCAATGTGGGGTGGTACCCCCGACAGCCCCGGATTTAATGATTGTCATCTTTGGGGGGGCAGATCATGAGGAGAATGGCTTACAGCAGCATCGCTGTAAACATCCATCACTGCAACAACCCGTTTGACACTGTGGATGTTGAATGGGTTGTTGTGCTGTGATGGAGTTGCTGTGGGGGGGGGAGGTCATTGTCTGAATGGCATAAATTCCAGACAAAAATGCAGCAAATGTGCAGAACACATAATCACAGAGATCAGCTCAGTTTTCCTACTCAGACTGTTTTGAAGTGTGTTAATCCATGGTACCCTACTTGAAGAGAGAAAATTATCACAAGCAATTATAAAAAAAGGTCTCAGGGATGCTCCATTCTGATTGGCTGTTTGCATTCCAACAGCCTTACATTAACCTCTGTTACACTGTCATGTACAGCCTGATCACCATGGTGCATGAATTCTTTCTGTCAGTATTCCATCATCTACCACTGCAGAATAACTGAAGTGATGTCTTCTGATTCTGAACTAGCATTCTTAAACAGTTGGTGTGTTAAAAAGTAACTGGTGTCAGTTCTCAATGACACTTTAATGATTGGCAAATGTTAAGTAAGAAAAGTGTATTACTTGTACCTTGCATTTGATTGTTCCTGTATATGTAACTGTTGTTGTCTTCATATTTGTTAGCCCTGTATCACTCACTCTTGTAGCCCCTCCCCTGGGTCATATCTTAAAATGAGCTCTGGCTCAGTGTGCCTGTTCTGGCTATGGCATTTTAACACAGTTAACTAGTTTATTAAAAATCTCCCTCACAATTAGGAAAACATTGAAAAGGTACACTTCTAAGATTTTCCTTTTCAATATTTTTATTCATAATGACAATAAGGCACTCCCAGGAGTAAGATTAATAGTCAGCTAAACACCCCATAAGTGCAATATGACACCCAGCTCAACCTCATGCCACATTACACCCCTAGGAGGTGAGTCATAGATTGTTCCTCTAACTCTTGGTCATGCCTAATTGCTGAATTATCATATAAACCATCCTTGTTATAAGGCACATTTTTTTGTGAGGTGGGCAGATTTTCTATTGCTTAGTTTGTTCTACTTTCTACCAATGCTTACAATTTCTATATCTACATTAATTTATTAAACATGTTTTCTGTTTGTGTTATACTGAGTGTGATTGAAATGGTAGAAGTTTAGCTCATTGGGCTCACTTTGGAATTTAGTGCAAGGAACTGTTTCACTAGAAAAGCTAGAATCCTTTCCCATCTTGTTTGCCGAGTGCTCTATCATTAAAGTGTCATTGAGAACTGACACCAGTTAATTTTAGCAGCTTTCATTTCTCGTTTGTGGCAAGAATAGCTTTAAATGGAGAGGAGTGCAAATTACAGAGAGAGGGATATTTTTACACCGCACTCAGCATTTTATCAAAAAAAGCAGCCACAGGGGGAATAAGGGACAATAGATTATAAAACCAAACTCTCCTCTGATGCTGGTAAATGGGTATTTAATCTTCCTATTGCAGTCATCCACTCTCTGGAGCCTGTAATGAATATACTGTAGGGGACATTATATGAGCTGTTTGTGATTTCCTGTCCCCCAAAATATCTTCAGTTTTTATTTCAGGTGTGGTCTAAAGATATTGGTGCTTAGCTGTACCCTGTAGGCCACAGGAGTCTGAATATCTTTGAAGTAAAAAAAAAAAAAAAATAGCAAGGTGTTTTTTTTTAGTTATTAATTGCATAATTGGTTTTGTCATCCCCTGGAATCTGACCTGTGATTTGGTGGTTATTATATAATGCGCCATCAAGGTGTGAGGAACTTTAACCATTTCTGTTGGGCTTCTGAACGTAATTCCTTTGGTATGGTTATGGGGGGTAATCCTTTCTGTCCTTTCTGAATAAAATGAGACATTAATGCCATACACTGTGTTGAAAATTGCAGTGTTTCAAAGTGTGATAGTTAAAGCCTCTGTTAAATATTAGGAGTTAGTACTTAAATTAGCACTCTTGCAAGGGTTTGTTTCATTAAAGAGACACTGTCAACACCATAGGTCTCAAAATCCCCTTAGTCTAAAAACACAAGTTATGATTGATCACATTCTGTAGAGTTTGCTGGTAATTTTATTTTGATTCAATTGTTCTTTTTAAAACTCAAAAACAGACTGCCCACCTTACTGTTGATACCACAAAAAATAAATAAAAACATTTTTTACAGACTTTTGCAACCCCCTTTGCATCTTTCCTGGACTTGGGAACATTCCCAACACAGTCTAGATGCTCAAGGAGAAGAATGTTCAGGAAGTATGCAAAAGGAGTAGATCAAGAATTTGAAACAAAACAAGGTTTGGTATAATTACACTAATAGCATGCATTTCATTTCAACGAAGAAACAAAGCATATAAAAACAACAACATTCATGAATTTTAGAGAAGGTATACAATCATAAAAGATGGGTTTTCAACTAAAAATAATATGGTGCAAAATGGGTTGACAGTATCCCTTTAAATTTCCAAAACTGAAGGCATGCTGTCCTTTTCTTATCCATCAGTTAGGCACACACAACAGGGAGAATGGGAGGAGGTGCAGGGCTGGCTTCCCTACACTGCTTTGACAATTCATTTTAACTCTGACCAAAATTGATCATCTCTTTTGAATGGGTAACTGTTGCTATTCAGTCTGTTCGACTGTGGGTCTCTTTTGCTCAAAGACAATAAGCTAAGGTCAACTACAGAAAGGTTTTGACACCCATTATTGTCCATTGGGAAGAGAGCTGTGAGTCTATGACCAGAAAGTTTGTTCCACTGGTGACTTTCTTCACAAAAAGAACCAGACCCGCTCGTCTAATTTGCTGCTTTTACATCAAGAATAAATACACCCCCTCTAATATACTCATAAATAAGATATTTTGTTGAAATGAAAATATGGTCATTTGGAACCATAACTGCAACCACTGAGGGGAGTGATGCAGGGGGCATCCTCCTTTCAAATCCTACAGCTGCCCTTCATTCTCCCCGTCAAAGTTTTATACAATTGCCCTTGAAATCTCCCCTTAAACTATGCACTATATATGTGTTTGCATTTCTGTTAGCAACCTCAAGATTGAATTGTGTGTGTGTGTGTGTGTGTGTGTGTGTGTGTGTGTGTGTGTGTGTGTGTAAGGGGGGGTGGGGTTACAGCTAACAGAAGCTGCTCCCAAATGAATCAAAATCCAGACTTCAGTAGCAGGTAAAGTCAAAATAATTTACTGCCACTGGGGACAAGATGAATATAAAGGAAGGGGGATGGGTCAAACACCATTCAACCACCAAAACAATGCACCAGTTGCTTTTCAAATGACAATCATTATGGATATTAAAGGGTTTGCTTTGAAAGCTCAAAAAAAGAAAGTTTTTTGGGGTAGGGGGTCGGGAGTGGTTATAAAACACAGCAGATATTTTAAAGTGTATGGGGCCTTTTCACCTCAAGAGCCTTCTGTACAAATGTCAGAGTGCGGATGGAAGGGAGGATAGCTAGAACAGTGCCTCTACTGCACCAAAGTCCATATTAATTGGGTGCAGGAGAGCAATGCAGTGACATGTCCCAATCTGTTTTACAAAATGATGTTGTCAAAGGGCACTACTACTAGTGCTTCAGTTCCACTGCTGGTTTTGGTCCCACCTTAGCCCCATGGTAATCTGAGCCCAGTAGGTTTCAAATAATTAAGGAAAGAGCATGCAATGATGTTGTGAAAAAAAACATAAGTTAATGACACTGGCACTGTAGGCTTCTTTGGGCTAAATTAATTTGTTTAGGAAAATTTTACCCACAGTGAAACATTTCTAGTTTATTGTGTAACTCCAGCCACCAGCAAAAATTAAAAAAAAAATCTCAGTTTGCATTAGCAGACTGCAGTTATAGAGCATTTCAAAAAATGTGATTGGCAAGTAACTCTGTTCATTATTATTACTAGGGACATCCACATGGAAGCGAGATTTTTGTCCCTCATAGTTCACTTACAACTGAAGTTAATTCTACATCTGAGGTCATAATTGTCTGCCTGTAACATTATCTCATTTCCACATAGGCAACTATTTTGTTTCAAAATCAAGCAATGGATAGTTCAGACTTCTAACTGAGCTATTGAAAGTAATAAGTTTTAAAGTCTGCTGCTGTGAAAATAACTGTAGTGACGTGAGTAGGACTTTATCACGTCAGCTACTGAATACAACTAAGCTGTACCATGAACTTCAAGAGGCAAACTCCTATTTTCATGTTAAAACCAGCAGTAATGAAGAATGATGCCACTTGAAATTCTATTTTTTTTTTATTATGTGGTACAACTGAGTTATACCTTTGCCATCTGGGATTGGTTGCTGGTGGATGGACCCCATCTTAAAAGTATTCTTTCTGTTCTTCAGGGTATTACATTATCAGGACTTGTGACAAGGCCAATAAAGCATTATCTCACAGAGGCAAAGAGCGAGGTGGGTGTATTTGGCAGAACCTTGACAATGTACATTTAAAAGGAGTAATACTAGCTGTATTCACTGTTGTGTATATTATACCTTCTTGTTAGACATCTGATGTGTTCTATTAACATTGTAACCTTTACCTTTGCAGCCAGTTCTACAAAGCACCTAGAAAGTATGGAATCAAAGATCTAAAATATAATTTTTGAAGTTCAATGCTTAACATAAAAATTTCATCACAATCTTTATCATTTTGCAATAGTTAGCAGAAAAGGGTCTTAGCTCTCCACCTTTAACTTCCTAAAGTCGCCCATTTTACCTTCAAATCTGATGAAGTGTCAAAGTCATTTACCAGTAATGAGTTCTGCTGCAAATTTTATTTTGCTTGGAATTTAATTAATGGGCCAAAGACTTTCCATTGTGATTTGAGCAAATGAACAATAAATCAAGAACGGAGATTTGTCATCGAAGGAACATCTGTTTCTTACAAGCGTTACAACATGACTACAGCTCGCTGTGCATTACAGCTAAAGACAGTAGGAGTCCTCTCCTCTGAAGCTCTCTTCATTTATTGCTCCACTGAAGGTGAACAGAGAGCACCTAAATGGGCCCCTGGTGTTAATAAAAGCTCTGCACTTCTCCAATTTCACTGTAGCCTCTTCCTTTGGGTGCTACTGTCCTTAGTCCATGCTTTGCTGGTTAGCGCCAGGATTCTGCTGTGTAAGTGCTTTATTGGATGATTAATATAAGGGAAAGAAAATTCATAAGCAGAAACAATATGAAATTGCTATCATGTTAGTGTGTACTGTCATGTGTCTTTTTGGGGTAGGTGAATGATAGAATGATTGAAGTTAGTACTTTGGGCATGTCAAAAGCAAAAATAGGTCAGTGAACCTGTTGTGCTCTGACTTGTTAACCAAACATGCTGTAGCTGATTTTGGATTCCTGCCTCGACACTAATAACGAATTTTGATACAATGGGTACAGAAAATCATGTTTTCTGACTAATTGAACCTATACTGTTCACGTCAGTACAAAGAACTAGTTAAAAAAGAATCAGTTCCATTCTTGCCATTTTAGCAAAGATATCATTGTACCAACAAAAGAATTTTCATTTTAACCTGGCAGCCATTTTTTTTTAATTGAGTTTTAAAAAAGAAACACTGTCACAGCTTATAATTGTTAGATTTACTACATTTCCTTTTTGCAATTGTCTTTTCTTCTCTAGCAGTGTCAGTGGCTCAGCAGGCTGCACACTCACCTCTGAGGTCAGAAGATCAGAAGGCTGTGGGTTCCATCCCCACACCAGACACTGGGGTAAATTCCAAAACTGACACTGTAGTGCTGTATGGGGGTGCATGGGGGTGCTGCATCTGAGGTACCATCTTTCAGATGAGATGTAAAACTGAGGTCCTGTCTGCCTGTTCAGGTGGATGTTAAAGATCCCATGGCACTTCTCGAAAAAGAGTAGGAGAATTTTCCCGGTGTCCTGGCCAAATGTTCTGCCAACTCAAACCAAGCAGCTATTTGCCATTCACACTCACATACACACAATAATAGTACAATAAGTATAGCAAGCCAAAGCTTTATTATAGCAAAATATAATATAAAAGGTTACAATAAGTACAGCAAGCCAAAGCTTTATTATAGCAAAATATAATACAAAAGGTTATACATCACCGATTCCAAAAGCTACATCCAAGCCTGTTCCAATGGCTGGGAAGCCCCCTTGTCAGCCTGGCTAGGAGTCTCGCCAAACCGAATTGGCCTCATTAGCGATGCGCTTTCATACCCTGCAGTGAGGTTTAACCAGGCATTGAGAAAGCTACATTTATATCTTATTCTATGCTAAAATAACTCGCAGCCTTCATAGTGTTGTCTCCACATTCTAGAAGCTGGCCGGGTCCCAGGATGCTGCGAATTCACACCATAAGGACTGCTCAGAATTCTCTACACCTGCTAGGTCACTGTGCTCCAAACACTGGCCGGGTGCCTAGAACACTATGAGCTAAGCAGAAGTTTAAACAAAACTACAAAAACAGGTTGCCTGATAATATGCAACCTTCAAGTTAGCAAAATACACTGTCTGAAGCAAAACATAATAATGAGGCTATCTAAAGAGCAAAACACCAATTAAATGAAGCAGCATGTAAAATGGAGTCACACAATACAAAATGGAGTATAAAATGACATACATTACATGAAATAGCATACAAAATGGAGTGACAATAATCAACATATTATACTATCACTACACCAAATTTCCCCCATTCACCAAAAAATACCACCAACAGCATAATCTGGTTCAATTTCAGTTGGTTACCATCTGTACCCCTCACCCAGGTCACCCCTGAAAAAGGAACTTCTAGTCTCAGTGGGCCTACCTGGTCAACAAAATTCAATAAATAAATTTGTTTTATTTTTATTTTCTTTCTATTCTTGTATCTTCTTTTATTTCTTTTATTTCTCACACTGTATTTTTTCAAATATAACATCTTTCACCCATCAGCCCACTCACTTACTCCCTCCATCTCCTGATCTTTCAGCATACTGTACCATGTGTTGTTACAATGCAGACACTTCAGCCCTGCATACCTATTCACTCACAAGAAAAACTGTTGCTTTTCTTTATTTCCCTTCCCTACTGCAGACCACACTTCTGCAAGCAAGAAAAATATACATGTGTATCGCTTCACCAGTGTGGCACATCTTACTTATCACCAGGTGAGTTATTCATGGTTCCCCAAGTCTCTGTGCAGTAAGGGATTGATTAAGGCCATTAGCGGGCTTGTTATATAACAAGAGGGCTGGCATGACTAGGAAAAATCCCAGTGTTTGTCTAAGCATGTTGGTATAGTTTCTGTCCAACCAAATAAAATGAGTAATAAGTAGAGTTAATAAAAGGTCAGGGAGGTGAAAGAACAAGCTGGCTCACACAAACAGCGCAGTATTGTGCAAAAAAGTGCTGTCAGGAATGTACGTTCAGTCACTACCCCGGTCCTACAAAGACCTGTGGCACAGCCAAAACATAAAGTATCAGATACTGAGAAAAATAACAGACAATTTGGACTTACTGAGGACATAATGTTTTAACAATTTCCCTGCTCCCTCATCACCAAAGTGTGGCATCAAGGGCACTCTCTAATGACATTACACCTGTGGAAGGACTACTTTGAATTAATGCTAGAAACATTCAAAATGTTAATGTTAAATTTTTTAATCTTTGAAAACTTGCCTATATTACCCATTTTCTAAGCAAAGTAAGATACTCCAAGGTGACAGTTGTGCTGGGATAAATGTACTTTCATGAGCTGAAGGCACATGGCCTGCGGCCTTGTGCCTTATTAGGTCTTGGGGGGGGCATGCATTTATCTCAACACAACCAACACCCTTTCTTGTATTATTGCTTACACATTTTCCCTCATGGAAGTACTCAATAAGCAAAAGCTATTGTTATTCAGCTCCAGCGACAGTACATATCAGTACAACTATTCATTCTGTATAGGGATCTATTGTGCTAGTTGGCACCTAAAAAAACAACAGAAGATATGGAAAATGACTCCAAGGACAAATTTTAGAATCTCATTTAGTTTCAGTTATTTCAGGGATTCATGCAGAGGCTCTGGACACTTCCCTGCTGTACTGTACATACAGTGCAGAGGTGGTGCTAGGCAGAAGCAAACTATGCAGCCACTTGCGCTGCCTGCACAAAAGGAACACACTAAAGTAGAAAGCATAAGCAGAGATCAACTTGAAATAAAACAAAGTATAGTATAAAAAATATTTTGGATATGGTATGGTATGGTATGGGGCAGAAGGAAGGAAAGGGGGCAGTGGGAGCGGTGAAGAGGGCAACACGAGTACTTATGGTTCGGGTACCATTAGGTTTAAAACTGGTTCTGCTACGATGACAGCTAATGTGCTTCCCATTCCTTTATCCCCATTTACATGTGATTATGTACAAAGGCAAAGAATATAAAAGTTGCTAGGTGCACTTGAAAGCACATTTAAAATCTCAAGTCTAACATTTGTACTGCAGAAATGAATTTCTAGCAGAAATGTGTTTCTGTTTTCTAAATGAAACAACATGCTAAGGAAGATATAACGCTGATGTTTTATCAGATAACGAGCTACTGCTTTGGAGTCTACTTCAACAAAAGTTTGAACATAAATATAACAGCCAGATTTCTCCCAGATTATCAAAAGTCTACTCAGTATTGAAGTCAGCATTATCAGCACAATACCACCATCACCATCCAGCTGCTGTTCTGTGGTTTAAATCATGCAATAACACTAGTATCTGATGAAGGAACCTGCAACAAGAGTCTAGCTCCATTTTGGGCAACTTTACCAGTGCCAGCTTATTTCTGCAGGAGCTGCTATAGGCATCACTCTGGAAGCACTAACTGTGGGCATGATGCACAAAGACAGAGACAGAGACAAACACAAAAAAAAGTGAAGAACTTAGTTTCATAGTTTTCAAAATGACATCATGTAGCTTTAAATATTTTAAATTACTCCCAGTAAGTAATTTCCCATGATTTCAGAAGGGATCTCATGCCCCTTTAGTCAAGGGAGAAAGAGAAAAAATTAAATTTCAGTGAACAAGGATGCAATCTGCCTGAGATGCTATACATGAACAAATTTTGGATGAGGATGACTGAACAACACAGGACTTCAAAGTCAGTACCTATTTTGGTTAAAGGCATTCTGGTAAGCTAAAGACTATAACATAGATTCTCTCTATCAATCAAATGGGGTCAATTTCTACACACATATTTCCACTCGCCCTCAATCAATCAGCGTGACACCAGGGGAGGTGGGGATGGATATCAGCAGACCAAGTAGGAATAAAACTCTGGACTTCATTTAAGTCTGATGGGAATGTCAGTACACAACACTTCCCTTCAAAGCTCCATATATATAGAGAAATACTGTAATTTGAACAGCTTTCTGGGGGATCAAGAATTTGTTCCAGTTCCTGGTTTAAATGTTTATGCTAATTGCTATTTATTGGCTCAGATGCAAATGATAGGCCAGTCAAAGTGAAATTTTATGACGAGTGAACTCCCCCTTTTGCTCAAATTGAAAAAGTGAAACAAGAAGGGGATGAAATGAGCCGAAGATGGTCTTAATGGCTGCTTTTTAATGGGGAAGGCGAAATTAAGACTGATTTACGTGGTTGACTCCCCTGTTTTCTCTCATCAGCTCATTTGGCAGGAAAAATGGAAAAGTAATTGTTCCACTTTCACTGTGGGCCTCAAACCGTTATTTATTGACTGAAATTAATCGCTGTTTATCCTTCATTCACGTGGAAACCGCTCCATCAGCATTATGAAGGCTCTGAACTCTTTTAGTCATTGGTAATTTAGTGAAATGTAGGCACAGATCCTGATGAGGCATGCCTTAATTTTCTGGGCTGGGGAGTTAATAAAGACTCCTTTTTAAGAAAGACATCCTTATAGTTTTACAACATTAATAACCAAGGCCTATTACCCTCTTTTGTGATATGTAATCATAAGAGAATAAACCGTCTTGGGACCTTCAGTTTATTTTATCAGAAACCAGAAAGAAAACTATCTGACCCATTGTTGACTTTGTAAAGATGGTTTGTATGGCAGGGTATAAGTTCCATACATTATAGCAACAGCAATAAGCAGGAGTTATTCACCAATGAACACTAGTACTGCACATAAAGCAGTTCAGGAAGCTAGCAAAGTGGATGTACCTATATACCTGGGACCTGGACAGAGCTGTGTCTTCTTCTACAGTCTGCATAAAAGCACCCCTCCCCACCTTACATAAACAAAAAGACATGACAGAGACGGCAGAGTTTAAAGATATCTGCATGTCTAGGGGCATAGTGAGGCCCAACACCAAAGATGGGGGCTTACATCCCTGAAGTGTGAGTATCCCCAACACCACCCATCCTGGAGTGTCTTATTGTGCTTAGAAAATGGGTTTCGACTGCCAAAAAGAAAACGCTGATACTTGAAAATGGTTTAAAACTGATTTTGTCTCTGAAATAGTTCTTCTGCTGGTATGTTAGTTGAGTTGTATTGTAATTTAGCAGTATGCTGCATTAGGGCACTGGAGAAACTCAGAACAGGCTAGGTGACTATCTCTGGTGCCTCTGAGACCCAATACAGTGTAAATGACAGTGGCTGGCACTGGGTGGTCAGGAAAGCTAAGAGTAATGATAAAATGCAGTCAAGCACATATCTTTAATGAAAAGGAAACTAACAAAAATTAAAAGAATGAAGGAAAGCAGTTAGTTGCAAGTGAGTGGGTGGTGAAGGAGTGGGTAGATGAGTGGGGGACAAAGAGAGCAGGAGTGATGAGTTTTAAAAATTTAAGAAAAAGAAATGAAGGACTGAAATCACAGCACAGTCACTGTTTAATATAGTGTGTGCGTGTGTGTGTGTGTGTGTGTGTGTGTGTGTGTGTGTGTATAAAATACACATTTGATTAACATTTAGCTAAGGAGAAACAAATTGCATTTTTAAACCATGAAACTGGAAAGTGGCTATTTAACATGCTTGGAATGCTGAGGGTTGCTACAAGGACTTATTATAATACAGGTTGGTGTTAGTACAGAAAAGTATGAATGTCATCAACCAATCAGAAAACAGGATTTCAGGCCCAGTGGCGCTGAGGATTGAGGCACTGGATGCCGCACCTCATACAATAGCTGGTGACCCGGTTCAGGAATGAGCCCAGGTTGTCAGGAGTTGGTGGGGGATGGTGAGAGAGGAATTGAGCTGCTGCGAGGTGGCTCTCCCAGGGAGGGATGAGTGCTTGCCCCCCCCCGTAGTTCCACTCCCATTGGATGGAAGCCCGATAGGAAGCAGAGGCGGAAGGGGGCAGCAGGTGGTCACCAGGGGTGGGGTAGAAGGGGCCAAGCCAGTACTTGGTGTGCACATGCACCTCCGTGCACATGCACGTGTGTGTCTGCTGGGGTGCCGGGTGGGGAGAAAACTGGAAAAAAGCTCAAAAACTACATATGGAAAAAAAGAAAGCAGGATTTCCCTAACCCATTTTCTAATTTCTAGGAGAGCTATGTAGAATTTGTTTTTATGAGCAAAATGTGCAAAACTTTTATATTCTACACTGAAAATTCAGCAGAATGTAATACTTCTGTGAAATTTTGCTTTGGCTTGTATGATCCATTATTTGAATGTGAGGGAAAACCCTACATTTCTGGATTTGTACCCACATCCAATGGTGTTTCTATAGTTGACATTTTCCTGTAATACAGAAGTTCCACAAAGATTTTTTTTTCATTTGTGAACCTGTGCAAAAGCAAAGTGCAGAAATTTCTTATAGCTATACTGTCTAGAAACCATAGTATGTCTGCAAAATATTACAATTGCAGAACAGAACTCATAACTTTTGAAGATTTGCAATGGACTTTTGTGAGAGTAGATTTGCTTTTAAAACTGCAAATAGCTATGGGCCTCCAACCCACAAAAGTGGTTGAGGGTCAGCCAACATTTTGTTGTGCTGTTCACATTGTATTTCACACTAAGGTGTCTGTATACTGACCACAGCAGCAGACTGTATTCTGCCCTTAGGCTATATGTTCAGCACCTGGTTGTTTATATGCATCCCTTAACAGGCTCATCTATCTACTCTATGACTGTTGGTATGTGGATTGGGTGGGTTATTACTTCAGTGAACTGATTTTGTAATCAGGAACAGAATTATTTAACAGTCACATTAGTTTCTTCAACTGAAGACTCCATGTTACAATGTAAATTTTTACACAAATGAGCACACACAGTACTGGGGACATCCTTGATGCTCTTGAATTTTCTTTTATTACAACTAAAGTAAAATGCTAATCCTAGAATGTACACTAGCTGCCTAAGGCTGGTGCCAGAGGCAAATCTAGCATTTAACAAGCTCTGGGACTGATAGGGTACTGAAACAACTTAAGTATATAACAAAATGACTTTATAGACCTTACAGTAAAAGCTGTTTTTTTACATTAATGTTGAATCTGCATATATTTACTAAAGATAAATGCAGTTTTGTAGCATTGCAAATGTTAACAGTGCTTCTCCTGTTTTAAAACCACATTTGATCAACCCCCCAAAATGGCTTCCAATGAGGTGCCACATAAAGGGAAGAAAACTCTAGGAGTACTACAGGAAGCATTATTTATTGCACTACTGCCAAGAGTGCAAAGGGGCCATTTACCCAGGGCCCAGGACTCGAAGGGGGTACAGAATTAGAGCTGTGTGGCATTTATACAGAGTGCCAATTCTGCCTCTGAAATGCCTTTCAAAATTTATTTTTTAATTCTGCAAAATTCTGAAAAGCATTTCTATATAAGCAGAGGAATAACTTTCTGCAGATTATGTAAACTACAGAATATTGTAGATTGTGGGAAAGGAATCCACATTTTATGTAAATTGTGGATTACTAATCCACAAAAAACATTTCACTTTCAAAATTTATGAATTCCGATATTGACAGAATTCTGTGAAATTCGGCTGAATTTTCTGAAATTCCGTGGAATTCCAATGCATCAGAATTTGAAGACACACCCTACCCAGAATACAAGCTTTCAGTTAAAAAACATAAGGTCCTAGCTCTTTTCACTGCAAAGATATGCCATCAGGAAAAATCACTTGAAGTTACTGATGTTAACCCATAGTGGGCCATATGACTGACTGACCTGATCTCCTCATCGGGTCTTAACATAAATGCAGTCAAGGTTGACCCAGTCTTCTGTTGGATCATCACACCATATCATTCCTCTATGGGGTCCCCTGTTTTTCTTCCCCCTCCCCCCACCCCAGGTAGATGTTCCTGTGCCGTCTGAAACATAATCTGGAGTCTTGCAACTCCTGGAGCTAAGGCATAACGCTCACTTGTGTGCAGGGTTCCGAGAATGCTGTGCAGCACTATAATGGTGCTCTGACATCTGCCTTGGGTTCTCTAGCACTCTACCATGTTCATCTCTTGACTTCCCAACATAACTCTTCTTGGTATTGCATGAGCTGCACCAGTTGAAGTCTAAGAGATAGAGGTTGGAGCATTCCTGGTGTAGGCCCTGGTCTGTGGTTGACAAATTGGTGCTGAAAATTCCCTATAGTGAGTAACAATGAGCAATCTCCCTGAAAAAGGCAGAATTCCTGTCATGGACAATTGCTGTAGGGAGAAATCAGCCAGCTCAACTCTTTCGCACCATGGACAGGTTATTAAATCCTTCCTGTCTATGGTCTGAGTTTTTTCTGCTTAAAAATACAATGAGTTTGGAAACGTCTTCCCTGACAAGGTGTCCTCCACTAGTTTGGGTATCTGAGCAAGTAGTCTGTCATGAGCCAGTGATGACCAGGGCCAGGGTGGCATTGTTGATCTGCCCACCTGGGGTTAGTTTCAGACAGTTTTGGAGGCTGAGGTTCTCAGGGCTATGGCAAGTTTGCATCCCACTAGCTGTTTGATGGACCTAGGGCCTACCTGGCTTCTTTTAGAGTGCCAGGAGGTTCTGGGCCCAGTTATTTCCCAGATTATCAAGAGTTGCTTGTGGGAGGGTGTTTTATCTTCTGCCTTTAAACAGGCAGTGGTGAAGCCCCTTCTTAAAAAATCTTCCTTGGTCCCTGTTGTGTTGGGGAATTGCAGACTTGTCTCTAATCTTGCCTTTTTGAGAAAGATTATCGAGAACGTGGTGGTTGACCAACCTGTTGAAAGCCTGGAGCAATTTAACACCAATGAACTTCTCTAGTCAGGAATTTGGGCACACTGCAGCACTGAGACTGCCTTCATCATAGTTGGGAATGATCTCCTCATGGCAAGGGACTGGGGGCTTGGTACCATCTTGGTTCTGTTGGCTTTCTCGGTGACATTTGACACTGTTGACCACAGGGTGCTTTTGGATCACCTGAGGAACTATGTGGAACTCACTGGCACTGTACTGCGCTGGCCTGTGTCCTACTTACTTGGGAGAATGCAGCGGGTGGCTCTGGGAAATTTTCTTGTCAGGGTCTCGGTACTCACGTGTGGTGTTCCTCAAGTCTCAATCTTTGTTTCCATGCTGTTTTCAGTGTACATTTTTCCGTTGGGTCATATCATTAGACAGTATGGCATTGAGTTTCACTGCTATGCAGATGATACTCAGCTTTACCTGTCTGCCATTTATGGTGGGTCTGATTCAGTCTTGGTGCTGGAGAGCTGCTCGAAATTAATGACTGGATGTTCTCAAATAACTATGTCTTAACCCAGGTAAGATGGAGGTCATGACTGTTGAACCTGGTAGACAGAGCCCAGCTGTGATGAGTGGACTGACCTTGTGTCCTTCACTGGGTAGTCAGCTGCTCAGAGCTAATAGATGCACTTAAGAATCTTGGGGTCATCCTGGGAAGCAAGTTAACACTTGATCAACAGGTGTCAGCAGTTGTCCAGGCTGGCTTTTACCACCTTCATAACATCACCAAGATTAAATGTCATCTGGCCCCTGCTGATCTGGGGATGATAGTGCATGCTTTTTTCACCTCTAGGCTCGACTGTTGCAATGCAATACACCTAGGGTTATCTGGAGGTTTGCTGCAACACCTGCAGCAAGTCCAGAATGCTACAGTCCAGCTGATTGTGGGCTTCTCTCATAGGACCACATTACATCAGTGCTGAGTGTGCTGCACTGGCTGCCTATGCTGTGGCACATAACCTTCAAGATATGCCTGATAACTTTTAAGATCCTACCCGGTTTGGGGCCAGACAACTTAAAAGACCTCCTAGTACCCTACTGCATAATTTGCTCACTCTGCTCTTCTAATGTTGGCCTGCTTTCTGCCCCTACTGCTAAGCTTTGACAATCTGGGCACAGAGCATTTTGTGCATCAGCACCCACTTTTTGGAATGCTTTGCCAGAATATATCAGATCTACCTGCATGGTAGAGGTCTTTAAGTATAATTTAACAACCTTCCTCTTAGCTGAGGCTTTTCCCTAAATTTTAATTATTGTTAGCTATGCAAGCAATAATACCCGACAGGGCAGGTGGTATTGGACTATACCGGACGGCCCAGGGGCATAATGAGGCCCAACGCCACAGGCGGAGGGCCTTGTAGCCCCTGGGTGGTCCGGTATTGCCCAATACCGCCCACCCTGGAGGGTATTATTGCGCTTAGAAAATGGCTAACTGTGGCATTTAAGCTGAATTTAGAAAAAAAAAAAGAAATTTTGAAAATACACAGTAACAATGAGTTGTAGGTCTCCTTGTTGTAAAGTAGTCCCTTTATTTCTGCTGTTGTATCTCATGCTGCACCCCCCATCAGAGAGCCATTCCATTGAATGTATCCCCCCCCCACGAACAGCAGCTGAGGCATAAGATTTGGATTTTTTTTATAGTTTCCCTACCCACCAGTATCTTACTATGGTTGTTTTTGGAGGGGGGGGGTTGTTTTCTGGTGTTCTTATTGGATTTGCTGACTCGGGAATAGAGGGGTGTTACTATACGTGTGACCCTGCGTGACCCTGGCTAAAAACTGGAAGTGCACTGTGGGAGCGATGATGTGGAATGAGAGCCGTTTTGTTTTTAACTGTTCAGTTACAAAGAGGAGCCTTTTTTTTTATTTGCAGCATAAAATATGTACTGTTACAGCATTAGTGTTTCCATTTTTAGTGGTAGATCATCGGCAGGGTGACCAGTAAAATTTGGATTTACGGGGTCGATGTGGTTGATGTGGACTTACAGCGTGAAGGCAATGGCTAGGAGATATGAGGTGAACTGAATTTTTTTGTATGTTTGGGTTTTACTTAAGTCCGATTTGGGGTATTACAGTCACCAGTTCGTCTGGTAAGTGGCATACAAAAAATGGAGGGTGGTCAGTTTGACAATTCGGGGTGCCCAATAATAACCCAAGTAATGGGGCACCCTGAATTGGTACTTGTTTTTTAGCGGGCTCTATTGAGTGATACCCGCCAGCTGAAGTTACCCTCCCAGCCAATCAGAATGTCAGTATTTATTTGGCCATTTTCTAAGGTTTTATACACTGCCTGTTTTAACTGACAGCTTGTAGTTGCTTTTATTGTAAAGCACCCTGAGTCTTTGGGAAAGGATGCTATAGAAATGAAGTTGCCTTGCCATGCCTTGAAACCACAAGGACTAAAGTCTGTAACTGTTCCTCACTCTCTTAATTGGGGCTGTGGATTCAAAAGAGTGAAGCCATTGAATTACTAACTTTAATTTTATATTCACACTTACTTGCAAAGTGAACATATTGCTGTGGTACTGGATTTCAGAGGTGTTTCACTGTCAGGTCCAAAGCAGTTCAAGCTGCAATGGGCTTGACCGTGACAGTCCAATGACCAGCAAGGCTGATCGTGATGCTGCTGTGCCAGTTGATGGATGGAAACTCTGTGTAGTTGAAAAGAGGTAGCCGTTCCTACCGGGCAGCTGCTGCCTTCCTTCATCTGCATGACACTGACCACCAACCAGCTGAGTGGCATTTCTACAGATTATGGGAGTCTCGCATGGCAGTGCCCCTTTGTTTCTTTAACACCCACATGTGCCACAACCAGGAACTAGAGGAAGGGAGGGGCTCACGCCCCTCCACTTTTCTTCCCATACCTGACTGCCCTTTCCTTCCTTCTATTTGAAGCCTGCTGATGAGAACAAAACAGCCTTAGAGAACAACAGGTTGAGTCTTGTCATTTCAGCATGATTAATTTGGCAGCTAATCTGCTTAACAGCTCTGACTGCCAATACTTAACAGCTCTTTTTCCAGCCCCGGCCAGCCTTTGAAGTTTCTCTGACCCGCACCTGCAGTCTCTCACCTTTTCAGCTCTCTTGTCACTACTGCTACTAAAAATCAAACACAAAAGGTTAAAGTGTATAACAGTTTAGGAGCCTCACTGCACTCAGTCTTGTGATAATGTGAGGCTGTTCTTGGCTCTCTGTTCTCTTTGCCTTGCAACTATACTTTTCTAGTTGCTTCTTACTTCCTGCCTATGCCAAGTCACTGCTTATGTTTGCCTGCCACTGTCACCATCAGTCAGTCAACACTGGTCCTCAGTGAGCCTGCATGACTGATCCCGCCTGTTGCTGCTGCCACTGATGTTTATCTGATCTCTGCCATCTAATGTGGTATCTGACCCATGCCCGTTATTGTTAAAGCAGGTCAAATCTTTGAAGTGCAGAGAGAAATTAATGTTTATTCCTGACCTCCCTTGCATGTTGCTCCCAGGTCACACCTGTAAACAAGCTTTCAGCTTAGCGTGTCTTTCCTGGTAAAAAAAAAAAGAGATGCTGAGGCTGGAGTTAGCCAATGGAGGGAATTTAAGAATGAAGAGAGGATTGCAGACTAGCGACTGCTGCACCTGGTGGGTAGGCTACGGGTCATAGTATTTGAGCACAACACAATTTGGGATGTTGATGGAGACAAAAACTAGGTTTCTGGATATTTCTGCACTCTGCAGTAGGAGATAGCTCAGTAGTCAGATACAGCACCTGCAAAAAGAAGTCAGGAGGTCAAAGGAAGAGGTCAACTGAAATCAGAGGCCAGCAGTCAGGACCATGGCAGGGAAAACAAGGTAGGCAGGTGCAAAAAGAAGAGCACTCCAGGACAGTACAACTTAGTTACCATAGCTATATGAATATGTGTTCAACAACAAAACAAAGTGGGCTAAACAGTCCTAAAGGCACAATACCTGCTAATTTCTATCTGCTGCACTTAACCAATCCAGACCACCCCTTGCACAAGCCCAGTTGTTGCCTCTCTATGGCTATGACTGCCCCCCAGTTCAATCTGATAGGATCTTCCCCACCTGTGTGCCTGTCAGGCCTCTATTTCCCTGTTTCTATAGTAGCTGGACCCACAGGTAATGCCCACTACTGTTCACACAATCCAGTCTTTATTCTAAGCCCTAGCCTTGGTCTGGTTCTGGTAGTATTTAAATTGCTTACTGACAGACTACTGATACTGCTGGCTGCAACACTGGGTCCTGGGAAATCCTGCCTTATCCATTCCTTCTAAGTTACTTCTAATTGTAAGTACCACCTACTCCCAGGATTTTACAGTATTATTTATTTCTTCTAGTTGGAGTTTGATTTCTTTACTATCCTAGAACAAGGTGGAGGTAGGGTCAAATTCATATCAGGAGAGCCAGTGAGTTCATAGGTATGCATGATATGAAGCTATGTGTCACTTTTATTTTAAAGGAGTTCAAGTGATTTAAGAAAACTGTACATTTTGTTTACAAAGAAACTTTGGAAATGTGTGGTCACTGACTTCTGTTTGTGTTCTTATTAGCCTGTTGATATTAATTTGTAGTAGGTTCCAGTAGTTTTTTGTAAATTAATATTTTATTTCTATTGGAGGAACAGTCAGAATGATTTTAGAGAATCATATGAGGCTATGAGCTGGATTTTAGAAGCCCTACTACTCCATATCCCTGATGCACTATATTTTAAAAGCCTTCCCATGATGCACCAGGGAGGTATTTTGGAAGGTGGACACAAAACCCTTCTGAGTTGACTAAGTAAGCTAACCTAACCCACTCCAATTGCCACTCACCTCTGTTGCTGCCTTCTCTCTTCTGCCAGCTGTAGACATAATCATTCCTACAGAAGACCTGCATTGTTTAAGGGAATTGGCGGGGGCTTCAGTGAAGCTCCTGTTGGTTGTCTGTTCTTTTTACTTGTTGTAGGGTTTTCTGGTGATGGAGCTGCAGCTTTCTCTTCCTCTACTTTGTCTAAGCTGTGCCTAAATTGTTTGCAGTCTAAATCAGTCTATACAAGTGGTGCACAACTATTTTTTTGTGGAGGGCCAGATTGAAGACTTGAGTCAAGCCCAAAGGCCACTGGCCAAGGGCCACTATAAAATGACCCGAGGTGACAAATGTCCAGCAAGATATTATTAAATGTGCACATAAAACAAATCAAAACATTTATCTATTTATTGTTTATTTATTTATCAACATGTTACCGAAACTAAAAACAACAACAAAAAAAAAAGTAAAGATTGCAAGTGGAAGCTGCTAGGTCCTCGGGGGCCACAGACAGTTGCTGTGGGGGCCGTTTGCGGCCCCCGGGCCACACATTGTGCACCCCTGGTCTAGACCATCCATTTGGATGATGTTCTGGCTGGCTGTCTCATGACCACAATTGTGTCCAATATCAGACACAGCCTGGTTTTGAAAATCACTACCTGGTGCATCCAAGTGGGTGATGGATGCTGAGAGGTGACACTGGCCAGTCTCTGGATGTACCAGTGTCAATGCCACTCAAAATCCTGGAACAGTCAAACAGTATGTTCTTCATATATTTTTATTGAGCCTATTTGGGACACCATACAATCAGTGATCACGTTCATGTGCTGAAATTGACACTTTGCTGTAGATATTGAATGTTGCACAATTGAACAGAATATGTTTATACAGCCTCTAAGCCCAAGTTCCCTCCCTATACATCAGGCTTATCACTAGCAATAATATTTAGAATAATATTCAGGAGAAGTCTTAATGTTGTGTTGTGTAATATAATGCTCTACAAACGGTGATGGATTCTGTGTGTGTCAATCAGTTATAATTCATCTTAAATAACATCATATGAGCTCAAAATGTTTTTTTTTGGTATTTGTTTTTTTTATGGTAGGACATTTTTTTTTTAAGTTTAATGTTCAGATACAATTCTACTTATATTTTATTAACGTTCCTGTGTTTATGCTCCTCATTCTTTATTACTGAGGTTACTTAAATAGAAAACATTATTTTGACCACACAGACTTAAATCTCCTATCCTCTTCTGCCCCTACTAAAGTCATATTGATATTTTCTGACATTATCACTGCAGTGTAAAGGGATAAGATGAAGCCTGGTATACCATAATCCTGCTTCATGTACTATCTGTAGCAGGGACATGAACATGTTACAAAAAACCCTAAAATATAAGTTGAACAGCTGGTGGTTGTTTATATGCAGTGTAAGAATTAGAGAATAATGTATGGACAATCATATACAACAAGGCTGTGTTTCCATTGAGGGATGGAATGACATCATTGACATCAAGAGCAAAGCTCAAGACGTCTCTATGATGTCATCTTATCCAATATGTAATCATCAGCCTTTTTTTGTATAGCTTTCTGTACATTATTTTGTATAGTATGTGTTTGCTATAATTTAACTCCTTTCTAACTTTGTCTTGCACTGTAGTCAAAAAAACAAAAAACAGCAAGCAACAGAATAAGATTCAAAACATTTAATGTGATCTAAGTAATAGCTGCACGAGCCGGCAACATATAATCTTTTAACAAAATAATTCACTTGGGGTGTTTTCAGCACTGCTAATATTTTCATTATGAGGAATCAACAGTGTTGGTAGGCATCTTAAAGGAACAATATTTGTTAGTTATCATGTCTTTTTTGTGTGTAATAATGTATTTGTGGCAACAGCATCGCTATACCAATTTTTTTTTCACTTTCTTATAATAGAAGTCCAGTATTTACTGTCACAGGGAGCCCTCAACAAGAGAGATGTTTAACTATTGTGAGTGGCGGCCATCTTAAACGATTTAAATCATTAATTACAAAAATAGTTATAAATGTTTTTGTAAATATCCAAGGATATTAAAAAGATACTGATATTAATCTGAGGAGGTCAAAAATGCAGTTTTTCTGGAAATCTATATGATGAAAAACTTTGACGACTAACAAATACTGCTGTTTTAATGAACATAGAATTCTATGCTGTTGTACCACACTAGTAACATAGCTACTATGGTACAATAGCTCTCTAACATCAGTATTGTGGTACAACAGCTTCTGGCAGTGTATGGATTTCTATTCAAAACAACACTGACTCATATGCTATATATAGGATAGTGTATGGTGTCCCATACACAACAAGGCTATTCTTCACCCGAGTGTTTCTCGATGGCTGATGACCTGAGAGGTCCCTCTTCTGTCATAGAAAACATGAAGGAAGAGTAGCCGAGTTGTGTTCGGGACACCATACACTGTTCTTATAGTATATGTCCCAAAAACACAGTCACTCACTTTTTATTGTAAAGGGAGCCAGCCTTAGTTGTCCACAACCTACATTTCTCTGCCATGCGATCACCATCCAGCTCACGCATACATTACTTCAACCACCTGCATCCTATGAACTGCGCTGATGGGGGTGATTGCATTGTGACGTAGCTACTAACACAGAATGAAAAGTCACTCTGCAGTAGTTGCTACATCACTACTAACGTAAAATGACTTTTTACAATGTATAGTTCTCCATACACAACAATACTTGACCATACACTGTATTAAGTTCGTTCCTGCACATTCTATGTTTTCAGTGTGTCATACACTAGTTACTTGACTTGCAATATACAGTAATGGTTATCTTGGTTGTCCTTGTTTTTTAGCTTTTTTAAAACCTAGCTAAAAGAAATTGTCCCTATGGATGAGTTTGTTTATAAAATATATATGCAGATGTCCTGTTATTATATTTCCTTTAGAAGGATAAGGAGTGCCATGGGGAGGGTCAAGCTGTCTGAAATACCACTTAAGTACCTACAGTTTGATTCCTGATTCCTCACTCTCTGTCCCAATCATGGTCACACCACTAATTTTGTTTACATTTTCCCCAGCTTGATTTTCTTATGGTTTCCTCATCTTCTAGAAGCTGCTGAGGTTCGAGGGAATTGGGGAGAGAATAGAATTGTTTAAGCCAATTTACCTGGTCTTCCATTGTCACCCAACTGCAAACCTGACTGCGACTGTCCCAGTGACTGGTTGCAGTGATTGTCTATACCCCAATGCTTGTGCCCTGTCAATAGCAGAGTGGCTCCAATTTCCTCAATGCAACATGGTGCAACACCTCTTGAGATAAAAGTTGGTAGTTGCTTTTGAGCCCCATTTTCCTGGCTTGTTTGAGCCCTGATTTTTATTTTATGACACCCGGTTCAGCAGTAATTCAGTGGGTAATTCACCTGGTAATTTGTGTGCCTAGTTAAGGTGCTAAAGAGCTCTGTAAGGTGTGGGCTATCTAGTGAGGTGATTAGTATACCAGGAGAAAATGCTGCAAATCCTGGCACAAATGTGAAATGATAGCCTGATGGGACTTGATAAGGAGTTTCTGTGGTATCCCTTGGGGGTGGCCCACTTGGACAGAGAGCTTGCAGCCACAGCACAGAGACAGGGTTGAAGAGAGAGCCTTGGGTGCCTGCTCAGGGGAGTCAGGGAGAGCCATTTCCTGGTACCAGTTCAAGCTAGGAGTTTGAGTTGGGGTGCGAATCCAGCAGGTAACCCACCCAGCCCACAGACTGATTGCAGACCTCACTGATGACAGGAGAGGTGATAGGATTAAGGATGAGCCTAGAGATCAGACCCAGTTAATGGCAGGTCCAGGTCTCAGGTTCAGTATGTCAGGCAGATCCTGGTGGTAGGCTCTGTGGCAAGTTCCAAATCCCATGCCCTTCCTGCATGCACCATAGCCCCTGGGCACAGCCCTGGCCCTGAGCCCTGTCCATTGCTCTTGGCTTGTACCTCAAGAGGCCAGACTTGTACCCATCCCTAGATCTTTGCTTGTCTCCAGTAGCAGAATTTGACTAACTAGGTGGTTTGTCTCATTCATTTCAACTGTCCCACATTTTGAGTAAGAGGTCTCCATGTTACCACACAAAAGCCTTGTTCCACTTTGAGAGGGTGTTGCCCTACATTTGATGCTTCTCGGAGTCATTGATTGATTCTGAGTATTGATTGCTTTCTGAAAAGGATGTCTTTTCTGGTATTGCAATCACCACCACCACCAGAGGCTACCCCACCTATATACTTATAAGTGAATGAACACATCACAAACCCCAAAGAAAAGGAGACGCTGCATTAAAATTATCTGTCCCAGAAAAATACATTATATGAGCAGAGCCACACTAAAAACAAGATACTGCATCTCACCTCTATTAAACTGTGTAAAATTAGGGCCCCGTTGCAGATAGAAACATAGAAACATAGAAACATAGAATTTGATGGCAGATAAGGACTGCTTGGCCCACCTAGTCTGCCCATTTTCCTACCTAACAGATAATCTGCAGATCCTAGTTAACCAACAGTTTACTTCCTCCTACCCCCCCACTAGGACTGCCTCAAATCTACCCCATGCATTCTTGAATTCGCCCACTGTTCTTGACTCCACAACCTCCTCAGGGAGGCTGTTCCATGCATCCACAACCCTCTCTGTGAAAAAATACTTCCTCACATTATCTCTGAGCTGTCCTCCCTCTATCTTCAAATTGTGCCCCCTTGTTCTTGCACATCTCTTTTTCTGAAAGATGCTACCCTCTTGGACTTTGTTGATTCCCTTGAGGTACTTGAAAGTTTCTATCATGTCCCCTCTCTCCCTTCTTTCCTCAAGGGTATACATATTAAGCTCCTTTAGTCTTTCTTTGTATGTCTTCTGGTGCAGACCCTGCACCATTTTGGTTGCCCTCCTCTGGACAGCCTCCACTCTGTCTATGTCTTTGCAAAGATGGGGTCTCCAGAACTGTACACAGTACTCCAGATGGGGTCTCACCAACTGTCTGTACAGGGGATAACAACTTCCTATTTTCTACTATTGATGCCTCTCTCCCTATGCATCCCAGTATCCCCCAGCCTTCCTTACTGCCTTCTCACATTGCTTGCCCACCTTTAGGTCATCTGATAAAATTACCCCAGGTCCCTTTCCATTTTACTGTTGTCAGTATCTCACCCTGTTGTGTACTCTTCCCTGGTTTTTGTTTCCTAGGTGCATTACCTTGCACTTCTTTGCATTGAATCTGAGCTGCCATACATTTGACCATTCCTCCAACCTTGCCAAGTCCCTTCTCATCCTTTCCACTCCATCTTGTGTATCAACACTGTTGCATATCTTTGTATTGTCTGCAAAGCGACATACTTTTCCTTCCAGTTCCTCTGCAATGTCACTTATAAAGACATTAAAAAGGACCGGTCCCAGTACTGAACCCTGCGATACCCCTCTAGTAACCCTCCTTTCTTCACTGTGGACTCCGTTTACTACTACCCTTTGTGTCATGTTGTCAAGCTAATGTTTTATCTAGACTACCCACCTTGGGACCCACTCCAAGGCTGGCTAACTTGTGTATTAATCTTTTGTGTGGGACTGTATCAAATGCCTTGCTAAAATCTAGGTAGGCCATGTCCACAGCCCCTCCCTGGTCTACTACTTGGTCACCCAGTCAAAGAAATCTATTTATCTGGCATGACCTTCCCATCATGAATCCATGCTGCCTTGGGTCCTGTGCCCACTGGCCTCTAGGTACTCAACAATCCTTTCCTTCAGAAGTGATTCCATCATTTTCCCTACCACTGAGGTCAAACTAACTAGTATGTAGTTTCCTGCCTCTGTCCTGCTCCCACTTTTGTGAAGAGGAATCACATCCACCATCCTCCAGTCCTCAGGTCCCACCCCATCCTCCCATGATTTGTTAATGAGGTAGTCAGTGTGACGTAGACAGCCAGCTCTGAGTGCTGTATTAATTTTTTTTATTAAATATAAAATATTTGATGGGAAGGTCAGTTTGAGGAAACTACAGTCTTGCTGAACTGACACATCAAAACCCCCCAGGGATAAGTTCAAAGGACAGAAGGTATTTTAAACTGCAGATATCTGGGGTGCAATTACCTTGTCAATTTGCTTTCATCCCAGGAAATAAGATTAGCCATTCATAATTCCCTCAGGGAAAATCCTTTGACTTGCAATAGTGGTCAGGAAGAACTTGAGAGGAAAGGGTGTCAGAGAGAAGCCAGAATGGACATTGAAGAGAGGTTGATGTCTGGGGCCAGGGAGGACCCAGATGAATTTGAAAGGTCCAATATACATTCCCGGGAACCCTTGAATTACATCAGAGAGACCTTGAGGTATAGATTCCAAGGCCCAGATGGGATTAAAGAGGCAAATTCACTTTTGTTTTGAATACAGTGACTTAGATCAAAGAACGTTTGAGATGTATGTGTAGAGCACAAACCGGTTTTGTCTGGTTAACCTGTGGAGAAGAAAGTCAGTGAGGTCACCTATTATGTTTTTTTTAAATATTTTATTTGGGCATCCTGTATTGTAAAATATAGATTTTGATACATGAAGATGGAGTTAGTGACCTCATGAGAAGGCCAGTTCAGAACTGTGTTTAATTGCTGAGAGAATCTTGTCAGAGACACACAAGACAATATTTCTGACTGACAGAAGAGAGACCATCAAAGCGCTGAAGTAAGGACCTTAGACAAGATTAGTCTGAAGTTATTAATTGTAGGAACTGCACTTTTACCTGTTTGTTTTAAGGCTGTATGTGTTGGGATATATATTTGTTCCGTATTTATTGTTCTGTTTTGATATTTAAAGTAAATAGATTTTACAATGGAAACTGTCTGGAGTGCCTTGGCATTTCTTTTTATTTTAAGTGGAGCTTTTAAAGTTTATAAGTAACACTCTGTATGAGCTTATTGTATACCAAACTGGGAACTGGATAGAGTTCTCTAAAGTCTTGTATAGAGTTCTAAGGGTTCATTTGAAAGATCTGGTTGGGTGCCCGTAGGCAAAGATATCTGGCCCCCAGAAGACAGAATTATCTGAGCCTGATAATTGGGTATGCTGACAAAAGGTTATCAGTTTGAATCCCTTGAGAGCTTGAGACTAAGGTGACTTGAACCCACAAAACAGACAAGAGGGTAACCTTGTTCTGTTCACTGTACACAAGTCATATGCTCAGTGGTTGGCACTTTGGGAGTAGAGGGCTGACCGGCTGAGTGAGTTTGTGACAGATTTGTTGGCAGTGGTGGCATAAAAAGTTTGGTGGTATAAGCTTCATTGTACAGTGGGTTAGCTTGAGACTGTTTAGCTCACTTGGAAAAAAGAAAGGCAGTGTTTTATTTCAAAAGGAAACAGAACTATATCCTTTGACTTACAGTTAAGTTCCCACCCATTTTATTTTTTTTCTGAAGTGCCAGTCAGAATAGTATTAGTAGTGATGGAAGAAGAAAATGGCTTCTGACTACAGCAGGCACACTGTAGATTTCTTAAAGCAGTTATCGAGGATAGAGGTCCGTTTGGGGTGAAAGCCAGTAAGCAGAACCTCATAGAGGCCCTGATGGTAGCAGATACCCACAGCAGCGAGTCACAGACCATGACTGAAAGGACCAAACCTCAAGTCTGGAAGGGCTAGCAGCCAGTAAGGGGTTGTGAGCAGATGAGGGTGGACAGCAGGGCCACTGTCAGTGAAGGCCACAGCAGCAGGGGATGGTCACCAGTATCCTGAATCCAGAGGTACTCAAACTGCAAATTGAGTTGCATAGGATGGAACTGGAGGCAGAGTGACAATAGAGAGAGGCAGATCGTGAAGCAGAATGACAACAGAGGGATGCAGATCATGAGGAACATGAGCACCAGTGAGAGGCAGAGGAGAAGAGAGAGCAAGAATGCAGAGAGGCAGAGGAGAGGAGAGAGGAGTGCCAGTGGCAATGCGAACTGGAGAATCTATGACTCCAACCAGTGGCACCAGGGCAGGTAAGTGGCTTGAGTTTAACTGGGACTGCAGGACTGGGTTACAAATTGAACTCCAAATTAATAGCTGAGTTTAAGGAAGGGGAGGACATTGATGCCTTTTTAAATTCTTTTGATAAAGTTTGTATTCAGGCTAAAATTCCTAGAGAGTCCTGGAGCTTCCAGCTATCCCCGCTACTTACCAGAAAAGCTTGGGATGCATTGGATCAAATGGACAATGAAGACAGCAATGATTACAGCAAGTTAAAAGCTGCACTGTTAAAAAAGTTTGAATTAACTGCTGAATCATACAGAGCTAAATTCCGTAAGCTCAGGAGAAGCCCTGATATGAGCAACGAGGAGCTAGCCACAAAACAACATCAGTTTTTAAAATGTTGGAGGGAAGGAATTGATGTAAACACTGTTGATAAAATTGAAAATGTGATTTTATTAGAACAGTTTTATTGGGCATGCCCAGCAGAGTTAAAAACCTGGCTAGAGGACCGAGATCCAAAAACAGTGCAAGAGACTGCTGAACTCTCGGACAGCTATGCCAAGAGCAGACCTGCTCTGAGAGTGAATGGGGTGAGTGTGGCAGTGCAGAAAGGGAAAAGCACACCTTCAGGGCAGGTAAAACCCTCACTGCCTCCACTGAAACCAGTTAGCCCCAGGTTTCAAAGAAAAGATTTCTCTGAAGTAAGAAATGTTTGTTGGTTATGTAAAGAAACTGGGCACATCGCCAGAAGTGTCCAAGAAGGCAAGCAATAATACACAAAGTAGTACCAGAAGGAAGTGGGTTGTTTCTGTGATCCTGGAAGCATGCCAGTGAACATGAGGGAATACATGCACCCAGTCATGGTAAATGGCGTACAGACGCAGAGCTTAAGGGACACAGGGCATCCCTGACATTTGTAAAGGGGATCTGGTACAGTCTGATCAGCTTATACCCAATAAATACGTGACTGTTCAGGACTTTGCGGGTGAAGAGAAACACTGCCACTGGCCAGTGTTCTCCTGGACTGGGGTGAAACAGGGGAACTGTGCATCAGGTGGCTGTAACTAACACATTAGCAGTGGATGTGATCCTGGGTAACAATCACCAGCAGGGGGTGGTATGTGCAGTTACCCATAGCCAAGCGGCCAGGGAAAATTGTAGTTCCCTGAGCCCCCCAAAAGCCATTGGGAAGATACTGAGAGACTGGTTCCTCAGCCTGTGTCTCCAGAGGAGGAGACTGATAAAAAGAGGGTAGACATTTCCCCAATAGCAAGTAACCACATAGCTACAGATGGTTACTCTGAAGAGGGAGGGGTGACCTCTTGTAAGAGGGTTGGGATTGACAGTGATCCTTAGGGCCCTGATGCTAGTGCTAGGGACCCTAGTTTAGCGACTGAAGGGGACCTGTCCCATGCCTTGGGAAGGTGTAAGGGGTTCGCAGCTGCTCAGAGAAGTGACCCTAGTTTAGAGAAGCTGAGGGCTTGGGCAGACTCAGACAGTGCACAGGGAGGTGATGGCAGACATAGGCTTTATTAGGAAAATGAACTTATGTGTACACAGACAGTACAGACAGAGGGAGGGATGCTAGGCAGGCAGCTTGTCATTCCCCAGGGATATAGTGAGCAGTTGTTCAAGGTTGCCCATGACATTCCCTTGTCTGGTTATCTGGGAATCACACGCACAATGCAGCAGTTGGCCCAGAATTTCTACTGGCCTAACTTCATCCAGCAGGTGAAGGAGTATTGCAGGTCTTGTCACCAGTGCCAAGAAATAGGAAGGCGGGCAAGAAAACCCAAGCCAGCCTGATCCCTTGCCCATAGTGGAGGGCCACTCCAGAGGGTGGGAATGGATATTGTGGGCCTTTAATCCCCCAGTTCCTCAGGAAAGGTTCATCCTGACTGGTGGATTATGCCACCCTGTACCCAGAGGCAGTCACCCTATCCTCACTGAGGACAGACAAAGTGGCAGATGCCTTGCTTGGGATTTTCTCCTGTGTTGGGTTTCCCACAGGAGGTAATCACTAATCAAGGGGTTCGTTGTGTCAGACCCTAATGAAATGGCTATGGAAGAAGTGGGGTGTGGTGCAGAAATGCATGACATGTATCACCCACAAGCCAATGGGCTTGTGGAATGCTTCAATGGTACCCTAAAGTCAATGCTCCTGGTGTTTTCTGAACAGCATGGGAGGACTGGGAGAAATACCTTCTCACCTGTTGTTCACACAGGAAGTTCCCCAAGAGTCAACAGGATTTCCCCTTCAAACTTTTGTATGGGCCTGAGTACGTTGCCCTCTAGACTTGATCTGGGAGGACTGGGAAGCAAGCATGCCACCCAGGGAACTTCCATTGTGGATTATGTCCTAAGGTTTAGGGAAAGGCTGAAGGAGCTTATGGGGACAGCCCAGAGCAACCTGGCAGCTGTGCGACAGAAACAAAAGGTATGGTATGACCACAGAGCCAGAGCTCACTCATACATGGTGGGTCTGGAAGTCATGGTCCTTATTCTGGTCTGGAAAGACAAGCTGCAAGCTGAGTGGGCTGGACCGTAAAAAGTGGTTATGAAGGTAAATGACGTAAACTACATTGTTGAGTTACCTGACCATAGACAGACAGCAAGGATGTACCATGTCAACATGATGAAGCTATATGCAAATAGGGCTGACATGGTGTTTGCGATGTAGTTATGGGGAGGGGCGGACAAAGAGACCCCTTCTGGACTTGCTGGAAGAGAGTAAGCAGGAGTCCTCTGTGGAGGCAGTAAGATTGTCTCCCAGCTGACCCTGCACCAGATCCAGAATGTGAGGGAGGTTTAGCAAGACTTTTGCCCCCTTGTTTAGCGCCAAGCCTGACCAACCCCCTTAGCAACAACACATGATGTGGAGACACGGACACAGACGCCATATGGCGGACAGCATATCGGGTGTCAGAGGCTGTCCAAAAGAACATTAGGAGGGAAGTGGAGGAGATGCTGGATTTAGGGGTATTCCAGAGATCCCACAGTCCCTGGGCCTCACCTGTAGTCCTTGTACCCAAGCCAGAGGGCTCAACTCATTTCTATGTAGACTACTGTGGACTGGATGCAGTCACAAAGTCAGATGCCCACCCGATGCCCCGGATGAACTAACTCCTGGACAAGTTGAGGGGGGTGACCTACCTTACGACCATTGACCTGACAAAGGGGTATTGGCAGGCAGAGTTGACAGACAGATGTAGGGAGAGGTCGGCCTTCATCACTCCAATAGGCTTATTTGAGTTCAAAGTAATGCCTTTAGTAATGAAGAATGCCCTGGCCACTTTCCAAAGGTTGGTGAACCAGGTGTTAAATGGTGCTGAGGAGTACGCCGTGGCATACCTGGATGACATTGCCATCTTCAGTACCAGCTGGAAGGAACACCTGTCACACCTTAGGGAAGTGCTGGGCAGAATACAGAGGGCTGGGCTCACTGTCAATGCTGGGAAGTACCAGGTTGCCATGGGAGAAGTGGCATACCTCGGGCATGTGGTAGGCTGGGGACAGCTCCATCCTAACCAGGTAAAAATAGAGGTAATACAGGCATGGCCCAGACCAGAAACTCAGAAGCAGGTCAGGAGTTTTCTCAGGACAGCAGGGTACTATCGAACATTTGTACCAAATTACAGTGCCCTGGCTGTCCCCTATCTGACCTGACAAAGAAACGGATGCCCAAGAAAATTACCTGGAGTCCAGCCTGTGAGGAAGCCTTTCCAAACTAAGGAGGCACTGTGCAGTGCTCCTGTTTTGACAAGTCGGACTATAGCAAAACTTACAGTTCAGATGGATGCCTCAGACGTGGAATTGGGGCAGTACTCAAGCCAGACATCCAGTGAAGAGAGGACCACCCCATGGCCTACCTGAGCAAAAGCTGCTCCCCAGGGAACAAGCATACTCCATGGTGGAAAAGAAGTGTCTTGCCCCAGTGTGGGCCTTAAAGAAATTGGAGCCATACTTGTATGGGCAGCCTTTGTGGTGCAGACTGACCACAACCCCGGTTTGGTTGACGAGATGGGGTAAAACAATGTCAGACTGCTCAGATGGAGTCTTGCTTTACAAGGGTATGATTTGGAAATCGTACAGGGCCAGAGCCAAGAATCAGAACTCAAATGGACTGTCTAGGGTCTACAAGGAGTGAATTGATTTGGGAAGCTCATACCATGTAGGGGATGGATCCCCCAGATTCAGTCTAGGTGGGGAGGAGTGTGACATAGACAGCCAGTTCCGAGTGCTCTGAGTGCTGTATTCATTTTTTTTATTACATATAAAATATGTGATGGGAAGGTCAGTTTGAGTAAACTACAGTCTTGCTGAACTGACACATCAAAACCCCACAGGGATTAGTTCAAAGGACAGGAGGTATTTTAAACTGCAGATATCTGGGGTGCAATTACCTTGTCAATTTGCTTTCATCCCAGGAAATAAGATTAGCCATTCATAATTCCCTCAGGGAAAATCCTTTGACTTTCAATAGTGGTCAGGAAGAACTTGAGAGTGAAGGGTGTCAGAGATAATACAGAATGGACATTGAAGAGAGGTTGATGTCTGGGCCAGGAGGACCCAGATGAATTTGAAAGGTCCAATATACATTCCCAGGGAACCCTTGAATTACATCAGAGAGACCTTGAGGTGTAGATTCCAAAGCCCAGATGGGATTAAAGAGGTAAATACACTTTGCTTTGAATACAGTGACTTAGATCAAAGAAACATTTGAGATGTATGTGTAGCAGAGCACAAACCATTTTGTCTGGTTAACCTGTGGAGAGGAAAGTCAGTGAGGTCACCTATTATGTTTTTTTAAATATTTTATTTGGACATCCTGTATTGTAAAATATAGATTTTGATACACCAAGGTAGAGTCAGTGACCTCATGAGAAGGCCAGCTCAGAACTGTGTTTAATTGCTGAGAGAATCTTGTCAGAACACACAAGACAATATTTCTGACTGACAGAAGAGAGACCATCAAAGCACTGAAGTAAGGACCTTAGACAAGATTAGTCTAGTTATTAATTGTAGGAACTGCACTTTTACCTGTTTGTTTTAAGGCTGTATGTTGGGATATATATTTGTTCCGTATTTATTGTTCTGTTTTGATATTTAAAGTAAATAGATTTTACAATGGAAACTGTCTGGAGTGCCTTGACATTTCTTTTTTATTTTAAGGAGCTTTTAAAGTTTATAAGTAACATTCTGTATGAGCTTAGTATACCAAACTGGGAACTGGATAGAGTTCTCAAAGTCTTGCATAGAGTTATAAGGGTTCATCTGAAAGACCTGGCTGAGGTGCCTCATAGGCAAAGATATCCGTGCCCCCAAAGACAGAATTATCTGAGCCTGATAATTGGGTTCCCTAACAAGAGGTTATCAGTTTGAATCCCTCCCGAGCTTGAGACTAAGGCGACTTGAACCCACAAAACAGACAAGAGGGTTACCTTGTTCTGTTCACTGTACACAAATCATATGCTCAGAGGTTGGCAATTTTAGGAGTAGAGGGTTGACCAGCTGGAGTGAGTTTGTGACAGCCAGCAGTGCCACTAAGCTCTATCCTTAGTTCTTTTAAGAATTTTGGGTGAATCCCATCAGGCCCTGTTGGTTTGTCCACCTTCAGTTTTATTAGTTCTTTCAGAACCCTTTCTTCTGTAAATGGACCGGTATCGACCCACATCTTCGGAGTGTTTCTCTTGTTTGGTTTAGGTACCTCCCCTCCTCTTTTTTGTGAATACTGAGAAGAAATATTCGCTCAGTATCCTACTTTTTCACTGTCACCCTCTACCCACATTCCCTCCCCTTTATTAAGCCTCAGTATCCCTCCTTTGGTCTTTCTTTACTCCCTAATGTACCTATAAAAGGTCTTATCCCCATTCTTAACAAAGTTGGCTATCCTTTCCTCAGTTTGGGCCTTTGCTATGCTGACTGCCTTCCCTGCCTCTTTCTGCTTCTGTGTTTCCTTATATTTCCTGAATGCTATCCTTTTCTCCTTAACCTTCCATGCCACCTCCTTTGAGAACCATAGTGTTTTTTCCTTTGTTGTGTTTTGTTGATTTGCTTTACACAAAGGCTTGTTGCCTCTGTGATGGCTGTGTTGATTACTCCCCATTGTTCCTCCACCCCTCCTTCTTGCCTGTTTGCTAGTACTTTTCTGATACACTCTCTCATTTTCCAAAAGTCAGCCCTCCTAAAGTCAAATACTTTTGCTTTTGTATGGCTTGATTCTATGGCTGTGTTTATCATGAACCACACTGTTTGGTGGTCGCTTGTTCCCAGATGGCTACCCACTTCTAAATCTGAGATTCTTTCTCCGTCCCCATTTGAGAGTATCAGGTCTAAGTTTACTCCCTCCTGAGTGGGTTCCAATACTAGCTGTCTGAGGCATGCCCGTTGTAGGGCATCAAGAATGACCCTGCTCTTGGATGTGCCTGCAGCAAAGGTGATCCAGTTAACATCTGGCATATTCAGGTCCCCCATCAACAATATCTCCCCTTTTTCTGCCATTCTAAGGATGCCTTCTATCATTTCCTTGTCCATTCCCTCTCCCTGAGATGGGGGTCTGTATACAACCCCCATGCAGATTGCGGTGCCATTTTCTGTCTCCAGGGTGACCCAGAGTGCCTCATCTGCTCCCTGTTTACTCTTTAGTTCTGTTGCTTTGATCCCTTCCTTTACATACAGAGCTCCTTCTCCTCCTCCTCTTTTACCCTCCATGACCCTCCTGTAGATTGTGTATCCTGGTATGTTGACATCCCAGTCATGGTTCTCTGTGTACCATGTTTCTGTGACTGCCTCAATATCCAGGCAACCCTCTTTCATCAAGGCCACTAGTTCAGGGAGCTTGTTCCACAGACTACAGGCATTGGTACCTCACACTTACTTTTTGATGGTTCTTACCCATTTAGCCCCATCCCTGTCCCTACTGCCTTTGCCTTTTTTTACATTTACCTCTGTCCTTCTCCCTAATGACTTCTCTACCTTGGTGTTTACCTCACTAGTTACTGTGTTTTGTGAGAGAAGACTGGGATTTCCCTGCTCTTTTTTAGTGCTTCCCCCCTTGGCTAGTTTAAATGCTTGCCAATGAAGCATTTAAACCTCTCACCTAGGATCCTGGTTTACCCCCTGGACAGATGCAGACCATCACGCCAGTATAGGTCTGCATCCCTCCAGGTGGCTTCTCAGTCCCCAATTAAGCCAGAACCCTGAGCTCCACACCAGTTTTTCAACCATTCATTGAATTCCCTGGTGAGGAGTACCCTAGCATCACCCTTGCCATAGACAGGCAGCACCTCCAAGAAGGATACCATATGCGCTACTTGTCTAAGGCCCCTCCCCAACTCTACAAACTCCTCTTGCACTGCTCTAATCCCATTCCTAGCCAGGTCATTTGTCCCTAGGTGGGCAATGACATGCAATCCTGTCCCTCAGCAGCTGCACCCATGATCCTGAGCATTAGCTTCTGTCCCTCCAAATCTTGGTGCCAGGCAGGCTACCACCTCCTCTCCCTTCCTCCCCACTTCTACCCCTAATGATTGAGTCCCACAGGGAGTTGTTTCCTTCCCCTGTGAGGTCCCATGCCACCCTCCTGTGGGTCTCCTTGGTGAAGGTTCCCATCCTCCTTGGTCTCCACCGCAGATGCCTCCATAGAGGAGCCACTATCCACCAGAAGAGCATATGAATTGTGGAGAGGTACAGCTGAAGGATGCAACTCTGTTCCACTACCCTCTTCCTCCCTGAGCCACCTGGTCCAGCCTCTCCTCTTTCTTGGCAACCTCTGAAGTAGTGGCAGTGGCCCTGGTGGTCCCTGGGTGGGAGAGGAGGTTTCACGAATCCTAGCCAGGTCAGTCTGGAGATGGGCAACCTCCTCCCTCAGACCAGAGAGGTGCCTGCAAATAGGGTAGCATCGCAGCCTCCATAATGTCTCCTGGAACATTGCTGCCTGACAGCCATTGCACCGCATCACTCCTATCATGTCTTATTTTGCATCCCCTCTCCTGTGTCTCTGTATGCTTACTCTCTCCTCTCCTTACAACTCTCACCCTTCCTGTTCTGGGACAGCAACTTCCTATATTCTTCAGTAGCCTCCTTCTTCCTTGCTCAGTGTCAGACCACCAGCAGCTGGGGATAAAGCTTCTTTTTCCTTTAGGTTGACAAAACTAATGTTTCTCTATGATCCTTCCATTCCTACTGCTAAACAGGAAGTTCCTGTTGTCAGTCAAATCCAGTGGCTATAAAAGTAGAACTGGCTTAGGGTGGTTGGGTGGAGGGGTGGGATGGAGGGAAATTAGTAAGAAAAAAGGCTAGCAACAGGAAGTTGTAATTGGAGTCACCTGCTTTTATATTGTCTAAGCCACACCCCCAATTAAGCTCTCTCTCCTCCTACTAATTTAGCAAAGTAAGTTGATACAGTACCCTTCCCAGCACAGAACACACACTGACTTTCTTCCTTTTTTAACCCTAAATAAGACCCTTTCTACTTCTAATAAAGTATTTGTCTGCTTAATCTCAACAGACACTGACTCCTGCTGAGATAGAAGTGTTAAATTAGTTAGAAAATGGTAGCTTCTTTTAGTTAGCTGCTTTCTGCTCCACAAGCAAGGTTTCTGTCTTCCAAAGGCTAGCTTACATCTCATCTGGTCTATACTGGGTTAGTATACAGTAAACCTACGTACAAGCAGGACCCGACACAACAGCAATGCAAGTGGGGGGGACATTCGGCATTGACAAATGTGTGTTATTTATTTGTTTTTGCTAACCAGGAAAGTAGATTAGAAGATATATATATATATATATATATATATATATATACATATATACATACACATATACAGTATTATGGTAGCACGGTAGTGCTACCATAGTTAGGAATGAGGAGCCATTTCTATGTTAAACCCCAAAACTTTGAACCTTAATTACTTTGCAACTGTTAGATGGATTTGCCTGAAATTTGGAATTTATGATCAAGAATCATAGGCCTTGGGATCTGCCAAGTTTTGTACTGGTCGGATATACGGCTGCGGAGTCATTAAATGTGATCTGTGCGCGCGTTTACGCTTTTCTGGAATTCTGTGGTCACGCCTACAGGTCGTACGGTTTGCGTGACCGGCCCAAAATCTTCAGGGAATGTGCAGCCGGGGTCCCCGATGTGCCTTTCAAAGATTTCGTGAAAAAATATTAAACGGTTCAAAAGTTATTCAAAAAACAGTTTCCCATTATAAGTCAATGGGAAAAGTTAACAAAAAGTTCAACACTTTCGCAAATGCATTTTTACTTTCACAAATGGGCCTGTTACTTTCGCAAATCGGTCATTTTGTTTTCAGTTGGTGATCAGAAAATGGTTTGGCATTTAAATTTGGGACCCTCTAGCAACCTAATTTTTTTGTATTCACTAGTCAGGCCCTGAGGATGCTTGCCATGTCTTTATTTTGTGGTAAAACACCTCAGAAATATGTTTTTCAAATTTCTGGAAAAAGTACTTCATAAATTACTTTAGTGCTCATGAAAGTGTCGCAAATTTTTCAATAAAGCTTTATGAAATTAGACAGTAATTTTCTAGTCTGTGGGAAAATGACAGCAATTCTTTTGGCACTGCACTGCAAAATAACCGTTAGGAATTTTGAGCTGAAATTTGAGAGAATGCAGCTGACATCTCACAGATGTGCCTTTCAGTGTTGTGTATGAAAAATATTACACGGCAGCAGTTATGGCACCCAAAGTTGACAGTTTTCCCATAGGATAACATTACGGCACCGAGCATTACAGGAATCCTTTGGCACCTGCTGCAAAATAACGGTTTGGTCTTTTTCCTGAAATTTGGAGGAAGACAGCCAACAGTACACAGATGTGCTTTTCAGTAGTTTGGTGAAAAAATATCACATGGCGCAAAGTTACGGCACTAAAATTGACAGTTTTCCCATAGGATAACATTACGGGCCCGACACTAACAGAAATCATTTGGGCCCTGCTGCAAAATAACGGTTTGGTCTTTTTCCTGAAATTTGAGGAAGACAGCCAACAGCCACACAGATGTGCCTTTCAGTAGTTGGTGAAAAACATTACAGGGAGGTAAAGTTATAGCTCTCTGAACTTTCTTTTTCCCATAGGATAACATTACGGGCGTTTACGCTTTCAGGGCCCGTATCTGCGAAAGCGGTCAGTAGATCTGGACTTTTCGTTTGAAAACTTTAGCCCCCTAATGGGGCTAAGATTCAAATAGCTAGGACAGTTGTAAATAATATGACTTTTAAATTTTTCTCGTCATACGGTTCCTGAGATATAATGTATTTAGTATTACAAGATCTCATTTTCTGCGCCGATACTCATTATTTTGCATACATTATTTGTACTCACTGTCTTTCTCAATGCAGGTTTTGGGGAAAACCAGCCTGTGCGCTTACATTACTGTTACTGTTGCCCTTTCCGCTTGCAGATCCATACCCGTTTCACTTACCATTGACGTCTGCGCCACCATGTGCGTTGTCCTTTGCGTTTTCATTTGCACTTGCGTTACTGTTATTTTTTGCCATTTCTGTCTACAGTACTGTTTATCTTACTGTTTCACTTTACATCACCATGTCCATTGACATTTCTGTTTGCAGGCACCATGTTACTATGTGACAACACATCACGTGGCAGACCATTCCCGCTCACGCCACCATGTGCTGCTACACCCTTTCTGTTCTCATTCGTGCTTGTGTTACCATGTGTGCCACTGTTAGCATTTCTGTTTGCGTTGCTGTCCCTGTTAGTATGGCACAACACATCTATGTAGGCGGGGCCGTGGGGCCCTTGTGCCCAGCTCCCCGCGCCTGTACCATTCACTATTTCTAGTTATCATTCTCAAAAGAAATTAGGGGCAAAAAACACCATTTAATGCATTAATTAGGGTTGTTCCACAGCGACAAAAGTGAGGAAATTTGCGGTTGGGGTTGAAAAGCCCCTTGGAACCCCACCCCAACCCGGCATTGGGGTGCGCATTGGGATCGTGGGTCCTAACTCTCACCCATTCTCATACTACTTCTGCTGCTTTACACATGTCATGGGGTGAGAGTTAGGGCTGGCGATCCCATCACTTATCCATTGAGGTGAGGTGGGGGTTCAAGGGGGTTTTCAACCCAACAGCAGTTCTCACTTTTGTCGCTAGGAACAACTAACTAATGCATTAAACTAGATTTTGCATCTAATATATATATATGTATGATATATATATATATATATATATATATATATATATATATATACACACACACACGTTTCATTTTCTAACTCCTCCTGGAGGAAGAGGGGAGACAGGAACCACTGATTGATGCTGTACCAGGTTAAGCTGTTGGTGATTCAGTGGATGGGAAAAACAGCCAGGACACCAGGGACATTCTGCTCTACTCTTTTCGAGAAGTACAGGGTCTGTCCACACTAAATGGGTACATTTATGCCATACCCTCTTTACATGCCATTAATTCACATAATATAGCAATTCCAGTCTACAAAACTGCACTGTGCTATATAACAAACTTAGACAGGATGTATAACATTTGAGTGGCAACACTAGCCAATCTGTTTTATTTAAAAAAATTGCATAAATGACACCTCCTTTTTTCATGCTTTGAGTGGGACATTTAAATGCAGTGTGTCTTGTGCACACTATTTCTGTCATTCAGCCTGCACTGCCAAACACTAAAGACTGCATGTAGACTGGCAAGATGCACACTTCCAAACGTAGTGTGTGTGTTTGTCAGTTTGCTGCCTTTAATTTTTAATTTAAATGCCACCAAAATGGAAATCACGTATGTAACCTTCTCAGTCCCGTGGTTACATACGTGATTGCATCCAAATTCCTCCTAGTCAGTGATATTTTGGTGTTCCGATGCCTGCTCACAAAAAACCAAGGGCTTGCCAGAAGACTGCTGCTCTTTGTTTCCCCCAGAGCTCCAAGCTTCCTGAGCAGTTCCATTTTCAAACTGGGCATCTCCGATTCCGTCCCGCCCCCATTCCTGTATGTAAGGGTCCCCTTTCATGCCCTGGGAGTGTGATCAGTGCTGGAGAAAGGCTTGGATTATCTGTAGCCAATCATCCGTGGACCCTGAAGCTTTTCAAGTGTTTGCCCACAAGCCCAGGCCATTTTGTCCTCAGTAGCAACAGCAAAAGGTTTTCTGTCTCCTGTACTCCAGAGTTGTTATGTACAGGATCATTTACATTGAGATACTCTTTTTATTTAAATTGTAGCACATTTTTGGGTAGTATAGTTATTATTACAGAGTGAGGTTGTTTAGGGCTCTATTCTTGAACAAGCGATGTTCATGTTTGGCCCATTCAGCTGATTCAGCCAATGCTAGCAGGCTTGAATGCAAGGATCTGAATTTAAAGGGCAATCCTGTTTGTAACAGGGACAGCAGCGGTAGTATCTGTCCCTGTTACAATGGAATATAAACATTGGGCAATTTTTTTGTAGCACAACTCAGCATTATATTATTTATTTCAAAGTAGTTAATAACAGCCATTGAAATAAATAATATAAAACCAGAAAATTGCATCTTATGATAAAAATGGCAAAAGTGGCAATGATTGTCCTGGAGTAGAAGTATGGAAAACTAATGTTTAGTGGTGTTGTAAAGTGTGGTGCTGCTATGATCTGGCAGTGAGTTTAAAGTCAGTTCATCTTTTAAACCTTGCTTTAATGTCCAAAAGCTGTTTTAAAAGCTCCCCTGCAGTGCAATACTGTGTGTAACAGGGACAGATTTTTCTTATTAAGGTTTGTAACTGGGGATATGTTATCAATATCCATCCCTGTTACAAACAATACTCTGAGTACTTCCCCTTTTTTTGTCCAATTATTATAGTATTTGGGGCTCATTTGAGGAGCATTTTTTCAGTGGTTGTAACAAAGTACTCTTGGTTTCAAAATGACCACTGGCTTGCTGTGGGGGGTTGGCTGGTGCTGTAAAAAAATATGAAATGTTATGTGTACTGACAAAATGTTATTAAACTCAAGAAACATACACTGTTACAACAATTTCCTAACATGTTTAAGCTGCAGAAAGCAATTTATGTCTTGCTTGCATTTGAAAAGTTAGCTTAAAAGGCCCCTCCCCAGTTCAATCCTGTTTGTAACAGGGACCGAGTTTTCATATTAAGGTTTGTAACTGGAGACAAGCTATGAATCTCTGTCCCTGTTACAAACCAGACTTTTCATATCCCTTTTTGTGTGTATTATTACAGTACTCTGTGTTCATCTTCGATGAATTTATTTCAGTGGTGTAACAAACTGCCTTTGGTCTTAAAATGGTCACTGGCTTACTCTTGAGGGGAGGTGTTGGCTGGTACTGCAAAGAAAAATATAAAATGTACTTTTGACTACAAAAATGTTATTAAACTCAAGAAATGCACACTGCTACAACAATTTCCTAACATGTTTAAGCTGCATAAAGCTATTTATGTATTTTTTTTTTGCTTTTGAAAAGTTACTTAAAAGCCCCTTCCCCAGTTCAAGCCTGTTTGTATCAGGGAAAGAACTGTAAACATCCATCCCTGTTACAAACAGGATGTTTATTAAAAATTAAAATTAAAATGACATTGGAGTGGTTTGTTAGTTAAAGGTGGGTGCCACATGGGCATACAAAAGGCTGACTATTTTTGGGAGAGGAAGAAAGTGTGCTACCAGGCCTCAAGAAAGGCTGTCCTGATAGGAAGAGTAAGAAGGTGCCATCAGGTTTCCATGGACAGCTGGAAGGGTGGAGGTGGGAGATGGGAGGCACCAGGCCCGGAAAAGGCTGAAAGGGTTAAGGATAGGAAGCTGGTGCCAACAGGTCCACAGGATAGCCAGCAGAGTGTGAGGTGGGAAATGGATATACCAGGTACAGGAAAAGGCTGAAAGGATTTGGGAGAGGAAGCCAGTGCCAACAGGTCACCAGGATAGCTTTGCAGGGTGTGGGTGGGAGACTGGAACCACCATGCCCTGGGAAAGGCTGGTATGGTTAAGGATAGGGAAGCAGGTGCCACCAGGTCCCCAGGGATAGCTTGCAGGGTATGGGGTGGGAGATGGGTGACACCAGGATCTGGGAAAGGCTGTCAGGGTTAGGGAGAGGGAAGCAGGTGCCACCAGGTCCTCAGGGACAGCTGGCAGGGTATTGGGTGGGAGATGGGTAACACAGAGGTTCCAGGAAAGGCTGTCATGGTTAGGGAGCAGGAAGCAGGTGCCACCAGGTCCTCAGGAGAGCTGGCAGGGTGTGGGGTTGGAGCACGGAGCCTCAAAGTGAACGGGGTTGGGGAGAGGAAGCCAGTGCCAACAGGTCACCCAGGACAACTTGACATGGTGTGAGATGGGAGGCGGGTGTCACCAGGCTCCAGGAAAGGCTGTCAGGGTTAGGGAGGGAAGCAGGTGTCATCAGGTCCCCAGGGACTGCTGGCAAGGTGTTGGGTGGGAGATGGGAGCCTCAAGGCTGACAGGGTTGGTGCGGGGAAGCCAGTATTAACAGATCACCAGGGACAATTTGGCAGGGTGTAGGGTGAGGGACAGAAACATAGAAACATAGAATTTGATGGCAGATAAGGACCACTTGGCCCACCTAGTCCGCCCATTTTCCTACCTATTGGATAAGCTGCAGATCCTAGTTAGCCAACAACCTAATGGGAGATGCCAGGCCCTGGGAAAGACAGAAAAGTTTAGGGAGAGGCAAGCAGGTGCCACCAGGTCCCCTGGGACAGCAGGCAGAATGTGGAGGGGCGATGGGTGCCACCAGGCATCAGAAAAGGCATAAAGGGTTGGGGGAGAGGGAAACAGGTGCCAGCAGGTCCCCTTGGATAGCAAGCAGGGTGTGGAGGGGCAGACAGGTGCCACCAGGCCTCAGGAAAGGCTGACACAGTTGGGGAGAGGGAAGCAGGTGCGTCCATCTTCCCTGGGACACCAGCCAGTGTGTGGGGTGGGAGACAGGAGCCTCCAGGCCCCAGGAAAGACTAAAAGGGTTAAGAAGAGGGAAGTCAGTGCCAAAAGGTCACCAGGGACAGCTTGGCAGGGTGTGGGGTGGGAGACAGGAGACACCAGGCTGCAGGAAAGGCAGAAAGGGTTAGGGAGGTGGAATTAGGTGCCACCAGGTCTCCTGAGACAGCAGGCAGGGTGTGGAGGGCAGGCAGGTGACACTAGTTCTCAGGAAAGGCTGACAGGGCTGGAGAGATGTAAGTAGGCACCACTAGGTCCCCTGGGACAGCAGGCAGGGTTTGAAGGGGGAGACGGTGCTACCAGGCCTCAGAAAAGGCTGACAGGGTTGAGAAGAGGGAAGCAGGCACCACCAGGTCCCTTGGAAGAGCAAGCAGGGTGTGGAGGGGCAAACGGGTGCCACCACATCTCAGGAAAGGCTGACAGGGTTGGGGAGAGGGAAGCAGGTGCCAACAGGTCCCCAGGGATAGCTGGCAGGGTATGGGGTGGGAGACAGGAGATGGGAGACACCAGGCCCTGGGAAAGGCTGGAAGGGCTAAGGAAAGGGAAGCAGGTGCCATGAGGTCCCCAGGGATAGCTGACAGGCTATGGGGTGGGAGATGGGAGACACCAGGCCTTGGGAAAGGCTGTCATGGTTAGGGAGAGGGAAGCAGGCACCACTAGGTCCCCAGGGACAGCTGGAATGGTGTGGGGTGGGAGACAGGAGCCTCCAGGCCCTGGGAAAGGCTATCAGGTTAGAGAGAGAAGCCAGTGCCAATAGGTCATCAGGGATAGCTTGGCAGAGTGTTGGGGTGGGAGACAGGAGACACCAGGCCCCAGGAAACACAGAAAGGGTTAGGGAAAGAGAAGCAGGCACCACCAGGTTCCCTGGGACAGAAACCAAGATATGGAGGGGCAGGCAGGTGCCACCAGGCCTCAGGAATGGCTTACAGGTTTGGGAGTGGGAAGCAGGCACCACCAGGTCCCCTGGGACAGCAGGAAGGGTGTGGGGTGGGAGACGGGAGCCATCAGACCTCAAGGAAGGCTGACAGGGTTGGAAAGAGGGAAGCAGGTGCACCTGGTCCCTTGGGACTGCAGAAAGGGTGTGTGGTGAGACATGGGAGACTCCAGGCCCTGGGAAATGCTGGAAGGGTTAAGGAGAGGTAAACAGGTACCACCAGGTTCGCAGGGTTAGCTGTCAAGGTATGGGTTGGGAGATGGAGACACCAGACCCTGGGAAAAGCTGGAAGTGTTACAGAGAGGGAAGTAGATGCTACCAGGTCCCCACGGGTTGCTGACAGGGCATGGGGTGGGAGACAGGAGACACCAGGCCCTGGGAAAGGCTGTCAGAGTTAGGGAGAGGAAAGCAGGTGCTAACTGGTCACTAGGGACAGCTTGGCAGGGTATGGGGTGCAAGATGGGAGACACCATGACCCGGGAAAGGCAGAAAGGGTTAGGGAGAGGGTAGTATGCACCACCAGGACCTCTGGGACAGCAGTCAGGGTGTGGAGGGGCAGAGAGGTGCCACCAGGCCTCAGAAAAGGCTGACATGCTTGGCGAGAGGGAAGCAGGTGCCACTAGGTCCCCTGGGACAGCAGGCAGGGTACAGAGGAGGAGATGGGTGCCACCAGGCCTCAGGAATGGCTGGAAGGGTTAAGGAGAGGGAAGCAGGTGCCACCAGGTCCCCAGGGATAGCTGGCAGGGTATGGGATGGGAGATGGGAGATGGGAGACACCAGGCCCTGGGAAAGGCTGGAAAGTTTAAGGAGAGGGAAGCAGGTGCCATGAGGTCCCCAGGGATAGCTGGCAGAGTATGGGGTGGGAGACAGGAATCTCCAGGTCCTAGGAAAGGCTATCAGGGTAAGGGAGAGGGAAGCGAGTGCTGACGGGTCACCAGGGACAGCTTGGCAGAGTGTAGGGTGGGAGACATGAGTCACCAGGCCCAAGGAAAGGCAGAAATGGCTAGGAAAGAGAAACAGGAACAACCAGGTCCCTGGGACAGCAAACAGGGTGTGGAGGGGCAGACAGATACCACCAGGCCTCAGGAATGGCTGACAGGTTGGGGACTGGGAAGCAGGCACCACCAGATCCCTGGGACAGCAGGAAGGTGTGTGGTGGGAGACGGGAGCCATCAGGCCTCAAGGAAGGCTGACAGGGTTGAGAAGGGAAACCAGTGTCACCAGGTCCCCTGGGACTGCAGAAAGGGTCTGGGGTGGAGACGGGAGCCCAGGCCCTGGAAAATACTGGAAGGGTTAAGGAGAGGTAATCAGGTGCCAACTGGTCACCAGGGACACTTTGTCAGGGTGTAGGGTGAGATGGGAAACACCATGCCTTGGGAAAGACAGAAAGGGCTAGGAAGAGGGTAACAAGCACCACCATGTCCCATGGGACAGCAAGCAGGGTGTGGAGGGGCAGAAGGTGCCACCAGGCCTCAGGAAAGGCTGACAGGTTTGGGGAGAGGAAGAAGGCACCATCAGGTCACCTGGGACAGCAGGTAGGGTGTGTAGGGGTAGACGGGTGCCACTAGCCTCAGGAAAGCTGACTGGGTTGGGCAGAGGGAAGCAGGTGCCAGAAGGTCTCCTGGGACACAGGCATGGTGTGGAGGGCTGTGTGTGCTGTCACCTGCGGTCTTCCAGGTCCCTGGTCCATTTTCTTCAGGGCCCTGGTGGGTCCACAAGAGGAGTACTGCACACACCTGCCTGAGTATGTCACTGTAGGCCAGCATCTATGTTCTTGTCTGGTGGATTCAGCTCTGCTGTCACCTGTGGTCTTCCATGTCCCTGGTCTGTTTTCTTTATGGCCCTGGTGGGTCTGCATGAGGAGTACTGCAGAATATTGACAAAATAGATATAAACTATATAATATGTGGACCACTGGTCATTGTGGGAGGTGGACCTTATGTGGTATAAGGCATAGAAACTGTCAACAAAGCCTTCAAAATAATGAAGCTGTAAAGCAATTGGGCAGTATGAACAGTTACTGATGTGACTGAGGCTGTAGTAATCAATGTATATAGTGTGTTTGGTGAGGTTTGTGTATAGTGTAGAGTTTTGGTTAAGGTTTTAGTAGAAATTGATTGTGTGTATCTACTATTTTATTTAGTAATGGTGTTGATCTGTTGTATGATGAATTTCCTTTGTGGTGGTGGTATGCAATATTATAACTTTTCCTCTAATTAATTCATTAATAATATGACCTTAAACAGTAAAAATATTAATTGGAAAAATAAAGGACTTCAGTAGCCTAATTTTATGTTTTCCACAATATTTTCAGTGACATTTGCACTTTCTGGATTTTTCTCGTCCTGTTACATATGTTAATATACTGCTCTTTTCACTGATTTTGGGGTTAATTTGTAAAATAATCAAAAAGTTTTAAATATTATCTCTTATTCTCATGTACACACAAAAGCATTTTAATCTATGAATACCCAAGAATTCTGGGTAAGGAAAAACTTTGAAATTACTTCACTCTATAGAATTGCACCATGCGTTAGATTGGTGGTCACACGCAGCTGCATGCAAATATTTTGGTGTTGCTTAGTGAATTAACTAAATGAAGTGAAGTACTGCAAATTCATGTGAAGACCAAAAAATATTTACACATAATTTTTTTTTTCATTTTGCATATTCTCTGTCCCTGTTACATACGTTACATGGTTACTGTTTCTAAACATTGGGGACTGTACAGGGAAAACCACAACTGATATTATCTTCCTGTTTACAGTTTAAGTAAAGACCCTTAAGGGTAATATATTGATGGTGAAAAAAGAAAGAAATGATAACCTTTTTTTTCCACAGTCATGTCCCACATATGTCCCCTATTACTGTGGACTGGCCCTGTAATGAGATCTTTAATGTCCACCTAAACAAACAACAGAATATACAAATGGGACCTTGGGTTAACTTGTCACCTACATGACTGCACCTCATGCCATTTCAAGCACCATGCTGAGGCATCAGTTTGGTTACTTAATACTAAAGGGAGCATGCCCTCTGCAGTACTACAAACACCACTTCCTGTAGCAGATGGTGTCCACTGGAGATGTGACAGGATCGGGCAACAGGGTGGTAAGAGTACAGGTGATCAAACAAGGCAATGAAAAAAATATGTCTAGCATCCGAGAACTTGAAGTCAGTGAATTTTACTTTTTGTATCCAGCAAACATTTTCTTAAACTAGAGGTGTATGAAATGTCTGCACTTAATTTTTGTTTTGATTTTTTTGGGAGGGGGGTGGCACACTGAGACAAAGCTCATTTCCCGTTGCATCCAGAAAGCACAGTATTTCACAGTTTGTTAATTGTAAAAATGTTCATAATTTGTGAACTTAATGAAAATGCCAGGAAAAGTGAAATATGGAAAAGCTATCTTCACTTGAACATTAAATATGTGTTTTGTAATTTAGAGTTGCAGAAACATCCTCAGATGTGTCAGAAAATCCTTGAATAAATCATCATTTTATATTTTCAACACACTCCAGGATTTTGCTTCTGAGGAAATCCCCCCTAAAAGGGGACTTTAGCGTAGAAGAAACCCCACTCTTCCAGTGGGAGGAGAGCAGGCTAGCTAGTACTCATGTACCCCAAGCTAACTGTTCAAGAAGTGGCATTTTCCATCTGCTATGAAGGCAGCCACTCACCTGCCATCCAGGGCAGAGGAAGAGCATAGCCATGGTGGGCAGGAGCATTGGGTGGTGGATAGGATGATCTAAATAAAAAAAATATACTACAAAATCCTTTACATTTCAGAGTTTTACCCATATTATAAAGTGTGTAAGAGAAACAAAGACCTGTGATTGGCCAGATATGATCACATGGCCGTGAGTTATTTCAGCAAAACAGCACAGATCAGAAATCCTTAAAAAGCAACTGACATGATCCTGGCAGGCAACCCATATAATGCAGTTGCATGCCTAGGAATTATTTTAGCCATATTTAACATTTTTCAATTGCTTACAGAAAGTGTTATAACCTCTGTAAAACCTTGATCATAAGTGTACAAGCCTAGCAGCCACTTCAGTGTACAAGCCTAGCAGCCACTGAGCGCTGTAGTCCTGTCCCCTAAAACCAGCATAATTATGATGCAAGGTAGGTAACACGGCTGCAAGCACTCTATGGAGAAAATTATTGGATTGGGAAGTAATCTAAATGTACTTAGATTATCTTTTCTGGGAGGTATACATGTATGGGGCTGATATGTGTGTAATTGTGAGATAGCAGCACTTCTCGGTTGCATAAAGCACTCAACATTGCCTCATGTTTCACTTCTCAAGGCATGCAGTTAACCCACAATAATACATATCCTGTCATGCCATGTTACTAGTAAATATTTCTTAGAAAATTATCTGGTTTCTCCTTCCAGTCCCCAGAAAATATACCCTTTTCGAACTATTGTAGCACCCACTACCAATAGCCCCCATACCATAGTAAATAAATTATCTGACTTATCCTGTCCCCATCATATATGGTTGACCCTCCAATTCAAATAACCCCATCCTCCCAACCACTGTAGCACCCAATATGACCAGATCCATTTCTCTTCCCCTTCCATTATGCTATAATGCCATCAACCTGGTATTTATATATATTTCTTCCTCTGGTAACTGGATACGGCCCGCTAGGCACAATGCCTGTTTTCAGGGGTGACCTGAGAGCAGTGGGGAGTTCCAGTCTGACTTGCTCAGAGTCACACAGTGTGCAAGTGGAGGTTGTGGAAACCAACCCTAGGTCTGCTGGATGTACCAAATTCATTCACGGGTCATTACTCTAACCTCTAGGCTATATGCCACCCCCAATATATGTATCTTAATGTGAGATGAAGGGCTCCAGGAAGGTACTGGGTGTTACAGGAGCTGGAGGAAGATAATTATTTATTTGAATCAAGGGTAGAAAGAACTGAGTAGGCAGAAACAACCAAATACTGTTTTCTTTTTTTTGTACTATGGGGTGGGATGATAGTGGGTGCTTCAGCAAATGGGGGAACGGGACACTTGAATGTTTATGAGGGTGGCAGGTAAGAATAACCAGAATGTAAAAAACAATGTTTATCACCAAAGGAACACTGTCAGAAAGGAGGACAACGCCCTTTGTCAGTTTTTCAGGCAATTCAATTTGTTCAGAATAAACTTTTATCAACAATTTTAAAAATACAAGCAAAACACATTTAAAAGTGTTTTTTTTGTTTTGTTTTCTTACCAAATCTTTGTGACACTAATGTATGTACTGCACCCCTAATATATTTTATAATAAACTATGGCCAGAGTTCAGCCAACTTTCCATTCATGTAAATCTGACAGAAACTGAAAAATCACAGACTTTGCTTGGATTCACATTACACAAGCCTGTGCTTCTGTAGTTTATTCTTCTGAGCATGGAACCACAGGGTCAGCGGCTCAGTAGGAAGCAACTTCGCCTCTGAGGTCGGAAGCTCAGCTCAGAGGCTCCAGCCAGACACCATGTATTTGGTGCAATACCCATAGGTGTCACTGTAGTGCAGTATGGGGGAGGTGATGCTGCACTGTTGAGCTGCTCTCCTTCGGATGAGATGTCACACTGAGGTCCCTTTTGTCCATCTCTGGTCCCTGTCCAGATGGAAGTTAAAAATCCAATAGCAGTCGGGCAAATGTGGCACTCACCAGTTGAGAAAGTCAACACACGTAAGTAGTCAAGAAATATCTGTGTTGGACTCACCCATTTAGAAGTGTAACCATTGCTCTGACCAGGTAACCTGTTATTTAATGAGGGATGCAAGGAGAAGCTCAGAGGAATTTATTGATTTTATTTCCTTTCAGTCCCCAAATTTTCTCTTTTTGAGGATCAAGGCTTCATTTCCCAAACATTACATGGTAAGTATCCTGAAAACATTACCAGTTCCAGAGAAGGTGTCTGTACTGTGTAAAAAGTCACTGTGCAAAAAAGCAGGTCAAAGTGTAAGAGGTGATTTTGCATGTATATCTTGTCCAACAGTTCCCCTGTCAATAAAACAGGTCCACATAACCCACCCCCCGGACGCACCTGGAAATGAGCTGTAACAGCTCAGTGTGCTTTCTGGGTCAAAAATTACAGGCAAATAAATAAACAAATGGAGAACATACCCAAAGAGTCTCAAGTCCCTGCTCCTAATGATTGCTGAGTTACAAACAGGGCAAAAATGGAATTTTAATATGACTTGTTGAGCTCTAACTATGTGAGTGCAACACGGAAAGGTACCAATTAAGTGCTGGGGCGTACGGTTTGTCGATAATGTGAAAAGAGACAAACATATTGGTCAGGGCTTTCAGAAGCGAGGTCATGGTCACAAATGCCTGTTGCAACTGCATATGCATCTGGTCACATGTGTCTCAACAGTCCTTCTGTTGCTTCTTAAAAGATATACCGGTTTACAACAGATGAAATCACAGAATTTGCGGTAAAAATAATTTTGCTCATGTGGTTTGTAAAATATTTTGTCTTAGTTGCATCTTTTATTGTCAGAAAAATCAAACGCTATTAGAGGATTTAATAGATAGCTTGGACACATTTCCATTTTCAGAACAGCAGGATGCATCTGGGATGGGTCATTTAGAAAATGCTACCCAATGACTCCAGCATGAACAAAGCTAATATCACATTTATTTTGCCTATGTTCTCATCATAGATAACTCCTGAAGAAGACCTATAGCTGAAACGTCAATTCTAACTCTCTTTTATATTTTCAGCATGCCTTTAATATTACCCACTTGTTATGTTTTCAGCCCACATGCTGATGCAGCACTTTTTCTAACATACCGTACTGTAAATCTTGGCATGCAGTGCAAATTAAAGAGGCTGCCTGCCACTAGAAACTAGACAAGGCTTGCTATGCAGGTAATACTGTCTGTCATTGACTATGTTGATGCCATTTACATGGCAGCTTTTCTGCAATACCCAAGCTAGACAACCTTGAATGAACAACAAATAAACTTTGCCATTTTGTCCTACATTGTCCTCGAAGAATACATTGCATGCTTGTGACCTTTGTAATAGACAAGCCAGATTAAACCTATTGCTCAGAGTATTACACTAGAGCTGCATACTGTATAAATATGTTAATATTACCCATTACCTAGCATTCTATCTTACTCCTGTAGTAAGTACCTATAGGATATCATTAAATTCCTTACTAACATAAAAAAATAGAAACATAGAAATTGACAGAAGATAAGGACCGCTTGACCCACCGAGTCTGCCCATTTTCCTCCTACCCACATTATCATTGCAGATCCTACTTCATCTACAGCTTTTTCTCCCTCCTTCCTTCCTTTTCACTATGATTCCCTTGTGCCTGTCCTAGGCATTCTTGAACCCCACCACTGTTTCCACCCCTACCACCTCTGCTGGAAGTCTTTTCCAAGAATCCACCACTCTTTCTGTGAAGAAGTACTTCCTCATATCTCTCCTAAATCTATCCCCTCCAGCTTCATAGCATGTCCTCTTGTTCTTGAGCACCTTTTCTTCAGAAAAATACTTCCCTCATGTACCTTATTAACCCAATGAGGTATTTAAAGGTCTCTTCCATATCTCTCATCCCCATTCTCTCCTCCAGAGTGTACATAATGAGGTCCTTTAGTTCTCCTTGAAGGGCTCTTGATGCAGACACTACACCATTTTAGTTGCCCTCCTCTGGCCTGCCTCCACTCTGCCCATGTCCTTCTGGAGATGTGGTCTCCAGAACTGGACACAGTACTCTAGGTGGGGTCTTACCCAAGATCTTTACAGAGGCAACACTACCTCCCTCTTTCAGCTGGTGATACCCCTTCCTGTGCACCTCAACAACCCACCTTCCCTCCAGATAGACTTGTTGCACTGCTTGGCCACCTTTAGTTCATTTGATATGATTACCCCTTGATCTCTTTCCTGCTTGATAGTCGTCAATACCACTCCACCCATTTTGTAGCTCTTCCCTTGGTTTCTGTGCTCTAATGCATTATTTTGCACTTTTTCACATTGAAAGGCAGCTGCTATACCCTTGACCACTCCTCTAGTTTTCTCAGGTCTGTGCTCATCCTTTCCAACCCCCGAGTGTCTACTCTATTGAAGATTTTGGTGTCATCCACAAAGGGGCAGACCTTTCTTCCAGCTCCTCTGCAATGTCACTTCTAAAGACATTAAAGAGGACCGGTCCCAGCACTGATTCCTGAGACACTCCACTGGTCACCCTCTCTTCCTCTGCAGGAACTCTGTTTACCACCACACGCTGTCACCTAGCCCCTAACCAGTTTCTTATCTAGTTTACCATCTTTAGACCCACTCCTAAGCCACCTAGCTAGCTTACTAGTCTCCTATGTGTAACAGTGTCAAAAGCCTTACTAAAACCTAGGTAGACCATGTCCACCACTTCACCCTGATCTCAATCTTGTGTTACCCAGTCAAAGAAATCTATCAGATTAATTTGACATGACCTCCCCCTGTGAAGCCATGCTGCCTCAGGTCTTGCAACCCACTGAATTTAAGATATTCCACAGTCCTTTCCTTCAGCAGTGATTCCCTTAACTTTCTCAGCACCGATGTCAGGCTGACTGGCCTATAATTGCCAGCCTCCACCCTGCTACTACTTTGGTATAGGGGAACTACATATGCCCTCCTCCAGTCCTTCAGAACCACTCCTGTTTCCAGTGAGCTGTTAAATAGGACTGTCACAGGTTTAGCCAGTACCTCCCTGAGCTCCCTCAGTATCCTTGGATGCACTGCATCTGGCCCCATTGCTTTGTCCACCTTTAGATTAGCGAGTCCCTTCAGGACTCTCTTCCCCAAAAAAGGACTAATGTCCATCTCCCTCCCTCCTTCCCTCCCTCTAAAACTTCTGTTACTTTTTTGTGGCCCATCCCCTTTTCTTTCCTCTGTGAACACTGAAAAAATGTATTTGTTTAAGATATCTATCTTTTCCTAGTCTCCCTGTGCAGTCCCCCCCCCTTCCTTTTTTAAGCTTACAATCCCACCACTGGTCTTCCTCTTTACATTTACATACCTAAAAATGTTGTGTCCCCTTTCATTACATCCTGGGCTGGTCTCTCTTCAGTTTGCTCCTTTGTACTCTTTACTGCTTTCCCTGCTTCCCTTTGTTTCCCCTGATATATTCCTATCCTTCTGCCTCTGTATCTCCTTATAGCTTCTGAATGCTACCCTTTTAGCCTTTACCTTTTCTGTCACCTCTTTTGAGAACAATAGAGATCTCTTTTTCCTCTTGCTTTTTCTCACTTGTTTGACGCAGAGGTTTGTTGCCTTTTCTATGCTCCCTTTTAGATTCACCTACCATTCCTGAATCCCACCCAAGCCACACCCCCACCCTCTGCCAGGTCATCCCTGAGGCAGTCACCCATCTTTATGAAATCGACCATCCTGAAGTCTAGGACCCTTGGCCTTGTGTGGTTAAATTCCACAGCTGTCTTTATATTAAACCACACTGCATGGTAGTCATTGCTCTCCAGGTGGCCTCTCACCTTGACTTCTGCAAAACTGCCCCTGTCAGTGAATACCATGTCCAGTATTACCCCACCACTAGTGGGTTCACTGACTAGTCGCTTGAGGAACACCCCTGCACAGAGTCCAGGATGTTCATGCTTCTAGCTGAACCTGCTTCTGGAGCTCCAATCTACATCTAGCAGGTTGAAGTCCCCCACCAGCAGCACATCCCCCTTTTCTGCCATCTTGCCAATGGTTTCAACCAGTACCGTATCTATTTCCTCCTCCTGTGGTGGAAGTCTGTAGATACTGCAGTGCAAATAGTGGTTCCCTTCCCCATCACCAGGGTAACCTACAGTACCTCTGTCTCCCCCTGTATTCCCTGTATTTCTGTTGCTTTTATGCTTTCCCCTCACATACAGTAAAACACCATGCACCCTCCATTCCTTCCCACTCAGTCCTTCCTGAACAGATTATAGTCTGGTATGGTTATGTCCCAGGCATGGTTTTCAGTGTATCTCCATGTTAGCCTCTGCCACTGTGGTCTCTGGGTCCCGAATCTTATATTCTAGACTTCTAGCATTTGCACAGATGGCCTTCCAGATTTTGTTTCCACTCTGCTTGTTGCCCCCCTCTTCTTTTCTGCCTTCCCTCCTTCCCCGCTATCTTTTTAATATTCCTGTTCCCTTCCCCCACCTACCAAAGGGATGGATGACTCCTGAAACCAAAACTTCTGAACTCTCCTGATATTTTTATAATTAATAGGTCTTGTCAATTGTCAGCAGATGTGCCCACATACTTGTAGGCACTTTCAAATGCTACAATACACCACATTACTGCAAGCACTTCTTCATTCTGCCATATACTGATGTTGCTGCTATAACTGGTATCCACTTAAACAAACTGTAACCTCGACATACTTCTCTACGACTATGATGTCTACATTATATATGGCAATGATAGATGTATGCCCTATTGTCCTTGTGTAAGTAACTTTCTTCTGCTGCTGTCCCCCTGACCCCCTTACTCACAAGATGCTACATCTCAAGGGCCTTTTTCCCAGTCAGCAAAACTTTTAAATAAATAAACAAAAGGTGACTTCAAGGGGTATATTTCAGTAGCTTTTGATCCAAACTCAATAGCATATTTATGCTAATAGATATTTTAGGTCAGTTCCATTAAAATATATTATGCACCATCCACATTGACCTCTGCCTTCATGATGCTGTGGGTCAGTGACACCGTATGTTACATTTCTAGAGCAAATCGTGCAGATCCAATTTCTCCCTCAAATGACATGAATTTTTATAACCTAATTTTTTTTTTTAAGTTTCAGATTACACCAATTTCAATTATGCAAATCCTACAAGCATATAGGAAAGAGTGATATCATAACTTCAACACAGTATTAAACCAACACCAATGTTTAACCATTCCACTCTTTTATACAGAACAGCACCAGCTTGTTTTCATTCCCTGGACTGTGATACAATGTGTGCAGGAAGGATTTATATTAGGATCCACCAACTGCACTATGCCCAAAATACCTAGGCACATGCAGTTTACAAATATGCATCTCGTGACCCATACTGTACATAGATATATTAGTGCAATACAACATTTCAATCAAATTGGTATCAGTGCTACCATTTCTCTTTTATTTTAGCATCATGATACCAAATTAATATTGATTTGATATGCAGTCTACAAAGATCAGGATATGAAGGTACTATTGAAAACACTGAGCTCCACTGAAAGAAGATTTAGGCACACTTAAAATTAGCTTGCTAGTCAGCCACCACTCATTTAAGGAGCTTCTTGAAAATTACTGCTATTGCATTGCACTGTTTCTTTTACCTTATATAGAACTCTTCTATAATATATGTAAAATATTTCTTTTCAGATGTTAACCTGATTTTTCCTTCTTTTGATTTATCTTTTGTCTCATGGCTATGTGCATACTGCATCTGCTTGACTATGACTCTGTGTATGTTTGTATTGCACTGTTCTAAAGTTTTGTTTGTATCAATCTGCCTGTCTTACCCAGGACCTCCTTGTAAATGTGCTTTACTCAATGGAGCTTTTTTCCTGGTAAAACAATAAATACAAACACAAGTTTTGTTCATTTTATCTGTTCATTTTCTTCCCATGGAAAAAAAAACAGTTCTTGACTAGGTCTCAGAGTGTTAGAATGATTTTATGGTTAAGTCCCATAGAATGGACAGTGATCAAATCTGTCTTTAATACATAACACCTTGTTTAATCTTTGCAAATGTATCCTGTTATGGGAGTGCACATTTTTATTGTTACTTTACTGTTATTGTTTACTGTCCTTTGTCTATTATTGTGACTAAGTCTTGTAATTTTTTTCTGTAGTGGTTTTCTCCTGCCACTGATGTCCTTCTAGGCATATACACTAGTTACAGGGATGAACCCTGTCAGCTCCAGAGCCTCCTTAGCCACCTGGCCCCTGATAATCCATCCATTACCCCCATGGCTTGCCCTCCATGAAAAGGGCTTCAGGAGGAGGGCCATCCTCCCTCTGAGACAGTTCACACTTGGGTAGATCCGGATCCAGTGCTGGTAGTTACTAGGACCCCCGGGGAGCTACCTAGGCTCAAATCATCAATTAAACAGCAGTGGGATTTTTGTCCCTCTGCTTGTCCCTCTCTCCTCCTAACATGAGCATAGCCTATGACTTTGCATGCTCACAGCTAACCCAGAAGCAGGGCAGGCTCCTAGCCTAGTCATAGGGGTGGCATAGGGGTGGCTGTGATGCTGGAGATCCCTGCCAACCCTTCACCAGCCAATGTGCACTGCCTAATGGCAGCTGCCTCAACCTGGTCAGCCTCCCAATGTGATGACTCGAACTCGCTCCTAAACTCAGGTCACCTGCAGAGTAGAGTGGTGTGCTGCCACTGCACCATTGGGGTGAAACATAAAATCATAGAATTCGATGGCAGATAAGGACCACTTGGCCCATTTAGTCTGCCCATTTCTCCCCCTGAATTACCACAGACCATGTCCAATCTACAGCTCTTTCTTCCCCCCTCTTCCTTCCTGCTATGATTCCCTTGTGCTTATCTCATGCATTCTTGAACCTCACCACCTCTGTGGGAAGGCTGTTCCAAGAATCCACCATTTCTGAGAAGAAGTACTTCTCACATCTTTCCTAAATCTTCCCCACTGAGGCTTCACAGCATATCACCTTGTTCTTGAACACTTTTTCTTCTGAAAAATACTCCCCTCCTGTATCTTATTTACCCCCATAAGGTATTTAAAGGTCTGTATCATATCCCCTACCTCCTCTGTTCCATGGTTTACATCCTGAGGTATTTTAGTCTCTCCTCATAGGGGTTTTGATATAGACCCTGTACCATTTTACTTGCCCTCCTCTGGACCACCTCCACTCTGTCTATGTCCTTCCATATGTGTAGTCTCCAGAACTGGACACAGTACTCTAGGTCGGGTCTTACTAGTGATCTATACAGAGGCAAGACCACCTCCTCTTTCTGCTGATGATACCCTGTCTGTGCAACCCAGCATCTCTCTAGCTTTCCAGATTGCCTTGTCGGGGGGTGAGCACTTGCTGTAATTTTTCTCAGTTGTACTGAATGCAATTCTAAATGAGACCTGTTATCAACTTTCTTTCTAAAAAATACATTGAAATTGAAACTGAACATTGCTGCCACACATTCCATTAAAATGTAACAGGGGGAACTGAGCACATTTGTATCTTTGTTACCAGTTTTGTAACAGGGACATACTGTATGAGAACTTCAGACAGAATTTACTTTCCAAATTGAATTTCAGGAAGTTGTGTCTTTTTGTGAAACTTGGGAAAACCTCCTTTTGAATTCAAAGGACCCATTTGCCCTTTAAAATTGTTAAGTACTGTAAATTATCGACCCATTTCACTGTCGGCACCCTTGTCCAAGATCCATGAAAGAATTGTTTTTGATCAATTCCAAGATTTTTTGTCTAAATATAACTTGTTATCTAATTGTCAGCATGGATTTAGGAGGGGATGCAACACTAAGATGGCCTTGGTGGGGTTCACAAGCTGTGTACAGGGTGCCCTCGATTCAGCGTGCTCTGTGGCTGCGATGTATGTGGAGCACACCAAGGACTTTGATTTGGTTAATCACTCCCAGTTACTGGAGTCCTTGAGGGAGGTTAATGTATCGGGTGACATGACTTTATGGTTATCTGATTAATTACAAAAAAGGAAGCATAAGACCACTACTGCAAATACCTGTTCCAAGTCTCTTCCAATTTCCTGTTGGGTACCACAGGGCTCAATATTGGGCCCTCTACTTTTTTCTCTTTTTATGAATGCTGCCCCTTTGTCTTTTGTTGGATTGAGAATAATTTTATATGCAGTATTGTTTGCGGAAGGCACCTTGACTCTGCCCTGGTTGAGGTCCAACAGGATTTTGAAAAATTTCAAATTTGGTTATGTTCCCACAATCTAATTCTCAGTTCATCTAAGACTAAGGTTATAGTTTTCTCGTGTCCTAGGAAATTAAAAAAACATCACTGCTTCCATAATAGATTTATAGGGTAATGTTATTGAACTTGTTGACAGTTTTAATTACTTAGGGATTATCTTGGATTCTCAATTTTCCTTTGTAAACCATATTAATACATAAATTAAGAAAATCCATCAGAGATTGGGAATGCTTTTTAGGATAAAATCTTTTCTTGTTTCAGAATCTAAAACATTAGTGGCACATAGTCTATTGTTAAGTCTGTTGGACTATGGATTGTTGATCTGTTCAGGTACAAATGAAAAAATGTTGCAGAAACTCAGGTCTACTTATCGTGGTATTTTATGGTTTATGACTGGTTTGCCATATAACACCCATCACTGTATATTGACCAGGAAGCCAATTGTCCTTCATTCTTGGACAGCATTAATATTAAATTGGGAACATTTGTGTTTAAGGGTACCCTAGGTTTATTGACCCCCACTGTCCTTTATCTTTTCCCGATTCCAACTGGTCTAAAGAATACCAGGTTTCAGCTTAGGGAACTGTTTGGTATTCCCTTATATAGGAAACGAATAGGTCAGCAATCAGTGATCTATAGGGCCATAGTGTTTTTTTAATAGTATTCCCTTACCAGTAACAAATTCTAGTGCAGTGAGGACATTTAAGTATAGGTTGGTTCAATGGCTTGACACTAAATCAGAGTGCAATTGTTTTCATTAACTGTGTGTTTGACTAGAATGTGATATGTAATAGCACATTTTTGTTATTTATATGTATTTTGTAGTGTGTTTGTATTTAAATAATGAGTGTCTTTTAATGTTAAACGTGTTGCTTGTGAAAATGGGCAAAATAAAAATGAAAATGAAATGAAATGTAGGCAAAGAAGTTGAGCATCAGGACCCAAACACTACAGTGCTAATAGTGAGAAAGCACAAAGTCAGGAACATAGTACAATAGCACCTGTAGCTGCAGAGAACACCAGGACTCAATAAATATGTATCAAGTCACTTTAATGGTAGTGCAAGGTACACTCACATATGAAATACGGCATCCATGAATGGCTGGGACAGCCAGAAAAAACAGCACTGTCATTTTGTTTGGCAGCTCACTCTGAAGAAGCAGCAGCCCAGGGAAACGTCAGTGTTGTTTTTTTTTTTTTTTGCTGTCCTGGCCATTCATGGATGCTGTATTTTGCATGTGAGTGTGTACCTTGCACTACAATTAAAGTCACTTAATACATATTTATTGGAGTCCTGGGTGCTCTCTGCAAGCCATGGGTGCTATTGTACTATGCCTCCTGACCTTAAGTACTGTACACATGTTATTGTGCCAATGACACATTGCAGTAGAAGAAATAAAAGTGGAAATGGCACTGGAAAGCACCAAAGAAGAGTAAACAAACCCACGGCCCTATGTGTTACAGTATGTGGTGCATAGGGACAGATACCACTCATCCTGGATGTCCACAGGACATCCATGGATACTAACAACCACCCATGCTGCCTGCCCCTTCCAGGGCCTGACTGTGCCTGTACCAATACAACTGCATGGATGGTTGGGGGGTGGTGAGGAGGTATGCCAGTGATAGGCCAGTGGAGCATAACATGCATGATGCAATTTGCGCTCAGCAAGACCAGTGGAGGGGGGTGATTTTTATGGAGCCAGAGGGCTGTCGTAATGGGTGCAACCCACTGACAGGTGCCAAGAGTATCTGTTTTCACCCTGCTGCCATAGACCCCAGCCCTCCTCCTCCTTGCCACAGATGGATGGAGAGAGGATTAAGGCTGCAGGACGCAGTTTCCCAAAAAGGATAAGTAACTCTTCTGTACTGGGGACATGACAGTCCTTCCATGAACTGCCATGTACTGTACTAAGATCCCCTGCTCCTACAGAGCAGGAGATATGCTGTGGCACTGGCAGTGATTTCCATTTGGAATCCCATGGTCCAAGCATGGTCTAGCTGACTCCTCCTCTTGCATGGGACTACCTATCAATGCATCTGGCCAGCTGGGAGAAGTGAATCCCATCCCTGAATGCCCAGATTGAGCCAAGTGAATGGCATGCAGTTCAGCAGCTTGATACACACCCTTACAGGTGCATACTGAGCCCATTCGTGCATATGATCCCTTGTTATGTAATAAAGGCAGACACATATTGTTCACATGAAATATTTTTTGTTTCTTGATGCTTAATGCTATCTTGTTTAGTCATTTTATAATTTGTGCATAAACTGTTGTCATAAAGTATTGTGAAAATAAAATATTTACATTTGGTTTTAGTGTTCTAGGTTTTATTTTTGTTCTAAGAAGCACTGAAACAGTTGAAGCAAGGAGGGCTCAATTGAGAGTTGCAATTTAATGGGCTGCAAAATGGGGCACAAAGAGACACTCTATTGTGCTGACCCATACAATTGTTATTCTGTGAGCATTAGATTCGAGGCTTGGGACAGGGGTGTAATTTATGGAATGCAAAGGAAGCATTCCAGCTGTTACTGTGTATAAACTGGGTTTCCACACAGTAAAGGCTTACATTACCAGTTCATGCATGTCTGCACATGCTGCAGTGCAGTGCCATGCACAGACATAATGAGCGTGTCTGCCATTTACATATGTCCCCCCACCAGCCTGACCAAAACCTTTGCTTCATTTGCAGACTCCATAGACATCAGATAAACAAGATCTTTAAGTCTTCCTTTGCAGTCCAGGTAGTCCAGTGGCCTCACTGTCTATAACACCAGCCCTGTCACAGTGTCTGGTAATTCAGTAATCTCCCCTTCCTAGCCTCAGTTCATTGCATGCATCCTTTGTCATATCTAGTCCATTACAGATAACTGCATTGTGGGTACAGGTGTCTGATACCCCCACCACCTATGAAAAATTGCTTAGGTAGGGGGAGGCCCAAAAGTGCTCTGCCACAGCACCAGTGATAGTTGGCTATATGACTGGCACATCATGCTATACATGCCAACCTCATCTAATTCTATGCATCAGTATACTTTGATGAACACTGGTGAGGAAGGGCCCCCAACCTCCCTTTTAGCATTGCCCTGGGGGGCTCACACTTACAGGCAATGGACTGGTGGTAACTTAAGTTGCAATGATTTAGCATCGGTATCATACAAACATAGAATTTGAGGGTAGATAAGGACCACTTGGTCCACCTAGTCTGCCATTTCCTTACCTAATTGATAAGCTGCAGATCCTAGTTAACCAACAGCCTACTTCCTCCTATTCCCCACTAGAATTGCCTTATGTCTGTCCCATGCATTCATGAATTCCCCCACTGTTTTTGACTACACAGTCTCCTCACGAAGGCTGTTCCATGCATCCACAACCCTTTTCTATGAAAAAATACTTCCTCACATAACCTCTGAGCCATGCACCCTCTATCTTCAAATTGTGCCCCCTTGTTCTTGCACAACTCTTTTTCTGAAAGATGCTACCATCTTGGACATGTAACTGAGAATTGAGCCACCAGCTTTGTTTTCAAGTCTTCTCTGCTCTGTTTGGTCTGCCTGTTGCAATTTCCTGGGCCATGTGACTCTGCTAGTCTCTTCTAATTCAAGCCTCTTCTAAATGATCATTTCAACTGCTTCTGCTCTTGCAGCAACCTGTACCTTCCTTCTATTAGTGTTTATTACACATCTATTCCCTCCTTCTGCACTCTCTGCATTCCCCTTCCTCACCCGTTCCCTTTTGGTTTTCTCTTCTCACTTTTTCTCTCTTGTCTGCAACTCTACCCATCCAGGTCTCCATTTGTTTTCCATCATATTGTCCCTTTTACTTCTCACTGTCAGTGCAATTGCTCTTAAATGTCAGGGATATTGTGTTAGATTTTTTTTAGGGCTGCAGTGGGCAGAGCCCTGCAGTCCTTTGAAGATCACTGAGAAAATGACTCTGCATTCTTTCTGAATGAACACATTGGATTGCATCACAGTTACCTCCAGATCCATGAAGCAGTCCACCCATGTTGGCCCTACCAACCTCAGCACTGCACTATTTAACACTGCCAGCTGTCACAGTGGAACATAACCCACTGTTATTTCCAAGATGGCCATGCACACTGTACTGCACATGCTCTAGCAGTTGCGTATGAGCAGTAACAATTGGTGGCCATCTTGATCATGGCAGAGTGGGCCGTGTTCTGCCATGGCTGCCGGCACAGCATTTATTTTTTTTTATATATTATAACAATTCCACCCACCCTCCCTCCTCTAGCACCCACCACCCCACAACCCCCCCACAAACATAACTGTGACACTGGGAGTGCCCAATCCCCCAGTGTCGTGATCAGGGATCATTGGTCTCGTATGTGACACCAATCCTCCAGTGTCAAGATCAGGGATCTTTGGTCTTTTTTTTTCTTTTTTCACCTGTAAAAAAAAGAAAAACAGTCCATCGATGTCTTCCCCTACATAACAGTGATACTGGGGGTGCCCATTCCCTCAGTGTTGTGATCGGGGATCATCAGTCTCTTTTTTTTTCACCTGTGGAAAAAAAAACTATCCATTGATGTCTTTTGCGGCTGTTCCTTACCTCCCACCTGACCCTCCCATTGAGCATGTACCACCCCACACACCCCAAGCCCTTACTTACCCATCATAGGTCCAATGCCATAATCCTCTCTAGTCTGCAGACATGTCTTCACTTTTCAAAGCCGGTCTGTGAACTGAAGAAACAGGTGTGCACTTCAATATATTTTTAATAAATTGTTTTTAGCTAAGTATGGCAGAGGCTGTACTGAAAAACAGGGACAATAAATAAAGACTGTACCATATTGGATAGCTATCTGGGCATTGCTGAAGTGATTTAAAAAAATAAATAAAGTAACTGTACTGTGGTCCACATATCTTTGTTGTTGGTTTTGCGATCCTGCACTGATTTCTCAAACTGTTATCTGACATACGGATGTACCTGTCCTTGCCCTATAGGGCTCTGGGACATGATCCAGCAAAATATTTATTATTTTTTTTCTTTTTGTAACATTTCCTCATCACAGCATTGATGTTTTATAAACACTGGTTGAACTTTCAGTCATATGTAGACCGCATGTTTGTGGAGTATTTCTAGGTGTAAACAGATCTGATTGGGGGAACAAAACTCCATCATTTTGACCCTTGATTTCCTGACCCCTTGGTGTGCCTAGGATATTGTGGACAAGTAAACAACAGTTTGAAGGGTCATGAACTTTTACCTATCATTTGTAGCTTCAAACTTTTTTTTTCTCTCGTATCATTCACTCTGCGGTAGTTTGTCAGAAATGGTTTCCCCCCTTTGCTGGTTAGTGTTCTCAATGGCTGTCAGGGACCCTCGATGTCAAAGAACCTCCATCTTATGCGAGCCACTGTTTCTTGTAAGGAGATTGCATTACCCTGCCACACTGGTTTTCTCCTTGTATTTGGTTTTATTTGTAAGTGGAATTTTCATTCAGAACCTGCTAGGTCAGAACTGACATCTTTTGTAAACCAGTGTTTTCTCATTATGTCTGATGTGGATTTTTTCCTGGTATAAGCACAGCTACTGTACTGTACAAAAGGGTTTTGACTTTCCTTGTGTGCTTTGGGACATGACAATTCAAAGTTTTTTTCCACCACAATTTGTCAGGTTCCCATCAGGCAGTGCGGATCAGGAAAGCAGAATATTAGGGAAAAAAGTATCAACAACAGTTAGTCTATTCCGGTCCTCAGAACAGACTCAGAGGGATGGGGAACAACACAAGAAGAAAGCCACCATGGCGGGGTAACACAATCTCCTCACAGAAACAGTGGATCACATTAGGCGGAGGTTCTGTGACATCAAGGTCCCAGTGACCATCGCGAACACTGACCAGCAAAGGGGGGAAAAACATTTTCTGACAAATTACAGCAGAGGGAACGATATTAGAAAACCAAAAGGTTTGGTGCTGAGGGCTGAGGCGCTGGATGCCTTACCTCATGGCACGCTGGTGACCCAGGTTCAGGAATGAGCCTGGGCCATCAGAGGTCAGCGGGGGGGAGGGAGGAGCTGGATGGAGCTGCCAACAGGCAAGTTATCCTCTCTGGGAAGGTGCAAGGGGCTTCCTCCGGTTAATGGCTGCCACCTGGTGGAGGCTGGGGGCAGCATGGGCCAGGAGGAGCCAGGCTGAAGGCCTGGGGTGGGAGGAAAGGGGCCATTACCAGGTCCGTGGGACTAATGCGTACTTCCACATGCATGTGTACTCACTCCTTGGGCCCCTGGGATGACAACGGAGGAAAACACCCGTGGCAGGATGGTGACCAACTCCTCACAGGCTCTGCTTCTGGGCCGAGCATAAGGTAAGCCCTGGTAATTATGGGTGATGGGGCTGTGTGGGTCGGTCAGATGTGGGCTGTCCGGGGGGGGCACAAAAAGTTAAATGATAAAAAAAGGTTTGAAGCTACTTATGACAGGTAAAGGGTTCATTACCCTACAAACTGGTGTTTATCTGTCCACAATTTCCTGGGCACAGCAATGAGGTTGGGACATCATGGGTCAAAATGACTGAGGTTTTTTCCCCCCAATTAGACCTGTTCATGCCCAGAAACACTCCATAAACATGTGGTCAAAATATTACTCAGAGATCAACCAGTGTTTACAAAACATCAATGCTGTGATGAGGAAATGTTACAAAAGGAAAAAAAAACCTCTGCTGGATCATGTCCCAGAGCCTTAGAGGACAAGGACTGGCACATCTGTATGTCAGATAACATTTTGCAAAATCAGCATAGGATTGCAGAACTAACAATGAAGATGTATGGACCACAGTACAATTACTTAATTTTTTAACTCACTTCAGCAACACTCAAACAGCTAGCCAATACTGGAAGACCATATTCAGAGATCTGATCATATTCAATGAAGAGTTACAGTACGAGCGACTGATAGAGTAAAGAAATGCATGAGAAATCACCAGGCAGAACAACAGATGAATAAAAATGGGGGGGGATGAAGAAAATATATGGATTTCGCCTTACACAAAGGAAACATAACTTCTTATTCAGTGATACGCTGTCAGCTAGCACAGTGTCACGAACATCTGAATTGCATTCACAGTTGACTGCCATCACTGTCTGACAGAGAGCTGCTAGATGACAGAAACCCAGACTTTATTTATTTATTTAGCTTTTGTTAACCATGTAGGCACACAATACAAAACAGATGCCTATATTCTGGTGCGACCCAGGAGATTCCAGGAAATATGAAGGCAATTACAAACAGGATAAGGAAGTACAGAGTTTCAGGTAAACAATGCATAGACATTTCAAGATGTTACAGGGAGACAATTTAAAATACAAAAATACATAATCCAAGAAACACTATGAACAGGTATCAACTTGACAAATGACAGCATTCATTCTTGCTTTCCCGCTGAACTCTGTCTATTCTGATATGCATCTAAAACAAAGATTAGTAAATATTTACATTAGAGAAGTGGAAAATGAAAGCGATTCCTGACACAAAGTACTGCTGTCTGATGGCTAAATTAATCTATCAGCTTAGTAGGGAGGCTGTAATGTCAGTGCTGCCTTGGGGCTTGAAAGTCAAGTGGAAAGCCACCAACAGAGCCATCCTCAGAAGTGGTGGTTTTCAGTTGGGCTCCACATGGCACAATACCAAAAATACCTTTAACATGGAAGACATGACAAAATGCTCTCTTGAAACAAAGGTTGAAATAAGTTTGAAAATGCCACCACACAGAGATTAGGTTTTGATACAGATTTTATTACAATTCCGTTTACAGGCTATGTTGAAAACTTGGGTAAAAATATTAAAATAGCAACACAGTTATACACTTACGTTACATTTTGCTAATGCAGACTCATAACTTTGGCAATTTTCAATAGTTTTACCCAAATTCTCACCTGCAGCCCTATCGGCTCTAGCCAGAGTTTGTTTTACATTACTGATAGCAATCACATCTGCTCTTGTTCCAATAAACAATCCTAGATTTAATAATCCCTGTTAAACTGTCAAATTTTTATATGAGTCATAAAACATAGAAACATAGACTTTGACAGCAGATAAGGATTGCTTGTCTCACCCAGTCTGCCCATTTCCTACATATTGGAGAAGCTGCAGGTCCTAGTTAACCAATGGCCTATTTCATCCTAACCTCCAGCAGAATTGCCTTGTCTGTCCCATGCATTCTTGAATTTCTGCACTGTTTTGACCCACAACCTCCTCAGGAAGGCCATTACATGTGTCCACCACCCTCTCCATGAAAAATACTTCTTCACCTTGCCCTGAGCCATCCCCCATCTTCAAATTGTGCCCTCTTATTCTTGCACATCTCTTTTTCTGAAATATGCTACCATCTTGGACTTTGTTGATTCTCTTGAGGTACTTGAAAGTTTCTATCATGTCCCTTCCCCCTTTCCTTGAGGGTACACATATTAAGCTCTTTTAGTCTCTCTTCATATGGCTTCTGGTGCAGATCCTGCACTATTTTAGTTACCCTCCTCTGGACTGCTTCCATCCTGTCTATGTCAAGTACAATTCATAATCCCCATGTACTGTTTATTATGCTTTAGATATGTCATTATGTACAGTATGTTGTAATTTTATGTTGCAATCTGTTATTGTATTGATTTTGTATTTCATACTTCACTCTGTCTTTACTTCCCTCCCCTGGGTCACATCTGGAAACAAGCCTTGGCTCAGTGTGCCTATCCCAGTCACCAAAGTTTAAATAAAATAAATAAATAATTAATACTTTTCCTACTTACAGTAACTGTACTAGCTGTGAAACTTTAGGTTCCTGTTGGTGGCCAGAAAAGTTAGAAATAATAAAAATGACTGCTTTTTAACAATAAGTACTTGAATCTCTTTAAGATACTACATGGCTGCCCTGAGCACCCTCTGTTTCCACTATGAGTGTTTTTCCTTTTCTCTGGACAGAACTTGATTAACCTAGTTCATCAACAAACACCAACAGCTACTGCACAGAACCAGATATTGAGCTGTGTACAGCTTGCATGATGGAAGTGGCTGTTGTAACTAACAAATGTATGTTGCCTGACATGTTTCATGCAAAATTACTGTACAAAGTGGTAACATCTTGACCAATGATTGAACGTACCTATGATTATTGCCACACTGCATATGGAATGTGCATACATTGTAGAGGTCTGAAGTGACTGGTGTGACACTCAATTGTATGAAATTGTAATCTTAGATTCAATGTAACTGAACTATGCACTTAGACCAAACTGCACTCTGCAGGACAACTTTGTAAACAGGGCTGCTAAAGTCCTAACAGTTCAGTCCTGTTGAAAAATAAAGGAATAATGCCTGACAGGGTGGGTGTTAAGCTGGGATAACATCCTGCCTTGGGTGATTTGGCCTGAGGCCATAGGCTGAGGGTGTCAAACACCGAGAAGAGATTATCCCAGCATAGCACCACCTGAGGCATATTCCATAAACAATGGGTCAAATTGAAAAAAAAGAAAAATAATATTAAAGATTTATTAAAGTTTTATTGAGTAATTTTTACAGGGCAGGAATACTTATTAAAAAATAGTGCTATGCTTTGGTCTTGGCCAATAGGTGAAGCTGCTGCAATGTCACTATGAACCTGTGCCTCTGCTATGGATCCCCAGCCTGTTGTTCTGGTGCCACCATTTCAGGAAGAAAAGGGAGAGAGCATGCTGTACTGTAATTTTTTGTTTTTACTTCAAAAAGGGATAGGGGACTTTGTTGTTGCTTTTGTCCGTGAAACCGGAAATATGCACTCCGCGCTCTGGATCATGTTTTTCAAGACAGACTGTGGCTGTCCTTGTCCCATTTAGCTAGCATAAGTTTTGGTGGAGATGGAAAAAAAAACTGAAAAGGACTTCAGAAAAAAGAAGGCGTAAGTGTTTTTTTTTTTTTAATTTTGTATTGCAATGGCACACTGGCAGCTGTCCACTCTGCTGGTTTGTGTTTAGCCAGAATGTCATGCGGTCAGCTGCTCAGTCGCAGCACTACAAGTTCTGAGTGCCTTTATGCTTCTCCTGGTACACATGTTGTCTGTTTTGTACCAGGAGATTAACAGTAAGTGAAACACCTTTACCATGGGCACTGACCGCCAATTCTGAGGAGAGGTGGGAGCACACATTCAGAGTGGAGTGGGAGTGCACATTCAGAGCAGAGGTAGGAGCAGTAGAGCTGATCATCAGGAGGGCTGTGGAGAGATTTTTTTCTATTTAACAGGCTGTTAGTGTGCTGGGATGAGAGGCAGGATATTATGCTGGGATAACATATCCCGGTTCCAGTCACAGTTTGACCAATCAGGGAGCAGGATTCTTTGTTGCCATTGTATAATAAAGATTCTGCATTTTACATTCATTTTACCCTTTGAAGAAAGGCAAGGATTATTTTTATACATTATTTGTACAGTATAATAATAAAGGGAGAAGGTATTATATAGTTTCATTCTTGGCATACCTGTTGCATCACTTCCCCTGGACCATTTCTCACCAGAGTATGCAATATAGCACAGATTGGGGATGCATTTAATTGGTATTATTTAAGAAAAGTAGCCTCCTTAAACCCTTAAATAGGAAGGTTAGACTTGCTTAGCTTGTCATTTTAAAGCAGTTTATTATTTTCATTGATTGGCATACCACCATACTGGGATAACTTTTCTTCATCAGCACCATTTCCTCAAGGCTAGAGCAGTGATAAGTCTGTTAGCAACTAAACTTTAAGGACAGTCTACTACAAATTAATGTCTCATGTGCAGTCTGAATATTGCAGAAACTTTGTCATGCCATGCTGGCTTCAAATCACTTGTGCTGTGGACGCTGGTTCCCCAGCTTGTTTCCAGGTGTGACCCATGAAAGAGAATCAAGAGGTGAGTGAAATACCAAATGCATAATGACTGTAATAATACTTTGCAACAGAACCACTTGTAAGGTATGTAGTTGTAGCAGATTTTCCTAAAGCTACTCACTAACAAACTGTTCACCACCCTAACCTTGAGGAACTGGCACTGGAAACAAAACACTGGCCCCACATGGTGGTATGGAGATTGATGAAAATAAACCACTTTAATACAACAAATTGAGCAAGGCTATTCTTCCTACAGAATTACACAGTCGTGACTTGCTCTTAAATTACCACAGCACACCCAACTATTAAAGGAAGGGCACACTAGATCCTTCTGCCTTCTTTTTTCATACTACTGCATTCAATTATTTTGAAGAGGACTTGAAAAGTAACACAATTTGGCTGGTGCCAACAAGACTATTCTTGTCTTTTTTATGTTGTTATCATTGTTTATTTTTGTAGCAGGTCTTACTGTTCACCAATCTTACTGTTATAATCATAATCATATGAAGACCACATCCAACATCAGTTTTACAGATTTTTTGTATACAGTACTCACAGGAAGGGCTTTGATAAGGCAGTACTGCTTTTCAGTAATACTCCCTACTCTGTGCACATTGTTTCAAGTCACCCAACACCAGGCAATTAGTTTCACCCTCTCAGCACAAAACTCAGTTATAGCACCCTCCATATTACCATTTTGTTTATTCTCTGATGGTCCGGGTAGGACACCAGACATGTCAGGTAGTTGGAGGAGAGGACAGATTTATTTTTACTCATTGATGGACCAGAGTGGGGATCAGACCTGTCAAGTAGTAGGGGGGAGGGAGACAGATTTTTTTTATTACCAGAAAGGCCAGGTTAGGCTAATGATTTGTTAGGTTGTTGAGGGGAGAGGGATAAACATAGAAACATAAAACATTGATGTTCTAGTACACATAGGGACTAATGATCTCGCCAGCCGGTCAGTTGTGGAGACCAAGGAACACCTAACCAGGCTGGGTGACAAACTATCATCCATTTCGTCCAGCATCTCCTTCTCTGAGATCCTGCCAGTCTGGGAGAGGGGGGCAGATGGACAGAAGGTCAGAGAAGGGGAGATAGGGGAGCTAAACATGTGGCTCAAGAGCTGGAGCCAGGAAAAAGGACACATATTTGTAGGGAACTGGCAACAGTTCTGGGAGTGAAAGTTCTTTAAATTTGATGGACTGCATCTGACTAAGGAGGGAGTCAGTGCATTGGGGCAGAAGTTTGATGTCTTTGCAGAATATTTAAACTAGCAAATGGGGAGAGGGGTGCAGTACCCCATGAGTCGAATGGGAAGAACACCCCTACCCCCTCAGCTAGTGGTCAAACAGGGATTCAGCATGTTTGCAGTTCATTTGCATCACCAGGTAAGAAAAAAGATTTGTCTCCCTATACAACGCACAGGGGTAATGCCAAACCTCACCCAACAACTAACACACCGAAATCTGGCCAATGGAAAATCATGTACACAAATGCTCACAGCCTGGGAAATAAGATCCCTGACCTGTAGGCAATAATGTCAGAGGCTAAACTGGACATAGTAGCAATTAGTGAGATGTAGTTTACCAGTAACCACACTTGGGAGACTTCAGTACCTGGCTATGTATTGTTTAGAAGAGACCAAGGTGGAAAAAGGGGGGGAGGAGTGGCCCTGTATGTCAATAAAAATATAAAAGCTACAGAAATTCAGAATACACATAAGGAGCCAGAAGAACAGTGGGTCACCCTGGAAACAGGAAATGGGACAGCCATAAGAACTGGGGTTGTCTACAGACTCCCAGACCAGGGGAAGGACATAGACACAGTACTGTTAGAAGATATACAAAACATGACAGCTAAAGGGGAGGTTCTGATAATGGGAGACTTCAACATGCCAGATACAGATTGGTCAATACCAGCAGGAACATCTGCCAGAACTAGACACATAGTGGATTCCCTGCAGGGGGAGGGCCTCAAACAACTGGTACAACAACCCACAAGAGACAGGGCTATCCTAGATCTAATACTGACTAACAGGAAGGATCACAGATTTCAGGTAGAAGGTCACCTGGGGCCAGTGACCATCACATAGTATGGTTCAATTTGGCTACTACATCTAAATCATCCTATTCCAAGGCAAAAATATGGGACTTCAGAGGAGCTGGCGTTGATAAGATGGCCAACAGAGTTAAGCTAGCCCTGGCAAAAAAAACACAGGTGAGGGGTACAGGCAAAGTGGGCAAGCATTAGGATGCAATACTTGAAGCAACATCCCATTGTGTTAGACAGAAAAGGAAGTGCAAAAGAAGTAAACCACTTTGGTTCTCAAATACAGTAGCAGAAAGGTCAGAGCCAAAAAGCTGGCCTTCTGCAAATATAAAGGAAACACAGCGGGATGAAGATGGAGGCATACCAAACTGCCTAAGAGAAGCAGGGAAGGCAGTAAGGGCAGGCAAAGTCCCAAACTGAGGAAACACTAGCACGAACAGTAAAAGAAGGTGACAAGACATTCTATAGATACATTAGTGAAAGGAGAAAGTCAGAGGGGTATTGCTAAGCTTAATGGAGAAAAGGGAGCATGTGAGGAGGAGGACCATGTAAAAGCATCTATCCTAAATAGATACTTTTGCTCAGTATTTACTGAAGAGAAGGTAGGGCAGGCCCACAGCTCAGTACCATGGACACAGGGGGGAGGGAGGTGAGCACTACTCCCTTCACAAAAGAAAGGGTCCTACTAGAGCTTGCTAAGCTCAGGGTGGATAAGGCAATGGGACCTGATGACATACATCCCAGGGTACTTAAGGAGCTAAAGGTGGAACTAGCAGAGCCATTAGCAGAACTGTTTAGTGAGTCTCTGAGCACAGGAGAGGTCCCAGAAGACAGGAGAAGGGCTCATGTGATCCCACTCCACAAGAGTGGTAGCAGGGAGGAGGCAAGGAACTACAGACCAGTCAGTCTTACCTCAGTAGTGGGCAAGATTATGGAGGCACTCCTTAAGGAAAGGATAGTGCAACACCTGGAATCCATAGGGGCACAGGATCCAAGACAGCATGGGTTTACAAAAGGAAGGTCCTGTCAAACTAATCTCATAGATTTCTTTGACTGGGTAACCAGAGTGGTGGACCAAGGGGGAGCAGTTGATGTCGCCTACCTTGACTTCAGCAAAGCTTTTGACACTGTTCCACATAGAAGATTGATAAATAAGCTGGGTAGGCTCAGAGTGGGTCAGAATTTGGTCAACTGGGTGGCAAACTGGTTGATGGGCAGAAAACAGAGAGTGGTGCTAAATGGTATACAGTCAGAAGAGATGCAAGTCACAAGTGGGGTACCTCAGGGATCAGTCCTGGGGCCAGTCCTCTTCAACATCTTCATTAATGACCTTGCAGATGGACTAGAGGGTAAGGCTTGTCTGTTTGCAGATGACACCAAGATCTGCAACAGAGTAGATGATCCAGATGGGGTGGGCAAAATGAGAAGAGATCTGGATAAATTAGCAAAATGGTCAGAAGAGTGGCAACTGGGATTTAATGCAAAGAAGTGCAAGATCATGCACATAGGGAAGAGAAACCCTGAAGCCACCTATAGGCTGGGAGGGGAGTTGCTAGCAGTCACAAAGGAAGAAAGAGACTTGGGCATCATCATCACTGATGACCTGAAATCATCAAGCAGACCTCTAAAGCAGTAGGTAAGGCTAGGGGGGTGTTAGGGTGTATTAGTAGGGATATCACAAGTCGTAAGAGGGAGGTAATAATCCCTCTTTACAAGACACTGGTTAGGCCCCATCTGGAGTACTGCGTGCAGTATTGGAGGCCACACCTTCACAAAGACATTAACCAAATTGAGGCAGTCCAGAGAAGGGCAACCAAAATGGTGCAGGGACTGCATCAGAAGACATATGAGGACAGACTGACAGAGCTCAATATGTATACCCTTGAACAAAGGAGGGAGAGAGGTGATATGATCGAGGCATTCAAGCACTTTAAGGGCATTAACAAGGTGAAAGAGTCTAACATGTTTAAATATAAGAAAAATAGCAGGACAAGAGGACACAGCATGAGATTAGAGGGGGGCCGATTAAGGGGGAATGTGAGGAAATTCTTTTTCACAGAAAGGGTGGTAGATGCATGGAATGGCCTACCTCTAGAAATGGTTGCTATGAATAGAGTGCAGGGCTTCAAACAGGCATGGGATAGGCATAAGGGAGCAATACAAATGAGTATGAATAGATAGGCCACTGACAGAGCAAAGGCCGATGGCACATTTATAAGGTAGAAAAAGAAATGGGCAGACTGGATGGGCCTTGCGGTTCTTATCTGCTGTCAACTTCTATGTTTCTGTGTTTCATAAAAAGTGACAGCAGAAGGGGACCACAAGGTCCATCTAGTCTGCCCAGAACCTACCTGGTGCTATTCCCCCTCCCCTCCTCTGCCTTCTGTATGCTACCTTTATGCCTATCCCATGCGTTCATGAACTTGCTTACCATTTTGGCCTCACTACCTCCTTGGGTAGGCTATTTCATGGGTCCTTCACCCTCTCTGTAAAGAAGAATTTCCTTGTATTACTCCTGAACCTCCATCCTTTCGGCCTCATGTCATGCCCTTTCATTCTCCCACTCTCTTTCAATTGAAAAAGCTCCTGAATGTTAATCTTATTTATACCCCCATATACTTAAAAGTCTCAACCATGTTGCCCCTTCCTCCTCCTCTGTTCCAGGGAGTACATGTTGAGTTCCCTCAGCCTGTCCTGGTATGCCATATGGTGCAGTCCCTGAATCATTTTCATGACCCTTCTCTGCACCATCTCGATTCTGCCGATGTCCCTTTTGAGGTATGGTCTCCAGTACTTTATGCAGTACTCCAAGTGGGGATGCACCAGCACCCTGTAGAGTGGTAACATCACCTTCCTCCTGCAACTCATGATCCCCCTCCCGATGCAGCTCAAGGGATAAATTTTGTTATTATCTGGCGGTCCTGCCTTGGCCCTGAACTCATCAGGTAGTTGGGCAGAGGAGGATAGACATTTTTTTTTTTTCTCTAACAGATCATGTTAAGCATTGGATCTGTTAGGAAGTTGGGGGAGGGTTTCATTTTTATTATTCCCTAGTGGTTTGGTCACTGGGCCTGTCAGGAAGTTTGCAGGAGAAGAACAGATTTGTTTTATTACCTGATGAGCCAGGTTGGGCACTGGACAATTTTGCTGCATAGCAGGCTGGGCTCGAGCGTGCATGGCAGTATGAGCCTTACATGCATATTGGGAAGTGGCAGACCTGAGACTGAGCTCAGAGAGAAGGAAAGAGCAAGAAAGGTAGAGTGGGCTGGTCGAGCCTAGATCACGGGCACTTGGGGTGACAGCCTCAGAAGTGTACACCATCAGCCCCCATCAGTCCAGTCTCCCATGCTTGTGCACTGTAGACTGCAGGGTGTGGAGATGTCTGAACAAGTTGGTACCAGCAGTAGTGCAGCAGCTGCCCAAGCCTCTTGTGCAGTACTTGAGCCCCTCACTGTGACCTGAGGGAAGGTAAATCAGGAAAGCAGTATTTTACTACCTTGCGTATTCTACCTTATGCTCAATGCTTTGCTGCTGCTCCTCCTTATCTCTGTTTAGCTTAATACACAGGCCTGGTTGGGCATGGTACCCATCAGGTAGTTGTAGGGAGGGGGACAGATTTTTTTTTTTTTTACTGATGGGCCAGGTTGGACACCAGACTGGTAAGATGTTTGGAAAGAAGATGTCCAGATATTTTGTATTGCCTGCTAGGGCAACACTAAGCACCAGACCTGTCAGGTTGTTGGAAGATGGTCAGGTTTTTTTATTCCTGATGGGCCTGGTTGAACACTTGACCTAACAAGTTGTTGGGGCAGGGTTATTTTTTATTCCTGACAGGCCAGGCTGGGCATCAGACCTGTTAGGTTGTTAAAGGAGGGTGACAGGTTTTGTTTCTGTTCCCTGATGGGTCAGGTTGGGCACTGGCCCTATCAGGCAGTTTGGGGAAGGGGGCAGATGTTTTTAATGGGCACTGGATCTGTCAGTTCATTGGTGGGAGGAGAACATACTTTTTTTATTCCTTGAAAGTCTGGGTTGAACACAGATCCATCAGGTAGTTTGGCAGAGAGGCACATATTTTTTTCATTCCCTGATGGGATGGATTTGGTATTGGACCAGTTAGGTAGCTGGTGGGGGATGCAGACTTGATTTTATTCCCTGATGGTTTAGGGTTGGGAACTGGACTGGTCAGATTGTTGGGGAAGGGGCAATTTTTTTCCCGATGGGCTGCTGCTCACTGAACCCATCAGGTAGTTGGGAGAGGGAGCCAGGATTCTTTATATTCTCTTTCAGGCCACATTGGGCACCAAAGATTCTATTCTATTCTATATTCCCTATGCCACCAATATGGAACTCCTGCACCTCGTAAAATGCTTTGTGATACAGTGTGCATGAAAGTCAATTGTTTATGTGTTGTTTTTCAGATTTCCTCACCCTGGTCCCCATTTGCTCCAGCAAATGACCTTCCCCCCTTAGTTTTCCCAGTCCATGGCCAGGCTACTTGGACTGACTGGATACACAGCTGTTTTTTCCCATTACACAGAGAAGTTGGGAGAGATAGTTTCAAGCTCCTACAAGCATGAAATGGTGCCACAGCTATGCTAGTCATTATACTTTTGCACTGCAATAATTTAGTAACACAAAAATTCAGTTTTATATGGGTGAATTTTATCTTCTTCTTGTGAAATTCTGGTGAAATACTGAGTTTGCTTCCATGAAATTTCATGAAATTTCCATAAACATGTTGTGACATTTCGCCAGAATTGTGATTTGACTTATTTCTGTATAGTTTAAAACATATTTGCTCAAATTGCACAGAACATGGCATAGTGATTGCCCCAGTACCCATACAAAAGTATATCAAGTTGTATATCTCTATCTTTATAACTGGCTGAGTGGTAAGTCTCCAAACATTTGAACATTTGAAAATTACAGTTAACAACTAAATAAACTACCAGTGTTTGTGCAAATTTCACCAACTTTGGAATGGTGGCATTACCCATGCCCATACATACGTGTGCCAATATTCAGATCCCTAGCCTTAAATGTGACAGAGTTATAAGCATCCAAACTTTCAGAAATTTTAAAATTACATTTTGCAATTATGTAAACTGCTGAATTTTAAGCTCCTATAAGTTTAAAGCTAGAGAACAGAATATTACCAATGTTCTTTTGTTCATTGACCCTAAGTATTGGGTTTTACAGCAACCACCATGATCCGGCTTCAGAACATCATGCTGGCATGCTGATGACCCAGGTTTAGAAACAAGCCCCTGGAAGCTGTGTTGGGATGGAGGTTGTAGTTAAACCTTACAATCTCTATTTAGCAGTTTCTATGACTCTTCCAAGAAAGTATGCATCTAAGTTTTCAATTAACTAGCTCCAATGGTGGCTAAGATGTAAGCATAGAAATATTTTCAGAAATGTTCACATGAATATTAATTTACTAGATTTTGAGCCCCTATAACTCCTCTACCCTTCATCCAAGTGTCATGAGAATTGGCAAGCTTTCAGGGCTTGCACCAGACAATATGCATGCCAAATTTCAGACCCTAGTTTTAACACAAATTGGGTTATGGCCAATGAAAGAATTGCAGAACATTCAGAAAAAATTTGTGAAATTTTGTGAAAATTCACAGAATTTCAAGAAAATTCAACAAATTTGGAATCTGATAATTTCTCCCACCTCTATAGGTGATTTCATTTTGTTTCGGAAAAAAAAAAAGTTTGTTTTCAATTAGCAAAGTGTTACAGACAAGGGGCCAGATATTCAAACTGTGCTATTTTGTGGGGCAAGCCCTTGCGCTGCACAAAATAGTTACTTGCTGGATTGTGGCCAGAAGCGATATTCAAGGGTTGTGCCCTTGAGCAACTCCTTTGAATATCACCCCAACCACAGCCACTGTGCATGGCGCAGTGGGCTTAAGCCACCACAAGTGGTCAGGTGGAGCATTCCATTGCGGTGGCATAAGTACCATTGCGCCATGAGCAAATCCGATATTCAAAAGGTGACATGCAAATGGGGCCATAATTCATGCAAGGTGCAGGGGGGCCATTTGCATCTGATTATGGCCCCATTTGCATGCCATTAGCATGCAGGTGCACCGATCTCTGAGGACTTACGCCTGGCGCCCTGCCAGGCAGCAGCCATCAGGGACCGACACCTCTTGAAGCCCGACTGTGGGCAAAAGAGTGTAAAATCCCCACCACCACCCCCCACTGGCCCGATCGCGGGCATAGCTGAAATCCCCACCAGCCCGATCACCTGCAGCAATGTGTCTCCCCAACACATCCCTGGTGGTCCAGTGGACCGATAATCCCAATCATGGGATGGAGGTGTAAACCCCCACCTCCCGAATATATCCCTGGTAGTCCAGTGGACCGATAAGCCCGATAGCGGGCTGAAGTAATGAAACAAACCCCCGAACATATCCCTGGTGGTCCAGTGGACCGATAAGCCCAATCACAGGCTGAAGTGATTAAACAAACCCTAGACATAACCCTGGTGACTAGTGTCCCCACCCCACCCATCACAAGCCCCACCACCGCTCCCCTGGCAGCCAGCGGGGCGGCAGCATCCCACCTGCCTGCCGCCCTGCCACCCGCTGACAAACTGCCCCGCCCAAGACTGCCGCCCGGTGAGGTGCCAGGCAGAGCCAGTAAGTGCAGCCCATACCATGCAAGACAAGGTCAGTTTTGTGAATAGATGTGTTCATTCACAAATCTGAACTATACTTATCTGATATAGGCTGCGCCCGGTGGCTCTTACTCTACGCAATGATGCAACTCTGCCGATCGTGGCCAGTGGAGTGAAAGTACCAGGCGGAGTGGGATGCTGCCACCCGCCGGCTGCGAGAGGCGGAGTGGTGGGGCTTCATGGAGTGGGTGGGGTGGGGGACACTAGGTCACCAGGGATATGTTTGGGGTTGTTAATTACCAGCCCTCGATCAGGATTATCGGTCCACTGGACCACCAGGGATGTGTTGGGGAGACACATTGCTGCCTGCGATTGGGCTGGTGGGGGGATTTAAGCTATGCCTGATCGGGCCAATGGGGGGTGGTGGGGGGTATTTTTACACCCTTTTGCCCATGATCGGGCTGCAGGGGGGGCACAGGGAGTGGGTTGAGTGCCAGCCACAGGTGGCAGCTGCTGCGTTGCACCCTGCAATGCAGCAGCTCACCTGTGGGTGGCCCTCGACTTGATCCTTTTTTCTGGGGCTCAAAGTTGTGCAGGCACAGGTTGGGGGTTGCGCCTGCACAACTCTGCACAGCCCAGCTGAATATCGGGCTGTGCATTTTATGCATGGTTCCTCCCCCTCCAGTTCAGCATGCATTAATTTGCATTGCGCTGTTGCTCAACATTTTTTCTGTGGCACAACTGCCTCCTGCTGAATATCGCAGAATGGAGCAAGTTCAGACTTGCGCAGGCGCAACCCTATTGGCATGGTGCAACCCTTTTGAATATCTGGCCCAAGGTGTTTATTATTACAGTATACACCGCTAATAATGGACACATTAGTGTTAAGCTAAAGTGTCCATTATAGCAGGTGTACGAAATATCCATCACAGTAATTTTTTACAGATATCTGCCACCCCATTTTACCCTTGCTGATGGATGTGAGTATATCAACTTTATCCATTTAATAAATTTCCCTGCAAAATTTATTTTTTAAAGCACTTTAAATAAGTACAATCATGATACATGATCAAATGCTTTTCTGCATCGAGGCCAACACCGCTGGGTATTTGACCTCCCCAACATAGAAATTAAATGTTAGAGTTTTCTTATATGGTCTGCTGAATGTCTATTGGACATAAATCCCACTTATTCTGGTCAATTAGCATTGACCAAACCTGTTGATGTCTATTAGCTTAAGCTCTAATTAAAATTCTAAAATTAATATTTAGTAAATAGATTGGCCTGTTAATACCCACTTGTGTAGAATTCGTTATCAGGTTTGTGTCTAGAGATAAAGGCTCCCTGTAAAGTGGAATTAAGAGAACCATGTTGGTATACTTCCCCATAAACATTTAATAGGAAAGGTAAAACTTTGTGTGTGAAGGTTTTATATAATCTAACAGTCAGTGCAGCTGGACCTGGAGCTTTATTACTTGCCATGCGTTGCAAAGCCTGTTGTAACTTCAGTAAAGAAAGAGGTTTTGCTCAAACATTATTTCCTTCTATTGATATTATGGGTAGTGGGCACTTATCTAAATATTTTTATATATGAATTGGATCAATATGCTTATCACTGATCCCATACAAGGTTTTATAAAATGTACCAAATTCCTCTGCAATGTCTCTTGGTTGAGAAATAAGCTGCTGATTAACTGTGCTATATAAATGTTTTATTGTATGTGATGACTCCTGTTGCTTAATGCACCATGCTAATAATTTTCCTGCTTTTTCCCCAATGGACATGTATTTAGATTTGGATTTTAGCATTGCTAATTTAGCTTGTGATCTATTTAGCTCATGGTAACTTTCCCTTGCTGCTGTTAATTGTGAAGCTAACTGCTTTGAATATTGTAAGGCTAACTGAGATTCTGGAGACTTTATAGATTTTAACTGTTCCTGTGATTTATATTGTTTTTCTTCTTTAATTTTAGAGGCTAGTCTAAAAATTTCTCCTCTGACTACACATTTATAGGTCAGGCACACCATCATCAGTTTGTCTACTTAACCTATATTTTCTTTGAAAAAGCAAAGGTGAAATCTTTTAGTTTAGTAACTAATTGTGAATTATTTAGAGACTATTATTCATTCCCCATATTTTGTCTCTTTGTGCATTTATATCCAGTATTAATTAATTAGGACTGGGGAATGGTCTGAAATAGATTGACTAATATTTCTGCATGGCTAAACCAATTAATAAACTATGGCTAACCAGAAAAAAATCCAATCATTGAGTGAGTTTTTTGAGGAATAGAGTAAAGGTGTACTCTTCTGAAGATGGGCATAACCTTCTCCAAGGATCCACCAAAGTGTGAATGTCTATTAATTCATATAAGGCCTGCTGATTCAGACTAATTTTGAAAGTGGAAGGACTAGATTTATCAATTTTTGCCTCCAGAATAACATTCCAGTCTCCCGCTATAATATAGGAACATTTTGTGATTTGGTTAAATGTAGTGAAAAGGATGTAAAAGCTGAGAATCAACACTGTTAGGCCCATAAAAAGAAGCCAGTATCACTTTAGCTTATTCCAATGTGCCATATATTATAATATATCTAGAATAAGGATCTGGGATTGCCTGAAAAGCTTTAAAGTCAATTCTCTTATTAATCAAAAATGGCTACACCTGATCTTTTTTTTTTTTGTCAGTACCTATTCCAAATACCTGCACCACCCAGAGACATCCTAAATAATTCAAATCTGCAGTGATCAAATGAGTTTCCCATAAAAAGACCACTGCAGGGTTAAATTTGATAAGATGCATCAAAATCGTTGTCCTTTTTACAGGGGAATTAGCACCTTTAATATGCCATGTCATAATATAATAAGTCATTCTATCCATATATATTTAAATCATAGGAATGTCCATTGAAACAAGTCAAAATATAATCCAGCTTCTGGACTAGGAAGTATTACACAGATTTGTTATATCAGAGAAATTAGAATTTTCTTCCTCTGTCAGCAAATATAACAGAAAAACATATACATCAAATACTTTATATCATTTTGTAACCTGTAATCTGGATCAGTGGAAGGGAAACCACACAATTATATTCCCTAAAACATTATCCAAACCCAACATACTACAAATAACAATAGCATTCATCATCAACCCTACCCCCACTCTACCTTGCGATCGTGTCAGTGTTATTCAGATAGGCTGCAAGGAGAATAAGGCAAAAACCACTTATCTTGTAAATAAACTGATTTTCCTTTATCATCCCCATAATAAACCTTAGTTATTACTATATGTCTCATTCCCTTACTTCAGTGATAATTTCTTACCCAAAAGTGGTCCAAAATAGCCTGACTTACTTATCTTCCAAGATATGATTTCTCAACTCAAAAATTATTTTCATAAGGGAAAATACACTATTTTAAGACAAATCATCTATTCTGATTTCTTTACAATTGAGTCAGGAATTTCTTTAAAACTACAGTATATCTATCTAGCCAGCCTGGTGGGGCTGAGGTTTGAGGTGCTGGATGCCACACCTCACGCTTTGCTGGTGACCTGGATTTGGGAGCGACCTCTGTTTGCCGGGATGCCGGCATGGGGAAGGGTGGGAGTAGGATCCAGCATTGGCTCTCCTCTCCCAGGTAAGGTGTGGGGTCACCTGCCCATAGTCCTGCCATAAACGAATGGAAGTTCAGTGCTGGCACAGGCAGTTAACGGCGACTGGAAGGGGGCGTTCAACGCTTGTGCATGTGCTCACATGCACACACTAAGCACCAGGGATGCATGGGTGTGGGGACTTGAGAAAACCCATAAAAATAAAACAGAAAACTGAATATGGAAATATATATATATATGTATATATACGATTTCTGATAAATTACACTACAAGCCTATGGAAACTAGAATAAAAGTATGCAGAACTGGAAGACTGACCCATTGTGTAACATATGCCTTTTTCCAAAAATATTGGTATTTATGGATTATGTTCTCATTATTTAACGTCTAAACAAATAAACACTTAAGGTACTCAGACCTCTAAAATGTTTATCTGCTGAGCAGGGTTTTTTTCTTTTAAAGCTGAAATACTCTGCATTATAACCTAGTTTTAGCTTTTAAGAATACACTCAACAAAGAAATGAGAAAAACAGTTCTACAGTGATCCAAGAACCTGGAATAAAGGCAATATTGTTCCAGTAAAGCCCATGGGGAACAATATATCCAAATTAAAATGTTCTAATTAAAAGTTGTTTATCTTTTTTGATTTGTTTTCCTTATCATAGATTAACTGTTCAGGTTCTATATTCCACCTCAAGCATTACAGCTTCAAATATGAGATCAGTGGACTAGCTGAGTAAATGAATTTCTCAATACCTCTCAATGTTAAGCCTTATAGATACCATCTTGATGAAGCTCCTTGAACGTGTGAACTGAAAATGATTACGCTGTCATATAAATATACTAGATAGCCAGGATAAGAAAAGATTAGTTCAAAATTGTTTCTTTTTTAAAGCCATATTGGTTTTTAAACATCACCATTTTAATTTAATATCTAACATCTCAGCAGATGGTAAGACAGATCAACCCAGTAGTCTCGATGAAACATTTATTTCTATCTATCCTTGCCGATCACAGATACAAACCTGTGAGAACTACAAAAATGCAGAGCTAGGAAAATGACCCTTTCTTTGACATGTACTTTTTCACAGATATTGGGGTCCATAAATTAGGTTCTTATTATTTAACATCCAAACAAATGAACATCTAAAGTACTTGGACCACTATAATTTTATCTGACAAAACAGATTTTTAAAAACTGAAATACCCTGCATCATAGTCCAGTTTTAGCCTTTTTAGGAATAGACTCAACAGAGAAAGGGGAAAAAAAAAACAGCTATATAACATTCTTGAGACTCTGGAACAAAGAAAATGTTATTCCAGTATAACCCATGGTGAACAGTATATCCCAATTGAAATATTCTAATGAGAGGCCATTTATTTATCATAGCAGAACTGTTCAGTTTCTATACTCAACCACACAAGCATTAGAAGTTCAAATATGAGATCAGGTAGGCCAGCCAAAAAAAAACAAATGTTTTTTCTTTTTTTTTTAGCTGTTTAACCAGGAGCATTGAGAATTTCTCAATGTCTCTCCATTGTAAGTCTCATAATTACCATTTTGATGAAGCTCCTCGAACGTGTGAGAGGAAAGTGATTGCACAGTCAATAAATACACCAGGCAACCTCTAGAAAGAAATGATTAGCCCAAGATTGTTCAGTTTTAAAAGTCAGAATGATTTTTAATCACAACCATTTTAATTTGTATCAGACATCTCAGCAAACAGCAAGACAAACCAGTCCAGCAGTCACTATTAAACAATTCTTTCTTTCTGTCCTTGCCAATCATAGCCTCAGTATTGTTGATTTATATGAATGATTCACCCAAAACATAGCTCATGAACAGTCAGAGTCACTGAGCTTTCTTGACACCTGTGGGACAATCCTCAAAGAAATATCTGATATTTCATGAACACATTGTTTTCTCCTCTTTATACATTCATACTTGCAGAGATTGTAGCTTTGGGGGGTTTGTTTTTTAAATAAATCTGGTAGCAGGCTAGGCAATTGTTCTTGCGCTGTTTCGGTTAACTGAAAAGTAAAGGTTCCATATGGCAAGGAAATTATTAGTTTAGCTGGAAATTGAATTCTGAATCTGATTCCTCCTTTGTGAATTTTTGTTTTTTTATATCATAATAAACTCTCTGCTTTTTTCTTACCAACTGACTGATATCATTGAAGAAAAATACTCTATGTTGCTGCCAGTAAAGAGATGTTTGGGCTCTCGCAGCACATTGAATCTTGAGCTTATCCTGAAAATGTAAAAGGTTGCAAAATATTGCCCTGGGTCTCTCTTCAGGCTTCAGTTTGGGTTGAAGAGCCCTGTGCGCCCTCTCAATCAAATAGATATTCCCAAATTCTGGAGGTCCAGCAACTTGGAAGAAAAAGGCATTGATGAATTTAACAGTATCAGGATGTTCCGTACCTTCTGGCATTCTGAAGATTAATAAATTATTTCTACGAGATCTATTTTTAAGTTCAGCAATTTTTTTCCCTCTATTTTCTGCATTTTTTGCCTTAATGAAATAATTTCTTTGTCTTCTTTTTGAACAGTGTCTCCTTATTCTAGCTTCGCTGCCAGTAACCCTCTGCATCAGTGAATCTATCGAGGTTTTGATAGATTTAACATCGGATACCTGTTCACTAAGCATTGTTTTTATTGAATTGAATTCTGCCATGCAAGATTCATTCTCCTTTACCATTTATTTGTGTTTGAAGAGGCAGATGTTTTCAAATCTAATTTATAGCACTTGGAAGGTTTCTGTTTTTCTGGACTTTGAAATGACACCACAGATGCTCCTTTTCTTGATAAATCTTGTTTAGCCATTCTGAATTCAGTATTTTACAATTTTACTGAAAATATTGATCCAATAAAGGTCCAGAATTGTCATCAGGCTAGTTTAGGGAGATGATAAACTCTTGATAATGTAAAAGTTTTCAGTGGTCTGCCAGAGAGTTCTCAACTTGCTGTCATCACCACAATCACTCAACTGGAAGTCTGATGAGTCCACTGATCACAACATCTAGAACTCCACATCATAGTAGTAGTCTAGTAGTAGTAGTGGTCTTTATTTATTTGTGGCACCCTTCCCTGGAGGCTCAGGGTGCCATTACATTAACATGGGGCGTAACTATACTCAACATGTACAACTCCATAACACTCTAAAAGAAAACGCATCAATAAATAACTAAATTAGTCAATTAATGGGTGATTCTAAAAGGGGGTTCAAGGTGTTATGAGTTCACCCCAAACTCCTGCTGGAATAAATCAGCTTTCAAGCCCCTTTTAAAGGTCTCCATTGAGGGGCCCCCCTCAAAGTTCTGGCCAGGGAATTCCAGAGGACCGGGCCCACAACCATAAATGTCCAGTTCCCTGAAGTCTTCAGTCTTGCCTTCAGAACCACCAGGAGGCCCTCCTCAGCAGAGCAAAGCAGGCAAACAGGTATATGAGGATGCAGGAGCTCAGTCAGGTAGCCTAGGACCAGTCCATGTAGGGCCTTATAGGTTAAAAGTCCCAGTTAAAAAGAGATAACTGGCAGCAAGTGCAGATCATGCAGTGCCGGGAAAATATGGCATGATCTAGGAAGGCCAGTTAGTAATGAGCTGCTGCATTCTGCAGCAACTTCAGGCACCATAGCATACCTATACAGATGTCAAGGTAGAGAGTGTTGCAGTAATCAAACCTCGAGGTCATGACGCATGAACCAGTGTGGACAGGTCATCAAGAGGGATAAGGGACTTAATCTGGTTGATATTCCACAGATGGAAAAAGCCATCCCAGACTACCACTGACATTTGAGTCTTCATTGTCAGCCCCTCATTTAGAATGACTCCCAGATTTTTCACCTTAGTGGTGGCTGCAAGCCCAGAAGGACCAAACCGAAGCCCAGTCTCCCTCTTGGCAGCCACCACTCCACCCCCCCCCACAGGCCAGCTCAATCACTAGAACTTCAGTTTTGTCTCTGGGTTTAGCCTCAGCCAGCTCGATGACATTCAGTCTTGGATCTCAGCCAGGCACCTATTAAGCACATCAAATGCTCCTGGTGTTCCAGGTGCAAAAGACATATAGAGCTGGGTATCATCTACATAGCAATGAGATCCAAGAACATATTGTCTGATGACCCTATCCAAGGGCAGCTTATAGACTATGAACTACATGGGCAACAGAACCAAGCCCTAGGGTATGTCACAAGGAAGAATCACCTGGCACAAGGAAAATCTTTATAACACTACCCTCTGGTTTCTATCCTTGAGGTAGGATTCAAACCAGCAGATGACTTTGCCAGTGAGCCCTGTATACTCCCTGAGCTGGTCCAAAGGCAGCCCATAGACCACAGTATCAAATACTGATAAGAGATCCAGGATGATGAGAACTGACCATTCTCCTTTATCCCTCACCCTGAGCAGGTCATTGTGCACCCTAATTAGTGCAGCTTCAGTGCAATGACTGGACCTAAATTCAGATTGGAGAGGCTTAAAGATGTCAAACACTTTGAGGTGTACCTTAAGCTGGAGCACAACATCTTTATCAATAACCTTTCCCAGAAAGGGAAGGTTAGAGACAGGATGCTAATTTGCCAAGACCTCTGATTCCAAAGTTTGGTTTCTTCAGAAGAGATTTCACCAGTGTGCATTTAAGCACCTCTGGGGAAAAAAAAACTCTGATAAGAAACACTAGACAATCTCAGTGAACACCGAGCCCAGATGCCCAGCACAATTCATTAGTGATTGCATTGGGCCTGGATCCAAGATGCAAAATTGTGGCCACAGCTCCAAGATCACCTCACACACCTCTTCCATCATCTCTGGCCAAAACTCCTCCCAGGACCACTAGTTGTGTCCCTGACTCAGAGGATCTTTTCTGCTGGGCTGTACCAATTTAACTGAAGTAATTCTGGCCCTAATGGAGGGCACCCTATCTGAGAAGAACTAAGCAAGCTCCTCACATTTTGCAGGTGTAAATGCCCTCACAGGCTCTAGACGGGCCAGATGAAGGAGCCTGTCTATTGTGTGAAAGAGTTCAGCTGGTCGTTTCCTCCCAGAAGCAATCTCTCTTGACAGAAATTCTAACTTTTTCTGAGTGACTGCCTCCTGATATTTCTTGTAATGGGACATCAGAACTAGTCTGTTCTCCAGGGCCCATGGCCTGCTCCAACAATTCTCTAACCTTCGTACCATTTGGCATTTAAACCAGCCAAGGGGGGAGGCACTGAAAAGGAGAAGGGAAATCCCATCCTCCCCCCACAAAACATGGTAATTAGTGAGGTAAACACCAAGGTAGAGAAGTCATTGGGGAGCAGGACAGATGTAAATGTAAAAAAAGGCAAAGGCAGTAAGCACAGGAATGGGACTAAAAAGGATAAGGCCATCAAAAAGTGGAGGGTGATGAGTACCAGTGCCCATAGTCTGTGTAACAAGCTCCCTGAACTAGTGGCCTTGATGGAAGAGGGTTGCCTGGATATTGTGGCAGTCACAGAAACATGGTACACAGAGAACCATGACTGGGATGTCAACATACCAGGATACACAATCTACAGGAGGGACAGGGAGGATAAAAGAGGAGGAGGAGTAGCTCCCTATGTAAAGGAAGAGATCAAAGCAACAGAACTAAATAGTAAACAGGGAGCAGATGAGGCACTCTGGGTCACCCTGGGGACAGGAAATGGCACCACAGTCCACATGGGGGTTGAATACAGACTCCCATCTCGGGGGAGGAAATGGACAAGGAAATGATAGAAGGCTTCCTTAGAATGGCAGAAAAAGGGGAGGTATTGTTGATGGGGGACCTGAATATGCCAGATGTTAAATGGAGCACCTTTGCTGCAGGCATATCCAAGAGCAGGGTCATTCTTGATGCCCTACAAGAGGCATGCTTCAGACAGCTAGTATTGGAACCCACTCGGGAGGGAGCAATCTTAGATCTGGTCCTGTCAAATGGGGATGGAGAAAGAATCTCAGATTTAGAAGTGGGTAGCCATCTGGGAACAAGCGACCACCAAACAGTGTAGTTCACGATAAACACAGCCATACAATCAAGCCATACAGAAGTAAGAGTATTGGAGTTTAGGAGGACTGACTTTGGGAAAATGAGAGAGTGCCTCAGAAAAGCACTAGCAAACAGGCCAGCAGGAGGGGTGGAGAAACAATGGGGAGTAATCAAAACAGCCATCACAGAGGCAACAAGCCTTTGTGTAAAGCAAATCAACAAAACACAACGAAGGAAAAAAATGCTATGGTTCTCAACATAGGTGGCAGGGAAGGTTAAGGAAAAAGGATAGCATTCAGAAAATATAAGGAAACACAGAAGGAGCAGGACAGAGAACTTTATCAGTTAAAGCAGAAAGAGGTAGGGAAGGCAATCAGAATAGCAAAGGCCCAAACTGAGGAAAGGATAGCCAACTCTGTTAAGAAGGGGGATAAGACCTTTTATAGGTACATTAGGGAGCGAAGAAAGATGAAAGGAGGGATACTGAGCCTTAATAAAGGGGAGGGAATGTGGGTAGAGGGTGGCAGTGAAAAAGCAGGGATACTAAATGAATATTTCTGCTCAGTATTCACAGAGGAAGAGGAGGGGGAGGTACCTAAACCAAACAAGAGAAACACTCTGAAGACGGGGGTTGATACCAGTCCATTTACAGAAGAAAGGGTTCTGAAAGAACTAATAAAATTGAAGGTGGACAAAGCAGTGGGGCCTGATGGGATTCACCCAAGAATTCTAAAAGAACTAAGGGTAGAACTAGTGACACCGCTGACTACTTTCTTTAACAAATCATGGGAGGCTGGGGTGGTACCTGAGGACTAGAGGAGGGTGGATGTGATTCCTTTTCACAAAAGTGGGAGCAGGACATAGGCAGGAAACTACAAACCAATTAGTTTGACCTCAGTGGTAGGGAAAATGATGGAATCACTTCTGAAGAAAAGAATTGTTGAGTACCTAGAGGCCAGTGGGGCACAGGACCTAAGGCAGCATGGATTCATGATGGGAAGGCTGTGTCAGACGAATCTAATAGATTTCTTTGACTGGGTGACCAAAGTAGTAGACCAGGGAGAGGCTGTGGACATGGCCTACCTAGATTTTAGCAAGGCATTTGATACAGTCCCACACAAAAGATTAATACACAAGTTAGCCAGCCTTGGAGTGGGTTCCAAGGTGGTAGCCTGGATAAAGAATTGGCTGGATAAAAGGACGCAAAGGGTAGTAGTAAATGGAGTCCACAGTGAAGAAAGGAGGGTTACTAGTGGGGTAGCGCAGGGTTCAGTACTGGTACCGGTCTTTTTTAATGTCTTTATAAGTGACATTGCAGAGGAACTGTAAGGAAAGGTATGTCTCTTTGTAGACGACACAAAGATCTGCAACAGGGTTGATACACAAGATGGAGTGGAAAGGATGAGAAGGGACTGGGCAAGGTTGGAGGAATGATCAAATGTATGGTAGCTCAGATTCAGTGCAAAGAAGTGCAAGGTAATGCACCTGCAAAACAAAAACCAAGGGGAAGAGTACACAATGGGGGGGTGAGATACTGACAACAGTAAAAACGGAAAGGAACCTGGGGGTAATTATATCAGATGACCTAAAGGTGGGCAAGCAATGTGAGTAGGCAGTAAGGAAGGCTGGGGGGATACTGGGATGCATGGGGAGAGGCATCAATAGTAGAAAACAGGAAGTTGTTATCCCTCTGTACAGACAGTTGGTGAGACCCCATCTGGAGTACTGTGTGCAGTTCTGGAGACCCAATCTCCGCAAAGACATAGACAGAGTGGAGGCTGTCCAGAGGAGGGCATCCAAAATGGTGCAGGGTCTGCACCAGAAGACATATGAAGAAAGACTAAAGGAGCTTAATATGTATACCCTTGAGGAAAGAAGGGAGAGAAAGGACATGATAGAAACTTTCAAGTACCTCAAGGGAATCAATAAAGTCCAAGAGGGTGGCATCTTTCAGAAAAAGAGATGTGCAAAAACAAGGGGACACAATTTGAAGATAGAAGGGGACGGCTTAGCGGTAATGTGAGGAAGTAATTTTTCACAGACAGGGTTGTGGATGCATGGAACAGCCTCCCTGAGGAGGTTGTGGAGTCAAGAACAGTGGGGGAATTCAAGAAAGCATGGGACAGACATAAGGCAGTCTTAGTGGGGGGTAGGAGGAAGTAAGCTGTTGGTTAGCCAGGATCTGCAGCATATCTGTTTGGTAGGAAAATGGGCAGACTAGGTGGGCCAAGCGGTCCTTATCTGCCGTCAAATTATATGTTTCTATGTTGGTAAGCAGCATACATATGGACATTTAATTTATGGGCAAGAACCCAAGAGAGGCCTCAAAGTGTCTCTAGTAAAAAAAAAACATTATGATTGATCACATTCTGTAGAGATTGCAGATGTAGCTGGCAGTTTCATTCTGAATCTTTTTCTTCTTTTTAAATGTGAAAAACAGACTGTGCACCATACTGGTGTTACCACACAAAAATGTGTCTGTTTACAGTCCTTGATCAACTCCCATCACATCTTTCCTGAACCTGGGAAAACTCCCAGTGCAGTCTAGCTATTCATGATGCAGTGGGAAGAAATGAGTCTATTGCATCATGAGTGGCTGCACTGTTTGGGGAGGTTCTAAATGTTCAGGAAGTATGCAGTAAGCATAGATCAAGCATTTGAAACAAGACAAGGTTGGGTATAATTTCATTATGCACTACAGTTCTATTGAAAAATGCAAGCTGATAAAAACCAGAAGCAGCATCAATGGATTTTAGAGAGGTAAGCAATCATAAAATGTGGGTTTTCACCTAGAAATAATATGATGCAAAAAGGATGACAGTGTCCTTTTAATATCACTTTCAAGCCTTCTCTTGGTTTAATAAACTGCTGCACTGAATGATATCCATTCAACAGTAAGTCATACGAGTATGACTAAGCCTTTAATATCTCAATTTTTTGATGGACATAGACTAATATTACTGAATGGAAACAAAAATGGAATTTTTGTAAGTGCAGACCCGTGGTTCAGTGTACCGATCGTGTTTTCCTTGGTTACCATTCTTAAGTGTGTTTTGCAGTCCTGCCTCTGAAGACTATTGAAGAGAGAGACAGTAAGAAATACTGAAAGTGTTTTGTATTCAGTATATTTCTTTCCCAGATCCTTGTTTTTAATTCATCTCCTTCAATTGAAACTTTAAAGCAGTGACATGAAACCTTTATTATTAATCATGAATTTTCAGACCATAATGTTAACGTTGCTGTTTGTTACGTTGATTGATGTACAGTACACTGAACAGCCTCACTAGAAATATGATATATAAATGTAAATAAACTTAACCCACGCTAAACATTTTCCTCATTAGTGCCGATCTTAAATGCTTCTGAACCCCATAGCAGAATTCAAAGGCTATGCCTGCAGTTCAATAGGCAGGAGCTACCAGCTACAGCCCCCTTCCTGAGCCTTAAGCCAGCTTCCTCCAGCCTCACTCGGAAGCACTGTTTCTTTGCTGTAGCTGGAGGCTCTACCAGCGCTTTGTGACCTCCTTTTCTCCCTGTGTTTGTCTCTTGACTTCCCTTGTACAGTTGGGCTTTCTGTTTGGTTTGTGCCTCCTGTGGCTTTCTAGGTCAGTATTTTGCTTTTCTACTCTCCTGGCTGCAGTTTGTGCTTCTGTAATTCATATACTCTTGCTGCATTGCCATTCTTATGTATCTTCTGTGTTTTTTTCTGTTTTGGTTCTTGTGCTTATTAGTTTTCACAGTGGCTTGCCTTTGTTGTTCTTTGTTTTGTCTTGTGCTATTTCAGGCTTCCCAGCTTTGTGATTCTTCTAGACTGTTTGCAGTCTCCCAGTTCATCTACAGTCCTTAATGTTTTTCACCTGACTTCCTAGTTAAGCAGCCACTCCTATTGGTTCTGGTGGTTCAGTTAGTTTACTCCATCCTGTAGCATGCTGCTTCCTAGTTTTCAGTTCTTGGATGCTCCTGTTTACCCCAGCAATTTCATTTGTTGTTCTCCACTGCCTCAGTCAACGTCACCTGCAATGCAATTGCAACTAACAATAAATCCCCGCATGGAACTGGTTGGCATGAATGGTTTGGGTTCCTCTCTAGGCCTCACCTCAGTGGAAGCCAGCTGAGTACCTTTCAGCAGTCATTGTACACTTCCTCCTCCTGCCTTGTGCAGTGGACTTCCTTCATGGCGAACCTCCTATAGCTGCATAGATTCACTTGCAGTACCACCTCAATGTTCCCATTCACCATTCTGTCCTGGTATGTATCATTTAGTATCATACCATGTCTTCACTGTCATTTGATGTCTCAATCAGTCTTTTAGCCTTGCCTATGTTTTTTCTCCCCACCTCATGCTCATGGCTGTCAGACTTTGCCATCAGCCTCCCACTATCCCAGCACTGAGACACATGCCAGCTATGACCATAGCATGGCTTCCAGGGCTCCCTGCCCTCTACGCCGATGGTCTCGCCCTGCTCCCTTGAAGTCCATGTCTTGAGGTTGGGTCCCTCGACTTTGGTGGGGTCTTTCTCTTTCTGCCCTTCAGGTGAGAATGTCCTATGCTCTGGGGGAAACTTTGGCCATGCAGAATGACTTGGGGGCACCTCTTGAGGTAGCATTTAAGGCTTAAGCTGCTGGAGGGTGGGACCTGTAAGTCAGTGAGGGCTGATTTAGCTGTGCAGACCATATCAGCAAAACCTTCAAAAGCTCATCTCTCCTACGTCTGCCTAAAGTTAACCTGTTCACCAGCTACTTCCCTTCCTCTGCTCCTCAAAGGTGAAAATCATACAATTATGCAAGTCCTGGTCCCTCAATGCCCCAAATCCTATTCCTTACTCATCAAGGGTTTGACTTCCTCTCTGGGCATCCCCTCAGTGGAAGCCAGTTAAGTGCCTTTCAGCAGTCATTGCTTTCCTCCTCCTGCCTTGAGTGGTGGGCCTCCTTCATGGGAAACCTCCTTTAGCTGCAGAGATTCCCTCACAGCACCCCCATGATATTCCCATTAGAGGGATAGAGTGAGAGCCCTTCCTCTAACATTTGCCTCTTAAATTGAGTCTCTAAATTGCAACAGCTAAGCTATCATTAATTTTAACCCTAGCTTGGAGGGGAGGCATCCAAGGCCTTGGATCCACAGAGGTTTCCTCCTCATAATTTTTTTCTCTCCTCTATGCCAAAGGACATAAAGGTTTACTAGTCTGCATAAAAGGTGGTCCATAAGGTAGTAGAACTATATTAGTATAACATTTATCTTAGTAGGTTTCCACTGTGAGTTTGGGTTGGATGGCAGCCTTCTTATCCATTCTGCCATTCCCTCTCTCCTTATGGTAGTCATGCTTCTGTCTCATATCAGCTATCGATTACTGTCAGTCATTGCTCAATTCAGTGTCTGTCTGTTATCAGCCATCACTAGTTGCTTTTGGTCTGTCCTCACTCAGTCTCTGTGTTCACCATCTGCTGTGCAATATTTTGGGCTCCTTTCTAAGCTATCTTTAGTCTAAAAGAATTATGTTCCTGCAGCACTTCTAGGTTTGGGACCCTCCTAATGAGGGTTCCTTTGCCTTCTCAGTACCCAAACAGTGTGGTAGTTCCCCATGGGACAGAGAGAGCAAATGGCCAAAGTATCCACCTATGACAGTCAACAACACATTCATTCAAATACCTTCAGACTATTAGGCATAACTCCTCTTTAAGTTGCATATGCCCATTGAATTCAATGGCTATTCCTGCAGTTTAGTAGTGGGATCTGAGAGCCACATCCCCCTTCATAAGCTATTTTAACCTGCTTCCCCCAGCCTCTCTCAGAAGCACTGTTTCTTTGCCTTGCCATCCTCCTCCTGGTGTCAGCGTGGCTCAGTTGGTAGCACATCCGCCTCTGGACCAGAAGGTCGTGGGTTCTTGTCCCACACAGGGATTGGACTTGCACCTAAAAATCACTGGCATCCGAGTGCAGTATTGCGGGGTGCTGTACTGCTGGGGTGTGCCATTCTTTGGATGAGACATTAAACCGAGGTCCCTTCTGCCCATCTTGATGTTGTCCTGGTGGGTGTCCAGGTGGAAGTAAAAGAACCCAGGGCACTCTTTGCAAAGAGTAGGGAACATTCCCGGTGTCCTGGCCAACATTCCCTTTCCCATAAACCAGTTCATGTAATTATCCAGGCTGTGTGTGGGTGATGATGTGCAATATGGCTGCCACCACACATTCAGTCACTTCACTACCAGTCTAGCATTGCTTGTAAAGCGCTTTGTATGTATGAAAAGCACTATATAAATGCTGACTCTTCTTCTTCCTCTCCTCCTCTAGTGGTGTGCCTCTCTCTTTGGGGCTCCTTCCTAAGGTAACTTTAGCCTATAGAAATTATGTTCCATGGAACCGCTAGGGGTGGAACCTTCCTTAAGAGGGTTCTTTTTCCTTCGTGGTACCCTGACAGGGTGGTAATTCCCCATAGGACAGAGAGTGTGAGTGGCCAAAGTATCCACATATGACAGTCAACAACACATTCATTCAGATCTGTTCAGAGTATCAACAACATTATTTATTTATTATTTATTTGTACATCAGTTTACAACCTTTGAGCCAGAGGCTCATTTCCAAAAGTACCTTGTCACACTGAGGACACACAGAACAGACTTTTTTGGTTACAGCATACGAGTCACATAACTTAGCAAGCACAAGTGGTTACATAAATTTATACAGTTATACAGTTTTGCTACAATGATACAGTCTCACATAAAACAGCTGGATAATAACAGTGGCAATAGGTAATAGGGTGAGGTTGTGTCTGGTGAGGAATAATGCCACCCAGTGAGTGTTGTCAGGTACGAAGTGAACTATGCCTCATTCAAAGACAGGAGCAGCTGCGGGTATTAAATAGATGGCTCTGAAGTGCAGTTTTGAAGTTGGAGATAGTGGGGGCATCAGAGATGGGGGCAGGGAGCGAGTTATACCATGATGGAGCTCTGTAGTAGAAGGACCTCTGTCCATGGGTGGTCCTGCATCTTGGGACCAATAGATTGGTCTTGTAGGAGGTTCGAGTAGTGACCAAGGGTTGGGTTTGGTGGATGGAGGCTGACATCCCGGAAGGGGATAGCCTGAGAAGAGTTTTTTTTTGTAAGGAGGCAGGTTTGGTAGCCTAGCCATTCATCTAGATTAAGCAGTTTTGCCTTGTCATAGAGTTGACACGTATGAGTGAGCCTGGGGCATCAGTAATCAGCCTGCAGGCCTTATTCAGGGTGAGGTGAATTTTATTGAGGGCGGTAGTATCAGCAGCACTGTATACTGGCAGGTCATAGTCAATAAGGGACAGTATTGAGGATGTAACCGCTAGTCAGAGGGTATCGGGGGGAGGCAGTTTTTATAACGGTAGAGGATGCCAAGCCGTACATTAGTGGTGGATGCAAGTGCATCAATGTGGGTGTGGTAGGTGAGGGCTGAGTCGAAAGAAACCCCAAGGTACTTATATGAGTGGACTTGTTCAAGTGGTTGTTTGGTGCTAGGGAGGATATGGAGTGGGAAATTGCCGGCTTTGTTTTGGGGGTGGGCAAAAAGCATTGCTTTGTTTTTTTTGAGATTAATGACGAGTCTGTGCTCTTTAAACCAGGTTTCAGCATCATTATAGGACTGTTGTAGGGTGTCCTGGAGGGAGATGGGATTACGGTGGGTGGCAAAAATGACAGCATCATCTGCATATAGAAGAATTTTTCCACTGCATGCACTGTGCAGGGTGTTTAGGTAACGTGAGAAGAATAGGGGTCCCAGGATGGAGCCCTGAGGGGCCCCTGAGCAGTTGGGATGAGTTTTGGATAGTGTCCCATTGATTTTGACACATTGGGAGCGATCAGATAGGTAGCTAGTGCACCAGGCGACAGGCCCAGCAGAGAAGCCAGTGTGGCAGACAGCATCCAGCAGAAGAGGGTGGGAGACAGTGTCAAAAGCCTTTGAGAGGTCAACGAACACTGTACCAGCTAGGGAGCCAGAGTCCAGGGAGGAGTGTAGGAAATTTGAGAACTCAACTAGTGCAGTGCCGGTACTGTGACCAGCACAGAAACCGTGCTGTTCTGGGTATAGGGTGTTGTGTTTGGTCAGGTATTCAGTGATTTGAATGGGCACTAGTTTTTCTAGGGCTTTGGAGAGGGGAGGGAGGATGGAGATAGGTCGGTAGTTCCCAGCGGAGGACCTGTCACCTCCTTTGAGTATGGGTGTGACTATGGCTGTTTTTCATGCAGTGGGGAATTGACCCAGGCAGAGGGATCAGTTTAGAAGGCTGGTTTGTGGGGCAAGGACTTCATCCAGCACCAGCTGGAGAATGCTGGGGTCCAGGGAGTCACTGCCGGGACTATTGCTCTTTAAAGCTTTGATCAGATGGGGTCTGGCTTCCTGGGCAGATGCCCTACGTAGGTGGAAACTTGGGTGTTGGAGGACTGGGGCAGGTAGGGAGGGGGGAGGGTCAAAGAAATTACTGGGGAGGACTGAGCTAAGGTCAGTAAAAGATGGATTAAAGTAGTTGGCTATGCAGGCAGGGTCAGTGGAGGTAGAGCCATCAGTAGTGATCTGGGATGGGGAAGGGGAGCGTGCTTTCCCATTTAATTGTTTAACATTGTCCCAGAAAGTCCGGGCATGCCCCCAGGAGGAGGTGAGGGTGGCCTGGTAATGGTCGGCCTTGGCTTTACGGATGGCCCATGTGCACTTGTTCCATGCAGCATTATAGGCCTGTCTATCAGCCATCTGGCCTGTTTCAGTTGCAAGGTGCCACAAGTTATCCCTAAGTCTGAGCATTTGAAGTACGGCAGGGGTGACCCAGGGTGCATTATGTTTTTTGGATCGGACTCCCGTGAGGGGTGCAAAGAGGTCACAGGCTTTGTTAAAGGTTTGGGAGAAAAAGGCAAGGGCAGTGTCTATGTCAGGAGCGTGGTGAAGGAGGGACCAATTTATCTGGGCAAGAAATTGGTTAAGGTTTTTCAGCCCACCTGGTCTGAGGCGCTGGCGGAGTGTGGTCTGGGCTGTGAGTTGGGGAGTGGGGGCTGGAAGGAATAGGATAGGGAGTGGTCACAAGGAGTCTGGAGGACCTGGATGTCATGTATTGTTTTTGGGTGGTTGGTGATAATTATGTCTAGAAGGGTGCTGGTTCCTTTCTTAGGGTTTACTCTAGTGGGTTGGAAAATGAGTTGTGTCAGGTCTAGGGCTGCAAAAGAATCTCGGGTAGTGGAGGAGGAGGCACTGAGCCAGTTCACGTTTAGGTCCCCCACTAGGATTTGTTCTGCCTTGTGATGGAGGGTGGCAAGATAATCTGTTAAGGATATCAGTGCTGGGTTCTGGTTCTTTGGGGGAATGTAGACAGCAGTGAGATATAGGGGGCCCCTGGAGGGGTCAGGAGTAAGTTTGAGGGTAAGGGCCTGTGTCCCGCTTACAAGAGCAGGAGCAGGGAGTGCTTGTCCAGTGAGTGTGTCCCTGGTATAGATTGCACAGCCACCCCCGCGTTTGCCTACTCAGTCCTCCCGGCATAGGCTATAGCTTCAGAGGGAGACAAAAGAGTCAGGGGTGGACTTGACAGCCAGGTTTCAACCAGGGCTATGACATCTGGTTTATGCAGCAAGACCCAACATTGCAGGGCATCACATTTTTTCAATAGGTTGCATATATTCATGGAGGCTATGCGGAGACCAGTGGACCCAGCTGGTGGGCTAGTATGGGCAGGGCCTGGGTTAGGATGTATATTGCCTGACAGGAGTAATAGGAAGACCAAGGCTCTGACCAGGGGGCGGTAGTGTGTAAGCTTCTGAGGGCTATGTTGGGATGGGAAAGAGGCCATAAGGGAACAAGGGATGGGCAGGGTTTGGCAGGTCGGGAGGGTGAGAATGATTAGCCACCAAAGGGAGCCAGGCTAGGCAGTTGGGAGGTATCCAGGGGGTGGGTGCTACGGGCCAGGGCACATGGTCAGTGTAGGGTGGGATCGGACAATGTCAGGGGGAATTGTGGGTGCTGGTACAAGTGTGCCAGGGGAGATGCCTGGCTGATGGGATGTGGGTACTAGCATGTAGATGAGGGGGAGACATTTGAGGAGGAGGTGGACAAACATAGTGCCTGAGGTAGCAGCAGGGCAGAAAGGTAGAAGTATCTTGGCTGCCCTCAGAAAGCGTAGGTACCACTTTGGAGTAGTGGTAGTGTCACAGACTCTAGTGGACAGGGTACAAGGTTTGAGACTCTGGCAGGGCAGGGCAGGGCAGCTGGAATGGGACCTGGGTGAGAGCAGGGATCCAGGTTCTGGAGGGCTCAAAGCAGGCTGGGTTTGGGCCAAAAAACAGGGTGGAAATAGCGACTCCTAGTGGCACTGGGGATTAATGGCACTCTGGGTGTTGGTTAGGTGGTGGGGCAAGGGGTCAGAAAGTAGAGCTAGCTAAGAGGCTGGATGTGGGGGTGAGGTGTGGGCAGAGGCAGAGGTGAAATAGTAGGGGAGAGAAGTAGCACAGGTAGGTAGAGGGGTTCCAGGAATTAGGGGGAGGAGGAAGTCAGGTAGACAGCCTGAGGTGAAAATCTGAGGGTCCCTCTAGTGGCTGGCAGGTATAACCTGCAAATGGAAAAGTGGGGACTTAATAAAATGACATACAGGATATGATGTCATAGGGGAGTGCCTATATAGGAAATGCTGAGGGTGGGTGGGTGGCGAGGTGCGCGTGTCGATGGGCTAACCCCACTTGCAAGTGTAGTGCAGCAGGAGGTAGTGTAAGCATAACTCTTCACTAAGTTGCATATGCCCGCTGAACAATTTGGCATGAGATATGGAATGTGATCATTTGAGTATTGAGAAAATAGCCAAATGCCAGAGAAAGCAACCATGTGATAGTTGTGGTCCTGCAGCTCGAGGCACACCTCACACCTCACAGCCTTTGACATCTATGAGCCTTTCCAGTCCAGTTTCAGAACTAGGCATAGCACAGAGACAGCACTAGTTTGGTGCAAAATGATCTCCTCAGAGCAAGAGATAGTGGAGAATGGTCAGTTCTCATCCTCCTAGATCTCTCATCAGTGTTTGACACCATGGACCACATTGTGCTATTGGAATGCCTTAGAGTATATGGTGGACTCACTGGAACAGTCATCAAATGGTTTGAGTCCTATCTTTCTGACAGGAGGCAATGAGTGGTGATGGGGAATTTCTCCTCCTTCTCAAATCTCCTGCTGTGTGGAGTGCCTCAAGGACTTATCCTCTCGCTGATGGTGTTCGTAGTGTACATGCTGCCCATGGGAGAGCTCATTAGACAACACAGTCTGGGTTTTCAGTGCTATGCAGATGATAACCTGTATATGTCATTTGCCCCTGGTGCTGAAGGTGCCATTGAAGTGCTTAATAAATGTCTGGCTGATATTCAGCACTGGATGTCCTCAAACTGGCTGATGCTGAACCCTAACAAGAGAGAGGCGCTAGTGATTGAACCTGGTCGATGGTGTGATGGGGATGCCTACGGAGTGGCAACCAGATTGGTCCTGGGGTCCACTTGGTTGATGGCTTCCCCCAGGGTGAGAAATCTGGGTGTTATCCTTGATGACAGGCTGATCCTGGAAGCCCAGGTGTCATCTGTTGTCAAAAGTGGGTTCTACCATTTAAGGAATGTCTCCCAAATTAAAACCCTAATTCTGCCAGAAGACTTGTATCACTGGTACATGCCTTTGTGACCTCCAGACTGGACTACTGTAACACTCTGGACTTCAGGGTCAATGGAGGGATCCTCTCCCAACTGCAGCTAGTGCAGAACATGGTGACCAGGCTGCTGATGGGCCTTCCAAGGTCCTGCCATGTGACCTCAGTCCTGCATGATCTGCACTGGCTGCCTGTCAAGTGGAGGATCATCTTCAAGGTGGGCTTGCTCACCTATAAGGTCCTATATGGCCTGGGCCCTGGTTACCTTTCTGACCTTACTCCTGCCACCCTGGTTCATTCCCTCCACTCCTCCACCAAGGACCTCCTGGCAGTTCCGAGGGCCAGGCAGAAAACCTCAGGAGATCACTCCTTCAAGGTGGCCAGTCTGGTCCTCTGGAACTCACTGCCAAAATCCTTGAGGGAGGCCTCAACAGTGGAGGCATTTAAGGGGGGGGGGGGCTGAAGACCTACCTCTTTAACAAGGCATTCTCTGATAGTTTTTAAATCTGATTTTAGATAAGCTATTGTTTTACTGATGAAATTGTGTTGCTGATGCTGCCTTAACCTTACTTTTATCTGTAATGGTGCCCAGAGCCTCTGGGGTTGGGCACCAAAATATGAATAAAGCCTTACTTACCTACTTACTTGACATGCATCTTATTTTATTCTACACATCCAACCCTGGGTGCCTTTCTGGCTCCATCTACACTGACAGAGAGAAGATCCGTGGGTGCAAGCTTCTTCAAATGGTGACAGATGCCCAACAGTGAAAAGAGGCCCAAAAGAAAGTTAAAGAGATATGGCAGCAGTGCCAACAAATCCTACAACAGCTTTGAGGAAATACATATCAATAAACTCAAAGACAACCAGGGCAAACTTTAGAGGATATGTGTCAACAGATTGTTCAAAATCAAGAATGCAAATAAAAAAACTACAGACAAGCATTTAAGATAGGTTTGTCAGTTTAGTCAGCAGTACCAAAGCAGCTTTAGAATGAGATGCATCAGCAGAGTCAACAGACCTGAAAGAAAATGTACAGTTTCAATAGAGAACTCACCAGCAGCATCAGCTGATTCAAAACACCAAAAAATGTGAATATGCATTTTGAAACAAGTTAGAAGAAAAACTAAAATAACCTGGTGAAGTCCAACAGCAGCTGATCTGTAAAGGAGACAGCTCTTAAAATGAAAATGTTAATTAACAATAGTCTAAAAAGATCATCCCAGTGCAGTAAAGTGTATGGGAAGGGAAACAGGATGTTAGGATGCATAAGAAGGGGCTTCACCAGTTGTAGAAGGGAGGTAATACTGCCATGGAACAGGTCAGCTAGTTTGACCATACATAAAGTATTGTGTGCAGCCCCTGAGCACACATCTGAAGAAGGACAGAGGTAAGATGAAAACCATAAATAGAAGGGCAACAAAAATTATCCAGGTGCAGCAGGGTAGATCCCAAGAGAAGAGATTGGAGAGTCTCACCATTTACTTTCTGAGGGATAAAAAGGGAGATGGGATACTGTTTAACATAGAAACATCAAAATACATACATGGGTACAGTAGGGTGTACACCACAGAGTTGTTCATGATAAGGAACAGTTTATCCACCAGGGGCTCAGTTTCAAGCTGGAAGGTAAGACATTTAAAAAGGATATTAAGAAGTATTTTTTCATAGAGCAGGTGGAGGATGGGTGGACTAGTCTACCAAGCAATGGGGTCAATGCAGGGACTAAAGCTGTGTTCAAAACACAATATGACATCTTTTTGGGGGTTGTTAGGAAGTAAAGCATCACAGGGCATCAGTACAGGCTCGATGGCTATATGTTTTTTTCTTGCTTTATCCTTCTATGTTTCAATCAGGCAAAAGTAGAGGGAAACATGACATAAGACGTGAAGTTGGTTAAAGAATCAGTGAAGAAAATAGATGAAAATGTCCAGCAAAACATGAAAATGACCTACGGAGCAGCGCACAATGTTAAAAAGAATGAAGATCAACAGTAAGTGAGCACATTTAAAGTAGCAGAGCATTATAGCAGGGAAATTTTTGACCTATACGTGATTCTATTTTAAATTGCTCCTTATCTACAGACGTGTAATATCCCCCCCCATTTTGAGTCTGCTTTATCATTTTTTTACAATTCGATCAATAAAAGGTGAATTCTTTAATATGACTCAGACCACATTTTTAGCAATATTCTCTGTTGTTTCTGAACACCCATAGTTTAAGATCACTTTTCAGAGCTAGCCCAGTGGTATAGAGGGTTGAGGCATCTACCACCTTATCTCATACCACACTGGTGACCCAAGGTTGGGAGCAAGCTCAGGTTGCCAAGGGTTAGCCAGTGAGGGAGGGGGAGGATTGAGCATCCAAAGGACAGCTCTCCTTTCTCGGTTGGGGTGGGTTGTGGTTCCTGGCAACTCCCAGCAGAGGCTGGAGGTGCAACATTTTGGGGCCACATTAGGATGGGGAGGAGGTGATGGCAATGTCCATGGGTTGGGAGCAGGAGTGTAGCCATCTCACACTGGATGTCATTGCATGGCCGCACCTCCGGGGAAATGTCATAATCATGCTCATGAAAAAGAAAACCCCCATGCTCTGGGAAGACAACAATGCACTGCGGCCCCACTCCCACCTTTGGATCCTGCCCACAAGAGTCCTCAATACCCTCTGACCCTCACCCTGTGTGCAGTACAACTAGATTGAAGGAGTATCATGCAGTGGAGGTGGCCCTGCCCTGGGGGGTGCAAGCCAGGGGACTGACTGCAGATAAGGCTTGGAGTGGTTCAGAGTACCGGGGGAGAGGACTCAAGATAGGAGGAACTCAGGCCAGGCTGGAGACATCGGGCAACATCCCAGGGAGGTCCCAGAGTATGGCAACTGGAGGGAAAAAGAGTGTAACAAATAAAATCACTTTTCATGTGGGTGTAATGAACTAGCAGATAGCAGATACTACTCTCTGACTTTACGGGACAACGTATACACAAGCAGCTGGGAATACTGAATAAAATGTGGTCCGAGACTCATTAAAAAGGCACTCCTTTTATTATTTCAAATGTGAAAAAAGTGCTCAAGAGGACTCAAAATTTGCAGTTCACAAGGTCAAGGAAGATATTCAGTCAGAGGAGAACACAGAAAAAGGCTCAGTCCACAATGTCATGGAAGAACAATAAGATTTATACATAGTACAGGAACACATTTCTGTGTCAAGGGAAATAACCAGCAAGAGGTTCATTTAAAAGTTGGTAACTGAGAAAGGCACTCTGGACCATGGCTCATTGCCAGGTATAACCCAGAGGAGGAAGAGATACAAGGGAGAAAACTTGGGAAGTAATCTGTAAATACAGTGTACCAGAAAGGAATTAAATAAGTCACATAAGCCAGAAATCTCCTACAGGTTAAAATATAAAGTAACCCACAAAAAGGTGCAGTTGGCTGACAAAAGTTGGGAGAGGGACAGATTGAGGGGGAGCCACTTGGCAGATAGAGAGCACTAACAAAAAAATGGCAGAAGAGGAGGGAAAGAAGGAAAGACTGCATTAAATGCTTCCAACAGGTGAAAGAATTTGGTAGAGTAAATATAATTTTGCAATGTGAGTTGCACAAAGAGTTGTCTTAGCTTTAGAAAAAGTTTCCAGACTTTTATGTTTCATCATCATCATCATCCATTGAGTAATGCATACATTTAAGAAGAAGCGAGTGATGGCAGATTCTACCTGGTGAATTTAGATCATACATAATGAGGATTATGTTGGAACATCAGTATTTTAATCCAGTCTGTTACAAAGACAACTGCAAGATGACTGAGGAAAGTGCCCATCACACAATGACCAAACTCCCTGAAAGGAATACCAGAGTTACTAAGAGACAAAAGCTCCTCTGAATAGATGGAATAATCATCCAGAATCATAATTTCTGTAGATAATGTTAATGGATCAGTTGATGCCATCCTCAGCAAGTTTTCCTTGAAGCTCAACTCCCTCTGCTCACTCACAGCACCTTTTCTTATCTTATGGCATTCAGCCTAGTTCCTATCCTGGTTATAGTATGGAGAGTGCAATTCTCTGAGTGATAGATGAACATCTGCTTTCTAATGAGCAGGGTTGTCTCTGTCTTCTTATCCTCCTTAAACTCAGCACTGCATTTGGCACTATCAACCATTGTATCCTTCTTGATTGCCTTGAACCTTTTTTTCATGGCTCTGTGTACCTTCTTGGCCTGCATCCATTCTTAACTGACCAGGTAAATCCATTCTTAACTGACCAGGTAAACCTTTGTTATCTCTGGTGGTGGAGTCCCTTGAACATTTTTTCAGTGGTTTGGGTGCCAGAGACTAGGTAAGTGTTCAAATTCACAGTGAAAGTCAAACGAGAATACTGACCATTCACAAAAATTTATTGTTTTTTGGATGAAACATGACAGCAAGAAAAAAGCAGCTTTTCTTGATTATAGTATAGTATATGGTTTGGACTTAATGTCTTATTGAGTATGGAAATTCGATGAATAAAAGGTGAATTCTTTAATATGACTCAGACCACATTTTTAGCAATATTCTCTGTTGTTTCTGAACACCCATAATTTAAGATCACTTTTCAGGAAAGCATCTCCTTCAACAACGTTGTGCACGTTCAGAGTTGTTCTACACATTCTAAAAATGTTGTTCTGCAAATTGCAGCATTACCTTACCTGTGTTTTCCATTCCCCCTTGCGTTGTCTCTCACCACTTTCATTTTCTAAGCAGTGCTTCACTCACTTACACAAGGGTAAACACCTTTAAAAATAAGGCCAACTGTTTTTTTTTTTTTTTAACTTCAACCTTTATTCAAAAAGTTCATCAAGACAAGAACAGTACAAGCTATATAGCAATTTGAGGTTTAGCTTCTAAATTGGATAATAATTAATATACAAGTCTAGTATCTTATTTTACATTGAATATATTCTAATTTAATGTCCATTTGTTTTTTGTCTTTACAGCTTCAAAGCCTTTGTGGTGTCTGGCTTTAGTCCTGGAGAGGTCCACACGACTTTGTATATAGGTGTCTGACGAAACTTAATGTTCCTTAAGCAAATATAACTCAATTTCATTTCATTCTTCTCTAGTCTTATGTAACCTCAGTTTTCAACTTATTTATAGAAAGTCTCCATAAAATATAAAGTCATATTTAGACCAAAGACTGATCACTGTTATCCTTGTTCTTGAATAAAGAAGCCAATAAAAAAAAGAGAAATATAATCATCTCTTGTGTCTGTTTTTCTTCTACATTCCATTACAGACTTAATACAATTATTATTTGTTACATTCATATCTTCCTTTTTTTCCTTATTAAGAAGTTATCAACAAAAAAAAAATAATACTTTTTCAGCCCTCAGTTAATCTAACCTTAAGGTTGCCAAGCTTTCAGCCATACTAAGTTTCTGTACTATGCAGCCTTCCTATCTGGTCAGACAGTATCCTTACAGTGGGATTTCCCCTTTCTCCAATTCTTCTCAGTGCTCTCACAAGCCCTCCCCTTCATTATAAGGCTTTATAAATTGAATCTCTGTTGGTCTCTATTTTTGCAGTATCTGCTCCAAAACAGGTTGTCCCTCCTTTTCCTCCTAGTGATGGAAAAAGGGTAGCCATCTGGCATTATATTTATCTGTGGCCAGTCTCAGTCTGGCTGTAAGGGCCTCCATTTCTTTAATTTGGTTAATATTTTGATACCAGTTAGAGATCTGTGAGGGATCTCCCTTTAACCAATTCTGTGTGATAGATTTCAGGGTCGCCACTGTAAGGATATTGAACAGATATTTAGTAGTTTGTGTTTTAGCCTTTTGTGGGGGGGCTACAAGTACCAGGTTTTCAAACTCCAGGGGGGTAGTCAAAGTTAATATTCTTATTATTAAGGCCGTTATTTCTGCCCAGAAGTGCCCAATTTTGGGACATTCCCAAAAAATGTGATAAAGTGAGCCCGGGGACCCGCATTGTCTCCAACATTTATTTGTTGTGGAGGTGGCATAATGGTACGTTACAGTAGGGGTTCTAAAAAAAGAATGTTTATTTTCCATCTAAATTCCCTCCATGAGGGAGAATTAGTAGTTTTATGAGTGCCCTCCCATATAGCCTGCCAAGTGCTCTCTGCAATCTGAATGTTCACGTCCATATTCCATCGATCCACCACATTTTGTATGGCTAAAGTTCCCCTGTCTTGCATCATAACGTTGTAAATGTAAGAGATGTAGGATTTTGTATCCCTCATTGCACTTTTTTGGTAGATAAGCAAGATGGGGGCTGCCGGGTTCTGTGTGAGTTCTGTTAGTCCTATGATGTTTGTAATATAGTGAATACATTGACAGAGCCTAAAGCTGTCTGTCTTTGGCAAATTAAACGCTGATTGAATTTGGGTATAAGATTTTAGACATTCCCCCTCTACTAACTGCTGGGGATATTTTAGACCTAGTAATGCCCACCGATGAAAGATCTGATCCCCACTTCTGGCTGGGAATCCAGGCAGATGTTCCAAGGGGAGATATTTCCAGACTGGGTGGGTTATCTCCCACATCTGTCTGGCTTTAAGCCAAAATACTAAGGTGTGTCTGGTTAATTTGTTTGTGATTTTCTTTAGATCCCTGGGGGAATTCTCCAGGGTACTATCCTAAGGGGTAGGAAACTACATTCTCTTTCCTCTATCTTCAGCCACCTGTGTCCTTTCCACGGGGTCAGCATTTTAATCACCGGTAGCAATTGCTCCGCCATGTAATATTTTGTAAAATCCAGGAGTCCCATGCCTCGCTTAGCCTTTTCCTCTGTTAGAACCACCCACTGAACTCTTGGCTTTTTCCCAGCCCAGATAAAGTCTGGTAATTTCTTTTTTATGTTTTTCCAATCTTTTGGGGGGATCGGGATGGGGAGGGTTGTAAAAAGAAAAAGAAATCAAGGTAGAATGTTCATTTTAACTGTTTCCAGTCAGTTACTAAATGTGAGAGGAAGCAGATTCCATCTATGCAGATTCACGTTTACATGTTGTCTGAGGGTTCCATAATTATATTGGTACAGTGCGGTGAGCTGTAGGGGGATCTGAATTCCCAAATATCGTACTTTGGTTTCCATCCATTTAAAAGGAATCATGTTCATTAAAGCTTGGTCCCTGTTGCCAGCTATTAACAGCACTTCTGATTTTGCCATGTTTACTTTAAATCCTGAGATTTCTCCTAAATCTTTAAGTAGCCTCAGTAATTTGGGGATGGTCGAGTGGGGGTTGCTCATATCAATCAGGGTATCATCGGCATATAAGGAGATCTTATGGACTGTATGTTGTATTGTTATGCCCTCTATATCTTCCTGCTGCTGTATGGCCTGGGCCAATGGCTCCATACTGATTGCAAACACTAGTGGAGACAGAGGACATCCCTGTCTTGTCCCCCTAGAAATCTTGAAGCGTGAAGATAAAGTTTCTTTCACCCTCACTCTGGTCTAAGGAAGTTGGTAACAAAGTTTAATCCAATTTAGGAAATTCCCTTTGAACCCCATTCTCTCTAGGACCTGGAAAGGTACCCCCAGTTCAGCCTATCAAAGGCTTTTTCTGTATCCAGAAAAGTGGCCAGAGCGGGGTGTTGGATGGATTTCTTCCCATGTAATATATTTAAAAGCCTTCTAATGTTATCGGCTAAATGGTGGTGAGGGATAAATCCCATTTGATCAGGATGGATTAGTAATTCAATATGTTTTTGAAGCCAGATTAAAAGTATTTTAGTAAAAATGTTTTGATCCTGATTAAGTAAGGCTATAGGTCTAAAAGACTCACATTTAGTTTTATCCTTCCCCGGTTTGGGTATTACTGTTATGATCAATTGTGACCAGCTTTCTGGCAGTCTGCCCTCCTCAATTCCCTGATTAAAAACCTCTACTAAAAGGGGTGCCAATGATGGACCCAGTGCTTTGTAAACTTCTCCGCTGAACCCATCCGGGCCGGGAGTCATCCCTGTCGGTAAGTGTTTGATAACCTCAAGCATTTCTTCCACCGATATGGGTCTGTTCAGTTCATTTTGTACCAATTCTGGTATTCGGGGTAGTTTGATAGTGTCCAGGAAGATTTTGGTTTTGTTCTGAGTAAAGCTTAGTTCTTCATTTTCTTAGTATTGGGCTCGGTAGTACTTTTGGAACTGGAATGATATTTCTATGGGCGAGTCCCATTTCTAGTTTGGGTTTCCATTTTCTGCAATATATGGGATGTATCGTTCTGCTTGGGCTTTTCTAAGCCTAAATGCCGATAATTTAGAGGCTCTACCCTGCGCTTCGTGGTATTTTTTGTTTGTGAACCTTAAATAACCCTCAATTTTTTTATTTTCAAATTCTTGTAGGGTGTCCCTAGCCTGCCTTAACTCTTTCTAACTCTTTTGATCCCCTGGATTGGCTTTGTGTTTTTGTTCTAAGATTGAAATCTCTGCTAGCAACCTATTTTGTGTCAAAGTGGAAAGCTTTTTTTGTGTGGAAGCAAAACTGATGATCTTTCCTCTGGTCACTGCTTTAAAGGTATCCCATTTTAGACTGGCTGGGGAGGCTGTAGGATTGTGTATTTCTGTAAATTCTTTTATATTTTGTTTTAACCGCTTCACAAATCCTGTATTACTCAGCAGAGAGACATTAAGTCTCCATAATGTTTGTTTATCTTGGGGTGGTAGGGATAACTGGATAGAAACTGGGGAGTGGTCTGACAGTGTTGTAGCATGGATACGGGAGTCTGCCACATTATGGAAGTTATTGAGCTGAGTAAAAATTAGGTCTATTCTAGAATAGGGTCTTTGTGCACTTGAATAAAGTGTGTAGTCCTTTTCTCTTGGGTGGTGTGCTCTCCACACGTCTATCAATCCCATTTCTTTTGTCAGGGAGGCCAGAACTCTGGTGGCTGTCTGACTTGTCTGTGACCTGCCTGAGGATCTATCTTTCTGGGGGTGTGGGACTACACTGAAGTCACCTCCCATTATTAACTGGCCCTGAGGCAGGAAAGCTACCTTCTGGAAGATTTTTCTAAAAATTCTCCCTGCTGAGTATTTGGAGCATAGACGTTAACAAAGTGAATTACCCTGCCCTGTGTGTGTGGGCTGTAACCTTACATATCTTCCCTGGAATGCCCCCTCCGTTGAGTCCACCACCAAGTTTAGGCCCCTCCGTATCAAGATTGCCACTTCCGCCCTTTTTACTTTGGGGTGAGATGTTGCCACTACTTGTTCTACCCATGCCCGTCTTAACTTCAAGTGCTTGGCCATCGAGAGATGTGTTTCCTGAAGGAAGGCTACATCCCCCCTAAGCCTCTTTAGTTCTTGCAATAATTGTGTTCACTTAATTGGTGAGTTAATTCCTTATACATTATAAGAACATATCTTTAGGGCTGCCATTATATCACTTTAAGTGAGTAAGTCTGAGATTTATAAGCTCTCTGTCATTGTTTCAGACTTACTGCATTATCTTCATTATAATGTTTTTTTATTATCCTCCAGATGGGAGGTAAACTCCTATGTGTAAAGTAGGCATCAGCTTGGCTATTAATAAGTTCCACTCAGCTAATCAAAACTTTTCTTTTAAAAAAATACATTTACAGATTACTTCAAAATCAAACAAACCCTTAACTAGGGGTAACTATAACCAGAACTTTTTGTAACAAATACAGTTAGGAACAATGAGGGAATAGGCCAGCAACCCCTCAGAACTAACCCCGAACCTGCCTCAACCCTCACAGCTAATTAGCTGTTTAAGGCCCTGAGATGAGGAAACAATTCCCCATCTCCCGAAACCTTTTTTAGTATGTACTTCCAAGGTAAGATCCCAACCCTTCCCCTATCCTCTAGAATGAGGATCGGCTGAGTCCACACTTAGTGTGTAGTGTCTCAAACACTATATGTCTCTATATTAGAGACTAGGAGCTAAGACGATTAATGCTCCTACCAATTTGAAACATCACCGAGATAGAGAAAGTTGATTGCCAACTGACATCCATCTGATCTCAATTCTGTCTATGAATTTGGTTCTATTTCTCCTCCCCCCCCTCACCTTTAAGCACCCTGTGATCAAACTTTAAAGTAACAATGGAGGACTGCAGATCTATGTCTTTACTATACCTCTTTCTCAGGTAGTTGCCTCTTTGCATCCTGTTTCCCGCTCTTTTCTTTTCCCCCTTCTTGTTATACACCTTCTTTATACAATATCAGGCCTCATTTTGGAAAACACGAGAGTTAAAGTCTCCCCTGTTCCCAAACACAAGCCTTTTATTCTGCCGTAACACATACTGAATTAGAGTTGAACTGGTCTTCCCTCTCTCTCTCTCTCCCGCCCCCACCTCTCAGCTTGAACATGCTTTCCAAATTGTCTCTTTTTGTACCCAGAGGCTGATTTGAATGCACTCCATTCAGGGAGACTTAATTTGAACCTCATTTAGTGCCCATGATCCGAGATCCCCTTCCCCCTCATCCCAACAGGCTTGAAGGGTTTTCCCATTACCGGACACCTGTTTAAAAAAATCTTAGTGCTGTCAGATCGTAGCCTGAGGCCCTAAGCCTGAAGGGATGAGTCAGATTGGGCCCCCAGGCCACATTCGCAACCAATTACGCACTAATGTACTGGAATATTAGGGGGGGTGAAGGCTGTCCCACATTTAATAACCGTAAGTTAACCACAGTTGTTCTCTGTGCTTACAGCTTTTTCAGTGAACTTATCTGTTTGGGAACAGTTCAGGGGGTTAGAGTTCACTCTCAATAGTTTTGTACCCTGGTCTTCATTTGATTGAGCTGGTTCAGCGGTGCGGAGATTCTCTTAGTGATGATCCCAGCGTGGTTGAAGTTGTCATATTCTTTGCTTGGAACATTAATTTAGCCGCGTCTCTGGCTAAGTTTTTCAGTTATGCTCCTGGGAACGTTCGTTTTTGTGCCTTGCTTCCTACTTGCCAAACTGATTTCAGAACGTTTTGTTCGAGTATCTCCATCTCTAGGTTCAGCAGAGAAATACCCCATTCCTTCAACTGGGGCATGGCTTCCAAGAGATTGGCATATATTTTAGGGCCTGAATCCAGTTGCAGCCTCAGTCTAGCTGGGAATAGGAGCTGGGCTTTGAGGCTTTTTTTTTCTCGAATTTCCTTTATGACTGATCATACCTTGAGCTTTTCATTCTGTAGCTCAGGCGAAAAGTCCTGTTAGAAAAAACAGAGCAGCCCTGATATTGTAGGTCCTTGTTTATCCATGCCCCTTGTAAGACCCATTCTTTGCTCTGGAATAGATGCATCCACACCACCCGGATCGGGGCCTAGCTGCTGGATTAATGGGCTTCGGCATCAGCAATCTATGGGCTCTGTCCATTGTTAAATCCATGTCTGAGGGGAAGGAGAGTATAGAACAGATTAACTGCTGGACAAAGTTGATGGAGGTAGCAAATCCCTCTTCAGCACCTTCCGGAATTCCGTGAATACGGAAATTGTTCCTGCGAGACTGGTTCTCCATCTCCTCTAGCATAGCATGTGTCTCCCTCTCATGTTGTAGTAAAAATAGCATCACTCTGCATTCTGTGTCTTGGTTATCTGAGACTTCTGAGATTTTGGTCGAATTATCTGTAATCCGCTGATCCATGCTGTTAACATCCTGCCGTAGGTCGGCAATGGAAGACTCTATTTTAAGTACTGATGACAGGATCTGTTGGAAGTTTTTTCTAATTTTCTTGATCCTATGAACCCCTCATCTTCTAAATTAGCTGAGGATTCTGACACTGTGCAGTCTCGGCAGGCCCTGGATGTGAAGGCTTCCATCTCCTCATCCAATGTAAGCTGTTTTAATTTAGCTTGGGAGGCATTGTTTCTCTGTGATTTCAGCTTGTTTCCATTCACTGACATAGCATATGTTGTAGTATAGTCATTCTTCCTCCAAATCAATTATTTGGGGGGAGGATTTTGTCAGATTGATCAGATGGGTCTCGAAGCTCTCAGGCTAAGCTCCCATTCACTCCGTGACATCACTGGATGTCTTCTCCAACTGTTTTTTTTAATGGCTCTAACTTTCTCAGTAGCACTCCACTCACACACGCACTCACTCACTCACTCACTCACTCACTCACTCACACAAAGTTGCTTCCCCCTCATGCCCTCTCCTGCCACTTTTAATTTCTCAGCAGCACTGTACTTATTCACACACTGTTTAACAAATCTAACAAAATGTCAGAAACTATATACTGTAACAACTAGAATATGAGTGACCATACAAAACTTGCCCAATGTTTGAATCCTGAGGTTGAGATAGCAGCATGGACTTCGAGAGTGAAGCTCTCGAGGTATATATGCTGTTATCTCATTCCCTGGCCCATCAATGCAGTGGCAGCACTACCACTTGCAACACCAACATGGGTTCAGAAGTGAATTTGGGATATCAGAGTGCCAGCCAGAGGGAGAGGATGCTCAAGCATTTGGAGGCCTGCTCTTCTCCATTGGGGGGAGGTCTTGCAGAGCCTGGTGTTTGCCTGGCCACTAGTGAAAGCTATGGGAAAAGACGATTGGGACTGCCTAGAAGGTAAGGAGGAGGATGGCAGATGCTGATGTGTGGTGCATGGGAGCGTGTGGTACACATCATGATGTCATTGCTGCCATGCCACTCAAGGGGAAACCAGAAAAGGGAAAAACTACCGGCAACAGGATGGTACCAGGAAACCCACAGTCACTGCACCCAATTAGCTGGGCTTGCAAGACCAGGAACTAGATCTGGTTCCCAATGGGGGATTGCAGGGGGACCCCATTGACCTCACGGGGAGGCAAGCCCTGGGGGTAGACAGACTGGCAGGTAAGTCCTAGTGGACATTGGGGTGATGGAGCTGGGGTGTCCTGGCAAGTGGAGGCCATCCAGTAGGTGGGGGGAACAAAGAAATAAAAAAAATGATACACAGGATAATTCTGCATGGTCATACATGCACTATTCCTTATACTTGCATACCCAGTTGTCCTGGTTCCATTATTGTCGCTCCAGTTGCATTTTCTTTATTAAGTATCTGGTGATATATTTTTCACCACCACAAGGCCCATCTTCTATGAGGTTCACCAATGTTTTACTCTGGCCCACATTTCTTCTCTGTCAGTTGCACCCCTTAGTTACCTCATCACTAAGTTGAATGTTGCTATAATTTATATTCTGAGGAAATTCATTTTTACTCTTTCTTTCACTCTTCTGACTTATGAACACATGGACATACAAAAACAGGAAAGAAAGACAACCTGTGGTCCACCAAATTCATTCCCCTAGTAGTTTGCTAGATATAAACATTTATAGTATTCCTTTTTACTCTAAGGTCTTTTCTCTCCTTAATTTGAAAAAAATGGTTGTTTTAGATGATACTACTTTTGAGTGGAAGTGTATACAAATCCACCACTTTGTGAAAAATATTTCCTGACATAATTTCTGAGTCTTTTTCCCATAACTACTCAGTTATTTCCTGTTGTACTTATTGCTTGATAGTATCTAATAGCTTTATCTGATCAGATGAATTTATTCATTGAAACATAGAAAACTGCCAGCAGAAGAAGACCAAATATGGCCTATTCCTTTAACCACTTTGAAGATTATTATCCTTGCTTTTCTCTGTCTTTCTTTCTCAGGTGAGAACAACCCTGAGTCAGATAGTCTGTATTGTTTGAGCCTTCCATACCATCTCCTGTGATCTCTTTACAGCACATCTAAATTTTTTCTTTAGCATAATAACCAGAACTGTACGCTATACTATCACACTCCACAGTGAAGAGATCACGTGGATCTAACACAGGGTCCATAAGCTGGCTTGTAAATTAGGGGACAGGAGCTACAAGATGATATTGGATATATTTAAAATATTTACCCTAGAGAAGGAAAGTTGAGAGGGACATGATCATAGGTTTTTCATACTAAAGAAAATAGACAAGGTTGAGTGCAAAGAGGTTTGAACTTGTGGGTATAAGAAGAACTAGAGGAAACGCACTTAAACTGAGGGTTCAAGATACATTAAGGAATAAATCTAGGTGACAGATTTATGACTTGGATAAAATTAATATATTGTAAACCTATAGAATTAGAACAAATAAAACCCTGTCAGATCCAGTATTGCTACAACATGGGGTTCATCAAGGATCCCATTGTCCCCATTATTATTTGTCATCTATATTGAACTATTGGCAATAAGCATACGGGCAAGTAACTTGATAAGTGGGCTTCAGATTAAGGAAGTTCAATACAAAATTTCATTATATGTGAATGATATTCTGCTATTTATAAAAGATTAAAAAATGTCAGGAACACCACTCTGTCATATATTACAAAGGTTTGGACTTGTGTCAGGCTACAGGGTAAAGTGTTCAAAATCTGAGTACCTTATACAAAATGAATCAATAGTAAATTTGAAATCCAATCAGTTGCTAAAATAAATTGCAATAAAACAAGAACTAAAATATGTGGGTGTTATCATCTCTCTAGATATAAATAAGGTATACAATAACAACTATGCATTATTAATAGATAACATACAAAAGGATCTGATCATATGGATGAATCTGCCTTTAACAATGTTGGTCAGAATCAATACATTAAAAATGAATGTCTTGCCTAGATTTCTCTTCCTCTTCTAGACCCTCCCTATTATTTTGAATGGAAAAGTGGTTACACAAATAGATAAAATGTTTAGAACATTTATTTGGCAAGGTTGAAGATCCAGGGCCAAATTAGAAAAACTATACCATCCTTTAGAACAAGGAGGCCTAGGCCTTCCAAATTTATTTACAGCTGTATTACTATGCAGCTCAATTGGAACAAACAAAGGAATGGTTCATAGAACCAGTGGACATACACTAAATGTACAATCAAACAGGTGCCATATTGAAAAACACTTCACCCAGTTTTCTAACTTAACACACACTTTATACATTGATAGTGATAACATTAAATTATATCCTAACATATTAGCTGCAACTAGAAATACAGTAAAAATGTGGAAAACTGTCCAAAATATTATATATCATAGAAAACACGTATCAATATATTCCCCCGTGCAAGAAAACAACTATCTAAAATTTGCATATAAAAATAAAATAATTTATCATTGGAAATTGGAAATTGAGAGGACTCACTTATCTATTACAATGCTTAGAAAATGGACTGTTGAAATATTTCAATCATTTAAAAACAGAATATAATCTTCCAACAGGTAGCTACATGGCTTATTTGCAATTAAGGGACTACTTTAATAAATATATGAGTACGGGAGGAGATGTAATGGCAACCCCCCCTGGAGGAACTACTCAATAATAAAGATGAAAAAAAAAAGACATTGGCATTAATATACGACATTTTACTTGAGACAACAAAACCTAATCTACAGCAACTACAACAAGCATGGAATAAGGATCTGGGAAAAGTACTATCAACAGAGAAGTGGAATGAATTGTTGACTACACAAGAAAAAATATCCAAAAATAATACGCTAATACAAATGCAATTTAATATAATACATAGGCTGTATTTTACACAGAATAAATTACATAAATGCAACCCAAACATGTTGGATCGCTGTCTAAGATGTAAAACAGAAAAATAATCCTTATTACGTACTTTTATTACATGTCAAATAAGCAAACGTACTGGGAGAAAATACATAAAATCCTGGTGGAAATCTTGCAAATTAATATACCTTTTGACCCTGGGATTTTATTGATAGGCCTGATTTCTGACCTTGATATTACAAGGTCTACTACTATCACTTGCATTGGGTCTAGCAAGGAAAGTGATCTTACTACACTGGAAAGATCCTATAGCCCCAAATTATAAGGAATGATTAAAACTGTTGATGGATTGCTACAGATTAGAAAGAATTTATTATGTGAAAGAACAAAAAGAAGAGAGATTCCAGAAGATCTGGCAACCAGTTACAGCCTTTTTAAAAAAAAAAATTATAAAATTAAAAATGTGAAAAGCAGATATGATAAATAGGAAATATATCAATAGGCTAGCTCAAGCTTTCCCCCATTTGTACTATGATGCTAATGGATATTATGAATGGCATAAATCATGTGCCTGAGATTAAATTGTAGTTTGAGTACAAAAAAAAGAGAAAGAAAGATACAGTAAGGAAAGAATTACTTCACACAGAGGGTAGTTAACATGTGAAATAGCCTACCCGATGAGTCTGTGGCTGCTAGCACATTCCAATCTTTCTAAAAGCAAGACTAGACAAATTCCTGATGGAGAATAGCACTGAGGTTAAACAGCATGAGTAGGGGGTAGCATTCTGCCTGGTAAGCTTTGATCTGTATACATAATCATATTGGGTATAGTCACTGATGCATGAAAGGAGGGATGGATAAGATGGATCCTAAGTCCCATCCATCAACACAGTAATATTAATTATGTACCACTGCACGGTGCATGGATCCATACAGTGGCATTATTATAAATATTTTTTTTCTTTGCTATAGTTGCTGCTGCTCTGCCTTGTGGCTCCTATTTTAGATTTTTACTTATAATGATACACAAGTCCTTTTCTTGATCCCTAGTAGTAATTTCTATACCCTTAAATAGTAATTTTGAACTATTATCTTTTTAATCAAAGACACACAATCTTACATTTTCCTACATTATAATTCATTTGGCATTCTGGACTTTATCTGGATTTTAGCAAAGCCTTCAACTCTGTTCCACACAGAATGCTGGTAAGGAAGCTGGACCACATGGGGGTGGGCAGGGAGGTGGTTGAGTGGGTGAGTAACTGGGTGAGTAGCTGGCTGAGAGGAAGAACACAGAGGGTTTAGGTAAACAGGGCATTTTCAGCTGAGAGGGAAGACACCAGCGGGGTACCACAAGGTTCAGTACTGGGTCCCCTACTCTTCAATGTGTTCATAGCAGACATTGCGAATGGGCTGGAAGGTAAAGTGTGTCTACGTGCTGACAACACCAAGATTTACAACAGAGTGGATTCCCCTGAGGGTGTGAGGAGTATGACTTCAGACTTGAAGAAACTGGAGGAGTGGTCAGAAACATGGCAGCTGAAATTCAACATCAACAAGGGCAAAGTCATGCACTTAGGCAGAAACAAACCCAAAGAGGATTACTACCTGGGAGGAGAGAAACTAGCTTCCAACAGCCAGGAGAGGGAACTAGGTGTCATTATACCAGAAGACTTGAAAGTGCGTAAACAGTGTGAAAAGGCAGCACTAAAGGCAAGTGGCATGCTGGACTGCACTGGGAGGTGAATCACAAGTTGTAGGTGGGAAGTGGTGTTACCACTCTACAGGGCACTGGTGCACCCCCACTTAGAGTACTACATACATTACTGGAGACCACACCTCAAAAGGGACATTGACAGACTCGAGATGGTGCAGAGGAGGGCCATGAAAATGATTCCAGGACTACACCATATGGCATACCAGGACAGGCTATGGGAACTCAACAAGTACTTCCTGGAACAGAGGAGGGAAAGGGGTGACATGATTGAGACTTAAATATATGAGGGCTATAAGTAAGAATAACATGCAGGAGCTTTTCCAATTGAAAGAGAGAGTAGGAGAATGAGGAGGACATGACATGAGGCTGAAGGAAGGGAGGTTCAGGAGTAATACAAGGAAATTCTTCTTTACAGAGAGGGTGGTGGACCCATAGAATAGCCTACCGAAGGAGGTAGTAGGGGCCAAAATGGTAAGTGAGTTCAAGAACGCATGGGATAGACATAAAAAGAGGAATAGCACCAGGTAGGTTCTTGGGCAGACTAGATGGAACTTGCGGCCCCCTTCTACCGTCACTTTCTATTTTCCTACGTTTCATTCATCTAGCAATTCCCCAAATTTGTTTAGTTTAATATGAAACTCTTTTATATCAATAAGAGAATGTTCTACTCGCCCAAATGTTAGTACCATCTTTAAGTTTAGAAACTCAGCTACTCACCCTTATCTTTGGGTCACTTATCAATATATTAATAGGAGTGGGTCCCAACACTGATCCTTGTGGTATCAATGTGTTAACTGATGTCATTCAGAAAAGCTAACATTTATTTCCGCTCACTGTGGTCTTTCAATCAGTTCTAAACCCATTTTAGTTAATCTTCTGCAATACCATGATCTTTTATTTTATAAATAAACCTTTTATGGTTCAACTAGTTCTTCTTTATCACACATTATTGACTGTATCAATGGTATCTGCTGTATACAGTATATTGTGGGAGTAATATCACCGCAAAAATATCGCAGGTGAAAAGGTCAAAAGTAATTACAGTGACAGGGTAGAATAACATTGCAGAAATATCGCTACCTCTGTCGCTGTATATATGCTGATCAAGCTGCTCCCATGGTGGAGTGGCTAAGGTGCCAGAACCTGGAGCAGAGGAGACCTGGGGGCCAGGGTTTGGTTCCCCATGTCCCAGTATTGGAGTATTTTTATATATATTTTTGTAAGAAATTTCCCTCTCCTGAGTTTCCACGAGGTCCACACCCTCTCAAAGTTGATTATATTTATTTTGGGGGATGGGCGCAAAGCCACCCATGTCGGGGGAAGAACCCACCTCAAAAGTAAAGAGTTATTGCTGTTTTCATACCGGTCAGTGTTTTTGGCAGACCATATTTATGTTTGCGATGTTTTGCTTGCAGCATTGTGTGCCGCAATGTTTTTGTTTTCGTGATTATCACATAGATCCATATCAACACCTGCCCTTGTCATAGTTTTCTCCATGTTATACTTTCATATATAGGAAGTATGTTCATGAAATAGTATACCTTGGTATACCAGTCTGGGTCAAGTAATACAATGGATTAGAAACTGGCTACAGGATAGGAAGCAGACAGTTATAGTTAATGGCAGTCTGTCAACATGGAAACACTTCATCAGTGTTGTCCTACATGAGTCTGTCCTCTGACCAATACTGCTTAATATATTTTTAAGTGACCTGGAGGTGGGCACCAGTAATTGGGCTGCCAAGGTTGCTGATGACACCAAAATTGGAAGAGCAGTTGCATCACAGGTGACTATAAATGAAATGCGAATAGACCTGGAAAAGTTGAAGGAGTGATCAGAGAAATGGCAGATGAGCTTCAATATGGAAAAATGCAGTGCAATGCTACACATTTCATTAAGAAGAATGCAAAAGGCAAAATATTCCATAAATTACTTACAGATTACCAAAAGCCAACAGAACATGGGCCAGGGTGAAGTGATCAGTGGCATTTACAAATGGGGTGAATTACAAACAGTAGCATGGCATGCATCACAAGAAACTTCATAAGCAGATTAAGGGATTTTTTAAATGCCTTGTACTGATCCTTGGTCAAGCCCTTCTCAAGCAAAGTGTTCAGTTTTGGCCCCCCATATCTGAAAAAAGATATTGACATGATTGAAATAGTCCAGAGGGGATCAACAAATGTGTTAGAGAGGCTTGAATTACATGATCTAGGAGCTCCCCTCACTAAAAAGAGAAGACTCAGCAAAGACAAGATCATGGTATTCAAATACCTCATAGGAAGCCTTTGAAGTATTTGGAAAGCAGTATAGGGTAATGGTTAAGACTAGAGTTCTGAGCTGCCGATCTGGAGAACTGGGTTTGAATCCCACAGCCACTACTTGCATACTGTATGACTATGAGCAAGTCACTTGACTTCCCTGTGCTCCCAGAACACACCAGCAAACAACTAGAAAAAACACAGGAAGCAACACTCTCGCAGGGGGAAAAAAAGAACAACCAAAGACACAATACATGCAAAAAAGACAAGTTATTGTAGCAGAGTTGCTACATGAAAGTGTGGCACTAAGCCCTGGTGTTTTGGGTCTCCACATGACCCTTCCTTTAGCATATATTTCCTCTTTTTCTTCTGCATGCTGGAGTGCTACTTACTGTGCCTTTTCTGGCTGTTGATATTTTCAAGCTAGCACCTACACTGACAGGGCTTGAATGCATGGTACATGTGTTTGTGTCTGTCACAACTGCAAACAAGCATTGGCTTAGTATGCCTTTGCTGGCTAAAAATTGTCAAATGAATAAAAAACTAAAGTATTCTGTAATAGCAGGAGATGTGTCAGTAGACAGAAAAGAATGATCAGAAGCCTGAAGGAGTGGAGTGCAGAGGAGCCCTGGAGAGCATAAACAATACCTGAAATGGATAACACCATCAGATCAAATGCAATTCCTCTCAATATCCAAAAATGAGAGAATACTAGGGCCCACAATGTCAGTGAAAGGAGAAAAATTCAGCGGAAATATTAAGAGGAGCTACCTCACAGAACAGCTGGTAAAGTGAAGGACAGAAGGTGGTAGCAGCTAATGCTTTAAATACCTTCACATTTCTACTAGATAGACTCAGTGACTAACACAGGATGAAAGGGTATTTCTGCTCTGTTGGTAAAGGGTAGAACTCGATGAAACAATGATCTTTTTTCTTTTCTAAAACCATATGTTCATACCTCCAAGTCAGATATTCTAGGTAGAGGTGCCCTTTCTCATATTTCTATCTCCTCTATCAAGTTGCTGGACTCTTATCTCTGGTAGCAAAATAAGGAACCTTGGTGTTATTCATGACTAAAAAAACACACCTTTGGCTCTCTTGTGTAAAAATCTATCACCACCTTTTTAACCTAAAGGCTGTATCCCTCATAGTCTAGGTCTTCTCTTTGCCTAAGCCCTTGTCCATGCTTTTTTGGTAAACATCTCTGCTACTGCAACTATCTCCTGTATGACCTAAAAATACCCCAGATAGCCAAAGTCCAACTAGTCCAGATCACTACCACGTCTCCATTCTCAAACCTAAAAATATGAATGCATCCACCCATCTGTATCATCATAGACATTCACTGCTTCCCATTAGATTAGTATAAACTGTATTAGTTATTAGTTTGCTAACTAATTTATTTTGCTTTGAAAGTCTTTTACTGTGTTGTGTTACCCTAATATATACTGTATATATATTTATTTTTTATGTAAAGCATTCAGAGCCTTGTGGATGGGACACTATATTAAATTAAAGTTGCCTTGCCTCACTTTTCACCATAGAAGCCAATTCAGAATGTCCCTCCTTGTCTTTAAAATCCTGCACCAACCTTACAATTTAATTTACAGTATACTTCTAACTACTTTTTTTACCTAGCTAAATACCTTGCATTTGTCCACATTAACTGCATTTGCCACCTGTCTCTCCAATCTCCCAAAGCATCATGGCTGTGCCTGGCATTTCACCCTCCCTTTAAGACTCCATCACTCATTTCATCATTGCATGATCCACAAATTTAATCATGCAACTTGGGACTCCTTTTTCTAAGTTATCAATAAAGCTGTTAAACTGAAGTAGCCCACTAACTAGCCCCTGTGGTGCTCCACTAGTGATCTCCTGCTACCTGGATGGCTTCACCTGGACTATCCCTCTTTGCTTTCTAATGTCCCTAGCCTATCCCCTCTCACCTTCTGTAATCCTCAAAACCAGATCGCCTTGTTATCCTTTCCAAATCTTTACTGTTGTTGGTGACAGATCCATTAGATCTTCATCAAGGATATCTCTTGCAGCAGGCCACTCATCTAGAATTACAGCCACCAGGCACTAGGATCACTAAGAAACTTTTGTAGTCAACAGTCTAGCAGGGGCAGCCAATGACAACATCACTTGCTGACTACATTCCTCCCATATAAATTTTGGTAGCCCCACTGTTATTTTCCTGTCATCAACCATCGGACTCCACGGAGACACCGTCACTTCAGTTGACTGACAAATCTTCAATTTTATTTTCTTTCCTTTTCTCTCCCTAGTTGGGGTATAATTTTATTGTATAAAGTGATCTTCAGATTTTGTTTATGCTGACTGACCCTGAGAAATTCTTTTGATACTGCAGGTGCAGGAAGAAGATCCTCAATAAGGATGACCACCACGGATTTAGCCAGGCTACCCAGAGACACCACCCAGAAACTTTAGAATCCTTCCTGCTGGAACAAAAGGTTATCTGCATGGAGAAGGAGCTTCAGGCAAGAAGCTCCTCTGCCTCCCATGCCCCATCCTTGGGTTCCCACTCTTCCAAGACCTGGGACAAGTTGGCTGGGAATCATAAGCACTAGAACAATGACCAGAGCAAAGCAAGGTCCTCCCCAGCTCATTCACGGTTGCCACTTCAGGTGCTGGCCATGGCTGGGTCATCGTCAGCTTCGGTGGTGACCCCTTCTCCCACCCACACTCTTTCCTCCACAGGGTTGGCTCTGGCAGTGCCTCATTCCAGTATCACCCTGACAGGCATTGGCTCTTTGGGGTTAGATCTTTTGTCACCCTATGCTATGCTATACTCCTTCTGGGAGTTCATGCACCACCTTGCCCCTCTTCTGTGGCAGGTGCCGCAGAGACCTACCAGGCCTGCTCACATGCCAACACTTTCCACAGCACTGCATCCTGCTTTTCCTTGATCCTTGACATCATAAGTGCCCATTTCAGAATCTTATGATGACAATGAGTACCACCCTGACCTCTCCATCCTGATAAGAAGGAGGAGAGAGGTTGAGGAAGAGGGGGCTGCTAGCCCCACCCACTCTACCTCTGTTTCCTCAGAGGGTGAAGACTCTCCCAAATACACCCTGAGGTCCCCCACTGGATGACCCCCTCCTTCAACTCAGTAATGAGGTAGTTACAATCTGCTATGTGGTTTGAGGCTGAAGAGCAGGATATCACCTGGAGAAACCTGACAGAATACTTTGGAGTTGCCAGATTCTCCACCTCTGATCATTGAGGATGCCACCATGGCTGCCTGTTCTAGGCAGCATTTGGTTTCTGCCATGCCCAGAAAGGCAGACAAACTGTACCAGGCTCCCTCTGGGAAATCATTCTGCACAGAGCAATCTCAGGCAGATTCAGTAGTGATAAATGCTGTTCATGATAGGTCCAAGAGGTCTAAACACCTCAGTTATTTTCCCCAAGATAAGGAGTCCAGAAAGCTGAAACTTAAGAGGAAACAGACCTTTGCCTCTGCTATGCTGTCAATCAAGGTTCTGAACTACATTGCCCACATGGTCAAATTCCAGAATATACTATAGAAACAGGTTAAAGGTGCTGCCAAGGCCCTTCCAGAGGGTCTCCAGAGGCAGGAATTGCTCAAAGTCCTCCAGTCTGGTGCAGATGTGACAAATATCTTCTGAAGTCTGCCTATGATGCTGCTGAAGCCTCTGCTAGAGCAGCTGTGGTTGGCATCTCCCTGAGAAGGCATTCTTGGCTTAGGGTGTCTGGGTTTGCCCTTGACAAACAACAGTTCATCTTGAATGCCCCCTTCAGAGGCTACAAGCTCTTCAAGGCAGATGTGCAAGACATACTTCCTGACCTTCAGGCCTCTGGCACAATGGTGCGGTTGGTCCACTATCTATACCGCACCCAGCCAAAAAGTGGCCAGAAGGTGCCCTTTCTTTGTGCCTCCCATAGGACCAAGCTGGGCACCAGACCTCAGGGCAAGTGCAGGGCAGCCACAGCCCTGCCTACCCTTTCCTTCACTGCTGGGAAGACCCCCAGAAGAGGTGATGTGACCCCGGTCACAGGTGTCACCTCAGCATGACTCCTTCTTAAACCCCCCTCCAGTACTACAGGAGGCAGTGGTAGTGGGTTGGTTCTCCCTGCACCTGGACAGATGGAGGGAGATCACAACAGATGCTTGGGTCCTGCAGCTCATAAAGCACAGCCACACTCTAGAACTTTTGGAGTGGCCTCCAGACCTACAGTACTTCCAGTTCAGTTAAGCTACCCTCCAGACCATATTCCGGTGCTTCGGGGGGGAATTCAAATGTTGCTGCAAAAAAGAGCCAAAGAACCAGTTCCCAAGGAACAGAGGGTTCAATTCCCACTTCTTCCTAGTCCCCAAATTCAGAGAGGATTTATGGCCCATCTTGGACCTAAGAAACCTGAATTCCTACATCCAGTGCAAAGAATTCAGGATGGGGACCCTTCAGGAGCTGCTGTTCCTTCTGCACCAGGGAGATTGGTTATGCTCCCTTGATATGCAAGATGCTTACCTACATATCCAGGTGTGTGCTCCCTACAGGCAGTACCTCAGGTTCCAGTTCCAGGGGGAGCACTACCAGTTCCAGGCATTGCCCTTTGTCTTGTCCTCTGTGCAATAGGTTTTTACCAAATGCTTGGCAGTGGTGGCAGCTACCCTCAGGAGGGAGGGACTCTGTGTCTTCCCTTACCTGAATTACTAGTTATTCAAAGTACAGTCCTGGGAGCAATTACTCCAGACCCTAGCGTGTACCAGGCAATTGTTTCATGCCCTGGGGATCACAGTCAATCTGCTGAATTCAATCTTGATCCCTTGCTAGTGCCTGTAGTACATAGGGGCAGTACTGGACACAGTACAGGGCCTTGCCTTCTTGCCCCAGGACAGAGCTGACCACCTAGTGGCTCAGGTCCAGCTCCTCTACTACAGCAGATATGTCACAGCCAGAACCTTCCTGAAGCTCCTGGGCCTGATGGCTGTGGCCATTGTCATGGTTCCTTTTACCCGGCTACACATGCAAATTCCCCAGTAAATATTGAGGGCCCAGTGGGACAAACATGCCGACAACCTAGAACAGCAAGTTCTAGTCTCTTCACCATTCAAAGAGGTGCTGCTGTGGTGGATAGACCGTTGCAATCTGTTGAAAGGGATCCCCCTTCCTCATTCCTTCCACTCAGCAGAGTCTCACCACAGATACTTCAGGACTGGGCTGGGGGGCACATCTGGGGCCTCATCAGATTCAAGAGACTTGGCCCAATGTGGAGGTTGCCCTCCACATCAACTTCCCAGAGATGAGGGCCATTCTGTTTGTTTTGTAGGCCTTCCAGATACATCTGTCCCCAGGCCATCTGCTGGTGCAGACAGACAACATCAGTGTATTGCACTACATCAGCAAACAAGGGGGGACCCATTTGTACCCTCAGTGTCGGGAAGTGATGAAGGTCTGGTATTGGATTATAGAACATGATCTCAAACTGTTGGCCATCCATGTTCCAGGCATCCAAGACATCCTGGCAGACAGGCTAAGCTGGTTTCAGTCCAGGATGCATGAGTGGGAACTGCTGACCTCAGTCATTGAGGACCTGTTTGACAGGTGGGGTCATCCAGAGTTGGACCTTTTTGTGTCCCCACTCAACACAAAACTATCTCATTTCTGCTCACTTGTTGTAGATCCTGGAGTTTCTGGTGAGATGCCTTGTCCCTGTCTTGGAAATGGAGGTTTCTTTATGCCTTCCCTCCCTTTCCCCTAATCCAGAGGGTGTTGATCAAGCTCCAGCTGGAAGGGGCCACTCTGATCCTCATTTCCCCTTCTAGCCTCATCAGATCTGGTTCCCCCTACTTCAGCAGCTGGCAGTGGAACCTTCTGTGTCCCTGCCCATGTGCAAAGGCTTGCTATTACAGGCACAGAGAACCCTAGTTCATACAGACTTCAGGTCACTACACCTTCATGCCTGGCTCCTGAAAACATAGTCATGGCTAGAAATGGGATGGCCCAGAGGGTGGCAAATGTCCAGATGGCCACTAGAAAGCCCTCTACCAGGGCCACTTATTCTATGAAGTGGAACTGCTTTGCTCTGTGGGTGGCTTCCCGTCAGTTGGACCCTTTCACTTGTCCAGTGAATCAGATTCTGGAGTATTTGTTGTCCCTCTCAGACTCTGGCCTGCAATACTGATCTCTTAAAGTGCACCTGCTGGCCATTTCAGCCTTCTATGTGCCTGTTGAAGGCTGTATGTTGGCACAACTGGGAGGGGGTCCTGCACCTTATTGAAGGCCATTCTTCATCTGAAGCCTCCCATCCGCAACCGAGTCCCACCCTGGGACCTGAATTTTGTGTTGGAGAAATGTACCTTGGCTCCTTTTGAGCCAGCCACATCTTGAAAACTATGCTTTCTGTCATAGAAAGCATTATTTTTAGTTGCCATTACTTCTTCTTGAAGGATTTCAGAGCTGCAGGCACTCATGCGTGAGCAGCCTTATTTGACGTTCCACAAAGACAAGTAGGCTTTGCATACAAACCCTAAGTTTCTCACAAAGGTGGTGTCTGAGTTTACTCTAAATCAAACCATCCACCTTCCTGTTTATTTTCCTGAGCATGCCAATCCAGGGAAAGCATTGCTTCATACATTAGATGTGCATAGAATTCTTCATTACTATACACACCATACAAGGGACTGCAGGAAGTGCTTGCAGCTTTTTATTTCCTTCACCCCTGGGAAAGAGGGCGTTCCAGTTTCTAAGCAGTTCCTGTCCAGATGGATGGCCAACTGTATTACTTTTTGTTACAGGAAGTATGGTAAGGAACTTCCTTGGGTTGTTTGGCCATTCCACTAGAGCCATGGCCACTTCTGTTGCATGTTTCAGGAACGTGTCAGCAGCTGAGGTCTGTGCTGCTGTAACTTGGAGTACCATCCACACTTTCACTAAACACTACAGTCTAGACTCTGCCTTGAGAAGAAGGACAGGCTTCAGCTTGGCTAGGCTTCAAGGCCTCCTTTCATAGGCCAATAGCCCACCCAGACTAGTTCTGTCAGAACTGCTTGGAACTCGTTCTAGAGGTGTGGCCTGCTGCAAGAAATATCATCGATGAAGATAGTACAGTTATGTAAGGACTTATCGCAAGAGTAGATCTTCAAGAGAATCTCTTCAAACAGGCCATGCCATCCCACCCTCCATCCTTAGGGCTTCTCTGTCTGACTTTCTTTCTCCAGGATGGTTCACCTTCTGTTTCACTTTTTATATCATGACTGGAATCTCTGGCTCTTCCTCAGTTCCCCCAGCAGGAGATTCTCTGCTTATGGTCTCCTGTGGGAGAACTGAGGGGGAATGGGGCTGCCCATGTCTATATGGGTGGAACGTCATCTGCAGGAGAACTGAGGAGGGCACGGGGCTGCCCACATTTAAATGGGAGGAACATCATCAGCATGCAACATTGTCATCGGATGCCCTGGTAGACTGCTAGCTAGAAAAGTTTCCATGTGGTCCTATTGCCTGGCAGCTATAGTTCTAGATGTGTGGCCTACAGAAAGAGATTATCTCAAAGATCTACTGTTACAGTACGTTCTTATGTAACTGTACTTTCTCTGCCCCATAAACCAGAACTGTCTTCCTAGTTCCCTCTGTCTTATTGATTCCCCATCACTTGCTTGCACATGGCTTCAAACCACCATGACAGCAACTCCAGCCATTGTTCCTTTCCCTCCCATTGCACTTTATCCTACATCTATTTTATTGTGTCTGGGGCTACTGTTTATATTTATTCTTACTTCTATTCTTTGTTTTTTTTTTTATTATTGTTTTCTGACACTTTTACAGGCAAAATCTGTTCAAGCAAGGGATATGAGGATTTACTAGAGGGGAGAATGAAATGTTCCCAGTATGAATAAGGGTATAAGATGACTGAAAATTAAGTTACCAACAACATAGTTTCCACCTTAATAATGTGTAGTACTACTGATATTCAGAAAAAAGTAAAACACATTGATAAATAATGTTTAGTCATGTAATGCTATGTACAGTATCAATAAAAAAATGGTTTTGATATAGTCTGTTGATGCGAAAATATAGTACCAATACTGTGTGTTTGCCTTTTTACATCTGCATGATGTCTTGCTATCACACAGAGGGAGAAGGGATAGAAGCATGTCACCTTCTAAACAAAGCACAAAATTGTGGAGTTGAAGCACAATCACTCTGCTACTTCAAACACTCTGCTGTCTCCATTCAGTAGACAACAGTGCTGTTCTTTTGTCTCTGTTATTTTATCTCTGCCCCCACTGCACTATTTTCTTGTTCCACACACGCACATGTTTGAGTCTGCATTTCATTTTACAAAGAAATAAGTGACACTAGTTGTGAGAGTAAATTACCACTAAAAAAACACAGACTCAAAAAAACAGCTATTATAAAGAGTATTATTGTCTCTTGCAAATTCATGAGCAGGTTGACAATGAAAAATCATGTGTGCCAATCTATGAAATATACTAAGAACAAACCAATCATTAACTTTTAAAAAATGATAGGTGTTCTAATAATACTTTGTCACTTTGAATAGAATATATATGCTATAAACATAGTTCAAATATACAAATGATTGGACGTTACAGTGCTTAGTGGTCAGTATCCGCAATGAAAAAGACATGCCTGTAGTAGTGACAGATTACAAATGTGATCAAATCACTTTACTATCAATCAATCAAATGTTTATTTATCAGCACTCTTCCAGTAGATCAGAGCACTTTACATCTTAATGCAAACTAAAATTCCATACAAACATAAAAGATTAAAATCATGCTATGATACACATGACCTTAATTAAATAAATATAAATGCATAGTACAGTACACCTAAATTTAACTCTCATCAGGGAATGCCTGGCTGAAAATATAAGTTTCCAATTTGATTTTAAAGTTATTAGTGGTCTGGCACTCTCTAATATGATGAGGTAGAGCATTCCACAGGGTCGGACCAAGAAGGCAAAAGTACATGCCCCAGAAGTCTTTAAATGGACCCTGGGAACCTCTAGTAATCCCTTTTCAGTAGAGAAGAGTGGGTGGAGGAGGCAGTATGGGCACAGAAGTTCTTACAAGTAGCTGGGTCCCTGTCTTTGTAGGGCCTTATAGGTCAGTAACCTGACCTTGAAGGTGATTCACCCTTATATGAGGGCTTTTGTTACTCCTAAATAAGATCAAATCGTATCTCTAATAAGAAAAGCTTGTTGGCAGTAACAATTATACACTTAGTAAATCATGACAGCCTCCTCCATAAACTTTGTTCTTTGGGTTTTTCTTCTGGTACCTTGGAATGGTTCAGGAATTACCTATCGAACAGATCCCATATGGTCCGTATTGGAGGGGTCTCATCCAGCCCACTACAGGTGCATATTGGAGTCCCACAGGGGTCCATACTTGGACCCATACTCTTCTCTCTCTTCATAAACCCCCTACTTGAAGATTGCTCAGGGTGCCATAAGATCATGCACCCAGACGATCTGATCTTATTTAGGAGTGATAAAAGCCCTCATAACCTACCCGTATCCATCTCGGAGGATCTTTCCTCCATGCTTAGTTGGTTTACATCAAATAGACTAATTGTTAATGCAAAAAAAGCTAAAACCATGTTATTTGGGTCAAAGCCTCAGCTCTCCAGATATACCGCTGTTCCAACAACCTCCCTCCACATCCTGGTCCTGGATGGATCCTACCTCGATCGTGTCAGCACCTTTAATTACCTAGGGGTCACACTTGACCCTTCCACTCCTTCAAAAATCTTATCAGGCTAGTTGTGAAATGGGTTTATCAGCAACTGGGTGTTTGCTACTGCCTGAAACATCTCATGACCCCCGAAGTGAGACTGGCTATCAGGCAGGGCACTCTCCTACCTCTCCTGGAATACTGCTCACCCATCATCTCCCTAACCTGGTACCATCACCTCACTCATCTTAACACAGCCTTCAATAACATCTTCGATTTGTGTCTTTGGCCCCTTACAATACCCACCACTGCACCCTTTGCTCGTCGCTCAGGTGGCTCACAACTCAGGCCTATAAGGACTTCCTCATGTGTGCCCTCATATTTAAATCCCTCCATGATGGTGCTAGTTCCCCATTATCCTGACTTATCAGTATCAAACAGGGCACACAAGACCTTGGGTCCTTCATTCAATGCTTTCTTGCCTGTCCCAGATCCACTACTGACATGGTGCAGAGAGCTTTCTCTAGCACTGCCCCAAAGCTCTGGAACACATTCCCAGCTTCACTCCATTCATCAGGATCCTCCCAGATATTTAAAGTACACTTCAAACACTACCTGCTATCTGCCCTGACCTGTAATTGCAGCTCCTGATCTCAGCCAGCCAATCTTGCTTATTCGCCCGTCACCCTATGTATCAGTGAGTGCCATCAGATTGGTGAGACTGCAGTTCCCCTTGCCTATGCTTACATGATGCTCTTCTATCTTATTTATTCTGACCTATTTTAATTAGTACCTTGGGCAATATTGCCTGTATTATTGAATTATTGGTCTCTTCGTTACAGCTGAACCTTGATTATTGTTTTAACTGTATACTGAAACTGCTCACTTATGTATTAACTGCTCATGTGTGTATTGTGTCGTATAATTTGTCTGTTTCTGAATCTCTGTGTACATTTGCCTCTGAACCTTATGTACCTGTATATTGTAAATGCTCATGTAATTCTTATCTCTCATCATTTTGCTGTATGTGCCATCTAGATGGCCTGGGTCATGCCTGAAAATGATCCCTGGGACCAGTGTACTTATCTGGTTATCAAATAAATAAATAAAGAATAAATAAATAAATAAATACATAAATAAATAAATGCTGCAAAAGCTTTGAACTTCATTTCCTATACCATTCGCGTTTGCTGTCTGTATAACTTAACTGTGGAATTCGAGATTCTTCTTAAAAAAAAAAGAATTGAAAGCATATATTGCTCCTCTCTTCTGACACGTTGCTCCTAGATGTTTATATCAATGTAACTGTTTTCTATACTTACAATATACATTGATAACAACAGTCTATAATAATAGTGCTCGCTTATAATAAAGAATGTAAAGGTAATGTGGAGGCAGTGGTTAGTGCACCGAAATAGGAACCGAGAGATTGCATGTTCAAACTTCAATACTTCTACAAACATCAATCAATCAATTAAGATTTTATTTATATAATGCCCCTTCCTGGGGACTCAGAGTGCTGTACAGAGTAATACACACAAACATCATACACAATAGACTATTCATAAAACATTATTCACAAACATATTTTCAGAGCATATCTCCAACCCCCCCCCCCAACAAATCATCAGTTAAAATTCAGTAATCATACTATTAACAATAACTATTTGTCCTACCATATAACATTATATAAGGCTATATGCCTGTTCAAACAGGAGTGCCTTGAGCCCCCTCTTAAAAGTTTCCACCAAGGGGGCCTCTCTAAGATGGAACAGTAATAAATACCACAGGACTGGTGCGGCCACTGAAAAAGCCCGGTCATCTGGTAGCCACAGCCTTGTCCTGGGAATCATCAGGAGGCCACCCTCAGAGGAACAAAGGCCACCAGATGGACAGAGAGGAACCAGGAGATCTTGCAGGTAGCCAGGTCCTTGACCATGTAGGTCTCTATAGGTCAGTAAACCTACCTTGAAGGTAATTCTCCACCTTACCAGCAGCCAGTGCAGCCCACGGAGACCTTGCATAATATGTTCAAATCTAGGAACACCTGTTAAAAGCCTGACCACCATGTTCTGCACCAGCTGCAAATGGTGGAGGTTCCCTTCAGAAAGCCCCAGGTGTAAGGCATTGCAGTAGTCTAGCCTCAACATGACAAAGGCATGTATTAGGGTGGTCAGGTCATCAGACTGTAACAGGGCCCGGATCCGGACAATGTTTCTCAGATGGCAAAAGCCACTTTGGATGATGGCTGACACCTGAGCATCACGTGTCAAGCCATCATCAAGAACAACACCAAGATCCCTGACCTGAGTGGAGGGGATCAAGGATAAGCCATCCAGTTTTAAACCCAGGTCACTACCCTATACCCCTCTGTCTTGCTGATGGCCCGGCTCCACCACCAATACCTCTGTCTTATCTGGATTGAGTGATAACCAGTTTCACGTCATCCTCTCCTTAATCTTGGCCAGGCAGGTGTTAAACATAGAGATGGTCATCTGTTTTCCAGGTGCACAGGACAGGTATAGCTGGGTGTCATCAGGATGGCAAAGAAAACCCAAACCATACCACCTGATAACATCTTCCAAGGGCAGTATATCCACCATGAACAAAAGAGGTGAGAGGACCAGACCCTGTGGAACTCCACAGCACAGGGGCATTGGGTCGGATGAGGATAACCTCATCATGACCCTCTGCACTCTATCCGTGGGGTAGGACTTAAACCAGATGATGATATTGCCAGACAGTTCACAACAGTTCTGAAGGCAGTCTAACAACACCTCATGATCCACGGTGTCAAATGCTGCAAAGAGATCAAGGAGAACAAGAATAAATCATTCTCCTCTATCCTTCGCTCTCAGGAGATCATAAGACACCCTTACCAGGGTGACCTCCATGTTGTGCCCTGGCCTAAACCCAAACAAGAATGATTCAAAAATGGCCAAGGAGGCGAGACGGGTCTCAAGCTGTGCAGCCACCACTTTAACCTTCCTTAAAAATGGGAGGTTTGAGACCAATTTATAGTTGGTGAGGCAGTCCTGGTCCAATGAGGGTTTCTTCAAAAGGGGTCACACAAGGGCCTCTTTCAAGGCTACCAGGAAGACCCTACTCCTCATGGAACACCGGAGGTTCTCAGCAAACACAGGACCAGTCCATACATCTGACTAAAAATCGTGTTGGACCCAGGTCTAGATCACAATAGGTGGGTTGCAGCTTTGAGATTATCTTGCTCACCTTCTCCACTCCTACTGCATCAAACTCAGTCCATACAGGAGGGGTGCCCCCATGCTGACACCCTGATCCCACAACCCAATTGAGAAACCCTGGAGGAAATATCAGATTAGATAGAAGGCACTTTTTCAGCAAAGAACAGAGCGAACTCATCATACCTAGTGTTTGAAATAGCTTCTCCGGAATGATGACAGGCCAGGTGTAATAACCTGTCCACCATATGGAAGAGCTGAGCTTGTCTATTCCTTGCTGCAGTAATTTCCCCGGACAAAAATTCTGCCTTCTTTCATGAGATTGCCCCTTGATAGTCACTATAATGTGACCTCAAGGCCAATTTGTCCTCCATCAGCCCGGACCTCCTCCAGTGAAGCTCAAACCTCTAGCCCTTCATCTTTAACTCCCTGAGCTCACTGTCAAACCAGAGGGGTCTCCGGTGAGTAGATAAGGGCTGTACATTTACAGGTGAATTGTGTTGAAGGTGGTGCTGACAGCCTTATTACAGGCAACCACTGCCCCCTCTGCACTCCTCACGCACACAGCTTCCACATCCGATAGGTCCAGCACCGCTTGTAGTCTCAAATGGGCACAATCCCTGTAAAGAGCAGTACCAGGCCATCTTCACAGAGGAAGGACTCTCAGGAGGGAGCGCAAACACAAACCTCAAGGTGCTGTGATCCGACCATACCAATGGATCAATCCTGAGATCAACAATCTCAAACCCCAGTGAGAACACCAGGTCCAATGTGTGCTCAAGGGAGTGGCACATTCATAAGGTAGAAAAAATGGGCAGACTGGATGGGCCTTGCGGTCCTTATCTGCCGTCAACCTCTATGTTTCCATGTTTCTGTGGTTGCTAAGGTAATTACCTGTGACAGGTCCAATGCTTCCTTATCTAGTAGGAGATCATGACCAAATGATGAGAGTTTGTTGTTGACCCAGGCATTGAAGTCCCCCAGAATCAACCATCTGGGGGACTCCAACACCAGGTCTGCAACAGATTCTCCCATCTCCTGCAGGAATTCCCTCTTCCCACCAGGTGGGCAGTAGATAAGCAGGATCCTGTAGCCTGTGACAGGACTCACCACAGCACAGTCACACACTCAAAGGACCTGGTAAGACCCATCAGGAGCACTGAGAGGTTCATGGTTGGATTTAGAACAAATGGCCACTCTCCCACCTCTGCGATCCTTCCTCAAGCTGTGCATCACAGAGTACCTGGCCTATACCCCTAATATAGGGCCAGCATTTTCATCCAGCCAAGTCTCTGTGATGCAAGTCAGGTCTACCGAGGAAACCAAGTACGTCATTATAGTGGTCTTGTTCCTTATTGACCAGGCATTGCAAAGCACAGCCCATGTCAGATCAGTGGAAACTGCTTGACCATTTATCACCTTCCCACCAATAGTGGAGCCCTTGGGTATGGGTACAAGACAGGAGAACCCCCCTACTGTACCCATTTCACTTCAGGGTGCCTCCTGTACCTCACCACCTGTATCTCCACTCCTGCGGCAGCCACCTCCACATCCCCCCATTTCAATCCCCGGTTTTGAATGTCCTGCTGTTTTGATCTCTGACTTTGTACAATCCTCAGTGCCCTGCACCTAGTATAACTCTCCACAGGTAGAGATGGTAACTCAAAGGGTTGGAGATCGCACAGTTGGGATATGGAGTAGCTGCACCTTTGGAGCTTATGAAAATGAAACATCCTGGTTATCGGGTTCTTAATAATTAACAAAAAATAACCTCAACTCAAAATTTAACTTATAAGTCCATAAATACCCAACCATTCACCCACACACACACACACACACACACACACACACACACACACATATTATCTACTCCAATGTAACCCCCCTTACACAGCAATTAAATTTAAATACTTTAGGCAGTTCAATGTAAAAGTCCATGGTGCATCAATCATAAACCTATAGTTTTTCACCAGATAATTGTACAATATATGAAAAATGAGGGTTTTACTCCCCCACGAATGTCAGCTTACTCTCAGAAAACTGAAGAGCTCTCAGTTCTCTCAGTCAGCTTCTAGACTAGGGGCTGGATATTCAAACTGCGCTATTTTGTGGTGCAAGCCCTTGCAGCTGCACAAAATAGTGGCAAGGGTGTGGCAGGCGATATTCAAAGGAGGTTGCGCTATTGAGCAATTCCTTTGAATATCACCCCCCCAGCCACAGCCACTGTGCATGGCGCAGTGGAACTTGCACCACCGCAAGTGGCCAGAGTGGAGCATTCAAGTTGCAGTGGCGCAAGTACCATTGCGCCATGCGCAAATTTCCAATATTCAAAAGGTGACTTGCAAATGGGGTCATAATTCATGCAAGGTGCAGGGGGGGCCATTTGCATCTGTTTATGGCCCCATTTGCATGCCATTAGCATGCAGGTGTGCCGATCCCCGAGGACTTGTGCCTGGCACCCTGCCAGGCAGCAGCCATCGGGGACCGACGCCCCCTGCAGCCCGATTGTGGGCAAATGTGTAAGAAATCCCCCAACCCCTCCGACTGGCCCGATCATGGCAAATTGATAAACATCCCTCCTGACTGGTCCGATCGCGGGCCAAAGCTTAAATCCCCCCGACCAGCCCGATCGTAAAGTGTTCCCCCAGAACATATCCCTAGTGGTCCAGTGGACCACTAAGCCCGATCGCAGGCTGTAAATGTTCAAACACCCCCCGAACATATCCCTGGTGGTCCAGTGGACCGCTACCAATCGCGAGCTGTAAATGTTCTAAACCCCCAGAGCATATCCCTGGTGGTCCAGTGGACCACTAAGCCCATCATGGGCTGTAAATGCCTAATCCCCCCAAGACCATATCCCTGGTGATCTAGTGTCCCCACCCCACCCAAGACCCCCCACCCGCTCCCCGGCAGCTGGCGGGCGGCAGCATCCACCAGCCTGCTGCCCTGCCGCCCGCCATTGACTGCCGGTGGGGCTGCAGCCATTGGTGCAGGCAAGAGCCAATGGGCGTGCAGCCTCACCTCGCCTAAGGCAGTCCAGATATGAATGAATGAGTCATTCACATATCTGAACTGCTCATACAATATAGACTGCATACCCATTAGCTCTTGCTCTGCACAATGGGCGTGCAGCCCTACAGCAGTCAGTAAGTGGCGGCCGGGCGCAGGCGGTGGATGCTGTCCCGCCCGCTGCCAGGGGAGCAGGGTGGTGGGGCAGGGTGGGTGGGGGGGGACACTAGATCACCAGGATATGGTCTTGGGGGTGTTTGAACATTTACAGTCTGCGATCGGGCTTAGCGGTCCACTGACCACCAGGGATATGTTCAGGGGGACATTTGCTGCCCGCGATCGGGCTGGTGGGGGTTGTTGTTTAAGCTTTTGCCCACAATCGGGCCAGTCAGGGGGGAGGGGGGATGTTTATGCATTTGCCCGTGATCAGGCCAGTCTAGGGGGTGGGGGGATTTCTTACACTTTTGCCAGTGATCGGGCTGCAGGGGGGCACAGGGAGTAGGTTGAGGGCCTGCCACTGGTGGCAGCTGCTGTGCTGCGCCCTGCAGTGTGGCAGCTCACCTGTGGGTGACCCTCGACTTACTCCTTTTTTGGCTCAAAGTTGTGCAGGCGCAGGTTGGGGGTTGCGCCTGCACAACTCTGCACAGCCCGCTGAATATCGGGCTGTGCAGTTTATGCATGGTTCCTCCCCCTCCAGTTCAGCATGCATTCATTTGCATTGCGCTGTTGCTCAGCATGTTTTCAGTGGCGCAAATGCCTCCTGCTGAATATTGCAGGATGGCGCAATTTCGGACTTGCGCAGGTGCAGCCCTATTGCGCATGGTGCAACCCTTTTGAATATCCCATCCGAGTTGTTTATTTTTAAATCAAGTCCAGAATAACGTGGCCTTCTCACAACCTCCAAAATATAGAAATTAAAAGTGTTTGCCCTCTCTTTGGCTATGTCACTGCCAAAGGTGGCTAGTACCTGAACAGATAAGTCCAGGCTCCAATTAAATTGTAGGATTGTCTGATAAATTGGAAGAACAAAGCACACACAAATCCAGACCAAAGCTCAGGTTTTTATTGACGATTTACACACAATCGACTAAGGGTACAGAATATTTATATTACTGCCCCAGGCATTTCCCACTGACCAGTTGGAGACCAGAAGTATTCCCCATAATCCACATAATCCCTGACTGAAGCTGTAGTGTGGTTCATTTAGTCCTCAAGTCGGGCTATTCACCGACTGGTACAGGGCTCATAGAGAGAGTTTCACAGAAGACAATGAGGCCCTTGGGAAGCTCCACTCCAGGCTGTTCCACACTGCACACCATGCTAGGCTTTCACCGAGTCCTTGGTAAAACCCGACAAGAAAATACAAGCAAGATCATTGTGGCACAGTCCATTCTCTGGCCCACCCCGCCACCAATCTCTGATCCACAGAGGACAGCCAGGGTTCGTCTGACCACCCAGCGAAACTGAACCAACATGCTCAGGCCAGACCTCCAGGCATTCAATTATCTCCAGGCCCCTCACAATCCTCTTCTCTATGAACCCTACTGACAGATACCCATACACGCCAGCACTCAGAACGCTGCTTTCCAATGAAAAATTAAAAAAACTGCAAATAAAAAAAGAAACAGCCATCTATCTTTTTAACACGTTGTGTTCTGTTAAGACTTGAGGCTCAATGATTTCTGTAAATAGTGCTTTCACAGTAATTCAGGTACTTGTGCATCCTCCACAGATCCTGCTCCCACATCCAGATGCATTGGTCCCACAAAGATTACTATCCTCTGAAGGCACCTAAGGGTTGATTACACTTCTGTGATGCCCACACCACTTGCCTGTAATAGTTCTACAGGAGTGGGGGTCCACAAACATGACCAGCCCAGTAGAGGTTGTCATGCTTTTAAACATGGACTGCTACAGTTAGCATGGTGATTCCACCTCCTTTCCTCAACCAGCACACATTGACGCCTGCTATTGGAGAAAGAGATTGTGACTCTGTTTAAGCATAGCTCTGGGGTTCACAATCAGACAGCCGTCACAGAATTATTTTTTGTTTTTTCATTTATCCAATGACTCCTTCCCTTATCTCAGCCCCAAATCTTCCCTGACAGTCGTTTTGATCCCAACCCTGGCCCCTTCCCCCAAATCATGTTGTTTAAATACACTGGCCCCTCAAAGATTACTATTCCCTGCAGGCATCTGAGTGTTGATTACACTTTTGTGTTGCTCACACCATCTGAGATTCAGAAAGGGATTGTGACTCCCTTTAAGCATGGTTGTACAGAGAGCCATCACAACATTTTTTTTTATTTATTATGATTAATTTTCAAGGTATAAAATACATGAAAAATAGCCTTGGCTCTTCGAATAAGTATATGCCGATAGTACAACATCACTTGCAATGATCTGATACTCAGCATCCATTGTTACAACTACTGAAGGATTTTCAATAAAAGTTTACATTTATCAGACATGGCAAAATCAAGCAAATGCAGCAAAGCCATGGATTGTATATTTTTATGGTAATCCACAAAGTCTGTGCATGCACCTATCTACTGAATAAATTCATGACAGTGACTTGTGGTGGTTCCATGTGATAACGGCAATCGTGGAAAGGCGATCCGACTTTTTTTTTATGTGGGGAGCTGTGCCCCCCATGCCCCCCCCACTAAAGGATTCTGAACTCCAGGGTGGTGCATGTTGGGGGGGGTGCAAATACAAAAAAAAAAAATAGACAGGCACAACAAAACAAATGCACGCCAAGAACCAAACCCGGCACCCTCACAAACCTAGCCTGTCACCCACCCACCACGCCACAGAGCCAGCTCAGCAGCCCACTGTCACATTACACCTCACAAACCCTCCCTCCCCTCCCCTTCTGCCCATTGCATGGTGTGCTTGCTCACCCCCCCACACGAGTTTACATATAGCGACATCCTGTCGCTATATTCGCAGACCCCCCCATCTGGTCACCCTCCCTGCCTGGTAGGCTTGTGGACAGGTATCACAATTGAGTCACCCTTTTTGAAAGCGCTCAGTCATGGTCGCCATTGTCTTGGGCTACCCTTGTAGTCAATGAGTTTCCTAAAATTAACAAAAATGTTCATTTTTACAGCTGTGAGAAAGAGATTGTGACCCCATTTGAGCATAGCTCCAGGGTTCGCACTCAGAGAGCCAACACAGATTTGTTTTTGTTTGTTTTGATTTATCCAGTGACTCCTTCCCTTATCTCAGCCCCATATCTTCCCTGACAGTCATTGGATCCCCCTCCCTGGCTCCTTTCCCCAAATCATATTGTCTAAATGCAGTGGCCCCTGAAAAATTAGTATCTCCTGCAGGCACCTGAGGGTTGATTACACCTTTGTGACCCCCACAACATCTGAGACACAGAAAGTGACTGTTATTCCCTTTAAGCATAGCTTTACAATCAGAGAGCTGTCACAACATCTTTCTTTTTTTTTATTTTGATTAATTTTTAAGGTATAAAATACCTGAAAAATAGCCTTGGTTCTGAGAATAAGTATATGCCGACAGTACAGCATCACTTGCAAGGATTTGATACTCAGCATCCATTGTTACGACTACTGGAGGATTTTCAATAAAAGTTTAAATTTATCAGACATGGCAAAATTGAGCAAATGCAGCTTGACCCTGTTTAAATGTAGTCCCCTAGCCAGACGAGTGAAGACATCGCCCATTTCGGAGCTTCAGCCTGTTAATGGCTTGAGCTTTCCTTATCAGATGCTAAGATAAACTGGACTCAAACAGGCTATCACTTTGTGAAAAGCGGAGTATATGTTCCAGTGATTTATGACTATATGACTTCAATTGGTTCAATGCATAGGAGCCATTTTGACTCTGATCAGAGTTTGTTTGGCTGTCAAAACTAAAAAAAACATGTATTGCTAATATACTCAAAAAGTGGTTTCAGATAATATGTTTAATATACAATGGTATCAACACATAAAAACAGTGTAGATAGAAGCTGATTTTAATGATCTGCATCCAAGTGTTTATTTTTAAAAAGTTCCAAATATGACCATTCCATGGATACTTTCTTTAAAATGGTATAACATTGGAAACATTAGAACCAGAAACTTAATATTTAAAAAAAATGAAAGCATGGAGTCAGCTTATTTGATATACTGATATTTGGTGATGCTACATCTTCAATATATTGAAATACAAAAACATAAAATGGTGCAAAGCATTTTTTAAATCCTGTTATTTCAACATGTTATATCAACATGTACAGACATGTCTCAGCATATGAGAACTGTGTCATTATGATCTGTTCTTGTTGATTAGACTTCAAGCTTTTATTAAAAAACCTTAAGTTTCTAGCTGGTCCAGTTGTGTAGAGGGCTGAAGCACTGGCAGCTTACCTCCTGCCATACCAGTGACCATGTTCAGTGGTGAGCATGAGTTGCTGGTGGTCAGCCAATGAGGGAAAGGATTGAGCACCTGATGGCTGCTCTCCTTTTCTGGTGGGGAAGGGGACCTGCACTCTCCACTGAATGACTGCCACCTAGTGGAGGCCAGGTGGTAGTGCAGGTCTAGGAGGGCAGTAGAAGGGAGGGCTGCAGGACTCCAGGGTATGTGTGTGTCTCCATAAGCATGTGACTACATGTGCACCCCAACGTGGAGAAAAAGGGAGAAAAACAGAAAAATGTCTACATCCCCCATCACCATATGTGATGGCCAGAATACAGGAAAATTGTGGTGCAATTTTTCTGCAATTTCCCCAGTTTTCACCCTTCACCACACAAAAGCAACAATTTCTTGTAATTTCTTACATTTATGGAATTTTTGACTGAAATTGTATAAAAATATTTAAATTCTCAAGGCAATCTACTCAGATATGTTAACAATTTAGTACACAGACTTAGATTTGTCCAAAACAGTACAGTGTGAGTTGAGAAAGGGTAAAATGTGACTGCTTTCATGTGATTCACTTCCCTGCTTTGGTTTCAAAATCCTCTGGTCATGCATATGTAGACTTGAGCACTTAAAATCTGTGTTAAAGCAGACTATCAGATAACTTTTTCAATCAATCAATCAATCGATCAAAAGTTTATTTAACCAGGGAGATTCATCATTGAGCAAGCTCATTTTCAAGATGGTCCTGGCTGAAGGGAACAGAGCAAGGAATAAATGACACTTAGTGCAGGCTGGTAAATACAGTAAAAAAATAGCAACAACAACATAGGATAATACAGAATGTGCAGATTGTTAACAAATTAAATTAAGGGTACACCAACATCTGAGGTGGATACTAAACAAAGCAATAGAAGTAACAGGGACACTTTTTGCTGACACAGAGACTGAAACAATAGTTGTGAGAAGAGGTGCACAGTGCCCCATTCATCTAAATGAAGCATTGACCACAATGCTTGTTTTTGAATGGTAGGATAGATTGTCCTTGTATAAATACTTTCAATCTGAAAAGATTTTGATTCAAATGTATCAGGAGTTTGGGTGGCCCTGCTGATTATAAACTTGATTGTGCTTCTGAGGGGGTTGATGACAGTGATTCCTTACATGCCAGTCTGCCACAACTGCATACACACATACAAAGCCTATAAAAAGCAAACATTTCTGAAAACGTGCTGAACAGGTTAAGTATAGTTAAACAGTTACCTTCAAATAGAGAAAATAATTACAACCCAAGTAAACTCACTGCAAACTGAATAGAACAAAAGTACAATGTATTGAAAACTATTGTATGATGTAATGAAAAGCTACTGGTATGATTTCATACTTTTATCATGTGATTTAAAAAAATGTACTTACAGTGTTGATTAAGAACAGTAATTATTTTAGCAAAATAAACATTTTTCTTATTAGACCTTTATTAGGCACCCTGGTTATCTGTTTATTTTTTTCTTGCACCAAAGCAAGTAGTTTAAACAGGCTTCATTATTTAACATCTAGAAACTGGCAAAATATGTTGTTTCATGATGTATTCAGTACAGACTAACTGTAAATTACTGAATAAAATCTGATTAGCATTGCATGACTTAGATGTCTCGATTTTTAGAAGAGATGCTACATAAAGATGAATTTGCAGTGCACTTCAAAAACACACAAACATTTCTTCATATTAAAAGCATTTAAAAGTGGCAATACATTTATCTAACAAGTCATGTGATCAATACAAGCTGCAGCAAACAATAAAAGATTTATTAGGGGGCAGTGGGGATATATAATGAACCCCCACAGTTTTCCCACAATTTCTACAAAAAAGCCCTGCATTTTTGTGTAATCTTTTCTGCAATTTTCCAATGGCCCTGGCAATGGCCCTCGGTGGACTCCTGGGTCCTGCTTCCATGTGGATCCCCGCTGACATGATAGCAGGGGGAGCAGTCGATGGGACTGGGAGACTCTCATGACAGGCCTGATGACAGAAGCAGATGGCAGTGGGTGAGCAGAAAGCTACAGTATATGAAAAAAAAATCCTTGCATTTCTAAGTGTAACAGTGCAAATGTTACAGGTTTTGTAATTTGATTTCAAGCATTATAAAATATCATAAAAAATATTTTTAAAAATGGTCAAAAGATATTGGATGTTGTTCTATTTAAGAATAAACACATTTTCTTCTAGTTTGATTGAAAGCTTCACAGGTTATAGCAATTCAAGAAATGAACTGTACACACCAGTTTGCATAACATGACCTTTTCACCATACAGTACACTGCTTTGTTCAACAACTACATAGAATACTACAAACAAAGCATTAGCCTTACAGGGAACACCCCATGCCTCTGAAGGGGGCCCATATCAAACTTCTGAAGCTAACCATTAACTGTGAACTGGACCTTTTCCAGGGCCATTCATAGGGTAAGGTTCACAGCCCATTGTGCTATAGTTGAAAGGGAAGGGCTCATCCAGGTCTGTGCAATCATTTTCTTGGTATTTGGCAGTGCCAAAAGCCATAGCCTGCATATCTTATAGTGTAGCTGGAGTGGGAGGCCCCCACTCCCAAAACTAAATGAAGAGGCTTTCTGTTAAGAGTAAGCTCAAGAACCTTTTGCATAATTAAGCAATAATGCCTAACAGGGTGTGTGTCATGCTGGGATAACATCACGCCTCAGGTGGTTGGACACGAGGCAGCAAGTTGAAAGCAACCTGAGTTACAAGACTGTAATTCCATCAGTGGTTGATCTTAACATTGTTTTACTAGCCCAAACACTAGTGCAAATTGACCAGGGCTAGTGCAGCTAATTCTCTACTTGCCCGTCTTGACTAGTGCAGATTTTCATGGCTGTTAATGAAATTAAAAAAGTCTCTACTTAAGCATTCTCTAGTCCTCATGCTAATCTCTCTCAATGTTCCAGATGGCCAGGTGTGATTAACAGCTCATTAAGAGCTGCAATTATCTGGCAGTTCAAGAGAGGGATCCCACAAAAGACTCAATGTGAGTCATTATCACTCCACTGTTAAGACTTTCAGCTAGTGTCCAGGGTGTGATCAAGGGTAGAGTGCTGTTAAGTCATTAGGTTCCAGTTTTCTGAATGTGTCTATATCTAACAATTTGTCCAATATCATTAAGATCAGTGCCCCTCATTTCTCTACATTTTGAGTGTTTGTGTCCAACATTTCAGTGACAAAATGCAAAGAGGTATACAGGATTGGCCCAGCAGGTGGTGGGTTTTATCCCAGCCTCACCATAACTTCCCACTCCCCTTCAAATCTCTTAACTCTGTTCTTTCCCTGGACACCTCTGCAGACCAGACTCTGAAGTGACCATCCATAGATCCATAGCTGCCAATACTGGCAAGTGTAGGGGGTCCCCAGCTCTTCTAAATGGACCATGCCAGACATCACCATCCATACAGTTCCACCCTTATCCCATTCAGCATGTCCTTTCATTCTAAACGCAAAGCTTTGGATCATGTATGGTACAAAAATAAACCTTGATAAAATACAAAATTTGAGACCTTGAAATAGGCATTCCTGGGGTGCATAGATCACCCTATACAGAAATAGAAATAGCATAGTGTTATGCCTATGTACTGTTTCCCCTGGGCTGATGAAAGGACAATGTTAAAGAAAAGTCTGTTATTGTTGGGGCAGAGCATATTAAAATCAATGCTTGTACAAATAAAAATGTCATAGTTTTCTATTTCCCAAGCCACTTAGGTTTGTCTAGCCCCCACCCCAAAGAAATCTTAGATATCCTCCTGGCTCACTTGAGACTGTACAAAACCTTTCAAAAGTGCTGGTCTTCAGTTGACTATAGGGTGGGGGCTGAGACTGTCTTTCTCTGCCTGACTCTGTTCATTGCCTGAGGGTGGTGGTGACAGTGTGGTGAGGTGCTTGATGAGTAAGCAATAAGACAGGATGGGGTGTGCATTAGACAGTTCTAATGCATGGCTAGGGGGATGTAGTGAGGCACGAGGCCACAGGCCGAGTGCGTCCAGTCCCCTAGCTGTGCATTAGAACTGTCTAATGCACATCCCTGGAGTGGCTTATTGCACTTATAAAATGGGCCTGTGTATTTTAAATGGGGGTTCTAGTTTTAGCTGTGCATTAGACATATCTAATGCACGGCTAACACCCAATCAGATTGCTTGAAATAATTTGCCCATTTTATAATGTCAGTTATTGTGTGTGAAGAGATAGGACTGCTCGATTGAACATTTGCTGTTGTGATATCCTCTCTCTGTTTGGTGTGTGTGTGGTGGTGGGGGGGCAGAAAGAGGAAGAGAGGAGGCCATGATACAAAACAAGGGGGCTCACTGTCTGTGATAGATGACATGCAGTCTTTTTTTCTGCTGGGGAGCTGGAAGCATTGTAGGAGCAGGATAAATGTGTAATAATGAGAGTATTTCTTGGCTTTGCTTGCAATGTTTCCTGTATAAGTGATCAAAATTTACCATTATAATTAAGGGCTAGTGCAACCATCTGCAGGCTACTGCAATTTTGAATCAACTTGCCCTCCTGGCTAGTGCAAAAAAAGATTAAGGTTGACCCCTGAATTTCATCAAGAGGCTCTGGGGACATAGGGAACTTTGAGAGCAAAACTCAAGAGGTTCCCATGTCCCCAGAACCTCGAGATGGAATTACAGCGAAGTGATTCAGTAGAACCTATTTGTTATTTTTTGTAATACAGGGATCTGATTTTTTGTGTGCAGCTCTTTGTTTATGGGGTGCTATGTGGCCGGGTTGCTGCTGCAGTGAGGACTCACTCATTCTCTTCTTGATCACCCAACACTCTCTGCCCCCTGCCCTGCTCGCTCGCTGTCTCTCTGTTTCTCATACTTTTTAGTTCTGTTCTTGCCGCAGGATCTACCAGATAATTCTGTGGAACTAGTAGAGATAAAAAACAAAAGGATCAGCAAAAAAATGAAGTGATAGAAACAGAAACATAGAATTTGACGGCAGATAAGGACCGCTTGGCCCACCTAGTCTGCCCATTTTCCTACCTAACAGATAAGCTGCAAATCCTAGTTAACCAACAGCTTACTTCCTCCTACCCCCCACTAGGACTGCCTTATGCCTGTCCCATGCATTCTTGAAGTCCCCCACTGTTCTTGACTCCACAACCTCCTCAGGGAGGCTGTTCCATGCATCCACAACCCTCTCAGTGAAAAAATACTTCCTCACATTACCTCTGAGCCGTCCCCCCTCTATCTTCAAATTGTGCCCCCTTGTTCTAGTACATCTCTTTCTGGAAGATGCTACCCTCTGGACTTTGTTAATTCCCTTGAGGTACTTGAAAGTTTCTATCATGTCCCTCTCCCTCCTTTCCTCTAGGGTATACATATTAAGCTCCTTTAGTTTTCTTCGTTTGTCTTCTGGTGCAGACCCTGCACCATTTTGGTTGCCCTCCTCTGGACAGCTTCCACTCTGTCTATGCCTTTGCGGAGATGGGGTCTCCAGAACTGCACACAGTACTCCAGATGGGGTCTCACCAACTGTCTGTACAGAGGGATAACAACTTCCTGTTTTCTACTATTGATGCCTCTTCCTATGCATCCCAGTATCCCCCCTGCCTTCCTTACTGCCTTCTCACATTGCTTGCCCACCTTTAGGTCATCTGATATAATTATATATCGCTAAGCGAGAGATGGCCACCATGTTTTTTGAACCTTTACGGCCTCCAACAGAGAAACTGCAGCCAATCAGGAGGCAAGGTTTCAGGAATGTCACGACATCTGTATAGGAGGTTTACGCACAGAGGTTCTTTGTCTTTTAAATAGTTTTTTTATTTTAATGGGTTCACCACAATATATCCCAGGCACACTGCCTTAGGGGTAGCTGGTCCATTCCACTGGGGTGTCAAACAGATGAGGCATACTGATGAGTCCTGGTAGGATGAAACACATGTCTATGTCTTCTGTTAGCACCCTTTGCAAACTGTGTGAGAGGCCTTTCGGCACCATGCAATTCTGCTTAAAGTTGGACCAGCATAACATTCTGTGGTGATTTGCATATGCAGCCCATGATGCTTTGCATTGTGGGGGCATGTGTGATTTTGTATTTTCTTGAAACTTGGCTTCCCAGCCAAATGCCCTTTGGGGTAACCCTTGCCTCAGTGTTTGCGCACAGGGGTTCTTTGTCTTTTAAATAGTTTTTTATTTTAATGGGTTCACCACAATATATCCAAGGCACACTGCCTCTAGGGTAGCTGGTCCATTCCACTGGGGTGTCAAACAGACGAAGCATACTGATGAGTCCTGGTAGGATGAAACACGTGTCTATGTCTTCTGTTAGCACCCTTTGCAAACTGTGTGAGAGGCCTTTCGGCACCATGCAATTCTGCTTAAAGTTGGACCAGCATAACATTCTGTGGTGATTTGCATATGCAGCCCATGATGCTTTGCATTGTGGGGGCATGTGTGATTTTGTATTATCGGTATAGGAGGTTGCCTTGGGGATATTACGAACAAGCCTACCATGTGGGAGAGTCTTGAGGTTGCACTGTTTAGTTTTAGTGAGAATACTATCATTCAGAGCTTGAACGATAGTATTATGAGCTCTGAATGATAGTATTATCACTCGTTAATGATGTTATTATTAGTCTTGCCCTAGTGTATTATCGAGAATTTTTTGTATGGTTTCCGATGCTATTATTTTTAATATATACATATATCAGTGTTTGCGCACAGAGGTTCTTTGTCTTTTAAATAGTTTTTTATTTTAATGGGTTCACCACAATATATCCAAGGCACACTGCCTCTAGGGTAGCTGGTCCATTCCACTGGGGTGTCAAATAGACGAGGCATACTGATGAGTCCTGGTAGGATGAAACACGTGTCTATGTCTTCTGTTAGCACCCTTTGCAAACTGTGTGAGAGGCCTTTCGGCACCATGCAATTCTGCTTAAAGTTGGACCAGCATAACATTCTGTGGTGATTTGCATATGTAGCCCATGATGCTTTGCATTGTGGGGGCATGTGTGATTTTGTATTTTCTTGAAACTTGGCTTCCCAGCCAAATGCCCTTTGGGGTAACCCTTGCCTCAGTGTTTGCGCACAGAGGTTCTTTGTCTTTTAAATAGTTTTTTATTTTAATGGGTTCGCTACAATATATCCAAGGCACACTGCCTCTGAGGTAGCTGGTCCATTCCACTGGGGTGTCAAACAGACGAGGCATACTGATGAGTCCTGGTAGGACGAAACACGTGTCTATGTCTTCTGTTAGCACCCTTTGCAAACTGTGTGAGAGGCCTTTCGGCACCATGCAATTCTGCTTAAAGTTGGACCAGCATAACATTCTGTGGTGATTTATGTATGCAGCCCATGATGCTTTGCATTGTGGGGGCATGTATGATTTTGTATTTTCTTGAAACTTGGCTTCCCAGCCAAATGCCCTTTGGGGTAACCCTTGCCTCAGTGTTTGCGCACAGAGGTTCTTTGTCTTTTAAATAGTTTTTTATTTTAATGGGTTCACCACAATATATCCAAGGCACACTGCCTCTAGGGTAGCTGGTCCATTCCACTGGGGTGTCAAACAGACGAGGCATACTGATGAGTCCTGGTAGGACGAAACACGTGTCTATGTCTTCTGTTAGCACCCCTTTGCAAACTGTGTGAGAGGCCTTCAGCACCATGCAATTCTGCTTAAAGTTGGACCAGCATAACATTCTGTGGTGATTTGCATATGCAGCCCATGATGCTTTGCATTGTGGGGGCATGTGTGATTTTGTATTTTCTTGAAACTTGGCTTCCCAGCCAAATGCCCTTTGGGGTAACCCTTGCCTCAGTGTTTGCGCACAGAGGTTCTTTGTCTTCTATATATATATATACACATACACACACACACAATAGGGGTGAGTGGTAAATGAGTGAGATAAAACAGTGCATCATCCACTGCAGTGTGATATTTTTACCCTCTGCTCTACTGTGATGATATGAGACATTTGCACACACAGGTCACAAAAAGTCACTGATATCATCACCCTAGGCAGCTTTCCCCTCAGCATGAAAGAAACACCTGTGCTGTTACCATAGATACAAATGCAGAACTACCTGAGAGGTCTCACTGCTGCCTACAGCTAACTCAGTGATCATTACAAAACACATCTACCCCCCCAACTTCCAGCTCATTACTGTGATGCTCTCAACTTGATGCAGCCAGAATTCCAAACAGCACAGCATCACAGAACAGTCTAAACTACTGCCTGCAGCTAACTCAACTACCACTGAAACACACTTTCACTTGTTCCTCAAACGCTGATTCTCACCCATTACAGTTACTGTGACAATTTCAACTTCACTGCAGCCAGAATCCTAAAGAGCACAATTTCACAGAACACTCTGCCTGCAGCATGTGTGTAGGCAGGCATACTCCAAGCACTCCATGGTGTGCACTTTTTTTAAGGGGGAAGCTATTAGGCTCTGAACTGCTTCCTTGTTCCATGAAAACTAACAAAGAAAATACTGAACCTTTCAGTAATTTTATTCATAGGAGTCAAAACTAGTAGAACTGGTCACTAATACTCTCTTTGCATCCCAAGGACAATACAACTTTACAGGCTCTGGGCTGGTATGTGAGTGTCTTAGGGAACAATGCATGGCATTTGTATTTACCCATGCATGGCAACAACCATTGTCATGAGATACAAAAGTTGTATTTATTGTGCCAAATGAGGCAACAAACACGGTCCTGGTGTACATTTGTATATTGTCTGGCTACACCCCAGGGGTTGGGGGGTTAGCAGTGAGTCCACTTGGTGTGCAGATCTGAAATCCCTGGCTACACCCCTGGGCCCTGCAGCTAACTTAATTACCACTGAAAACAGTATCAGCTGTTCTGACACTCTGCCTCTCAGTTCATTACAATTACTGTGATGCTTTTAACTTCACTGCAGCCAGACTGCTAAACAATACAGCTTCACAAAACTATGTTTCTCATTCCTATCTAAAACTAACTCATTTAGCATTGCAAAACACACTCGTGTGTCTCTCGGAGTTTATAACACTGCCAGACCATTCAGAAAAGCTCACACACAGAATGAGCAAACACATTAACAGGAACAGAACACAAGAGAGCATAAGAAAACTTCTAAAACTCTTGGCCCTATTGTATATATCGAATACATGATGGGCAGATTGTGTGCTATGGCAAATATTGTCACTCCTGCATCATGAGCTTGGATATCTCACTCGTGCCTTCGGCACTCGTGAGATATCCAGAGCTCACTCTGCAGGAGTGACAATATTTGCCATATCACACTCATGCCCATCATATATACCTAATATATATATATACATGTATATGTAAATGTATTGCTGTTTCGACAGTGCTTTGACTGTATTACAGATTTGAATCTTTTTTTATTCATGGTTTTTCACACTGTTCTATATTGAGATTGATGCATATATTCTTGATGCGCAGTGTCATCTTTGGAATTAGATCACTATATAAGGAGCATGATAATGTGAGAACAGACTCCCTGAAGAAGAACACATGCTCAAAACCAGTCAGGTCCTTTGAAGTCTGGCTTGTAGTTTCCCTAATGCTGGTAGATGTGTTTTTCCACACAGATGAAATAGCAATGATATTTGAATTTGGTATCAGTGCTGGTCTTTTTTGCTTGGATTGTATCTATTTTGACCAAGCACATCCATGAGTGGCATTGCTTTTCTTCTGTTTGTGCTCTTTTATTTACCTGCCAGATAACTTGTAAGGACATTCATCTAGAATATCCTTCCCTTACACGGATAAGCTAGCTATTGAGCAGGGCTCTCCCATCTCTGGGACACTCACCAAGAGAGTCCAGTCTTCTTCAAAGGCTGCAGAAAGTAAGAGACAGAGGGAGTTGGGGTCCAACTCCTCAATTTATGTGTTCAGGGCTGTAGGGTGGGACCTCTCCCTGGAGTGACAGACCTGCCAATATTCTCCACCCACGTGCATATGTGTGTGTGTGTGTGTGTGTGTGTGTGTGTGTGTGTGTGTGTGTGTATTCACATCTCTAGGCAAAATTGTCTTTTCCCACCTACCACTTCCTCATATCTGTTTTATTACTTTATTGGCTCCTGCCTGCTAACAATGCCTTTGTGGGAAAATTTGCACTCTCTCATCTGACCTTGCTTTTACTTAATATTTTCTAGGGTCTGCTTATGGCACATGTGAGCTGGAATCGATGTTGTATGCCCTATGTAACGAACTTATATGAGAAAGAAAGAACCTGTGTGAGAATAAATAAAACCAAAAAATAATTACACTAACAAAGCAAGACATTACTGAAATTCTGTAATTTAACCTGGTCAGATTCCTATCATATCCCCCCAGAAAATGAAGACCTGTCTCTTTTAGGTGATCCCCAAGAGATACTGCCACTCATAGGAACTGGGAAGTGCAATGCACTTAGCACTGCCTAGACAACCCTTCCACACTGGCATTTTGCAAACCACTGTGGCACATGTAGTTCTGGATGGTCATGGTATATGACTGCAATACCAAACTCCAGTGCAATATATTTTGCCCAATAGTCCTATGGAGCCATGTCAGAGGATTATGATCTGTGACCACAGTGAACTCCCGCTCATATAAATATTGCCGCAGCTCAATCAATCAATCAATCAATCAATCAAAATCTTTATTTATTCAGGCGAACATCATTGAGCATAGCTCATTTACAAGATGGACCTGATTGGTCATAAACAACAAAATGGTTTAAACTCACAAATACACAACTATAGAATAAGTACAGTAACAAAGACTTTTTAAGAATAAACAACAAAGAATGAACAAATGCAATAATGTACACATATATACAAGGCAAGTAAACAGTGGTATTGGGCACCAGATCAAATGTGGAAAAAAAAGTAATGGTTAGGGGTTTATGAGGTAGATAATATAGAAGTTAATGGGTGAATGCATGGACAGATAAGGGAGGGGGAATCTAATGGGGCAGGGTGAAAAGGGGACTGAAGAGGCTAGGAATTCAGGAAGCAATTGCATATCTCTGGGAAAAGGTTTAGGTATAGCTTTTGAAGGAGACTACAGGAATGAAAGTGTTCAACTTCAGGGTCTTTTGTAGAGAGTTCCAGATGTGTGCTAGAAAGTAGTTGATTGCAGCCCTTCCATGACGGGTACATGCCTTAGGTAGATTCAGCAAGATGAGGTTATTGCTTCTTAGGGCATATGGCCTTGGAGTAACAAGAGAGAAGCAATCAGAAATGTAGGATGGTAGTTTATTTGTCAGAGCTTTGTATATCCAAAGAGCAGCATTTTTGTTCCTTCTGTGATGTAGGGATGTCCAGCCAACTGCAGCATAGAGAGAACAGTGGTGGGTACTGAAAGGAAGGTCAGTGATGAACCTTAGAGCTCTATGGTACAGGGTATCCAGTTTATTTAGGTAGGACAGGAGCAGTGGCCATATAGGAAGTCTCGTAATCAAGGAGGGATATAAATGAAGCCTGGATTAATCTCTGCTTAGATTCTCTGTTTAGAAAATGTTTGATCCTGAAGAATAGGCAAGCCTTTGCCTTAGTTTTTCAGGAGCTCTTCAATGTGCTGGGTGAAATCAAGCCTGTTGTCAATCCAAACCCCAGATATTTAAATTTATCTACATAATCAAGGCTCTCACCAAGGACGGTAGAAAGTTGGGGAAGAATGTTTGGTGAGTAGGTATTGGTGGAGATGAACATAGCTTTAGTCTTCTTGGCAATTAATAGAAGCTTCTTTTCAAGTAATTTGTGTTGCAGTAAGGAGAAGTCAGCTTGTAGTAGATCATAGGCCTTTTTTGGTGATGGAGCCTGAGTCAATGTTATTGATGTAGATGGCAAAGAGGATAGGGCCCAAGATGGAGCCTTGAGGAACTCCTCTTAAGAGTGGTTTTGAGGAAGAAAGGTTGCCTTCACTTTTTACCTGCTGCACCCTACCAGAGAGGTAGCATTTGAACCATTTAAGAGAGGTAGGGTCTAGGCCTAGGGAGTGCAGTGAGAGATTAGACGATCATGATCCACAGTATCTAATGCTTTACTTAAATCCAGAAATACAGCACAGATGTTATTTTTTCTATCTAGTTCAGTCTGCCAGTCATTTGTAACTTTTGCTAAGGCAGAAATGGTGCTGTGCATGGCTCTGAACCCAGATTGAGCAGGGTTGAGGAGGTTATTAGCATTGAGGTAGTCATTTAGTTGGAAGCTACCAGTTTCTCTAACATCTTGGACAGCACTGGAAGGATGGAAATAGGCCTGTAGTTGTTGAGATCCATGGGGTCCCCTGCTTTAAGGAGGGGAAACACTTGTGCTGTCTTCCACAAAGAAGGAATTGAGCCAGAAGATAAGGACATGTTGAAGAGGTGAGTTAGGGGGGCTGCAATGGCATGCAGTGCAATTTTTAAAAAGAAAGGGTCCAGAGAGTCAGCACCAGCGCTTTTAGTTGTATCCAGGCGGAGCAGTAGGTCTTCTGCTTGTTTTAATAAAATTGGCTTGAAAGAAAATGTAGAGGTAGTCTTCTGAGCTTCAGTGGAATGGAGAGCAAATCGAGAGCGCAGCAAGTTTGCTGGAGATGAGTCAAAAGCTAGGCCTGCTGTAGTAAAATGATTATTGAAAGCATCTAAAATTTCACACTTGTCAGTAATGATCACATTGTTGAGGTTCACTTGAGATGGTAAAGAGGTGCTAGAGTCTTGCCCTAGGATTCCTTTGATAGTGCCCCAGAATTTGGCTGGTTGTGGTAGGTGGCATCCAGCTCTCTGTATAGAAGGCAGCCTTAGCATCTCTCACTTTAGTGCAGCTGTTCCTGGCTTGTCTGAATTGTACCCAGTTGTTTGGATCTTTGGTTTTCCTTGCCTTTTCCAGAGCTTGTCTCTAGCAAGCAGTGCAGATTTAAGTTCAGCAGAGAACCAGGGACAAGATTTGCGTTTAATTCTGACACTGGTGACTGGTGCATGTATATTGAGAGCCTCTAAGATTATGTCATTTAGCACCTGCAGTGCTGACTCCACAGAAGCTGAGAGGTAGAAATCTTGCCAGTGTTTGGAGTGACACAGATTTTGAAGATACTCTGCAATGTTAAAGTTCTTTTTAGACCTTCTTGGGAGGAATTTTGCAGGGTTAGCAGGCTTGATTGAAGATCTTATACCAGCTATGAGGCAGTGATCACTTATATCACTGAATAGCACTCCAGCATGTGAATATAGATGGGGCTTATTAACTAACAGAACATCAAGTAAGGTGCTGTTACTTTTGTTTTTTAGGTTAATCCTTGTTCGTTCATTTATTAGTTGAGTAAACCCATGGGAGTCACAGAAAGATACTAGGGGTGCAGAAACATTGGATAGCCAGTTGAAATTCAAGTTGCCTAGAATAATGGTATCCTCAGGACCCAGTTTAGCTATAGTCCCCAGGTGGGTAAGGAGTTTAAGTCCGGCAGAGGGGGGTCTGTAGCAGTCAACCAGTTGAAAGGCTGACATGTTGGGAGGGATATTTTAAGGGATATGCATTCGAATTCTTTAGGCTGAGATGAAATATTGAGACAGGAAGCAGAGAAAGTTGAGTTAACGTAAATGGCCACACCACCACCCCTGGATGGACGGTCTGCTCTGAAGAGCTGGTAATTAGGTATACTTATTTCACTGTCATTTGTTGCTGGTTTAAGCCACGTTTCAGAGAACACAAGAAAGTCTGGCAGCTTCTAAAGTGCCCACACTATCCTGAAACACTCACTCTCAATTATGGCATATGCCTCCTTCCTGGGCAGTAGCTTCTGGCTCAGAAATACTGTGGGGGGTCTCCTCCTCTGCAGTGTAACCTAGTTCAGGACAGCACCCAGCCCATGGTCTAAGGAATCTGTGTGCACGATGAACTTAAAATCATAGCTGGGGCTAGTGAGCATGGGCAACCCACATAATGCCTCCTTCTACTTCCAGAAAGTGGATTCACAGTCCTCCATCCAGAGAACTTTGTCTTGCAGTTTCCTTTTTGTCAGGTCTATCAGGGGCTTGGCCACATCATTAAAGTGAGGAACAAATCTCCTCTAGTAACAGATGTCCCTAGAAATTCCCTTACCTGTCTCTTCATGGTAGGGGTGGACCAGGACTGGATGGCATCAAACATCGCAGGCTCTGGATGGATGCATCCACTTCCCACCCAGTGCCCAAGGCAGGACACTTCTGCCATGCTTATCTGGCATTTTTCCACCTTAACTGTCAGCCCTGCATCCTTCAGTTGGCATAACACCTCCATCACACATGCCTGACGTGATCCTCCCATATTTGGCTATAAATGGCTATATCATCCATGCATGCCAGTGTACATTCAACTACCCTAGACAGAATGTGAGCCACTAGCTGTTGGAAGGTTATAGGCACATTCTTCATCTCAAATGGCATTACGCAGAATTCAAATAAACCAAATGGGGTGATGAAGGCCGACCTCTCCCTGGCTGTAGGGGTTACAGGTACCTGCCAGTATACCTTTATCAGGTCTATCGTGGTCAAGTACCAGGGCTCCCCTGAGCCATTCTAAGGTCTCATCCATTCTCTGCATGGGGCTGGCACCTGAATCTGTGTAGCTGTTGAGCCTCTGGTAGACATTGCAGAACCTTGTGGTACCAGTCTTCTTGGGGATTACAACTGCTGGCAATGCCCAGGGGCTACTGGATTCCTGGATTACTCTGAGAGCAAGCATCTCTCTAAGCTCCTCCTGCATGGTCTGCTTAACCCCCTCTGGTACCCAGTATGGGGAATGTCTTAGCAGTACTTGCCTCCCAGTGTCCACGTAGTGTTCAGCCATCATGGTGTGCCTTGGTTTCCTTGTGAACATTTCCTCAAATGCTCGCAGCACCCCCCTCATGTCCTCTGCCAGTGCTGGTGTCAGCTGCTCTGATAGGGTGAGGTTATCTACTGATGATTCCTCCTGTGCCTCCCCTTGGAGGTCCGCCAGTAGATCAGCCTCATTTTCCTCCTGGCACACTACACACAGTAAGAACCATTTCCTCCCTATCATAGTAGGGCTTCCTCATGTTAACATGATATACCCTCTGCTTGCACCTGTTGTCATGCAGTTCTACTACATAACTGACCTCACTCACCTTCCTAACTATGGAGAATGGGCCCCCACATGCTGCCTGCAACTTATTTTGTCAGACTGGGACAAGTACCATCACTCACTATCGGACTTCATACTCCTGGGTTCTGGCCCTATGATCATACCAGGCTTTTTGCCATGTTGTGCAGTGGCTAAGTGCTCCTGGGTGAGCCCCATCAGCTCCTTAAGCTGGGTCTTAAGGTTCAGGATGTACTTTACAACAGATTCCCCTTTGGATGCAAGGTCACCCTTCCATTCATCCCTAACTAAATCTAGGGTATCTGTCAACCTGTGACCAGACAGAAGCTTGAAGGGTGAGAACCCTGTGAACTCGTGGGGAACTTCCCAGTAAGCAAACAGGACATGGGTCAAATACTTGTTCCACTCCCTCTTCTGTTGGTCAGCAAACATCATGAGCATAGTTTTCAGTGATCCATTGAACCACTCAACCAAGCCATTAGTCTTGGGGGTGACAGAAACATAGAGACATAGAAACATAGACTCCAACAGCAGATAAAGGCCACTTGGCCTCCCCAGACTGCCAAATTTATTTTTTCTTTCTTTCTTATTGCTGTAGACCCACTTGATACACAGTGCCACCCCCCCCTTACCCCTATGAGTCCCTTGTGTGTATCCCAGGCATTTTTGAACTCCACCACTGTTTTCATCCCCACTACTTCAGTTGGTAGGCTGTTCCTTGAATCCATCACTCTTTCTGTGAAGAAATAATTCCTCACATCTCTACTGATAGAGTGATACATCGAGCTGTTTCACCCCACTAGTCAATGGTGACGACATGAAATTTGTCTCCTGGTCTGATAAAATATCTTAGGGAATTCCCACTCTGGTAAAGATTCCCAGAGGTTCATCAGCCACTTTCTGCACCTCAGTGGAGGACATAGCCATCACCTGGGGCTACCTAGTTGGATAGTCCAGGACAACGAGTGTGTACCTTTTGCCCATTCAATTTGAGGTATTCAGAGGCCCCACAATGTCCACAACTACCCTCTTAAAGGGTTCATAAATGATAGTAAGGTGTATCAAAGCTTCCTTAGCCTTGTCCCCCACCTTTCCCATGCTCTGGCACTGTAGACAAGTTGGACAGTAGTTTGCCACATTTGTGTACATACTAAGCCAAAAGAAATTCTTAGCGAACTGCCTTTTTGTGTGGCTAATAACCAGGTGGCTAAAAAAGGGATAACATGTGCCAGGGCCAAAAACCTGCTTGTGGTAAGCCTGAGGGACTACCATCTGCTGGAGTACCTCTCCCACTAACCCCCGCTGTGGTGTACACTTTCTGTACAACAGCCCATTCTCCCAGTAAACTAACTTTTTACTCTCCTGAGAGTCATGAGCACTGTCAGCTATCTTCCTCGCTTTCTGTATGGTAGGATCAGCCAGCTGAGGCTTTGCCCAGCTCCTTCTGTCTGACCCTCTCTGACTCCCCTTCAGAAGGAAATCTGCCCATGACTGAGATCGTCTCTGTTTGCAGCTGCGGTTCAGGACTGCCTCTCCTAGCTAGCCCGTCACCCACAATAGCTGCTTCCTTAGCTGCTGAGGGAAGGGTTAGTGCAGGCTGCGTTGCCCCCTCCTCACCCTCAGAAGCTTGTATTTTTGTCTGACTGCAGGTAGTAACACACCCTTGATATTTCCTATGGACATGATCATTCCCCATGATCATATCCACAGGGAGATCAGGCACAGCTCCCACTCACATACACCATGACCACCTTCCCAGCTCAAGAAGACCCAAGCCATTGGTACTTGGACCACTGGACCTGTGACCCCCCAAATCTTGGAAAACTGTCCAGGCAGAATCTGCTCTACCTGGATTAGATCATGCCTCATGGCAGAGATGGAGATGCCAGTGTCCCTCAAACCCTGTGTTACTGTTCCATTAACTAGGATAGGATGCATATGTATGGAGGAGTTATGTGGTACTACAGTCTGTAAGCAGGTTACTATCTTCTGGGCACTGTCTTGATCACCCTCTCTGCCAGGCTATTGCCCTTTGTTAATATTTTTAGGGCAGTCATAAGACAGGTGCCCTACTTTCTGGCAAATGTAGCATTTCTTTGCTGCCAGCTCCTTGTTCCCCTTAGGACCGGTGGGTTGTGTTTTAGGGTCAGGTGCAGACTGGTTTACTTTAGGCTGCCTGCCATGGGTCCCCTTGAAACCATGTTCTGTCCCCACCCCCGTCTGTTTCTATGCAGCATATGTGGTCTGCTGGCTACATACAGATCAGCACTTTCTGCTGCCTCATTTGCAGAGCTGCATGACTAGTCCAGCAACCACACATGCAGGTCCTCATGTACAATTTTATGAAAGTGTTCCCTTACCAACAAGTCTTTTATTTGCTTCATAGTTCTAGCTTTAGCCCCATCCACACAGTGGCCACATAGGTACACAGTTGAACATGCAGTTCTGCATTGCTGTCTCCTGGGCCCTTTCTTAATTCCCTGAATTTTTACCTGTAAGCCTCAGAAGTTAGGTCAAAATGTTTCAGTAACACCCTCTTAACTTTGTCATAGTCCATACAGTCCTGATCATCCATAACTTGCAAATGTATGCAAAGCATGGTCAGTAAGCAATTGTGTGGGGTGGGTCATTCATGAAGCCCTGTCCAATTTATACTGCGTACATTCCCTCTCATATAATTTTAAAAACAAATCAAGAGTATCCCCTTCCCGGTATTTAAGAAACATATTAAAACTAATTGTGGCTTCATGGGTTTGACCTGTTATGCCATTACTTATGGTTTGCTGCTGTGCTTTCTAGCACAATTTCACCATCTGTTTTTCAAGCTGTTATTTCTGGTCCTTGTGCTGGGGTTCCTTCTCTCTTTCCCTCTGTCTTGCTTCTTGTATGAGACACTCATGCTGACACTGCTGTTCCGTCTCCAGTTTCATCCACATCTCGAGTTGCTGTGCTTTCTCCTTTTCCTCAGCCTCCAGCCTTACTCGCTCCCTCTCGACCTCAAACTTTGCTCTCTGCAGTTCTTCCTCTTTCAGCACAAACTCAGGTTTCATGAGCCCAAGCTGATTTTAGCCACTTTTACAATACACTGAGCTGGAGTGTTGCCAACTTGAATCAGCTTTCTCTGCTCTGCTCACATCACCGCCCTTTTCTTTTACATGATGTGGCTGTGCAGTATTCCCTATGGCCTTCAGGTGTTTGGGGGGCTTTTGCAGTGGATGGGTTCATGAATAGGAGTGCATTAGTTCAGGAGAAGCAGAGTTTTTAGATTCCATGTTAAAACATCAAGAAAACAACAGCACCGAACATATAAGCGAGGACATATTAGCTACTACAACTACAGCCCATACCCATAACAACGAATGTCAAAACAGCAACTTCAACCCAGCCAGCAAAGCAATGCAAACCAACACAAGACATGACTCATTAACTGGCATGACAACTACAATATATTTTATGTGGGGTGCTTTGCACCCACACCCCCTTGCTGGTAGCGGTGCAGATTCAGTAATATAAGAGACCCTTTTGAGAGTCTGCTGCCCAAGTCCTTGGCTCAGGCTTGGGCTGCATTGCTTCATTAGCTTGTGGCATGAGGTCCCCCTCAGGCTCAGCCTCTGTGACCTCAGTCTTGCTACTTTGCTTACCTCCTCAGTGACCGCCTGCTCCACATGCATTTGGTCATACTCCTCAGTGACCATCTGCCTTCCCGGTATTTGGTTCTGCTCCACCAGGGCTTCTATGAGTCCATTTTTTGTCAGGCCCTCATTGAAAATCTCCCTTTCTTTGTACAGCTCATGGAGCTGGGGCACATAAAATCTGCCATACGTGGAGGAGCTCATACCTGCTAACTACACTGCACTATGCTATTTTTCTAGAAATAAAAAGAACAGTAGTAAATATGTAATTTTTTTTGCATATCCTGTTTTGTGACTGTTAAGGTAACTTTTCTACTGGCAATAACTGTTTCTCTGTGTGCCAAGTAAGGCTTTTACCTCTCTTTCAGAGTTTCTAGTTACACCAGGAAAGCACATTGCACACAAATTGTGCCTTTAAATTTGTGCACTGATCCACACCACTCGCCACCATTTTGTGACAAACTACTCTTTGGGCGGTACCGGTTTACAGGGTAGTTTAGATCTAATTCACTTCTGCCATCACCTGATTATATCAGAAAATACCTTGGTCCTGCTCAGGGACTTGGAAGGTCAAACACAGAAAAGCATGATATAATGCACTTTGGATGCTGGTCTTTAAACAGAGAATTCTCACCTTGCCAGCAGAAATTTTACATTTACCTTTCCAATAAGGATGCACAGCCACTGATTCTATAAAATAAATTCTTTACAACTAAATACTACAGATATTTACAAACAGGATAACTACAGCAACCAAAAAGATTCACATATTTACAAGAAAGGAAAATAAGGCAGTTAAACAGACAGATGGCTGTAAGAATACTTTCGTATAACACTAGCATCTATATTTACCTGCTAGCTAAGTTAAAAAGACATTCACCTAGACTTCCCTTCCCCCACACAGATAAGCTAGCTTCTCTGAACACTCATCAAGAGAGTCTAGTCCTCTTCAAAGGCTGTGAAGAGTTAGAGAGAGAGAGAGTGAGAGAGAGTCAGTGTCCAACTGCTCAGTTTATGTGTTCTGTGCTGTAGGGTGGGACCACTCCCCAGAGTCACAATCCCTCCAGTATTTTCCACTCATGTGAGTGTGTGGTGCATGAGTGAGTGTGTATGTGTATGTGTATGTGCATGTGCATGTGCATGTGTGGGTGTGCATGTGCATGTGTGGGTGTGTATGTGTTTGTGCATGTGTGTGTGCTCACATCTCCAGGCTAAAAAGTCTTTTCCCACTTAACACTTCCTCACATCTGTTTTATTACTTTATTGCATCCTGCCTACTCATAATGCCTTTGTAGGAACATTTGCACTCTCCCATCTGGCCTTGTTTTTCCTTAAGATTCTGCTGCTGGGATATGTGAAATGGAATCTATTTTGTATGCCCTAGGCAAATAACTTATATAAGATAGAAAGAACTTATATGAGAATAAGTAGAAACAGAAAATAATTGCAGTAACAAAAGAAAGTTATTAATTTAACCTGGTCACATTCTCATCAGAATAAATAAATATAGTTGGTTGTTGCAGTAGCAGTGCAGGACAAAATATACCACTCTGCTCCAATCCTGATCTGAGATCTGTGCACCTAGCCCTCCTTCCCTTTGGGTTAGGAAGACTAGGACTACTTCCAACCTGGCAGATACAAATTATTACATGCATTTTTAACTGCCACTATGAACAGTTTTGAGATATTGTTTCATGAATAAAGCATTACAAAAATTGTAGTACCCCTGTACAGTATATTGTATTGTACAGGTAAATTCTATGAACTGCCTGGCATTTAAAGGGCAGGTGTCCTGGATCAAATGTATTGACTTTTTGTTCATTAATGTTCATTGTTGGCATGTCTTATCTGATATATTTACAATTATATATGAATTCTAACTCAGTTTTTATTTCTTATATGCCTATTACAGAAATGATGCTCTGTAAATCTTTTTACTTTCCTTCTGTGTTTCAAGGTATGTTCTTAAGAAAAAAAATTACACTGGTATGATATAAACCACCCATTGCACACAGTTAGTGTCAAAAGTGCTCTTTTGCAGTCTCTCATTTGTGTCAATCCATTGAACAGAAAGGGATGCTCTACCAGAGGAGGTGTTAGCCTGTAAGCAGTGAGTAGTTTCAGAAGGAAATGGGACAAGGTGATGGGGGGTAATTGGGGAGGGAGGGGAGGGCAGCTGCAGGTTGAGGGTGCTAGCTGCACACTCGAGCAGACTTGAAAGACCAAATGGCCTATTTTGCGGCAAATTTGTATGTTCGTATGTCAATAGGATTGTACCAAAAGCCCTAAGTTGAGAGACTGCAGGATCTCAACACGTACACCCTGAAAGATAGGAGAGTGAGAGGGGACTTGATTGAGACCTACAAGTAGCTCATGTGGGTAAACAGGGTGCCAGAGCGGAGTCTTTTTCAAAGGAGGAAGAGCACCAAGACCAGACAACAAGCGATGAAGCTGGGGGGAGGGAGTTTAAGAGGAATGTGAACAAGTGCCACTTCACTGAAAGAGTGGTAAACAGCTGTAATAGACTACCAGTAGAAGTGCTGAAGGTGAAAACAGTAGGAGCTTTCATGCATGCATGGGATAGGCATATGGGAATATTAGTAAAATGGCAGGGAGGAGTGAGGGTAACCAGAGACCTGTAAGGATCTGTGGAGCCAGACTAGGCAGGAATGATCTAGATAGACTGGGTGGGCAAAGCAGTCCTTTCTCTGCAAACAAATTCTATGTGTCTATGTTTTATGTTTCTAAATCTTATCATGCCTCGCATTCCTCCTTAGTTGGAGAGAATTTTTTTTAAGCTTTCTTGTGACATATTTCCTTGCTTCAGTAGCCAGAATGGAAACTAGATATTTACATATTTTTGACAGTTCATCTTGTGGAAATGATCCCAGCAGTAGTCTCTATGTTAAGTTGTCTGTTCAGATCCCATAGTTCTCCCCTGTATCCTCCATCCAATATTTTCCCAGCTTACAGCATACCCAAACTGCGCATGTGTTCAGCTTTCTCCATGCCACAATCTCTCAAGTACTTTTCAAAATAATTTTGTCATACTTTCCTAATAGAAAATTTGAGTACTGTAGCAACTGTGCAAGAAAACTCTCTCCAGACACCCCAGTTTACCTGAACTTTAGTCTAAATCTGTTTCCATGTGCATAAAAATTTACATAGACAGAGAAAAATTGACTGTCTGCTACTGCACTTATTTAAGAAAGCCTCCTTTTTATGTTTGTTTGCAAAGTGCATAGCAGTATGTACTGGAAATGCAATGTTGGATCTCAGATTGACTATCCTGAGCAAATACATTGTAAAATGAGTAAAAGCAGGATCTCAGAGGGAAAGAGATGTTGCATCTCATTTGGGCCATAATTGGTGTGTAAACTGTTGAAAAAATAAAAACAAAAACATGGCCGACAGCTGCTGGACTTTCCCAGTAGTTCCTCCTCTCCCACATATGCAGAAAGGTTACATTGTTGGAGCACTATTGGGAACCAGGAGATTGTAGGTTCAAACCCTGCTACAGCCAAATGCTTTGTAACACTGAGTATATCACTTAACCTCCCAGTGCCCCAGTCTGCCCAACTCTGAAAATGGCTAGAAGCAACTAGAAGGAAGAAGCAGGAAAGTGACTGTGAGAATCTTAGGCTAGCTTGTTGGCCGGATACAGAAGAGGGACATTAAGTTACTGGAGGGGGTGCAGTGCAGGGAGACAAAGATGATCAAGGGGCTGGGGGACTTATCATACGAGAGGAGGCTGAGGGAGTTGAACATGTACTCACTGGAGGAGAGGAGGGACAGGGGGGACATGATTGAAACCTTTAAGTACATGAAAGGAATACACAAGACAGGTACAGAGGGGCTGTTCAAAGTAAGGGAGGGGAGGGACACCAGGGGCCATGATATGAGACTGGAGGGAGGAAGGTTCAGGAGGGAGATGAGGAGACACTTTTTTGCAGAGAGGGTGGTGGTTGGGTGGAATACGTTACCTGCAGAAGTGGTATCCACTAGAACAGTGGACTGCTTCAAAAGGGGATGGGACAGGACAAGGGGTAGGGTCAATGAAGGGGAAGGGTGGAAGGGAGGGGCAGCTGCAGAATAAGGGGTGCTAGCTGCACATTCGAGCAGACTTAATAGACCTCTAGGCCTTTATCTGCTGGCAAATTTTGTATGTTCGTAGTAGCTCAGCTGGTAGAGCACTAGAACTGTATTTTATGGACCTGGGTTTGTTTTCTGTTTGGGTCGCATTAATTCTTGTTGTGGGGGGGAGAGGAAGCACTGGATCTGATCAGTCAGCAATTATACTAATTGACAGCCTCAACAGCTTGTAAAAAGGGTTTTCCTTGCTATGCATGAATGAATTGGACAATATTACCAACACTTAGTAAGAGATTGAACTACAATATTAAAATGGACCATTTATAATTATTTTAATAAAATTAAAAAAAAACTCTGTAACTGGGAGGTTGTGGTCTTGGTAAAAGTGACACTGCCCACATACAAACTGCACTCTGCTGAGTGCATTGTGATGCTGAGTGCAGCAGATGTACCTTAGCAAGCATCTGAACATAATGACGTCATATGTCGGTGGCAACCGAGCATGGAGCAAGTGGACACAGCCACTCTTTAGGTATAAGCATTCCAGAGAGTTAATGTGTTCCATTGGACAATAAAGAAGATGAACATGAGAATAATACTAATAGAAGCATTTTAGCAAGCTTATGTTAAATGGTACACTCACGTTGTTTAAATATTAATGTAATATATTTTTTTAATTAATAGGACTACTGTCCCTTGACAACGCTGGTTGGAAAACTTGTGAAATGTTGGGAAATATTCATTCAGGGCAGAAATTAAAAGATGAATTTTGAAAACTGATAAAAAAAAAATCTGAAGTTCACTGGCTGGTTATTTTCATCATTAATTACTTTGAGCTGAAATACATTACAATGCCAAGAAATGCAACATAATGCACATAGGGACAAGAAATCCAAGGACTGAATATAGAACTTGGGGGTGAGGAGGGGGTAGCTGTGAAGAGTACAACAGAGGAGATGGAGCTGCAGGTAATAATACCAGAAAATTTGAAGACAACAGCGCAGTGCAAGAAGGCAGTGAGGAGGCTGAATAGGATGCTGGGATATGTAGGAAGGGTGATTAGCGGCATAAGGAGAAAAGTGATTCTGCCACTGTATGGGTCCCTGGTATATCTGCACATAGAGGACTGTGTGCTGTTCTGGAGCCTGCACTTGAAGAAATACAGGGACAAGGTAAAGTAGTGCAGAGTAGAGTAAACGGAATTATCCAGGGTCAGCACAATAAGACTTACATCGAGAGGCTGCCAAATCTCAAATATACTAGAGACAAGAAGGCAGAGATGGGCTATGCTAGAGACATACAAATACATCCACAGGATTAACAGAATACAGAGGAGAATTGTTTACACCGAGGCCCAGATATTCAAAAGGCCATGCGCAACCCACTGATGCGCCCCGGTGAGATATTCAAACAGGAATTGCACCTGGCACAAATCCCGATGTGCCGGAGCACATAAGTAATGTATGCAGGCACAGGTGGGGGGAGGGGCATGCCCATGCATACTCTGCACAGCCCAATATTCAGCCCGGGATGTGTGGAGTCATGCAAGTGCAACCCCTACCTGCGCCAGCACAGGGTTGATCCCAAAAAAAAGGAACAACGGATGGCCACCAACAGGTAAGCTGCCACATTGCAGGGTGCAACACGGCAGCTGCCACTTGTGGGTGGACACCTGAGCTCCAGCTGCACCTCCGTGGTGGTGCCCCCCCATGCCAATTGCGGACATCAGTAAAAGAAGATTACTCCTATATCCCTGGTGGTCCAGTGGACCGCTGCCCGCCCGATCGTGGGCTTAAGTGTGAATAAAATGATTGCTCCTATATCCTTGGTGGTCCAGTGGACTGAAGTCTGCCCGATCATGGGCTTAAGTGTGAATAAAACAGATTGCTCCTATATCCCTGGTGGTCAGTGGACGAAGTCTGCCCAATCATGGGCAAGTGAACTAGTATCGACCCTATATCCCTGGTGGTCAGCGGACCCACTCCCCACCACGCCCACTGATCCCCACACGCGCTCCCCCTCAGTCAGTGCAGTGGCAGCACCTCTACCTGCTTGCCACTCCACTGCCTGCCGATTGACACTGTCGGGGAGGTATGACGTCATTGGTCCACGGCGTGAGCCAATGGGCGTGCAGCCATACCATACTACACATTCCAGATATGTGAATGGGTCCCTTCACATATCTGAATGTGTAGTACGGGTATGGGCTGCATGCCCATTGGCTCACTCTGTGGACCAATGGACGTACAGCCCTACCGATGGTGTCAGTCGGACGGGCGGCGGGCAGCAGGGGGTGGTGCGCCACCTGCCACTGACTGGGGGGAGGAGGGCGGTGGGGATCAGTGACCAGGTGGGGAGGGGGGTCCGCTGGACCACCAGGGATATGGGGTTCGGTACTAGTTCACTTAAGCCTGCGACTGGGCCGACTTCGGTCCACTGGACCACCAGGGATATAGGAGCAATCTGTTTATCCACACTTAAGCCCGCGATCGGGCAGACTTCGGTCCACTGGACCACCAGGGATATAGGAGCAATCTGTTTATTCACACTTAAACCCACGATCGGGCAGACTTCGGTCCACTGAACCACCAGGGATATAGGAGCAATCTTTTTATTCACACTTAAGCACACGATCAGGTGGGCAGTGGTCCACTGGACCATGAGGGATATAGGAGTAATCTTTTTTTACTAAAGCCCGCGATCAGGCGGGCAGCTGTCCACTGGACCACCAGGGATATGGGATTCTATTTCTTTTTTTACTGCAGCCCACGATCAGGCTGTGGCGCACATTGCCATGCTGCAGGGGGCGTTGGTCCCCAATGGCTGCTGCCTGGCAGGGCACCAGGCACAAGTCGTCGGGGATCGGTGCACCTGCATGCAAATGGGGTCATAATAACATGCAAATGGCCCCATTTGCACCTTGCATACATTATGGCCCCATTTGCATGTCAACTTTTGAATATCGCAGTTGTTGCGACTAGCACAATGAAACTTGCGCTAGGGCATCCCCATGCTCCACTCTGGCCACTGGTGTTGGCACAGTGCCACTGCGCCATGTGCACTGCGGGTGGCCAGAGTGTGATATTCAATGATGCTGAGCCATGGTGCAGCTCTGTTGAATATCGCCGAGACCACGCCCCTGCGCAGCCAAGTTGAGCTGCGCCCCGGCTTGCGCCACAGTCTGGCGCAGATTGAATATCTGGGCCTGAGTGTTAACACTGGCACAAAGGGGAACTCAATGAATCTGATAGAGGGGGGGACTTCAAGAGCGACATCAGAAAGCATTTCTTTATGAAAAGAGTGGTGGATGGGTGGAATAGGCACACAAAGAGGTAGTCTGTGTGAAATCAGTAGGGGGAAAATTCAGACATGAGTGGGATAGGAATATAGAGCTGGTGAAGACAATGACAGAAGGGAAGGGAGAAAAGGAGAGTAATGGACCACCCAGATTCTCACAAAAACATTAGGTAGGAAGGTCTGGGCAGGCTAGATTGGCTGAAGGGCATTTTCTGCTCACATCCATGTTTCTATGTTTCCATTGCGTGTTAAGTATATCATATAAGCTGTACCTGGTGTTATGTGGTGGCTTTTGAAATTGCTATTAATCGTGTCTTATGCACTCAGTGAAACAAATGCATGTGCTTTGGGGCTGTCACTTTTTTTCAAGTGGTATATTAGCAGAGCAGCATGACAAACCCCTGTCAGTGACAACTGTCTCCCAGAACAGCTGCAGATCATTCTGTCTGCTGAATGCTCCAGCTGATGTTAATTGTTTTTTAAGGACTGGATTTTCCCCACCTTCTGCTTTTCTTTTGGCAGCCTGTGTATAATTTGGCCCTTTCAAGTAATCCACAATTGGTTCCATTTAGCATCTTGCTGCATGCAGTGCACAATAAATGTTTGATATCTGTGTGCAGGCCATCACTGACAACCTCATATACTTGAACCTTGGTTGTGACATTCCTTGTGCATTTCAAGTCTTTTTAGCATGCCTGAGCTAAAAAGCTGGTCCGCCTCCCCACTGAGTCAACAGGATGATGCTTTGCATCCTGCTACCAATTTATAGAGAGAGTTGGGGTGTCTATAATAGCTATAAGAATGTCTCCCTGCATATGTTTAGGTCAAGAAAACTGCAAATTGAAGTAGAACTGTTCTGGTGCCCTACAGATGCAAGTGGAGACACTTGTATAGCCATTAGAGTCACCCTGACTAGCCTCATGAATTTATTATAGATCATCAAACTATGTTTGCTGACATCACACATTTAAACTATACAAACGTTGCAAGAAACTGCATTAATGGACCACTTAGGGTTCAACTTAAAGTCACAAAAGTAGGGAAATATGGTGTTAGGATATCCAGCCCTAACTCACCGCCACCCCCACCCACCCCCACCCAGAAGCAAAAGGATAACACCACACAAGCAACCATAGACATATGTGATCCCAAGCACAACATGCTGTATGAGTAATGGGAGACCGCAGGGGAAAAAGGTAGGGTCAGACTCCAAGAAACAAAAACATAAAAATTCACTGAGAACAAAATCCAGACATGAAGGCAATTTTCAAACAAACTTGGCCCTAAACTTGAGCTCAAAGGGGAAGCAGGCTCTTCAGTAGCTTAGGATTGATGAGACAAAGTGATATGTAGCACCTGTGTAACGGTGAACTCTGGCTAAATCTCTCTCTGTCCCTGCTGCAGGGACTACCACTCTGTTGTGGTGTAAGAAGGACATGAAACCCTAACAAAGGGTTCCAGTCACTCGAGGTGTTGCAGGGACAGGGTCCTAGGACCAAAGGCACCTTAGGGAAGAAAGCTAAACCCTAAGGACAGAGAGAGATACTACAGGAGGAGGAGAAGAAGGTGGTGGCAAAACTTGTGAACGTCCAAAGGACGCTTGGACATATGCAGTTTTAACCACATGGAGGGGTTGTGGTGTTGTTACTTGATACCCCTCCAAACTGCAGGCAGAGCCCTTCAGATTAAAGGGTCAGCAGGCTCTTCAGTTGGTTAGGATTGGTGAGACTGAGTGGCATGTAGTGCTTGTGTAAACTGTGTAAATAAAACAAAAACTATGAAATTTGGCTTGTACTCTCTCTGACCCTTCTAAAGGGACTACTCCCATATCGGGGTGCAACAAGGATGTAAAACCCTGTTGAAAGGTTTCAACCCCTTCAGGAGTTGTAAGAATGGGGTCCAGGACCAAGAGCACCTTAGGAAACAAAGTCCAAGGTACAATGGGAGACAGACAAGCACAGTGCTCACTAAGGAGGAGAGATGCAGCCAGACTGAGACCCAGACCCTGGAGGATCACCAACCTGCTCCAACTCCTGCAGAGACTAACTAACTTTTATGATCTTCAGCATGAAGGAGAGGAAAAAACTCTGTGAGTAGGAAACCTCTGGGGATCCAAGGACTTGGTTGCTTTTCCCCCAGGCTAAGGATAGAATTGGCAATGGCTCAGCGTCTGCAATTTAGAAACCTGATTCAGGGGAAGAATTTTGAGGAGGGGTTCTCCCTTCAATCCTCTAATGGGAACAACATGCAGGTGCTGTGAGCTGATCTGTGCAGCCAAAGGAAGTTCCATGTGAAGGAGGCCCAACCCCCACAGTGGGAAGACAACAACCGCTGAAAAGTACACACCTGACCTGTATCCAGGGGAGGCCTATGAGGAAGCCAAACCCTTGAGGAGCAAGGCATGGTGTCGAATCCTTGAAGGGTCAAGTGTTTGATAGTTAAATGATCTTCACCCTTGATGGTCATGGTAGGGAAATAGGTAGCAACCAGGTGAACCTTAGGTGGCTGTGATAAGGAATAGCTTTTGAAGGTGCTGCCAATGTGGTCTGTATAGCTGAAGGAGCCCCTGAGTACACAGAAGCACCGCTCTGCAGTAGCTGAAGCCTTAAATGCTTCAGCAAGATGTACCTCTGAGTTGATTTGCATTGTTGAATATTTCCACGGAGCATTGGACATTCTCACCCAAATGACAGATAGAGAAGAACCCCACCTGAATTGAGGGACTCACTCTCAGGATGGGGTTTTCTCTGGAGCAGATTGAGACTGTTGGTCTTCAGGGTGTGGCGCCCTGGAAGCTATGATATGGTAAAAGTTGGTGTGCATTTGTGAAGGAGTGTTAGAGGCTGATGGCAAAGTCTGATGGCCACTGAATATGTGATGGAAGAGAAACATAGTAAAATGAATGACTGACTGGAGGCAAATGAGGACTAATGCATGATGTGTCAACTGAAAATGGGCTGAAACTGACTAGTTTTGTGCTGGAAACTGAAGGTATGAATTTAGAACAAATGACAAAAGCATGCCAACCAATTCAAGAGGAAGCATGGTGGGAAGTACTGGTAGCAATGAAGTCACTGAGCTGAAAATAGGATAAAACACCAAAAGGCATATTCACAAACCCAAATTAATGGATTGATGTAAAGGGCTGGAGGCCTTTTGGACCATGGAGTAGCAGCCTGCAGTGCACCACAAAAGGCTTGGGGAACTAGCACCTCAAGAACAGACTCAGTTGCCTACTTAGTGGTAAACTCACATTCCCAAGAAAAAGAAGCCAGCAGGGAGAGTGGGTCTGCCTGTAGCGCACTGCAAGAACTCCAGAAGCTGCCACAGGTAGACAGTCCGCTGTAGCCACAGGAGAGGAGAAACGCTGCAGCAGGAGGTAGCATTCCTGCCACAAAAGGAGACACCCAGAGCCCACCAGGAGACAAGCAGGGCAGCGAGAGCCACAATGAAGCCAAAGGGGAGCAGGAGTGGCAGCCAGCAACATCACCAGCATGAGGTATGAGCTGCTTAGCAGTCACTGCAAGGCAGAACAGGTACAGACCTGGTGAGAGGGCAGAACAGCCATGTGGTGGCAAAAAATCTTTTGAGCATCCATCAGGATTTTAACCATGTGAAGGGGGGCATGGAGTGGTTACCCACAACCCCATCAAACTATGGGCAAAGCCCTTCAAGTATCTAGTGTTCAAAGGCCCCAAGTGACCAGCACACTGCACATGAGCTGATATTTCATGACAACAGCTCACCCTTTCTTGTGTCATTGCTTAAATACAGCATATTCAACAAGTTAATAATAGGCATAGGATTGTAGCGACATAGGAAACACTAGGTGAAAAAAGGTCCATTGCATTCGCCTCCTGCCATTCTGGCAGCTGCAGTGCAGTCTCTGTGTAATGAGAAATGCTATCAGTAAAGTGTATGGACTTTAGCATTATGGTGAGGAAACCTGCCAGTGGCAGAAGCCTCCTGCAACCCTACCCAAGGACAAGTGATACATCTTTTTCTCTCAGGTGTACCTAGAAACATAGATTTTTGTTACCAGGAAAGGACCGCAAGGCCCATACAGTCTGCCCTAACCTTACCTACCCTATGTGGTGGGAATGGGCCCTATGCAGCTCTCAGCTTCCCCCACCCTCTTCAGGTGATTCTTCTTTTTTAATGATACCCATCTGACTGTCCCGTTCATGCTTGAATCCATCACTATCCCTGTCCCCACCACCTCCCCAAACAACCTGTGTCATATATTCATCATCCTTTCTGTGAAGAAATCCCACCTCACTTCTCTCTTGAAACTTCTTTCCACTAAGTTCACTGTGTTCTTGCTTATAACTGCTTTTGTGCTGAACCAGAAAATCTCCGCACACTCCACCTTGTTTATACCCTGAAAGTATTTAAATGTCTCAGTAATGTTCCCCTTTGCTCTCCTGTTCTCTGAGCAGTCAATGTTGAAGCCCTTCAGCCTTTCCACATACGGCTGCCCCTGCTGACCCTGTATCATCTTAGTTGTCCTCCTCTGCACATCCTCCACCCTGTCAATGTCCTTTATAAGGTACGGGTTCCAGAACTGCACACAGCACTCAAAGTGGGGATGAACCAATGACTTATATAGTAGTATAACTTGCTATCGCCCTTCCTATGCTTCCCATCATCATATTTGTTTCTCCCCACAGCCCTTGAACACTGGGTCGCTATGTTCGGATTACCCATAATGATGACCCATAGATTGCTTTCCTCCAAGGCACATGCCATAACCTCCACACTCATGTTGTACTTGACCCTGAAGCTTTTGTGTCTGATGTGCATAACTTTGCACTTTTTGACATCAAATCCCATCTGCTAAACTCTGAACCACTCTTCTAGGGTGTCAGCATGGCTCAGTTGTTAGCACATCCACCTCTGGACCAGAAGGTCGTGGGTTCTCGTCCCACACCGGGATTGGACTTGCACCTAAAAATCGCTGGCATCTGAGTACAGTATTGGGGGTGCTGTACTGCTGGGGTGTGCCGTCCTTCAGGTGAGACGTTAAACTGAGGTTCCTTCTGCCCATCCTGGTGTTGTCCTGTTGGGTGTCCAGGTGGAAGTAAAATAACTCAGGGCACTCTTCTCAAAGAGCAGCGAACATTCCTGGTGTCCTGGCCAACATTCCCCTTCCCATAAACCAGTTCATGCAATTATCCAGGCTGTGTGTGGGTGATGATGTGTGATATGGCCGCCATCACACATTCAGTCACTTCACTACCAGTCTAACATTGCTTGTAAAGTGCTTTGGGATACAGAGCATGAAAAGCGCTATATAAATGCTGATTCTTCTTCTTCTTCTAGCTTTTCCAGGTCCCTCTTCATGGCCTTCACATCCTCCATTGTGTCCACGCTATTAAAGATCTTGATGACATCTACAAATAGACAGATTTTTCCTTCTAGTCCCACCTCTATGTTCCTATGTACATATTCTGTTATGGAGTATACTCCGTATGGACCTCTTTACCTCAATGAATTAATTGCTGTACCCAATAATGTTTATTGCTGTTTTTTAAAATTTTGTTCCCCTTTTCCCTAGGCTAGCCTAGCTGAGATTCAATATCTAATTTTCATTGTTTTTGTGCTCTTACCCACTTTTACAGCCAGGTTAACTGAAGCACTATGATGGGTCATGATTTCCTCAGTGTTACACAAGGAGCGTGTCTATCTGCTAGAATTTAAACCAAGGTCTCTTGGTTCCCAGTCCTATGCTCTACATCAACCACCTTATTCGTACCACTTCCTTTAAGAGCTTACTGGATTCCACAGGTTTGCCATTCTTGGTGAAATAATACTTCTTCGTATTACCTATAACTATATCCGTCCTTAAACCAAGGGTAGCCCCTTTTGTTCTATTGCCCTGATCAAAACATGTGATGGCCTGACTGATGATATACCAATTTGATATCTTCAGCTAGACTATGTCATATTCCCTATATTTATTTATTTTAAAACTAGTAAATGGGAAAGGCACATTGAGCTGAGACTCATTTCCAGGTGCGACTTGGGGGAGAAAGTACAGAAAAGTACAGATGCAACAACTAAACATGGTAAATACAAGACAATAAAACAAATAGCATCAAGGATACAAGATATAGTGAATCAAACTGAGATCACAAAACATTACGTACAAAATGTGCAAGAAAGCTGCAAGTGCACCTTGCATGAGGTGTGGTTACCAGTGCTATGGATACAAAGAAGAGGCTCAGGGCAAAAGCACTGTTAGTCCTAGTATGGGGAGATCTACTTGGGGGGTCAGCAGAAGTAGGAGAAAGAAGTCAGGAAGAGTCTAGTGGGGGAGTGACAGGTGCAGGGGGAGCAGGAGCAAACCTTAGCAGGTGTCTAAAGGCAGGGAGTGAGGGGCAGAGTTGGAGGGAGCTAGGCAGCAGGTTCCAAATGGATGGGAGATGGTAGGAGAAAGCTGCTTGCACAGCACAGATGTGAGGGTTAAGAATAGAGAAGATGCAGGAATCTCTGGAGTGCAGTGAGTCACAGGAGGATAAGACAGGGGAGAGATGTAAGGAAAGGTAGGAGGGGAGGAAACCAAACCAGTATTTAGTGATAAAGGAGGCAGAGTAGAGCTGGCGACATGAGGGTAGTTGGATGATTAAAAGGGAGGAGTAGAGGGAGCATGGATGAGTGCGGAGAGGAGAGTTGATAGCAATGCAACAGAAGGCATTACAGAAAGTGTCCAATCTGGCTAGGGAAGAGGAGAGGTGGAGCCTTAGACCACATCTGTATAGTCAAAGACCAGGAGAATCATTTTGTAACCAGTTCCCATCCAGGCCTGAAGGGAAAGGCAGTCCTTGTTGTGGTTCAAGGCACCAAGTCTGGGGCAAAGCTTATCATGGATGACATCTATGTGGGTAGAGAAGTCAAGCTTGCTATTCAGCCACACATCTAGGTACTTGAAGGCAGACAACCTCCGGGGCTGCCATCCAGTGTAGCGTAAACAAGGGAGGGTGAGAACCTAGCCAATTTCTGGCTGGTGCTGAAGGTCATAGACACAGTTTTCTTGTTGTTGACCCTGAGCTGGTTGGCTTGGAACCAGTGTAGCATGTTTTGGAAGTATTTTTGGAGCAGAAGTTCCACTACTGAAACCAATGGGGATGACTGTTTTATCGACATACATGTGTATATGCGAAGAGGGCACAGGCTGAAGAGAGGTTCTTTAGAAAGATGGAGAACAGGACTGGACAGAGGATTGAGACTTCAGGGACCCCTCCTAGAATGGGGAAGGAGGGGACCGGATGCCACAAACCTAAACAGTCTGTTAGTGGCCCATTTGGTATAAATGGAACCAGTCTACAGCAGATGCTGAGAGACCAGCAGAGCTCAGTTTTCCCAGGAGGAGTGGGTGGGATACTGACTCAAAAGCTTTGGCCAGATCAAAGAATATGGCTCCAGTAATATGTCCCTGATCCATTCTAGTGAGGATAGAATCAGATGCACACAATAAGGAAGTGACAGTAAAGTGTTTTTTTCCTAAAGCCAGACTGGAAATGGGAGAGAAAATTAGAGGAGTAAAGGAAGTCAGCAAGTCTGGAATATACAATATTCTCTTGGAGCTTTACAAGAGAGTGGAGAAGAGAGATTGGATAGAAGTTGCCAAGGATGGAGGGGTTGCCTCCTATGTGCAGAGGCAGAATCTTAGCAGATTTTCAGGCTTGAGGGACAAAACTGAGGGACAAGGAAAGGTTCAGAAAGTGAGAGAGCGAGTGGGGATGCAATGGCTGCTGCCAAAATATGTGAGAGTTTAGGGTCCAGCCCATTGGGGCTGGACTTAGAAGGGTGGAAAGACATAAGGGCAAGGAAGACTTCCTAGGGGGAATGGTGCGAAATGGTAACCTTCAGAAGAGTGATGTGTGGAAGAGACAGTAGGGGACAGGAGGAGGGATCAATCAGGAGAAGGAGGAAAGAGCAGTGCAGAGGTGGTGAAGAAACTGTTGAAATGAACAGTAATGAAGGTTGGGTCAGAGACCAGTAAGCCATTCACCAGGAAGACAGGGAGGGGGACTAGGTTAGGGATTGAACAGAGAGTGGAGAACATTCCAGGAGTATGATGGGTAATTTAGGTTGGACTGGAGGTTTGACTTGAAATAGTGGACCTTTGAAGTGCAGACTGCTTTTGTGCAGGGATTGCTGAGGGTCCTGTAGGTTAGAAGGTCTGACAGAGACTGAGAGGACTTGTAACATGCCCAACCTTAGTTCCAGGATTTGCATAAAGCAATGAGGTCAGATGTAATCCAAGGGTGGTGGGAGTGTTTGACCCTGGACTTTTTGAGGAGAGCATGAGTATACCAGGTATGGGTAAGTATGGCAGTGAAAAGGGAGAGGGCCTTGTTGATGTCTGAGGCTGAGTAAACAGAGGACCAAGTGGAGGCCATTGAGTCATTTAGAAGGGCATCAGAGTTGATGACCTGAAAGGCCTACACTAAAGGTATTTAGGGTGGAAAGTCTTTGGCCCACTTTCCTGACACAATAGGTTAGACAGTGGTGACTGAAGGCATCTGGGAGAATGACTGCTGCAATGATATGGTAGGAGTAGGAAAGGAACACCCAGTCCAAGAAAGAGTGGTAGGGGAGTGAAGATTGAGACAGGTGGGTTCACTAATTAGTTGTGTAAGATATAGGGACTCAGTCCTGTGAATACTGGGCCTGGAAGTGGGGAAAGCCAATTTATGTCAAAATCCCCAAGGTGGATGAGCTCACTTGAAGTAGCATGGGAAATGAGGGAAGAAAAAGAGTGAGTCAGGGATGAGGGAGAGATTATGGGTGAAGCATAGAAGATGCCAATAAAGATGGGGAGAGTAGAGGGGAAGGATAGTTTGGCTAACAGGAGCTCGTGAGAGGAGGGAACAGACTTAGAGAGGGAGACAGAGCAGGACTGGTTCTTATGGACATATACGGCAACCCTACTGCCTTGCATGCCTTGGTCCTGATGGAAGAGATGATAATCAGCAGGAACTAGAATGAGTCAGGTCCTGTAGATGAGAACCAGGATTCAGAGATGCACAAGAGAGTGTGAGAATGCAAGGAGATCCAGAGAGGTAGGGAGTCAAGCTTAGGGAGGATGTTACTATCATTGAGGTGGAAGATAGCTGCTGAGGCCTTTTGGGAGAGTAAGGGGAAACTAAGGAGAGGGGAGGGGCCAGGGTTAGTTTCAATATCACCATCAAGAAACAGGAGAATAAATAGAAAAAGAATGGAGGAGATTTCCACCCTTAGAATGAGGGGAGAGGGAGGGAGGGAGAGTGGAAGGGGTACAGACCTGGTAGAGAAATTCAAGGTTGGGGGGGATAGGAGTCCAGGATGGTTAGTAGGGAAAGAGCAGTGGAGAGTTGAGGAAAGGTAGATTGCATGAGGTATGAGGAAAGTATACTGAGGGGGAAGTGGAGGTAGTGGAGGGTAGGGAAATGAGAGAGAAGGGGAGAGGGTGGGAGGTGTGAGTAGCCCGGGGGATAATAGGAAAGGAGAGAGAAGAAGGTAAGATAGAGAGGAAGAGTGAGAATCATGGTGTGGTTAGTTGAGCCTTAACAAAGCAAGTGCAAGAGTAATTAATACAGACAAATGCAGCAGCTGAACACTTTGGAGAGTTAGGGAGAACTGTATGAAAACAAAGTATTTAACCTATAGCAAAGTATCATAAGAATATCTGAAGAGCAGTAAGTGAGTGATGGTTATGGGACAAAATAGTCTCAGAAGCAGATAATCTGGAAAACTATTTGTAAGGCAGTGAGTTTGAAAACACAAAATTACTAGGTGCCCTAAAAAGGGAGTAAGCAGTACTTATGGTTACTTGACTAGGAACTAAGATTTGTCAGTAAGAACCGAATGCAAGCAGAATACACTAAATAAAGGTAAAATGTTTTTGGAATAGCTGGCCTGGTGGCGCTGAGGGTTGAGGCGCTGGATGCCACACCTCATGCTACATCGATGACCTGGATTTAAGAAGTGAGCCTGGGACACCGGGGGTTGACCGGGGTTGGGGGGAGCTTGGATGAGCAGCCACTGGGCAGCTCTCCTTTCCCGAGGAAGGAGACAGCTTTCCCTTGGCTCTTGGCTGCCTCTGAGTTAAGGCTTGGGGCAGTGCCAAGCCAATAGGAGAAGTGGCACAAGGCCAGGTGGGGGTAGGGGCTGTCACTGGTTGCCTTTTCAAGCACAACACCTCCACATCATGCATGCGTGCAGTTGGCCTTGGGTCCCAGGATTAGAAGGGGAGAAAACAGAGGAAACAACCCCAGGCTGCAGGTAACAACCGACTCCCCTCAGGCTCTGCATCCGGTGGTTGGGAAACACCATAAGCTCTGTGGCAGACAGCACAGTTGGAGGGTAAGTCCTGGGAGAACCGTAGTGACGGGACTGGTGGGGCAGTCAGAAGGGGAGCAGCCAGGGGAAGCAGAAGTAAAAAAATGTATTTGGAATTACAGTAGAGCAGTAAGCAGAACTGTGGCTATGGAGACAGCAGTAATAGGAGCAGTTGAATTTGAGCAACAATTTGAAAGGCTATGAGACTACCAAACACAAACTGCTTGGTGACCCCCTATAATATATATCTCCCATATATACATATATTTATTGCAAAAAAATATGTTAATGCATCAGTTATGATTGTTATTAAAGCATCAAAAGCTGGGAAATTCGATGTTAGGGTTTCCAACCCTAACACCCCACCCCCACCCTGCACAAATGAAGAGGGATCACAGGGGGTGGCATTGGGGTTGTCAGCTGTATGAGGTATGTAAGTGAAAAGATGAAGGATTGTAAGGTTAAAAAGGGAAGGGGGGGGGACTGTGCAGAGGGGGAACAGGAAAAGGCAGTCATCTTGAACAAATACAGTAATAATGAAATAATAATAAACTTTACGTTTATAGCACAATTCTAAAACCAAAGTGTTTTACATAGTTAAAATACATATAAATAACAAAATAGACCATCCATAGAATACTAATAATACAGAGTGAAAAAAGATCAGATAAAATAATCACCGAATGCTTGCTTAAATAAATGGGTTTTCAGAGCTGCCTTGAAGCTCTCCATGGTCCTGCACTCTCGAATCTGACGAGCTAGAGTTCCATAGTGTGGGGGCACCGTGCATAAAAGCCCAGACCCCAGCCATTTTCAGATGAACCCTGGGAACTTCTAACAACCCCTTGTCAGTTGAGCAGAGAGGGCGGCAGGGCTGTAAGGAGTCAGGAGTCCTTGCAGATAGCTTGGACCCAGTCCATGCAGGGCCTTATAGGTCAGAAGTCCAATCTTGAAGGTGATACGCTACTGTACAGGCAGCCAGTGCAGTTCGTGCAGCACGGGAGTGATGTGACTCGAACAGGAAGTCCCCGTCAACAACCATGCCTCAGCATTCTGCACCAGCTGCAAGAGATGGATATCAACCCCCGGCAGCCCCAGGTGCAGGGAGTTGCAGTAGTCTAAACGCAAGGTCACAAAGGCGTGGATCAATGTAGGCAGGTCAACAGATGGAACAAGGTGCCTGATCCTGGCGATGTTCTAAAGATGGTAAAAGGAAGACTTGATGACTGCCGACACCTGTGAATGCCCATCATCAAGCTTCACCCCAGGTCATGTACCTGTTCAGAGGAAGGCAGCTGGGCACCCCCAAGCCAAAGACCTAAGGGAGACCCCACTACTGACTTCTCTATTCAGTGACCTGGATCCACCAGCAACACCTCAGTCTTCTCAGAGTTCAATTTCAGCCAACTGGATTTCATCCAGTCATGGATTTCCACTAGACAGCTGTTGAAGACTGAGACCGCACTATCCTAGTCAGGTGCAAAAGACAGAAAGAGCTGGGTATCATCTGCATAGCAGTGAAACCTCAGCCCATATTGTCTTACAATCTTACAATGTCTCCGACCAGCAGCATGTACTCAGCGAACAACATAGGAGACAGCACCGAGCCCTGGGGGACACCACACGGCAGAATGAATGGAATAGAGGGGGAAAAAAAATGACACCACCCTCTGAGATCTGCCGGAGAGGAAAGATTGAAACCAACTGAGGACTGGACCAGCCAGGCCGCAGATAACCCTCAGGAGCTTGAGCAGCACCCCATGGTCCACAGTGTCAAATGCTGAAGAGAGATCAAGAAGCACCAAGATGGAGCAGCAATTCTGGTCTCTTGCCATCAGAAGATCACTGAGCACCCAAACCAGAGTGATCTTGGTGCAATGTCTCTTCCAGAAACTAGACTGGGGGGGATCGCAGGTGTCATGGATGGTAAGATGTTTCTCCAGTTGTAGCTCAACCACTTTCTCAATCACCTTCCCAACAAAGGGGAGGTTGGAGATAGGCCTGTAGTTAGTAAAGCAGTTCAGGTCCAGAGCAGCTTTCTTAAAGAGTGGTGTCACTACCGCCTCCTTCAGGGAGCTAGGAAACTCACCCAACTCTAAGGAGCACCGCACAATCTTTGCAAGGGCCAGCCCGATAGATTCAATACACCCCAATAACAGGCGTGTTGGGCCCGGGTATAAATTATAAATGCTGGACAATCCACATGACATCGACAATCTATGGTCGGTTGAAAGATGTCCAAGAGAACTGAGGGGAGGTGACCAAGCACTGACCATCGTCAAACCCCATAGAGAGCACTGGACTGATCTCCGCCCTGATGTTGGCCACCTTATCTGCAAAGAATCGAGCAAACTCCTCACACTTAACTTGTGAAACTGCACTTCGGACCTGCAGACAGGCTGGGTACTTACATAGAAACACAGAAACGTAAAAAGTGACAGCAGATAAGGGCCACTTGGCCCACCAAGCCTGCCCATTTGTTTACCTTTAACCTTCATTTTTCACTGCAGACCGTACTTAATCTATGGCACAATCCCCTTTTCCCCTATGATTCTCTTGTACCTGTCCCAGGCATTTTTGAACTGTACCACTGTTTTTAGCCCCCACTACTTCAGCTGGAAACTGCTCCAGGTATCCACCACCCTTTCCATGAAGAAGTATTTCCTCACATCCCTCCCGAACTCACCCCCAGTTGCATAGCATGCCCTTTGTTCTAGAACACTTTTTTCTCAGAAAATATCCCACCCCCATGCTATATTAACTCCTGTGAGGTATTTAAAGATCTCTGTCATATACCCCTCTCCCTCTTCTCCTCCAGGGTGTACATACTGAGCTCCTTTAGCCTTTCCTTGTAGGGCTGTTTATATAGACCCTGCATTTGGTAGCCCTCGTCTGGACCGCTCCACTCTGTCTATGTCCTTGCTGAGATGCGGTCTCCAGAAAAGGACACAGTGCTTGGGGGGGCGGCACCCCAGCATCCCTTCTGTGTGCTCTGTCACCCTGCCTGGCCCCCTATAGGTAATCCAAACATACGAACATATGAAATTTGCCAGCAGATAAAGGCCTAGTGGTTTATCAAGTCTGCTCGAATGTGCAGCTAGCACTTCCCTCCCACCCTTCCCCTCCCTTGATCCTCCCCCTTGCGCTCTCCCAGCCCCTTTTGAAGCAATCCGCTGTTCTACTGGATACCACTTCTGCCAGTAACGTATTCCACCCAGCTACCACCCTCTCTGTAAAAAAATGTCTCCTCATCTCCCTCCTGAACCTTCCTCCCTCCAGTCTCATATCATGGCCCTGGGTGTCCCTCCCTTCCCTTACTTTGAACAGCCCCTCCGTACCTGCCTTGTTTATTCCTTTCATGTACTTGAAGGTTTCAATCATATCCCCCCCATCCCTCCTCTTCCCCAGCAAGTACATGTTCAACTCCCTCATCCTTCTCCCATATGGTAAGTCCCCCAGCACCTTGATCATCTTTGTTACCCTGCACTGCATCCCCTCCAGTAACTTAATGTCCCTCTTCAGATACGGGCACCAGTACTGCATACAGTACTCCAGGTGCAGTCTAACTTATGTCTATACAGTGGCAGAATCACCTCTGCCCTCCTCGAGGATATACCCCTTGCAATGCAACCCAGCATTTTGTTGGCCTTTGCAGCTGCCTTCCTACATTGTGCGGAGTTGTTCATTGACCCCATAATGAGCACCCCCAGATCCTTCTCCTCCTCTGTCTCGGCTAGCTGCACTCCCCCCAGCTGGTAACTCCTCCTTGGATGGCCCAAAACTTGAAGATGTCTCCTCGTTCCATTACTTGGGGGTCTGGCTCGACAGCCATCTCTCCTTCTATGACCACATCGATGCTATCTCAAAAAAACTATGCCCCATGCTCAGTGCATTATATAGGAACCGCAGCAGCCTCCTTCCCCGAGTCCAACGTGAACTGGTCCTGAAGATGATACTGCCCTCCATCGACTACTGTGACATTCTATACAGTGCAGCTCCTAAGTCCACCCTATCTAAACTGGACATACTTTATAATGCCTTCTGCCACTTTGCTCTCGATGCCTCTCCTCTCACCCACCAATGTGCCCTCTACTGAGCCTTGGCACAACCGTCCCTCGAAAACTGCCGCATCTCTCGCTGTGCTAAATTTGTCTCCAACTTATGGCTTGGGTCCATCCCCTCCTACCTTGCCACCGTGCTCACAGATGCCCCACCCCCCTCCCATCATCTTAGATCCAGTGACTCCCGCCAACTTTCAGTCCCTAGGTGGAAGACCTCTGCCGGTCAAGCTGCCTTCTCACACTGGCTACCCAAGCTCTGGAACACCCTCCCACCGCAAATTCTGCACTCCTCCTCTTCCTACTCTCTGTCTACCACCCTAGCAAACTTCCTTACGACAAATTGCTCTTGTCCCTAAACCTGCCATGCTCCACTATCCCTTCCCCAATGCCTGACCAGCGGCCTTAGCCTTACTACAGAAGCTAGCATATAACCCCAACCTTGCACTTATGACCTGGTCCTATTTTGTCCTATGTACTGTGTATAACTGTATAACTGTGAAATACGTCTTCTGTTGCTTACAGCTGTTACTACTGTGCTAATTTACCTTGTCTGCTGCTTCTTGTCACAAAAATTATTTGATACTATAATATCCTAAGCATTCAATGTGCGCTGCTTGTATATTCATGCAATCGTGTATCCTTATGCTGCTTTTTATTTGCTTCTGTTAACTGTTCACTTGATCACCTGCGTGTTATCATATCCATGTAACCCCGTCGCACCAGGAGACGAGCATCTTGTTGCTCAGTGTGCCTTTCCTGGTGAAACAATTGCAATAAATAAATAAATAACTAAATAAATAAAAATAAAATATCTACAGGAAAAACATTTTGTGTGCTATTTAAAAAATAAACCTAGCTATTGTGGTGGAGGGGGTACACTGGCTGTGACACCGAGCCTGTACTAGTGGGAACAACTGAGAGGACTAAATAAAAAGAAAACACATACTGGAAAAAGCATTTTTGAGTGCAATAAAAAAAAACTGGAAATATGAACCAGACAGGGTGAGGTGGAGGCCAAAATGGGGAAAGGTATGGGGAATCATATGGCACATACAACACTGCATAGTCTGACTGGTAAAAGACCAGTTGCTGGACAGTAGTGGTTCTTCCACAATGCTGTCCAAACAGACAGGAAAGAACAAAACTACCTTAACTAAAACTAAAAGAGCAGTCGGCACCATTAGGAGTGGCAAGCTAAGATATAGTACCTAAATGTACTGTAGTACCACTACATATTTAAATGAAACAGAGGAGGAGAAATCTAGCTCTGATGAGAGTAATGATGAAATGGAGGATGTAAACAAGGAGGAAGAAAAGCAGAAAGAAATGGAAAGCGATGATGAGGTAGAGGTGACAGTTGCACAGACGCAGAATGAATATGATGAATTGGACTTGGATGAGATGGGCAGTTTGGGCACGAACAGTGTGGTGCAGGTGCAGGAGAAACAAAATGAGGGGGCAGTACATTCAGATTTAGGTTCCGTTAGTGGCCTGGAGGAGCTGTTGGATAATGATAATGGTGAAACAGAAAAAGTCCATGTTCAGCAACATCCCAGCGTTGAGAAAGAACAACATAGTGGAAGTGACAGAGGAGGACAGTATAGTATGCCTGGAACTAAAACAAAAAAGGTGACATTTTATTTGTGGTCTTAATTTTTTCCGGCTGCCAATAATTAGTTATGAGCAGTTTGCTCTATATGTAAAAAGACAATCAGCAGAGGGAGCAAAAAAGGTGCTTTCAGTACCTCGGCATTAAAAAGACATTTAGAGAGATGTCACCACGCCCACCAATTCAGACAGTTAGAAATAACTTTTTTTCTTGCTTTTGTAGCAGAGACCTGGCCGTGGGTTCTCCCTCCACCTGAGGACTCAGTCTGACTCTCTGAGTGGCGTGGCCGGCCCTAAACCAGCCGCCACCCACACTCCCAAAGCCCACAGAACAAGCAAGCTTCCACGGCACTTTCCACTTGGCTCCACCCTCCCCCACCTCACCCACCTGGGTGGACCCTTCAGTTTATAGGCCATTTCCATTGGACGCTTACAAGAGCCAATCACCAGGGATCCTGGTGCTGCAGTTCTAGTCACAGCCTCTTTCCCTACTTATCTATTCACAGTATTTCTGCTGCTTAACAGTTTAGGGAGGCTTGCTTGCCCATAACATATGTTACAGCTTGAAAATGAACAAGCATGTGCTCTTGTTGCTGATCACAGCTGCCTTGCCTCTCTTAAACCTGTCCATAATTTCTGTACCCCTGACTAACCCTGCTGACCCTTCTATCCTAACATCCACTCATGACTTCATCTTCTCTAACCTCCTAATGTTGCATGAATTTCGATGTGACTCCATGCCTCTTCTGCTAAATAGGGTGTGCAACTACATTGACTGTTGTGACCTAGTATGATACCCACTCCGGCAACTGACCCTCTCCCCTGTCTTGCATTGCAAATTGTTATATCTCCTCATTTTAGCTATACAACTCTCGGGTGATGTATAGTTTAACCCAGGCCCCATAAACTCAATACCCACTACCCGAGGTCTCTCAATAGCTCACCATAATATCAGCAGTCTCGAATATAACTTTGTTGAGCTGGAAATCTGGACTGCCCTCTACAAGCCTGATATACTCTGCTTAACTGAAACATGGCTCAAACCCTCTTTCCTTGATTCTCGACTCTCACTGCCTTCCTATAATCTACTATGGAATGACAGAATTGCAAACAAAAGAGGTGGTGGCATTGCTATCTACTTCAAAAATCACCTCAACCTCACTGCTATACACTTCTTACCCCTAATCCAATACAAACTGCTACATGCACGTCTCACCCTGAGATCAAAAAAATTACATATCATCTGTGCATATAACCCACCGAAAAATGGCATGAAGGGTCTGGATGAGCTGGTCAATCAAACATTTCTGCCTGCTGGAAGAAATAAGGTGCTCATACTTGGGGACCTAAATATCAACTGGCTGGGAAATATCCATGCCATGTCGCTCTCAAGATTCAAAGCTTCAATCTCCATCAGATGGTCACTGAGCCCACCAGAACAGCCCTGTACTCGAACAGCAGCACCCTGCTGGAATGGATAATGACGAACCGTCCTGAACATATTATCACCTCTGGCATACTAGCTGACACTACCATTGACCACTCACCCACATTCTGCATTTGGGGCAAAACCAACCCACCTCCAGCAAAGCCTCATCTCATCATATTCTGTAGTTATGCCAACCTTGCTCTCCAACCCTTTCTACAAGATGTCTCCTGCATTGACTGGTCCACATTATACGAGGCTATTGATGCTCAATCTGCCCTAAACACCTTCCTAACCAACTTTCTAGCCATTCAGGACCATCACTGTCACCTCGTTGCACGTCTGATCAGACATAGGCAAACCCGCTGGCTAAAGGCTGATCTTCTTGCTAAATTAAGGATGAGGGACAAAAGCTGGCTGCGCTTCAAAAACTCTGGCCTACAAAATGACTATAACTCCTACAGAGCTCAGCGGAATGCCTGCAAAAAACACATCAAGCATGCTAAAAGTTCATACTGCAAGGAACTGCTTGCAAACTCATATGCTGACTCCAGAAAATTCTGGACCCATGTCAAATCCTTCCTGTAATCTAACCAGTCCTTGACACCAAGCGACATGGTTTTTAACGGCATCAATTGTGATGATCCTGAGACCATTGCTAATTTCTTCAATCATCAATTCTCTGACCTTACTAAGTTTACCTCCTCCTTCCCAGTAGTACAAATTCCTAGTACTCCTCCTGTTAGATCAGTCCCCCTTTTTTTATTTCAAGCCAATAACACATGAAGAAATCCTCATCCTTCTCAGTGCAATCTCAGAGACAACGGCTACTGGCTCCAATGCCCTTGAATCCAGGCTGCTAAAATTAGCTGCCCCTTTTATAGCTGCACCCCTAGCAAAGAGCTTCACTCTCTCTCTCTCTCTCTGTCTCTCTCTGCCAGAACTAAGTACCTGAGATCTGGAAGATAGCAAGGGTTACCCTGTTTTTAAAAAAGGTGACCCCAAAGACCCCTCCAACTACAGACCCATAGCCATCCTGTCAGTCCTCAGTAAGATCTTTGAAAAACTAGTAGCAACCCAAACTGTTGAATTTCTTCAGAGAACAGACCTTCTAACTACTGCACAGCATTGATTCCATAAGGGACACAGCACCACTACTACTACTCTCCTCAAATCTGCATCTGACACCTTATCTGCCATGGATGCCAGCCTTCTCACAGGGGCAATTTTTATTGACATGACCAAGGCTTTCGATCTAGTTGACCACTCCATCCTCCTTGCTACCCAGCAGTCACTGAGCTTTGTACCTAATGTTGTAAGCTGGTTTGAGAGCTACCTATCAAACAGGACTCAAATGGTCAAGTACAACTCTACCTTCTCTGATAAGGCTTCACTGAATATTGGAGTGCCCCAAGGGTCCATCCTTGGCCCACTCCTTTTCTCCATTTTCATAAATGACATCACGTCAAACCTCTCAAAGACTTCCTCTCTTCTATATGCAGATGATATCATTCTGTACACTAGTGCCAAATGCTCAAAGGACATAAATCTGCAGCTCTCAGCTGACTTTCAACTTTCACAAACCTGGTTAGCTAACCATAAGCTTGTCTTAAATGAGTCCAAGACTCAGGTTATGCTGTTTGGTACCAACTCCAAAATCAAACACCCCCTAAGCAATCTCAAAGCCTCTGCCTTGGATGGCTCCACTGTTGGATCTGTGACCTCTTTTAAATATCTTGGTGTTACCCTCGACCAATCAGTAAGCTTTGTTCTCCATATACAAAATGCATGCAAATCTGTGAACACCAAGCTGGGAATTGTATATTGCACTAGCTATGTGCTATCCCCTCTGCCAGGCTAGCCATAGCTCATGACATTCTTCTTCCTTCACTTACCTATGGTGTCGTCTCCTATACTGCTGCATCTAAGTCAAGTCTACACAAGTGGGACGTCACCTACAACATTTGTCACTATGCTTCCTCCACCCACCAGCTGAAACACCACTGTCTCCTCTACTCGGACCTGAGTTGGCTGCCACCAAATGTGTCAAGGCTCCACTTTCTTGGCTCTTTCATCGATAGTATCATCAAATCGCAAACTCCAAAGCCCCTTGTGGAATATCTTCTCAAACTACAGCTTGCGCTCTGTGGACAAGTCCCTTGTCTAGATCCCTAGGCACATTTCTTCCAAAGGTGCAAGTGCATTTGCCGTTCTAGCTCCACAATACTGGAACTCCCTCCCATTAGCTGTGCACCTTGCTCCCTTTCACAGCACCTTTAAGATGGAGCTACGTAAGTACCTTATCTCAACAAACAAATGCTCCTGTTCCAAACCCCCATTGCCCCTACTCATTTGCGTTCTGACCCTCTTGTCATAGTTGCCTCTTCTTCAATACTATCACTTTCCTGCATGTTTGTCTTGCAACATAAACCTGACACCACATACACCCTTAGTTTTCAGTTCCATCTCACAGTTCCATCTCATCAAAAAGTCCTTGTCTTCCTCAGTTCTCTATGTCCATCCTGTCTGACCACTTTTCAGCATTGCTTCTTTCCTTCCTGCATCACTATTGTTCATTTAATGTAAATCTATTTATGAATTCTGGTGTAATGTTTTTGATGCAATTGCCTATTTCTCCGGACCTACTTTGTTCACTGTATAATTGTTATCCCTCAAAGCTATTTTTTGTAAATTGTTTTGTTATTGTATTGTACTGTATCCTCCCAGGTCATGCCTGAAAATAGTCATTGTTATGGCTAGTGCACCTACCCGGTAAACAAAAACTAAATAAAATAAAATAAAATTACATTTCAGTCATGATTTTTGGGTCAGAGAGAAAGAAGACAACAACATGCAGGCCAAGTTAAGTCAGACTACACCTGCTGCACCTGTTATATCAAGTGATAGAAGCAGCAGCCCTGCTGCTTCAGTTGTACTGTCAACTCCTTCTCAGTCTTCTTCTAGAATAAGTACTACAAACAGTCCTTTTTTGCCCTTCTCATCATCCAGCACTCCTAGTGTTGGCCATCTGAAAACTTCAACTGCTAGAAGACAGCTCATGATTTCAGAGACAATTGAACTTAAAGCTAAGTACCAGCGTACTCATCCTGAGGCAACTGCTATAACAAAATTAATTTCAGAGATGATAGCACTGGACATACAGCCTTACAGAATTGTGGAACATGTAGGATTCAAAAGGCTTTTGAATCACCTGTCGCCATGATACAATATTCCATCCAGGGAATATTACTTGACTGTTGCAATACCGCAGATGTATGATTTAGTAAGTGCCAAACTGAAAAATGCTTTAAAAGATGCAGTAGCTGGAGTTGTCCATCTGACTATTGATATATAGATAAGCTGCCAGCCAGAACCATTTATGTCACTGACTGCGCATTGGGTATCATTTACTCCCTGTAGTAACACTGACAATTCCCCTCTGAAACTGACTTCCCTTCGCATTCAGTATATGCCACAGGAGCACACATCTTCCAACATCCTGGATGAGCTCAATAGAGAGATACAGTACTGGCTTACATCACAAGGGCTATAAGTAGGTTTCATTGTGGCTGACAATGGTTCAAACATAAAGAAAGCATTGCCTGATGGGGGCTTTGTCCACATTCAATGTTTTGCACACTGCCTAAATTTGATTGTGCATGCATTTATGGATGAGGACAGATATAAAGGATCTCACGTATGTGTCAAAAAGAATATGCACATTTCAGCCACTCCTGCAAAGCACGCCAACATCTTTGGGCCATACAAGAAGAACACGGACTGCCTCCTAATACACTCATCCAGGATGTTACAATGAGGTGGAACTCTACCTTTTACATGTTCCAAAGATTACTCTAGCAAAAAAAGGCTGTAAGACAGTATACACTAGAGAACAGCACAGGGGATGCTGATGTGTACTTTACTCCTCAGCAGTGGACTGTTTTAGAACTTCTTATCAAGCTACTACGACCCTTTGAGGAAATTACTAGGGAAGTGAGTTCCAACAGTCCCACACTCAGCCAAATAATCCCATTTATCAAGATTCTTAGATTTCAGCTGAATGCAATCAGGGATGAATTGGAAGGTACAATAAGCCAGTTACAGATGGGAGAGTCTAGTGCAACTGAAAGGGAATTGCCACCCAAAATAAAACAAGCATTTGTCAATGCTGAATGTTGATTGCTGTGGTCCGTTGAGCTCGCTTACTGCCCCTGTGTCATTCACTCATTCTGTTTCTCCTGGTGCTGCAGGTTGCTCTTTTGTACTGGGCTCCTGCCTGTGTTGTCACGTATTTCTGCCCACAAAGAAATCTGCAGCTGCCATGACAGAGCTCTGTTGAGGTGGGTCACTCCCCCTCTCTCACTCGTTCATTCTGTTTCTGCTGGTGCTGCAGGCAGCCCTTTTGTACTGGGCTGCCACCTCTGTTGGCGGCTTTTTCTGCCCACAAAGAAATCTGCAGCAGTCCTGACACAAGTCCATTGAACTAGCTCACTCCCCCTCTCTTGCTCATTCTGTTTCTGCCTGCACTGCATTGTACTGGGCTTATGCCTGTGTTGCCACCTTTTTCTGCCCACAAAGCAATCCACAGCAGTCATGATAGAGGTCTGTTGAGCTTGCTCACTCCCCCTCTCTCACTCGCTTATTGCGTTTCTCCCGGCACTGCAGGCTGCCCTTTTGTACTGGGCTTCTGCCTGCATTGGCACCTTTTTCTGCCCACAAAGAAATCTGCAGCTGTCCCGACAGAACTCTGTTGAGGTCGGTCACTCCACCTGTCTCACTCGCACATTCTGTTTCTCCTGGCGCTGCAGGCTGCCATTTTGTAGTGGTCTCCTGCCTCTGTTGGTGCCTTTTTCTGCCCACAAAGAAGTTTGCAGCAGTCACGACAGCTCCGTTGAGCTTGCTCACTCTCACTTGCTCATTCCGTTTCTGTCGGCTCTGCAGGCTGCCCTTTTGTGCTGGGCTTCTGCCTGCATTGCTGTCTTCTTCTGGCCACAAAGAAATCAGCAGCAGTCATGATACAGCTCCATTGAGCTCGCTGACACACTCCCCCATCTCACTCATTCGTTCTGTTTCTCCCACTGCTGCAGGCTGCCCTTTTGTACTGGCCCCTGTGTGCATTGCTGCTTTTTTCTGCCCATAAGGAAATCCTCAGCAGTCCCAACACAGCTCCCTTGAGCTCGCTCACTCCTCCTCTTTCACTCGCTCATTCCATTTCTGCCAGTGCTGCAGGCTGACCTTTTGTACTGGGCTTGTGCCTGCATTGCCGCCTTTTCCTGCCCACAAAGAAATCTGCAGCAGTCATGATACACCTCCGTTGAGCTCGCTCACTTCCCCTCTCTCACTCGCTCGTTCTGTTTCTCCCGGCACTGCAGGCTGCCCTTTTGTACTGGGCTCCTGCCTGCGTTGGCACCTTTTCCTGCCCACAAAGAAATCCGCAGCTGTCCCAACAGAGCTCCATTGAGGTAGCCCACTCCCCCTGTCTCACTCACTCATTCTGTTTCTCCTGGCACTGCAGGATGGCCTTTTGTACTGGGCTCCTGCCTCTGTTGGCATCTTTTTCTGCCCACAAAGAAATCTGCAGCAGTTCCAACAAAGCTCCATTGGCCTCACTCCCCCATCTCACTTGCTCATTCCGTTTCTGCTGGTGCTGCAGGCTGCCCTTCTGTACTGGGCTCCTGCCTGCGTTGCCACCCTTTTCTGCCCACAAAGAAATCTGCAGCAGTCATGATACAGATCTGTTGAGCTCGCTCACTCCCCCCTCTCACTCGCTCATTCTCTTTCTCCCACTGCTGCAGGCTGCTCTTTTGTAATCAGCCCCTACATGCACTGCTGCCTTTTTCTACCCACAAAGAAATCCACAGCAGTCCCAACAGAGCTCCATTGAGCTCACTCACTCCCCCTCCCTCACTCGCTCATTCTGTGTCTACCAGTGCTGCAGGCTGCCCTTTTGTACTGGGCTCCTGCCTGCATTGTCACCTTTTCCTGCCCACAAAGAAATCCACAGCAGTCCCGACAGAGCTCAATTGAGCTTGGTCACTCTCCCCCAAGTCGCTCGATCCTAATCTGTCCCAAACACTGATTTCCAACAGTGACTGCAGTATTCTGCGCCAGAAGTGTGGAAACACATTTCAGCCAGGATGTGAAAAATTACATCTGTATCATTCATAAGGAGCTGTGAACAAATGCCAGTGTTGAAAATATGGCATGAAAATATTACTAATTTGCAAACTGACAAGGGTGCATGGAACCTGCACAACACACGCTCGTAACATAGTCATTTTATGGAGTTTCATCACAAAATTTTGAGCATAGGCATTTTAGGACCTCTGCTAATGAACAGTGTCAGTGTGATTTTCTTAATATGTCCCGACTGTGCTATTGTGCGCCGGAAGAGCGAAAACACATTTCAGCCAGGATGTGAAAAATGACAGCTGCACTGTTCATAAGGAGGTGTGGCAAAATGGAAATGCTGAAAATCTGGAGTGAAAATATTGCAAAGTTGCAAAGGTACGAGCGTGCATGGAAACTGCGCAATGCACATTCATAACACACTCATTTTATGGACTTTCGTCACCAAATTTTCAACATAGGCATTTTAGAACCTCTGCTAATGAACAGTGTTACTGTCATTTTCATAATGTGTCCTGAACATGGATTTCTCACAGTGACCACGCTATTCTGCGCCAGAACTGTGAAAACACATTTCGGCCAGAATGTAAAAAATGACAGCTGTACTCTTCATAAGGAGGTGCAGAAGAATGGCAATGTTGCAAATCTGGAGTGAAAATATTATTAATTCGTGAAGTTACGAGCGTACGTGCAAACTGTGCAATGCACGCTCGTAACACAGTCATTTTATGGAGTAATTTCACCAAATTTTCAACATAGGCATTTTAAGACCGCTGCTCATGAACAGTGCCACTGTCATTTTCTTAATTTGTCCTGAACACTGATTTCCCACACCGGCCACGTTATTCTGTGCTGGAAGTGCGAAAACAAATTTAGGCCAGGATGTGGAAAATGACATCTGTACTGTTCACAAGGAGGTCTGAAAAAATGCTTTTGTTGAAAATCTGGCGTGAAAATATTGCAAATTTGACAAGTTCCAAGCGTGAGTAGCAACTGCGCAACACACGCTGGTAAAACAGTAATTTTTGGGATTTGTCCCACCAAATTTGCAGAATAGGCTTTTTGAGAGCCCACCTCATGAACACTGACACTGTTGTTTCATTAATCACTCAATCAATCAATCAATCAAAATCTTTATTTATACAGGTGGGCACCATTGAGCAAGGCTCATTTGCAAGGTGGACCTGGTCATGAATCTATCAAAGTACAGTACAGAAGCAGGTATACCAAAAGCAATAATATACAAGGAAGAAAAAGTATATACAGTTTATACAGTACAGTACAAGGTTGAAATAAATTAAAAAAAAAACAGCATTATTTTACAATTGAAGAAGTCAGCAGATGTACAATCAACCATAGGCATACAGGGGTTATAAGCAGAGATCTTTTGAGGGAGGCAGCCAGCAACTACACATACAGGGGAAAGAGGCCATGTATGGGGTGGCGGGTTAGAGAGGTAAAGAAGAGGAGGGATATATTACTGATGACTGGGGGAAAAATTGAGCTAAAACCACAGAAAGTGACGATGGCTGTCGTGTACTTGTTTATTATGATAATGATGGAGGAGGGGTAGATAACTGGGACACTGCTATGGATGGGGTGGGACTTCAGCCAGGCTGGAGTGGACAGGGAAGGGTGCATGCAGCAGGAAGAGTTAATAGGGAAAGCGTGAGAGGCAGGGGTAGAAACATGGCTAGCGTCAGGATGGAAAGGGGGAGTTGCGGAATTAGTTGCGGAATTAGTGGGCTAGCAGTGAGGAAAACATTTGCAAGGTGCTTTCATGTAGCGATCGTAGAGTGCCTTGAAGATATTCAGACTAACAGGGCAGCTCAGCTTCAAGTTCCTTTGTAAACCATTCCACAATGTGGGTAAAGAGAAGCTTAGAGCAGCTTTGCCAAAATGAGTTTTGACCCTTGGAACTTGGAGGGCAATTAGGGAATAACTCCTTAGAGTACAGGTGCCTAACAAACTCCGGGGATACAATCTGAGACATATGAGGGGAGCTTGTTGGTCAGTGCTCTAAAGGCCCATAGGACAGCGTTTCTATTCCTTCTATAGTGAAGGGAAGTCAAGTCTAATGAAGAGCATAGGGAGCAGAGGTGTGTGGAAAGTGGAAGGCCAGTAATGAACCTGATAGCTCTGTGGTAGTGGGTGTCCAGCTTAGCCAGTGCAGAGACAGTGCAGTGGCTGTAGAGCAGGTCCGCTTAATCTATTAGAGATAGGAAGGTAGCTTGAACCAGTTGAATCTTAGCCTCCTTTGTGAGCAGGTGGTTAATTCTGTAGAATAGTCCTAATCTTTGCCTTAGTTTCTTCTGTAGTTCTTCGAGATGGTCAGCGAAGGAAAGTTTATGATTGAGCCAAACTCCTAGATATTTGAATTTAGCTACTGTACGTACTCTAGTGTTTCTCCAAGAACAGTGGTAATTTGTGGGATAACTCCCCCCTCAGCAGGAATTGCCACATGCAAGGAGGGGGAGAATAGCATGACTTCTGTCTTTTACGCATTGAGCAAAAGCTTTTTGTTTATGAGCTGGTATTGTAGAAGGTTAAATTCAGCTTGGAGGTCTTCACAGGCTACTTCCAGCATGGGGCAACTCAAGTACAGTACAGTGTTGTCAGCGAATAAATGGATGTTGGCTTTTTTGATGGGGTCATTGATGTTGTTAATGTAGACTGCAAAGAGGACGGGACCAAGGATAGAGCCCTGGGGCACACCCCTCAGCATAGGTTTTAATGGAGAAAGATCACCTTCAGCTTTAACCTGCTGTTTCCATTCTCCGAGTTAGTCTGCAAACCAGCACATAGATTTATGGTCCAGGCCTAAGATTCTTAGGGAGGAAAGAAGCAGGCTGTGATTGACTGTGTCGAATGCCTTACTAAGATACAAGAAAACAGCACAGACTTGCTTCTTGTTGTCAAGGTCTAGGAGCCAATCATTGGTCACCTTAGCTAGGGCTGTTATGGTGCTGTGCTTTGCTCTGAATCCAGACTGAACCGGGTTTAATAGGCTTCTGGATTCTAAGTATACCCCTAGCTGGCCACACACTATTTTTTCTAGTAATTTAGACAGGAGGAGGGAGATCAGTCTGTAATTATTTAGATCACAGGGGTCACCTGCTTTTAATAGAGAGATGGCATGGGCTATTTTCCATTGAGGGGGGAGGCTACCCTGGGAGAGTGACATGTTGAATAGATGGGTGATTGGCACCGCAAGCACATGGTAGGCACATTTCAGATAGTATGGCTCTATGAAGTCGGACCCTGCTCCCTTCCTGGTGTCCAGTTGCAACAGTAGGTCTTCCACCTCTTTTAGAGAGACAGGCAGGAGGGAGAAGGCCTCCTTGGTAGAGGGGGATTCATGGGTTAGTGGGCCTTGAGCTGTGCGGAGGTCATTGGCAGGAGAAGTATCAAATGCTAGCCCTGCATTGCAAAATGGTTATTGAGGGTTTCCAATATCTCTGATCGGTTAGCGATAATGCTGCCACCAGACTTTTTTTTTTTTTTTTAATTTGCATTTTTCACCGCTGCCACCAGACTTAATTTTTGCTGGAACGGAATTACCAGGTGTGTGTCCAGACATGTCTTTTAATGTTTTCCAGAGCTTTGAAGGATTTCTTGAGGCAGAGGCTAACTCCAAACGATAGTTGGCTGCTCTGACCAACTTGGTGCACTTGTTACGTGCTCTCTTAAAAGGGGAAGGGGATTCCATGCAGTGACCACGAAATCACCTTTCTGGACTGAATAATGCCATGACAGTGCCAGAATTCATGAGGAGGGGTTCCAAAAACCTCATGTTGAAAATTTGGTGCCAAAATTCCACACAATGCCTGAGATATGCCTCAACGTTGAAAAAAACCTATTTATTCCATTATACAACTTACCGGCATTTCCTCAGTTCGTGGTCGGCTTTGAAGAGTGCAGACATGTTCCTGGTCCACTGAAGATCATTGCGCCAGACCTCCGTGAGGTGGGGCATGGGGTGAGGGATGTGTGGGGAGACAGGGTCCGCAGTGGGTGGGCGTGGGTTGTGGGGGCAGGGAGTCTGCCGAGGGACCTGTTTCCTTTTACAGGTTAAATAAAAAGACATAGCGGGACCGTTTTGATTTACAGGGGCATGTGGCACACTGGGGCAGGCTCCCAGTGTTAACTAATGAGTCTTTCTTAGAAGCAGCTGTAGCCAATAGGATGCAGAGCCCCATTGGCACACAACAAAAGGGGGTTACATTATGCTGATGGGGATTGGGCACCCCCATTGGCACACAACAAAAGGGGGTGACATTATGCTGACGGGATTGGGCACCCCATCGGCTGACAGCAAAAGCAGGAGGGTTACACAATGCTGACAGGGAGTGGGCTCCCCTGTCGGCAACATAAACCTTGGGCCACTGAAGCTGATGGGGATTGGGGCCCCCATCGGCAAACAAATATGGTTGGGGGCACATGCTGCGGGGGATTGGGCACCCCCTCGGCCGGGGTTAACATTGTTTGTGAACACGGTGGCAAGATGCCACCGTGTTCATAAACAATATCAGTGTTTCAAGGTTCCGCCCTGCAGTGACGGGTCACTCCCTCATTGCAGCGAATGGCTGACACTGCAATGATGAGGCCGCCCCTGATTGCAGCGGCTAAATTTTTACAAGGTTGTGGCACGCTGGCTAAACTAGTGTCAGCAGAAGTGTGCCACAGCATTGGGGGAAGCAGCCCAAGCCTTTAAAGGCTGTGGGGCACTGGCCACAACAGTGCCGTGCCTCCACAACCTGCTTCTGGAGAAAGCTGCCACAATATGTTTCTTGCGCATGCACGCAATCAACATAAAAAGACATGGTACATAGAATGATTAAAAAAGTCAGAGATGATGAGAAACTTGGAGAAATGCTTGCGGCAGAACATTACATTATTGCAACAGTACTAGACCCATGGTACAAGACGAAATACCTCTCACATTATGACCCAAATGTGTTCCAAAACTGCAGAGAGAAAATCATTCAAGAAGTAGATTTGCTTTTGAAAAAAATCATGACAACAGTTGCAGTCCCCTCATCCATTCCTCCTGCTCCTTCACAGGTCTCTCTTCTCAGTCAGCCTACAAAACAGTCAACTGCTACCATTTGTTCTATACCCAGCAGTCATCTTTGGGGTCACTTGGATTCTGTAGTCCTTGAAAAATCAGCCCTTCCTTTTCCATGTCACTGCTTCTTCCCAGGCCATGGTTGACTGCTATTTAGCAGAAAAAGGTATCGAATAGAATGAAGATCCTATTAAATACAGGCAAAGCAAGGAGCCTGTATGACCTGCACTTGTGCAGGTAGCCTTGAAGTACACGGTCTGTCCCCCAACCAGTGTATTTTCAGAATGACTCTTTAGCTGTGTAGGAAATGTGGTAACAGATACAAAATCTAGGCTACTACAAGAAAATGTTGAAAAGTTAAGATTCTTAAAAGTAAATGTTCCATTGACTGGTTACACCTAATGACCCGGAGGCAGCAAATACATTTTGCAGTAACCTCAAAGATGACTACTTGGAAGAGTAGAAAGATCTTTTTTTTTTTTTCAGAAAAATAAATCAGTGGTACTCACATAAGCCCATATGTGGCTAACACAATTTTTGTACCTGATGGCACAATGTTTTCAGCATGTCCTAACAGACTTTGTTAGTTTTTGGATTGCCTGAACCTGATGGCACGCTTTTTCGCAGCATGTCCTAATGGACTTGTGTAATGTTTGGACTGCCTGAATCTGATGGCATACTTTTCACAGCATGTCCTAATGGACTTGTGTAATTTTTGGACTGCCTGAGCCTGATGGCACACTTTTCGCAGCATGTCCTAATGGACTTGTGTAATTTTTGGACTGCCTGAGCCTGATGGCACACTTTTCGCAGCATGTCCTAATGGACTTGTGTAATTTTTGGACTGCATGAACCTGAAGGCACACTTTTTACAGCATGTCCTAATGGACTTGTGTAATCTTTAGATGGCCTGAACCAGATGGCACACTTTTCACAACATGTCCTAATAGACCTCTAATTTTTGGACCGCCTGAAGTTGAGACTGATGGCACAATGTTTTCAGCATGTCCTCCTCACTTACGTGGCTAATTTTTAGATTGTCTGAACTTCATGGCACACTTTTCACAGCATGTCCTAATGGACTTATATAATTACTGGACTGCCTGAAGTTGAGACTGATGGTACAATGTTTTCAGTATGTCCTATTTTTTGTATTGCATAAGCGTGATGACACATTTTTTCAGCATGTACTAATGGACTTGTCTAATTTTTCATTTTTGGATTGCCTGAATGTAGGTCTCTGCACACTCAGTACAGGCTTGGCCTCACATCCACGATCCCCCTTCCACCACTGTAGCTAGGTATCTGGACTCCTAAGGAAATGCAGTTATTTTTTTTTTGGTAGGAGTCCCCTAAATGTGCCATCAGTTTCGGTGGGTGGGTGGAGGGGACCCCATGCAATAGAAAATAACTGCATGACTCTCAGTGATGGAAAGAAGAAGCTGGTGCAACAATAACAAAGGTTGATATCCGTTAGGAGGAAGTAGGCTGTTGGTTAACTAAAATCTGCAGCTTATACAGTAGGTAGAGAAATGGGAAGACTGGGTGGGCCAAGCGGTCCTTACCTGCCATCAAATTCAAATCCTATGTTTCTGTGTTTCTATGATATATCCATTGTATAATATATAGTGTATACTACTAAATGGGAATAGGATTCCTCCTTTGAGGTCAGACCAGTCAGTTTACAGTTGTAGCACTAGCACTACTGACTCTGAGGCAGGAAATAGACAGAGGTCAACTGCATGACTGCCATATTCAATTGACCAGCACATCAGTGCCATAAACTCACAGTTTTCATATTGTGAGACGCTGATTACAATTCTGTGTGTGTTTCACAGATCTCAGTGTTGTTTTATGCAGTTATATAGCAGATTTGCAGTTTTCATCACATTTTACAAAAAGTTCTGCTTCAAATCAGAACTAATCAGAACTTATCAGGATTTTGGACTGGATCCTGATCCTGATAATAAGGGTCAGGACCTTTTCGAGTCCGCCCATCCCTACTGTCCTCCCAGGTCCCTCCCCACCCCCCATACCCTTTAGCATGACACCAGGTTCTTAGCCATTCATTAAAATCTTTTATTCTCAGCTTTCTTGCTGTCCTTGCCCTGGGCACTGGAAGAATCTCTGAGAAAGTTACTGATCTTCCTGCCCCCTCACATAATTGTCCTAGTTCCTCAACCCTCCTCTAGAATATATCTACCGTCCTGTCAGCCAGGTCGTTCGTCCCCTAATGTATAATTAAATGAGGTTCCTCCCTACCCCTTCTAGCATATTTTACAACACACTGTCCCACTATTTCCGCTGTCATTCAAGGCATGGCTTTTACCCAAATGCCTCTCACCTTTGCTACCCCACCTGTCTCATCTTTGTATTGAGTCCCCCAGCACTAAGATTCTGCCCCTCTTACTAACTGATTACTTCCCTTCCTCCCTACCTCTCACTCCTGACTTCTCCTCTTCCTCCTGCACAGTAGTTCCCCCTTCTGCCCCTGTTGTAATTCCTCTAGCAGAACATTCCCCCACTCCAGTTTCATCCAGACTTCTATCCATTATTCCTCCAATTTTATCACCTCCCTCCTCCTCCTTTCCCTCTAGTACTGCAAAACAATTTTCTGAAGACCCTTCTCTAATGCCCTCTTACTCTCTCTCCTCATAGGAGCCCATTCCCTCCTTTTGACCCCATGACTGTTGCCACTTCTCCTCCTCCACTCACCAGTCCCTTATATAATATAATTACCCCAGTTCTCTTTCTTACTTGGTCTTTGTCAATATAACTCTGCCCAGTTTGTACTCTACTTCCATGCTTCTATGCCCCAAGTGCATTATTTTGCACTGGTTTGCATTAAAATCCAGCTGCTATACCCTTGACTACTCTCCCAGTCTTTTCAGATCCTTGCCACCCCCTTCCGGAGTGTCCACTCTGTTGCAGATCTTGGTGTTATCCACAAAGAGGTAGATCTTTCATTCCAGTTCTTCTGCTATGCCACTTACAAAGGGATTAAAGAGGAACATTCCCACATTGATCCCTGAGGTACCCCGCTGGTTGCCCTCTCTTCCTCGGAGTGAACTCCATTTACCACTACCCTCTGTGTCCTATCTGCTAACCAGTTTCTTTTTTTTGTTGTTGTTGTTGATTTTTTATGCTCCCCTCATGCAGACCAGCCCTCATCCACCAGTTCCCCCCCTGCCCCATCACCCTGGTGTCCTCTGGGACTTACCTTGTCCAGATCTTCCCCCAGGGCTTGTCTCCCCTGGCAGGATCAGCGGGGGCCCCCCTATAGCCCCACCAGGAACAGGATCTGGATTTTTCCAGGACGTGCCCAGATAGTCAGGTGAGAAGCTTGCAGGAGACTGGTATACCTGTTGGCAGTTTTTCCATTTTTTCTCCCCTGGCACAGAGGAAGTGACATGCAGCGGCACCAATGGTGGTGTCACGCATGCTTCTGTGAGCAGCATGCTTGGTTCCTGTCCAGCCTCCACCCCCCCATTTTGTAGCATCAGTTTCCCAATCCCCAGCCACTGCTAGGGGCCAGACTAATGCCAGCCACTGATCTCCTCCCTCCCCAAAGGAGGAGAACAGTCCTTGGGATGATTGATCCTCTTCCCCTGAAGCCGACCCTGAGACTCCCAAGGTCACTCCCAACCTCAGGTCATCAGCACGGTAGCACTACAACTGCACCGGCAGGCCAGCTACCACTATTCAGTTTCTTACCTGAGTTACCACCTTATTACTCACCCCCAAGTTACCCAACTTGCTTACTAGCCTCATATGTGGAATGGTGTTGAATGCCTTACTGAAATCTAGGTAGGCCATGACCACCGCTCCTCCCTGATCCATTTCCTTGGTCACCCAATCACAGGAATCTATTAGATTAGTTTGGAATGACTTACTGTCCATGAAATCATGCTACCATCTGTTCTGTAAACCACTGGATACAAGATATTCCACAATCCTTTCTATTAATAGTATTTTCATTAACTTCCCCACCACCAATGTCAGGCTAACAGGTCTATAGTTGCTTGCCTCTTTCCTGCTACCATTTTTGTGAAGTGGGACTACATCTGCCCTTCTTCAGTCCTCTGGGGCCATAGTGGTCTCCCAGAGATCCTTCAGAGATGCAGCTAGTGCCTCCCTGAGCTCACTCAGCATCCTTGGATGTACCCTATCTGGCTCCGTAGCTTTGTCTACCTTCAGCTTAGTGAATGCTTCCAGACTCTGTCCACTGATAGTGGACTAGTGTCCATTTACTTCCCATCAAAGGTCCTGGTGCCTTTAAGTGGTTGCTCCTCTTCCCTTTGTACTTCTCAGTGTTCACAGAGGAAGGGGAAAAGGAGGGACCACAAAAAAGAACCAGAAGCCTTGAAGGGGGAAGGGGGACACCGGTCCTTTTTCAGAGAGAGTCTTGAAGGGGCTCCCTAATCTGAAAGTGGACAAAGCAATGGGGCTAGACAAAGTACATCCAAGGATATTGAGGAAGCTCAGGGAGGTACTGACTGCACCTCTGGCAGTCCTATTTAACAGATCTCTGGAAACCGGAGTGGTTCCAGAGAACTGAAGGAGGGCAGATGTAGTCCCACTTCACAAAAGTATTAGCAGGGAGGAGACTAGCAACTGTAGTCCAGTCAGCCTGACATCAGTGGTGGAAGTGTTAATGGAAACACTGCTGAAAGAAGACTGTGGAATATCTTGAATCCAGCAGGTAACAAGACCTGAGGCAGTATGGATTCATGGGGGAAGTTCATGTCAAATGATTCTCATAGATTTCTTTGACTAGGTGACCAAGGAATTAGATCAGGGTGGAGCGGTGGATGTGACCTACTTAGATTTCAGTAAGGCTTTTGACACTGTTCCACATAGGAGACTAGTAAGCAAGCTGAGTAGCTTAGGAATGGGACCAAAGGTGGCAAGCAGGGTAAGAAATTAGTTAGGGGATAGACAGCAGAGTGTGGATGTAAACGGAATTTGCTCTCGGGAAAGGAGAGTGACTAGTGGGGTACCTCAAGGATCAGTGCTGTGAACAATCCTTTTTAATGTCTTTTTGTTTAATAAAGCTTTTTTCTGCAGTCTTGGTCCATTGCAGGTGACCTCTTCAGCCCTGTCCCCACTTTATCTCACCTGGCGCTCACCTCCCCTGCACCATGGAGCCCAATATCCCCCACAGATTGCCCCCTGTGGCAGGGCCAGAAAGGGGAGGGCTGTCCTTCCCCCACCCGATAACTCTCAGCCAGATTGGGCCAGGTGGAGGCGTGGGATGGAATCAGGCAGGCAGGGCTTCATATAACCTGTGCCAATTAATTTTCTGCTTTTCTCTCCAGATGCCATAGGGCTACAGTAAACACAGTTTGTGGAGGCACACATGCCCACAGGAACTTCCAGCTCCACTTCACTCACACAGCGTAACACCAACCTTCTGAGCATCAGCAATACCACTAGACTTCTAGCTGGTGGCAGCCAAGAGCTGTGAAAGCTTACCACCCCAATCCAGGAGAGGAGAGCTGCCTGACAGCCTGTTTGATCCTCTCCCAGCACCCCACCCCCCAGCCAACTCATGGCAACTCAGGCTCATTCAGAAACTCAGGTTTATTTATTGAAATATTTCACCAGGAAGGAACACTGAACAACAAGTTGCTCAGCTCCCAGTGCAACCTGGAGGGAAGAGGGAATATGCGGATTGAATACAGAGATTTGATACAATAACATAAGATAACATAACATTTACATATGAATACATACAAATAAAAGCGAGTAGACTGTACAGTGAGTAGTAAAATAGTGGAATACTAACAGTTTTGAACTAAGGAGCTGGATGATAAACAACTAAAATAGATACAATAGCACACAAATTTACAATAGAATGCAAGCACTAGGTGACTCCTAACTGCATAGAAAATGCCTCACCGGATTAACTAGTAGTTTGAGCTAGGTCAAGAACAAGGAGTAACACAGACAGTACAAGTTAGCCAAGGTATACCTGAAGTGCAAATAGTCTACAAGTGCAATAGAGATTAGGGCAGCAATAAATAGGGCTGAGTAATGGAGGGGAAGAGGGGAGATAAAGAGAGGTGGGAGGAAGGAGGCACAGCAAGGTTGCCAGCATGGGAGAGATAAGCTGCACATTACAGTGCTTCATCCGTCTATGCCACTGGGCCAGCCTTTTTAATGTCTTTATGAGTAACATTGCAGAGGAGCTGGAAGGGAAGGTCTGCCTATTTGTGGATGACACCAATATCTGCAACAATGTGAACACTCCAAGGGGCTGAAAAGGATGAGCATGAGCAGAGACCTAAGAAAACTCAAGGAGTGGTTGAGAGTATGGCAGCTGTGTTTCTATGTGAAAAAGTGCAAAATAATGCATTTAAGGCAAGAAACCTGGGGGCTGAGTACATAATGGGTATAGTGGTATTGATGACAACCAAGCAGGAAAGACAATGGGGGGTAATCATATTGGATTACCTAAAGGTGGTCAGGCAGGGTGACAAGGCAGTTGGGACTGCTAGTGGGATGCCGGGTTGCATAGGGTGGAGTATCACCAGCAGAAAGAGGGAGGTAGTTTTGCCCCTGTATAGATTACTGGTAAGACCCCACCTTGAGTACTATGTCCAGTTCTGGAGACCACGGGCGCAATTCTCAAAGGCGTTGGAATGCCACAAGCCCCAGGTGCACTGAACATATGGCACATGGAGCGTTCGACATTTCCTGGCTGGTAATCAGAGTTATCGATCCCATGCACCACGTGCTGCAAGTTAGACCAGCTTTTTTCTGGTCTAACTTTGTGTTAATCATGGAAGCTTTTTATAGGGTTTGCCCAAATATTTTCTGCAAGGTGCTGTAAAGGGGGTAAAGTATTGCAAATGTCCGTGATCTTTAAGAACTGGGCACAAGGTGCGTTGATGTTTTCAGTGCAGTGCTGAGTTTGATGCAGGGCCTCTTGCAAGCTGCATCAATCTCTGAGAATCGAGTCCCACATCTGTGGTAGGATGTAGAGTGGAGGCAGTCCACAGGAGGGCAACTAAAATGGTGCCTGGTCTGAATCGAAAGCCCTACAAGGAGAGATGAAGAGAGAAGGGAGAGGGAGGATATGAGAGAGACCTTTGCATACCTTACAAGGTAAATAAGGTACAGGAGGAAAGTATTTTTCAGTGCAAGAACAAGGGGATATGCTATGAAGCTGTTGGGAGAGTGGATTCAGGAGAGATGTGAGGAAGAACTTCTTCACAGAAAGTGGTGGATTCCTGGAACAGCCTTCCAGTGGAGGTGGTGGGGGTGAAGACAGTGGGGGAGTTCAAGCTTGCATGGGATAGTCATAATGGTATCTTAATAGAAAGGAAGGGGGGGAGGGACAGAGAAAGAGCCAGAGATCGATTAGGGTATGCGGTGATATTGTAGGTAGGGGAAAATGGGCAGACTGGGTTGGCCAAGTGGTCCTTATCTGGAGTCAAATCCTATGTTTCTATAGAAACTGCAGAGAAGTATTTAAATTATATATTGTGGTGGAGCAGGAGGCAATTTTAGAGTCTGTTCAGCCATTGGGGAGAGAAATAATGAAGAAGAAGTCATGGTTTGTTGAACAAGAGTGGAGCACCATAGAGAGTGGTGGCAGTCAGAACGTGCACACTAGGCAGCTGCATTGAGTGAAAAAGGAGTTGAACTGGTCCAGGAGGCAATTTGGAAGAGTTAGAAAGACATATTGTTTTTCTGTTTACCTTTTGGATGATCCGTAGAAAAAGAATCAAAAGGTACCTGAACAGATATTTATCATGTTTCAGCTGCAGGGGTGGCAGGCAAGTGGGCAAGAGCTGGTGGGTGAGCAGGGGATGTGAATTTGCTTGTGCTTTAAGTAAAAAAAAGGGTGGGCCTTGATTTTGAATAAAAAAATAAAGAAAGAAAAAAACAAGTGTTTAGAATATATGATTTTCTTTTTTGTGCTTTTGATGGAGCTCTGAAGGACTGGTGTGTTGTTGAATGTAGTGGTAGAAATGAAAGTAGAAAGTGCCAGCTGAGTGGCCAGTGGGGAAGGCAGCAGCTCATGAGATAGTTATTGTGTACAAAATGGATGGTGACATACCAAATGTGTACATAAATGTAAGAGTCTACATTTACACACAGTTACTCTGACAAATGGATTTATTGCACTCCATTTATGTCCACACCTATTGCATAAACATATATATAAATATAGGATATGCCATGCCCCTTACAGAAATATCAGTGCTATTTCTTCCTAATGCAGTTTGACCTTATGACATCATGAGCGGCACAACCACACAAAGGTCAAAGTATACGAGGGAGAAATACATAGATATTTCTGTAAGATGCATGGCATATTTACTTTGTCCAGTGCTTTTTAGCATTTTCAGTGGTTTTATGTTTAGCAAGTTGTATTTTTTTCTGTTTTGAGTTATCTGAATATTTTTTAGAATGATCAAGTGGTAGTTCTGAAGGACTGATGCAAATCACATTATTGCATATGTCAGTGTGAGAGTTCACGATGTGCAGTCATGGTGAGCTAGCTGTCTGAGCAGCCATCAGGAAGGTAAAAGCAAGTGGGTGTGGCTTGTGTGGATGCAAACCTTGGGACTGTGCTTGCCAGTAGGGACTGAAGAAAAACATTTGTGATGATACCAAGGTTGCTGGTTGGGAGACAGAGGGAGGTTTTGTGCAGGGGAAATAATTTTGGGGGGAAATGTGTTTACATTGACTAAATTGTGGGTGTTGTAATGGGGGGAATCTTTTGTGAAATAGATAAAATTATTTTTAGTAGGGAATTGGAGGGAAGATTGCAGAAGAGTAGCAGTTGCATGAGAGTTGTTGCTAGGACCCCCCCCCCCATTTTGCTCCCTCGTACAAATAAATCTCACTGAAGAAACTAATGTGGGGCATTTATTACTTCAGACTCACATACTGCATAACTAAAACTACTTCTTAGAATGGACAAATGAAAAAACAATCCAAATGAGCAAACACCGAGAGAACACCATTGTACCTACATTTGGAAATGTGCACTGGTGGGTGGCATATTCCTGAGAGGACTCTTGCTGGTGGCTGCAGGCCTCAGTGTGATTGATGGATGAAGGAGAACTGTGGGCAAGCTGCTGGAGTGTAGTTTCAAATTTGGAGGTTCCATGATATTCAACTAGAGACTTAAAAACCAAAAAAAGGAAATGCCTGCGGTTTGGAGTTCTGAGTGGACTGTTCTTTGGACTCTGGTGGAGTGACATGGAAGTTGCCTTGAGGAGGGAGTACAAGCTACAGGGCCAGAAGGATTTGCAGAGCTTTTTCCTCCTCAATTCAAAAAAATAAACCTGGAATTTGGCAGAAAACACAAGTGGTACTTTAAACTAAAAAAAAACTTTTCCGCTTACCGAATGCAGAACATATCTTGAGAAACAGAGACAATGCCACAGTGATCAATGCAGTAAAGGAAACAGCAGTACAAAACAGACTAAAAGTAACACGAAGAGATTAGAGGTGAAGATAAGTATACAAGTTTATCATCATATATTATTGAAATATTGAAACTGAAATGCTTGCTTTCTATCTGTTTAATTGCCAAACATTCTCTCATGTACAATTACACCATACCCTCATGTCAGAGAAGAAAGGGAAATCCAGGGCAGCTAAAAGAAATTACCTTTGGAACATTACACCATAAACACCACAATGATTAAGAAAAAGGTTAAACAGAATTTAATGGATAAAAATGACCCTGTTTCCTCTGTACCATCTCCAAGTCTCCCTACACTGTTAAGCCCAATTCAACCGCTGCAATCTGAAGCAGCAAAATTACCAATAACAAAGCAAGTAGGGCAAAGTCAGGAAGAGAGACAGAACTTAATAGAAAATATGGAGGGACAACAAGCAAAATTGCCAGACTGGCAACCCAATGAGACACAAGAACTTAAAAAGGACATAAATAAGGCTATTTTCAAGACTTAAAGCAAAATCCTGCCTTTTTCAACATCTTAAATACTGCTAAAGCCCTATCCAACAAAAGTCTGACCCCTGAAGAAAGACAAAAAAAAAACAAGAAACAAATCAAACTTCAAATCAGATAATAATCTCTACATAGAAGACAACAGACCAATCAGAGAGCTCTGTTAAGGAAACTGAAACAGATGAGGGGAATGAAGCACATCCGACAGAGCTTATGTTGGGTATCACTATTACACAGATGAAGCAAACCCAAAAGGATGTCCCGACCAATTCAGACTTAGCAGAGAATAATGTTATAAATTCTTCTGAAATAGGTAATGGTAATGAGAGGGAAACACACCGTCAAAATAGAACAACAGGCTCTATCAAAACAAAGGAGAAGAAATTCCATGAAGATGATCAAATGCCAACTTGGACTGTCTCTATGCTAAAAGAAATCTTGGAAATAAAGCAGGAATTAGCACCAATCAAACAAGTACAGTCACAATTAACAACATTAAAGCAAGAGATTAAAGAAACAACTAAAAGTTTTCAGGAACTAATAAATAGATCAAAAGAAATGGAACAAAAAATTTCAGGTGTAGAGAATGACGCATTGATAACAAACACAACAGCCCAACAATGTGAAAAAGATCTCACTGAAATAAAGAGCAAACTCTTAGACATGGAAGCAAGAGCCTGTAGAAAAAACAAAAGAATAATTGGAATACCGGAAAAGTGGAACAACAACACCCTGTTAATAACAACTTTCCATCTTATTTTTGCAACATACTTGGACATCACAATAGAACAAATTAGCTTTGAAATGGATATAGCCCACAGATCTCTGGAACCATACCAAGAAGAAGGAACTCCATCCTGAGCAGTGATAGCTAAATTTGCCAAAACAGTAGATAAAGACCTTTTGATGTCAGCTGTCTATAAAAAGAAAAAGATTGCGATCAAAGGATCCTTTATTAATGTTTTTCATGACCTTCCAGGTCTTTGGCGGCTCTTAGCTTGCCTTCATGTACTAACTATTCTACAGTCGAAACGTTGGCATCAATTTTTTTCTTGTACATATATTTAATTTCTTGTATCTTTATATCTGTAACTGTCTGTATCCATTATTGTACTTTGTATATTTATGCTCAATGTGGAACCTCTGTAAATGAGCTGACAGCTCAAAGGTGTTATCAATCCAAGAATTAAATACATACATAAATAAATAAATAAATAAATAAATTCCATATGAAATTATTCAAGATAGAAAAAAAATGTATGATTTGTGAACTCTCCTTTGGCAAAATCATATAAAAATCATCCTTTGCTCACCCAGCTAAACTGAGAATAATTCTAAATGATCAAAAACTGATTTATGAAACTGTAGAAGATGCTTACAAGAATCTGCGTTTGAGGCTCCTGCAAATTTTTTGATGTCTATTTCACTTAAGATGGACAGATTTTGTACTTTAAAAATGTTATCTCAGTATATTTTGATATGAAGAAATAGGGAAATAGGTGTCCAGAAAATGCAGCAAGTTAATGTATAACCCCACTTCGAACAAAACAATCCCCCCTTATGGGGGATATTGCAGGAAATATTTAATTTCTTTTTGAGGGAGAAAGAAAGGAGGAAGCATAAAAGAGAAAGAAACACATTGGAGGGAAATATGTTTATGTTAAAAGCAGTCTATTCATCACAATAAGAAAATAGTCCAATAAGTATAAGAAATTGACAGTTATGAGAATCTGTCTAAAAGAACACATATGGACATGACCCAAAAAATACAGCTTACACAGGTAGCCCTAACAACCTCGAATGTGCATGGAATCAACTCTTCCATAAAAAGGAAAAGAATCATGACATATGCCATAAAACATAACATCAATATAATGAAGTTACAGAAAACGCATCTTAATGAAAAAAAAATAATGCTAAAATAAAAAATTCACTGGGTCAAACACATTTATTTTTTTTCTGGTACAAATAAAAGTAGAGGGGTGGCATTATCAATAAGGAAAAAATTAAATGTCAGATATGAAGCTCAATATATAGACGAAAAGGGGAGAATAATTCTAATTAAATGTCAGATATGGGGAAACAATACATCTTAGTACTTAGTACTGTATATGCACCATTTATAAACTATCAGGAATTTCTAGCAAAAATGTTATTAAGAATAGTTAATTTAGGACAAGCAGATATAATAATTGGGGGGGGGGGACTTTAATGTCCATAAGGACACTCAAATAAATAAGTCTACCTCACCCTCATATACAGATAAAAACCTCCATAAAAAACTAGAGAATTTTTACAGGATTTAAATTTGGTAGATATTTGGAGATTTAAAAAAACTACAATAAAACAGTATACTTTCTGTTCCAATCCTACAGGCAGATCATCTAGTTTAGACTATATTTTTGTTTCCTCAAATATATATCAAAACATAGAAGTGAAACTTTTCAGTATCCATATACATAACCACACAATGGTACAGACTTCCCTGGTCCCAACTAAAGAAAGGTGGAAAACACCCCAATGCAGATTTAATAATAATTTATTAAGAGACCCAGATTTTTATCTCACATGTCTGCCACTATAGAATAATTTTGGCATTTTAATTACAACAATACTATTAATGTGACAGACATATGGGATGCCTTTAAGGCAACTTTAAGAGCCTATATTACATCTTATGAGATTAAAACAAAAAAACAGCAAAATGTCAAATTACTTCAACTAGAAAGAGATATAAAGCAATTAGAGACCAGGTTTAAAATGGTGAAACAACATTAAATTAGGATATAGAAGGTAAAAAATACACTTAATGGAATTTCTGAATACTACCATTGAAAAACAAATGAGAATGTTGAGAACTAGCTTTTATTATGATAGAGATAAAACAAGGAAATTGTTGGCCCATATGATGAAGAAAGAATATGACAAAAGAATAATAGTAAACATACAGGATTCAGAAGGAAAATCCACTCAGAAGATAATAAAATAGGGGAAGCATTTAAGGAATACTTTTAAAAAGTTTATCTTTAGGAATACCCAAATCAAAATGATAGAATAATGGACTGCCTAAAGGAAAGAGATCTCCCACTATCCCAAATTCTTTGGAAATCCATTGCTAAGGAAGAAATTGGATCCATGATACAATCACTACCCAGAAATAAGTCTTGGGGGGGGGGGTGGATTAACCTGAGAATTTTACTGTGCATTTAAAGATATCATATCTCCCTGGATGGTAAAACTTGCAACAGAAACAGAAGAGTCAGCAAGATGGCCACTTACAGTGGTTAAAGCCCAAGTGGTCTTAATATATAAGGAAACCAAGAATTCTCTATTATCAGAAAGTTATGAACCAATAGCCCTCAATAATACAGATTATAAAATTATTGCACAAATACTGGTTAAAAGGATAGAGGGTGTCATTTTGAGGTTGGTCCACCACAACCAAATTGGTTTTATGAAAGGAAGAACTACTGTATCTTTTTGGGAATAACTAAGGTACAGGCCATGATGCATGAACATAAGAATTCAACAGAAGAATGTATGGTTATGGCCCTAGATGCCACAAAGGCCTTTGACTTAATGAGCTGGGATTTTATGTTCAAATGTTTAGAGTTACAATCTTTTCCACAACAGTTTATAAACACATGTAAGGCCTTTTATTCACCCCCCCCCCAAATTACTCAGAAAATCAATCAGTACTGTACACCTCCTATATACATATACAATGGTGTTCGGCAGGGGTACCCACTCTTCCCGTTACTTTTTATTTTAGCACTGGAACCCCCTCTTAACACACATCAGGGAAAACCCTGAGTTAACAGGTCTAAAAAAGGGGAATTAAATGGTGAAATAGAGAATAATGCCTAGGCGACTCTGTGTTATGAAGTTTTTATACACACCTGAGGTGAGTGATGACCCATAAACCTCGAGAGCAAAGCTTGAGAGGTTTATTAGGTCATCACGCACTGAGGGTGTGTAAAATAACTTTATAGATACACAGTCATCTATGTTTTATTTTTTATAATTACTGGTGCAAGGAGTATCTGTCAAAGTCTCCGAAGCAGTTCTGCACTGTGTTTTGTCCCTTTGTGCTTAGCCACACACACACACACACACACACACACACACACACACACACACGCACACACACTTTCTTCCTCCTTCTGTCACTGTCTCCAGTATGGACACTGTTTCCTTTTTTTTTCTTTCTTTCAAACTCACAGAGTGAAGCTCCTTAGCAATGACCTGTTCCCAGTTCCTGATTGTAGTTAGTGTCTCACGAAACTGATGAATTCTGGCATCTGAAATCAAAAGGTAGGATTAACCAGATAAATAATGAAAATAATGTGCAGAAATAAATATGTAAAAAATTAATAAATGAGCAGCATGGCTCCTGCTTCTCGCTAAATGACAACCACAATTATGGAGGCACAATGTTTCCAGATCTGTTTAACCCACCCACACACCAGTATTAGCCAATGAGCTAGCACATTTCAAATGAGTGACAGTAAACACTGTAATAACCCGTTCTGTGGATTATTATGGTGTTTGAAACATGTCTCTAGTCCGTGTGATAAAGGGGTCACCAGTAATTATATTAAATGTATACACGGATGACATTATGACATTACTTAAAGATCTGAGAAGATCATTTCCTGCCTTAAAAACTGAGGTAGCTAGATACTCCCATCTGTCTGCATTGAAATTAAATAAGGAAAAATCTGAAATCTTAGAAATAAATAAACTCACACATGACATAATTAATATGACACAGGATATTAAAAAAAACAAATTAAATAAAATATTTGGGTGTTTTATTAACCAATGCTATTCATATCACAGCAAATAAAAATACAGTAAGAGTTAAAAATAGAATACAAAACATGCTGGACAGATGGCAGAATCTGGCTCTATCACTTTGGGGTAGAACAGAAGTAATTAAAATGATGATCATTCCTCATTTACTATATCTATACCAGGCAAATTTAGGGGTGATACCTGAAGCCATGAGAAATACACTCAGAGTGCTCTTCAAAAAATTTATTTGGCATGGAGGATCACCAGGAATTGCATGGTGTATTTTAACAGCATCTAGAGAAATTGGTGATTTGGGATGTCCGGATCCCCATCATATACTATCAGTCAGTAAAAATGACACAGGTTTGGAGTTTCCTCAATTAGGAAAAAAAGAATTGGTCGAGAATGTTACATTTTCAAACTCTTTTTTACAAGAATGAAGAACATCCTTTTCTCATTTCTGGAGTTATCTTTGATCCCATCAAATATGATAATATTAGAAATCATTCATGTCTGGACATAACTAATATGTTTAAAAACATAATTAAAGGGATGGCTATAGTAATCCCATGGTCATATACAGTATCCCAATAGGTATGAACATGAATTCTAAGAAATCAAACTTACTAAATAAAACTTTAATTAAGAAATTACATAAAACAAATCTTAAATTTGGTATCCCTTTGAAGAATTAGAAAATACATATCCTCAGGTTAACCTACTATGGATAGAATATATACAATTAAAGCAGATCTATAAAAATTTAAACAAGTAACACATTTGATAGATCACACAGATCAGAAAATCCAATGTTTTTTAGATAATACTTGGCTCCAATATTATAGCAATAAAACAATTAGTAAAACTTATAAAATCCTGACATCCCCAAACTCAGGAAAAATGTGAAACTGCAAAAAAGGAAAATAAAAACAAAATGGCAACAAGAAACAACTTGAAATATAACAAGTAAAACATGGGATAAAATATGGATAGATGCAAACAAAAACTTTTATTATACCAAAAAAATACATACAATATAAATTTATATCCAGAGAATATTATATAATGTATGGTAAGTGCCTATTAACCACCATAATCAGCAGTCACACAGCTTTGTTAATCACTGTTTAGAATTTTAAAAGTTGTTAACCACACTTCAGAACTTCCAAACAGTGGCATAAGAAAAAAGAATGCACCAGAGTTCCATAATTCTCACACATAGAATGCAAACAGTGTTTTGACCATACACTATAAAGATGATGGCTGAGATTGGGTGATATGCTAAATCACCTCTCGTGGTTGCTGGGGCTACAGTAAACCTCTCGAGCTGCACTCTCGGGTTTACCATGTTGCCCTAGCAACCACTTGAGGTGATTACAGTGTGGTTATCACCCAATCCCCAGCCATTATCCTCTATATTAACAACAGACTCTACAAAATGGGGCATATAAATACCCCAGATTGTTGGCATAAATATAATAAGAAGAGTAATATGTTCCACCAGGTGTGGGAATGCCCATTTATATTAGTATGGTGGGCCCAGAGAAGTTCTCACTTCAGAAAAATCCTCAAAATGAATATACTACTAAATATTCAAATCCTAGTCTTTAAAGACTTTACAGGCTTAAGACTGTCTAAAGAACAAAAATGTGTTATAATAATTGCATCTATGACAACAAAGTGGATGATACTGGAAAATTGGAATAGTCTTAAGAGCTCACCATTTGATCACATAAGATGGTATAATAGTTTGAAGAGCACTCTGAGTATGAAAAAGCTATTTATGAACTTCTCAGAACACTAGTAGCAGACTGGTTCTACATGGGAAACTATTATAAGATTACTTCCCCACCATTAAGAATATAAGAAATAGGACCCTTTTTATTACAATTTATTATAATTCAATATAACAGAGGGGCAAAAATCACACAATATGAGACCTTTTTTGGTTATCTATAAGTTATAGACTATAACTAACAAACTAAGAAGATTTAAAACATGAAACTTGCAGGTTTGATAGAGTTTGTCCCAAGGTGTGTGTCTAAGTGTTTTATCTCCCAAACTTAAGTAGTTTTTAAAATATTCAAGAAAAACAGTTCATTTCTGAACATGAACAGTTTAAAAAAAAATCAGTGTTCTAAAGTTAACTGAATTATTACGATCACATTGCTTAATGTGGTTGTTTTATGAGAATGTGTTACTGTATCAGGTAGCAAGGCTAGTTTCATGTTTTGTACAGCTGTAGTGCTGTTTCATTCAGCAGGGATGGGGCTACTTATCACCCCATGCCCATAATTTCAGCTTGCTAGCACTGGAGTGCCCAGTCCCTGATGTCGGCATAGACATCCTCCCTTCCCTGACTCAGCAGTCCCCCAGTACTCCCAAGTATCACGCTAACACCTGGGTGCCCAATCCCAAGTGGGCAGAGGTACGGTAAATAATGAAAACCATCCAGCAATGTCTTTTTCTTTTTTTAACCCTGAAAATAAAGAAAACAGTCGATCATTGTTTATTACCTTCCCCACCCCTACCAAACACCCCCAACTCAACACCCCCTTATGCTATACTTACTGAAATGAGGTCAAACACTGTGATCCTCTCTGGACTGGAGATACATATTTACTCTTTAACGCTGGGCCAGGAACTGAGGAAAGCAGGCAAGTGCCGTATAATATATTTCAATGAGTTTTGAGCTTCTACTCATAACTTGGTCATTTTTTAATATTTCTAGCCAAAATGTTTAACATGGTCTTTTGGGGACATCACCTCATGAACAAGGGTGGTAAAATTATTCAAATCCATCTTGAAAGGTGATTTTGCAGTTGCTGCAGAAAATCACATTTCCAGTGTGATTTGAAAATTTTAACCTACCGAGTTCATGATGTGGGACCATAAGAAGGCTGTGTTGAAAATGTGGGGTCAAAATATCAAAAAACAACAAAGTTGTGAAGGTATGTTCTAATTTTATTACTCACATTGATTACTTTGGCAAGGTTTAATATTTTGACCTCAAATTTTCAACATATCCATTTTTTCACACCACCTCATGAACATGACAGTTGTCATTTTTCAAATCCTGGTTGAACTCTGTTTTTACAACTGTAGCGTGAAATTACATTTTGGCTGAGATTTCAAAATTGTCACCTACTGGGTTCATGTGTAGTGTTGTGCAGAACTGCGAAATTTCACTCCACAAAATATTTCACAAAATTTTCGTATTTCATGAAATATTTTGTGGGTGTAAAATGCAAAATTCTACCAGCAAAATGTGGAATTTCACTGATGAAATGCAAAATTTCACCCGTGAAATGCAGAATTTTGCCACTCACAGGCGAAATTTCACATTTCACCTGCAAGATTCTGCATTTTGTAGTTGAAATTTCGCATTTTGCACCTGCAAAATATTTTACAGAATTCGCAGAATTTCACAAAATATTTTGAGTAGCGAAATTCGTGATTTCACCAGAATTTCGCCAGCGACATAAAATTTTGCTGCATCTCTATTCACAAGGTGAAGTCATATGAAGACTGTGTTAAAACTGGGGGTCAACATATTAAAAAATAACATAGTTATGAAGGTATGTTGTAATTTGTTCTATTCATGCTCATAACTATGCTAATTTTCAAAATTTTAACCCCAGATTTTCAACACACCCATTTCGTCACACCACCTTATGAATGTAACATATGTCATGTTTCAAATCCTGGCCAAAATGTGATTTTGCACTTCTAGCATGAAATTACATTTTGTCCAGCATTTTATTAAATATCACCTGTCATGTTCAGAAGGAGGGGTTAAAATGTCACCGCAATAAATTATGAAGTAACATTGTTTGCATGGACATCCATTGACCCAGTAGAGACCACGTTGCCATCCTATGCCAGTGACATGAGTTGGGGTGCGAGCCTAATGTGCCGAGGTGGGGGGGAAGAAACTGTGGTGTGCAGCACTGGCCCCAGCATGGGGGAGGGATGAAGCAGTGTTCTGGCATTCACATGACTCCTTGTGGTGGGCCAGGAACCTTCCCTCACAAGGTGTTGGCATTCATATTAAGGCTTGATGGGACTATGCACTGGATCAGGACTAGCTCCAGTATTCATTTCATTGGCATGCAGGACTTGACAGGATTCCACTATTAGAAAAAGAAGGGAAATTAATTGTTAAAAAAACCTACATTAATGCAGACCGTAAGGTTGTCAACTCTAATGCCTACCCCTACCCCTGTGCATATAAGGTCAGATGTGATCCCTGCATGAAGAAGGCTATGACAAATTCTGTTGGTAATATGTGGCAAGCCATACTTCTCTCCCTTTCAAGTGTGTATCAATATGAGGCACTGACTTAGAGCTGTACCTTGTGCTTCAGACAGAAGGCTACAAGCTGGGGGGCATTAGGGTTGACAACCCCAAACAAGACCCCACCACTGATTCACTAGTACTCCAGAGACCCAAAACCCTGATGTTTTTCATTTCCCTACTTTGTGCACTTTGCGTTCTTCAATCATAATGTCTGCATTAACAGTTTTTGTTTGCAATTGCTATATATAATTTAGGGGCACGGTTGCACCCCTACAGTTAGGTTTGAGTAGGGTGTTTAATGTTAACTCCTAACATTGCACCTTAATAACTTCTCCACTGTTCAATGGATTTGCATGAAATTTTACATTCATGGTCTTGGGAGCAAGAACTCTTGATTTGCCATGTTTTGTGATGATTGGATGTCTGTATTCTGAGATCCAGATAGTGTAAAAGTGGAAAATTAGGGATTTTGGTCATTTTGTTTGCTCTCACCTACAACCCAGATGGTTTGGAATTTTGTTCTGAAATTTTCAGGCTACAAGGCGCTTGCCATTTTACTGTGTTGGTGACAAACTATTAATCCGTTCCCAAGTTATACGGAGTTGATATTTTGGGTTCTGAGCATGCTCAGTAGGATCTTTCATTTATATGACTGATACAAAAGACTTTGGACTTAGTTTTGTTCTCATGAAAGAAGATTCCTCTATCATGAGCTGAAATTCTTCTTTCATAAAAAAAAAATCTTCTTTTGTATGGGAGACATCTTGTGTTTTATTTTTCCAAAAAAAATTGAAAACCTGTAAAAATGATGCCCTGGAGAAAACCAAAGACATTAGGCTAGCTCAACTGGACCTGTTTAGTTAGATTCTGGTATTTGTTTTTTGAAAAGGAAAGACCCTGAAATATGGTTATAGGACATCCATAACATCCTAGTTGGAAAGCTTGGCGAGGGAGTTCCAAGTCTTCTTTCATGAGCTGATCTTCTTCTTTCATGAGTCTTAAGAAAGAAGAATCTTGACTCTCAAAAGACAAGAGTGGGATCTAATAATTGTTCACAGCTCTTTCATGAGATCTCACAAAATTACTGTCTGTAAGCAACACTTTCTTGAATTGTGAATTCACAGCTGGAGTTGTGCTGCTGGTTCAGTTGGAGCAGTGAATCGCTGATCCCCTGATCTGTCTCTCTCTTTTGCCGTAGCAAACTAAGCTATCTGTCTGTCTGTCTGTCTGTCTGTCTATCTATCTATCTATCTATCTGTCATCTTTCTTTATTTTTAAAGCTTTTTAATTAATACATATTCCTTCCCCGTCCCAGCTCAGCCAGCCCTCCCTCATTCTTCCCTTATATTTATTAAATATTAAAAGTGAACCAGGGTGCCCATCCCTGATAGCACTTGCCCATCCCTTCCCCTCCAGGTCACCTCCCCCCTTCCTAATGTTTAGTTTTTTATATTTGTCATTTTAAGCAGACCAGGATGCCCACCCCCTGGTACCATGTCTGTCAGCCCCCTCCAGGTCACCCCCCTCCTTTCCCCTTATATGTGTGGTGGCACTGGGGTGATTGGGTTGGTGCTCAATCCTTAGCATTGGCTAAGACCCCTAAAACAAAGAAAACTGTCCCTCATTGAGCTGCTTTTATTTTCTTTAAAAACATGTGAAAAAGAAAATAGTCCATCAACAATCAAAGCACCCAGACCCCACCCATCCCACCCAACCCCCAAGTAAGCACCACCACCTCACCCCCACACTTCCTCACTCACATGAATGTATCCCATGACATAGATCAACTCTCTGATTGAAGACATGTCTTGCTGCTGGAACTGTTGACTGTGATGTGAAAAAATAAGTCTGGTTTAATGTATTTCAACGGGGTTGGAAACATTATTCATCACTATGTAATTTTTTAATATTTTTTTACACCAAATTGTCAAAATGGCCTTTATTTGGGACCCCACCACATGAACAATGGTGGTGTAATTATTTAAATTCATCCCAAAACGGGATTTTGTAGTCGTTGCATGAAATCACCTTTCAGGCAGGATTTGAAAGTTTTCTCTGCCCTTGTTCGTAAGATGAGGTCATAAAAAGACTATGTTGAAACTTTGGGATAAAAATATTTAAAAACAGCTTAGTTATGAGTGTACATTGACATTTTTCAGTGCTCGCTCATAAGTTTTGTAATGTTCAGTATTTTGATCCCACATTTTTAGTGTAGCCATTCTTTCAGACCACCTCATGAACATGACAGCTTTCATTTTTCAAATCCTGGCCAAAATGTGTTTTCACACTTGTGGTGTGAAATCAGGGCTGTGTTTACATAGATAGTGCCCATAGGCTTGAATCTTCAGGCCCCCCCCTCGGTGTGCACCCCATGTGCTGCGCCCCCCACACACGCACATGCATGAGCTGAACTGGGCAAAATTCCTATGAAAGCTCTTGTAAAAATAAGAATAGTGTGCTATTGGCTAACAATTATGAATGATATTGTTTATGATTGGCCAAGGCATGCCAGTGGAAAAATACCCTTCTCAGAGGTTAGTGCATCTGAAGAGCAACCTATTAAAGGGGCACTGTCCGCTTTACCCCTGTTGTTTTTGTCAGTTTCTATTACTGGCTCTGTAGGCACATACTTGTGAGGAGGTTACTGTAGAAATGCTCAGCACAAAACAAAAAGTAACAAGTTTACCTATTTTTGTAAATTATTCATTATTTTCATTAGTGGCACTCTGAAATTGTAAAGCGTTCTTGATATCTGCAAAGAAAAATGGAGGACTCGAGCTGCAAAATACGTTTTAAAGCTGGTGCCCAAATCCTTCGCATGTGCTATAGTGACACATTCAAACAACATGAAGTCTGGCTGTATTCTGACAATATGCAGCATGATCAACCAGTTCAGCTGCCACAGAGAGAACAAAGAGTTAAACACAATGCAAATGCATAGTACATTGAGCTCAAGCTTGGTTTTCAAACCACTGTTCTCAGTACATTCTATGTAACTGACTAGATTCTTTACTCTGCTCGCCTGTGAAGATGCCTCAGAGACTGCTCCTCAACTTCTTTGGTTGTTATTTCAAATATCGATGGTCGTTTTAACCACCATTTATTTCTTTATTTCAAACCTCTGTCCTGCGGTTACAGGTTAGACTAGCCTAGGTTTAACTTCATTTTGGTAAGTTTCCAGTTTCCGAGCAGTTCTCTGCAACTGGTAGGGAACCGAAGATTTTTCTTTCTTTTCTTGTGGAAATTTGTTGTTTAAAACATATCCGTTGGTGTTTTTAGGATCCGGTTCAAAGTTTCAGACTAAAAACCAAGACTTTTTCTTGGTTTTTAAAGCAGACGCTGAACTGCTTTCTACCTGAAACCCCTTTTTTGGGGAGAGTGGGATGGGGTTAATTGTCCCTGCCTGCCACCCATGTGCAAGATGGCGGCGATGTGTGAGCTTGCCTGAGCTGCTTTGAATTCTGAGCTCTGAGTTTTGTTTTATTAGCTTTATATTTTATTTTTTAGTTGTTAGTTTAGTTTGTTAGACAGAGCATGTAAGTGAGTTTATTTAGAACTGTAAGCATATTTTCCGGGATAGTAGTTTAGTGTGATCTCATAATTTTATGCCTGAATCACAAGCTGCTAGTGGTTCGAAACAAATGCTACAAACGCTACATTTTCTTTTTTGAAGCCGCTACTACTCTGTTGCTATTTCTGTTATTCGTTCGTATTATATTGGAGTTCCGTTTGCTCATTTGAATGTCCTACTGCGGTTGTGGTTTGCAAATTAAAGCCACAATCAGTTCCTGCTATGGTGAGATTTGTAGAGCTGCCATTGGAGTGTTGCTCTGAGAACCCAGTGCCGTGCACAGTTTAAATCAAGGGAGAACCTTCTGTCTTTGGAGCCTCTGCAAGTACCTTCAAGTGACTGGGATATTTTAGTGTGGCTGTGGAGTGTGGAGTTTACTGCACTCACCGCTTGTTTATGGAGTTGGTGCTGGTGAGGTGAGAGTGCACTTAATTTGCAGTGTATGAAGGAATATCTGTAAGTGGTGTTTATCTCATGGACTTTAGGTATTTCCTCCTTTCCCCTGGGAGGGACGACTAGCAGGGTTTGGGTTATTTAGGTGCCTGGGGAAGTAACTGCAAGGGGTTTAGACTGGAGGGTTTCTCCCATCTGTTGTTGTTGGTAAGGGGACTCATGCAGCCCATGGGTGGCTGAGGTCTCCAGATTCCCCTCCGATCAGGTCCCTGTATAGCCTCTAACTATTGTAGGTCTGTTGCTCCTGAGAGGAGGAAGGTTGCTATTTACATTTTGGGCCATAGCACCAAAATAGGGGTTATTGCAGAGTTTGGCCTATGTCCTAGAGGGAACTCGGAGGGGCTCAGGTTGATGGCAGTGTTTCCTTCTGGGGATTCGTAAGGCTATCTGTGGGAGTAGATGTTGCTGTCTCCTTGGGGGCCTGTATTTTCTGGTCATGGCCTACTAGTTTTAGCCCTGAGATTGGTGTCTTTGGCCTGAGATTCTGAGTGGTTCTTTGAAGATGAAATCAGAGAAAAGGAAAATTGGAACTGGTTCGGCTATCTGGGGGAATTGTTTGATGGCCCTCTGTCAAAGTGAACTGTATGATTAGATTGGACCGGGAGAGGTTAAGAGCCTCCCCTGTTTAAAAACAATTTGATGAACTTTCGGTATACTCCATAAATTCAGACGCTGATCCAGTGCTAATCATCTTTGGACTTGTAATATTTTTGTTTTGTTTTCTTTAGGATTGGGAGAAGGTGAGAGTCTCTCCTGCCTAAAAACATCTGCTGAACTTCTGGACTCCTTATATATCTGGACATTGTTTTGTTAATTATTTCTGGATTTTTTATTTTGTTTTATTTTTTGTGATCTGTATTTTATTGTATTATAGATTTTGTTTTGGGGGGTGGTTTATGATTTTGTTTCCCTGACTCTCCACTCTTCATGTCCTCCACCCTTTCTCCCCTTATCATTACAGTCATCAACGTACCAATGCTGTAGAGCATTGGGTATTGTGCAGTGGAGGAGGAGGAGGGTTTTCGGGTTGTGTGAACAGTGGATGTCGAATGAGCGGGGCCACCGTATTGAGGTAGTGAGAACCAGAAGATAACTTGGGGTGACATGGAATCTGGAACAAGGCCATTCCTGTCTAATTTCCATATGCAAGGGCACCACCAATATTTATGGGCAAGTTGTCCATGCAGCTCCCGTGGCCCATCCCACCCAGGTGGTGTTGTGCAATGCCAGGTCCATAAGGAACAAGACTGCAATTGTTGCAGATTTTATTGGGTCTGTGGATCTGGCATGCATTACCGAGACCTGGCTGGATGAGAATGCGGGTCCAATATTAGAGGCCGCCATTCCAGCTGGGTACTCGGTGTTTCACCGCATGAGGTTGGACCACGGAGGGGGGGTTGCGGTCTGTTTCAAGACTGAACTGAGTCTCACAAGTGTACCAGTTGAGGGGGATGAGTCCTTTGAGTGTACTGTAGTGGCAGGTGTGGGTTACAGAATCGCCCTCCTCTATCGTCCACCAGGTGATGAGAAGCAGTTTCTGCAGGAAGTAGCAGACTTCGTGATCGACATGGCATTTGAGTCACCCAGGCTGATGGTCCTGGGCAACTTTAATGCCCGGGTCAATGATGAACTCTCACAGTTTGGACAACATTTCCTCCAACTGATGGCATCTTTGGGCCTTGCACAAGTGGTTACTTCTGCCACTCATAAAGGTGGTCACTTCTTGGACTTAGTCTTCCTCCTGGAGATCGAAGCCTTTGACTTGGGGGTGGAACCTGTCAGTTGGTCTGATCATTACACTGTGGAGTTCAGTGGTTGCACCCCCCTTTATAGGCTTACCCCTGTGGAGATGGTCAAGTACCGCTCTTTGCTAGGTGTAAGCTCTGTGGGCCTGACAGCAGTGCTTGACCTATCGGAGCTTTCTGGAGTGAGTAATGATCCTGATGCCTTGGTTTGGACCTATAATAAGGCCATTTCCTCAGCTCTAGAAGTAATTGCTCCGGTCCGTGTTCATCCTCTCCCCTTTCGCCCTTGGTTGCCATGGTTTGATGGGACTTTGAGGGAGATACAGTGACATGGACAAAGATTAGAGCATCATTGGTGGAGATCTGCCCTTGATACTGACCATCTTAGATTGCTGGAACATTATCAACTCTATCATTCCACAATCTCCCGTAAGAAGGCAGAGTTCCTGTCCAGGCTGATTGCGGCTGCTCAGAACTGACCAGCTCAGCTCTTTTGAACTGTCGACAAACTGTGCAACCCAGCCTGTCTGAAGGTTTGAAGAGCTTTTTCACAAGTTGAGCGTGATAAGCTTGCTCGCTTCTTTGTGGCTAAGGTGGCTGACATCAGGGTGGTACTCCAGCCTGCACCCTTTATGGGAGAAGCTATGGATTGGTGCTTGGCCGCAGCCTCTAGACCCTCCTGGAGTTCCTTTGATCAGCCTGAGTTCATCACTGTCATGAGGATTGTCCAGAGTATGCGCCCTACATGCTGTAGTTTGGACCCTGGCCTGACCTCTCTGATAAAGAGTTGTCATGATACTATCAGCCCAGTCCTAGCACAGATAATCTGGTGCTCCCTGGAGATGGGTGAGTTTCCTAGCTCCCTGAAGAAAGTGGCGGTAACGCCCCTCCTGAAGAAAGCTTCCTTGGACCCAGACTGCCATGCCAACTACAGACCAATCTCTAACCTTCCTTTTGTAGGGAAGGTTATTGAGAAAGTAGTGGTCATACAGCTGGAGAACCATTTAACCATCCATGACATCTATGAACTGCTCCAGTCTGGTTTTTGAAAGAGGCATAGTACGGAGACAGCGCTGGTTTGGGCGCTCAATGATCTCTTGATGCCAAGAGATCGGAAAAGCCCCTCCATCTTGGTTCTTCTCAATCTCTCTTCAGCCTTTGAAACTGTGGACCATGGGGTACTTCTCAAACACCTGGAGTTCATCTGTGGCCTGTCTGGTACAATCTTCAGGTGGTTTAGCTCTTTCCTCACAGGCAGAACTCAGAGGGTGGTGTCGGGGATTCATTCTTCCCGCCCTGCCTCTCTGTATTGTTGGGTTCCCCAGGGTTCAGTGTTTTCCCCCATGTTGTTTGCAGTGTACATGCTACCTCTCAGAGACATTGTAAGAAGGTATGGGCTGAGGTTTCATTGCTATGCAGATGATACCCAGCTCTACCTATCTTTTGCACCTGACCAGGATAGTGCTCTCTTGGTATTTAACAGCTGCCTCACTGAAATCCAGTGCTGGATGAATTCAAGCTGGTTGAAGTTGAACTCGGAGAAGACTGAGGTAATGGTTGTGGACCAGGGTCACAGGATAGAAGGGACAGCAGTTGGTTTACCCTCTGGACTTTTTCTGGGAGGTGTCCAACTCCCTGCCTCTGAATGGGTGCAGAACCTGGGGGTGATTTTTGACAATGAGCTGACATTGCATTCACAGGTGTCGTCAGTTGTCAAATCATCCTTTTACTATCTGAGGAACATCACCAGGATTAAACACCTTGTTCTTTCCAGCGATCTGTCTACATTGGTCCATGCCTTTGTGACCTCACGTCTTGATTATTACAACTCCCTTTATTTAGGGCTTCCTGGGGTTAATATCTGCTGCTTGCAGCTCGTGCAGAAAGCTGCGGCCAGTTATTGACGGGTACTTCTTGTACCTGTCATATTTCTCTGGTTCTGCATGATCTGCACTGGCTGCCAATACAGTGGAAGATCAGCTTTAAAGTTGGTCTTCTGACTTATAAAGCCCTATGTGGACTGGGCCCAGACTACTTGAAACAGCTACTGGTACCTTACTGCCCCAAGCAATCACTCTGCTCGTCGGACGAGAGGTTGATAGAGATTCTGAAGGTTTCTTTAAAATCTTCAGGGGCTCAGGCTTTTATGTACGCTGCCCGTACCCTCTGGAATTCTCTACCCCATCCACTTCAGCAGTGTACATCCATGGAAAAATTTAAAAAGGCCTTAAAGACCTCTTTATGGTCTAAGATTTATTCTGATTAATATGTTACTGTAATTTTATGAGCTCAGTAATCTTAGTTTTTATCTTATTCTTATCTGTAACTATTGTAAGGTGCCTTGACTTTAAGAAAGGCGCTGTATAAATAACGTTACATTATTTATTTTATTATTGTTCTCTCTTTTACCCAGCCTAACTAAAGCAGCAAAGGGAAAATACATCAGTTTATTCTTTTTATCCGGGCCTAAGCCATCTTCGGATAAAATAATTTGAAATGGATTCACTTCACCAGCCTAACTAAAGCCTTTGGGTTAAGCTCTAAATTGGGACAAGGTTATGTCACTGAAACCCAAGAGAAAATCAGTCCCACTGGGTTTCAACACTGCACTGAGTGAGGGGAGCAATTTGCTAGGGCTGGTCTGCCCTTGATGAGTCTGTATTGCCTGGATTTTGACAATTTGCAATCAGACTGCGAAATTTGTAAAATTTCCCTCAATCTACCCTAGATAGATATTTGTGTAAACTGAGGGATAGAATGGAGAAACCCTCTGATGAGTTCCGACCCGGTACCAAAGAACCCGCTGAACCGGTGATCGAACGATTGGATCAAGGTGAGTCTTCATCTGGTAAACGACAAGCTAAATCGGTTCCTGAAACGGGCCCTGCTAAGAAGACGAGAAAAGCAGTTCAGAACCATGGAAGCAAGCAGTTGCAGTTCCAACCACCAAAGAAATCACGAAAGTGATATACATAGTTCAGTCTCTTCGGCTCAGTTGGGGTGAAACGACTCAACAACCGCTTGCACACACCTCAGTTCAGGTGCCTGTTGGTTCGGTTCTTTCATGCCCCCCCAGATCCAGAGGAATATTATGAATCTGAATATGAGGATTATGATGAAGAGGAGGATGAAGGAGAACCTGTTGAGCCAAAGGTTTCTCCTGAACATCCTCAGTACGAGTCTCCCTCTCATACTTCAAGAGAAGCTACCTCTTATTTTTGTTTTATGAGACAGGTAGCAGAAACTTTACAGTTATCTGTCCAGGAGACCAGACAGGAGGAGGAGGAAGAGGATGACTACAGGGAAATGATTGATTTCTCTGTCTCCAAGGGACTTATGATTCCTATCCACAAGTCCCTCAAGAAACAAACTTCTAGGATCCTCCAGACCCCAAGTTCTGTCACCCCAGCGGATAAGAAAATGGACAGAAAGTATGTTTTGGCTGGCAGTAGTTCTGAATTCCTGAGTAGCCACTGCAGTCATGTGGGAGTTGTTCAGACTGCAGCTTGTGAAAAAGCTGGCACCCCTCTCACCTCTCATCCTCCTGATAAGGACTCAAGAAAAATTGATTCCTTAGCAAAGAAGGGGTACCTAGCTGCCTCCCTGGGCATCAGGTAGGCATCCTATTTGGCATATGTATCTAGGTACCAGAAGTCTCTCTGGGAGTCAGCTAGCTAAAAAGGCTCCCCCTGAGCTGGGAGCAGACCTTCAGGAGCTTGTCAGTAAAGGGGTCCAGTCAATCAAATGCCAGTTCCACCTGGCAGTGGATGCCAATGATGCAACCTCTCATTCTATGACTTCTGCCATCTCTCTCAGAAGGTTCTCCTGGCTCAGGTGTACTAACCTTTCCCAGGATACACAGAACAATGCCATTGATTTTCCCCTTACACAAAATTCCTTGTTTGGGGAACAAACAGAGGCATACATGAAAAAGATGAACGAGTATAGGGCAGCCTATAAGAATGTGGCTGCTAAAGAGAAAGCTACCATCCCTCAAAGGCAACAAGGTAGAGGAGGCAGAGGTAGACCTTACCCTAGGCCTTTCCATCAGGCTCAAGCCTTCCCCTCCTACCAGCAGCCTAAGGGTTACTTCAGAGGTAGAGGTAGAAGAAGCACTGGCCGTGCTGGTTCCACCTCTCAGTCCACTACACCCTCAAAGCAGACATCCTGAGAAGTCTGGTCAGGCCATCTCTCCACCACCAGTAGGGGGGCAGGCTGGCCTACTTCCTCCAGGCTTGGCAATCCATCACCTCAGACCCATGGGTCCTGTAGGTAGTAGTCCAGGGTCTTGCTGTCAGTTTCAAACTGTTCCCAAAAACAGGAGCAAGATCATTCAGATCTGCCAACCCCTCAGGAAACAGCTCTGGTGGAAGCAGAGGTTTCCACTCTGCTTCAAGCCAGTGGTGGAACAGGTTCCACTTCAGCACAAAGGGGAAAAAGATTGAACTCAAGGTACTTCCTAACCATGAGGAAGAATGGAGAATGGCAGCCCAGTCTGGACCTGAGATACCTAAACAAGCTCCTCACAAAGCCAAGGTTCAAAATGGTCACTGTGGCTATCATTCTTCCTACACTCAGGCAAGGGGATTGGCTGGCATCTCTAGATCTAAAGGATGCTTACTTTCACATCCCCATCATACAGTCCCACAGAAAGTACCTCAGATTCAGACTGCCTTCAGGCCATTATCAGATCAGGGCCATGCCTTTCAGACTGACATCTTCCCCAAGGGTCTTTACAAAATGCCATTGCCTAGCAGTGGTCATGGCACACCTAAGAAGGCAGGGAGGCTCAGTTTATCCATACCTGGATGACTGGTTGGTAGTGGGTCATTCCCCACAACAGGTACAGGAAGCCCTAGCCCTCACTCAGTATACTCTCCAATCCTTGAGCTTTCTGGTGAATCAAAAGAAGTCAGTACTGAAACCCAGCCAAATCCTGGACTTCATAGGGGCAGAGTTGAAAACAATTCAAGCAAGAGCCTTCCTGCCCCCAGGAAGGGTGGACGCCATTATTCAGTTGGCAGAGTCCTTTCATCTGTATGTTCCTCGACCAGCGAGGTGTTTCCTTCAGCTTCTGGGCCACATTGCTGCTACCACAGCTGTTGCTCCAGGCACCAGATTTCAGATGAGGGACATCCAGTTCCACTTGAGGTCCTTCTAGTCCCAGTAGAAAGATTCTCTGTCCAAACTGATTCCAGTGTCGACCACCTTGTTACAAGCTCTTCAGTGGTGGCAGGACAGGGATAACCTCAGGGCAGGAGTCCCCTTCCTTCAGCAAGTTGCTTCAGTAGTGCTGACCACAGATACCTCACTACTGCATTGGGGAGCACACCTGGGGGAACATACTGCTCACAGGACATGGCTCCAGCAGGAGTCCCTGCTACATACAAACCTGCTGGAACTCAGAGCAGTGTTCTTGGTGCTGCAGTCATTTGCCAAGATGCTACAGGGGAAGGTGGTGCAAATAAAAATTGACAACACCACTACCATGTATTACATCACCAAACAGGGAGGGACAAGGTCCTCAGTGTTGCGAACAGAGGTCATGAAGGTTTGGAGTCTGGCCTACTCCTTAAACATTTCCCTGTCAGCAGTTCACTTGCCAGGGAAGGTCAATGTCCTGGCAGATGCTCTCAGCAGGATTAACCAGGGACACCACGAATGGTCTTTGAACAGACAAATTCTGATGACAGTCTTTAGGAGGGGGGCACTCCAGGGATAGATCTCTTTGCAGCCCCAGACAAACATCAGTTGCCTCAGTTCTGCTTCAGACCCCCTGCACCAGGCTCAGTGCCCCTGGATGCTCTGCTCCTGGATTGATCGGGCAGATTCCTGTATGCCTTCCCTCCATTTCCTCTGATAACCAGAGTTCTGGTCAAACTCAGGTCACAATCAGCTTCCATGATTCTGATAGCTCCAGATTGGGCCAGATAGCCATGGTACTCGATGTTGTTGCCCATGTCAGTGGCCAGTCCAGTTTGCCTCCCCAGGAGACACAACCTCATGATGTTGTTCCAAGGGAGGATCCTATACCCCAACCTCAAGTCCCTCCGGCTCAAGGCTTGAATCTTGAAGACTTAAGAGTATGCAGGCTTGCATCACTCAGAAGGAGTCCTGGACATCCTTAGGGTCTCCAGGAAACCTTCCACTAAAAAAACTTACTCTTCCAAATGGAAGAGATTCTCTATCTGGTGTTCACAGTAGAACATGGTTTCACAGGAGGCTGACCTAGCCATCCTGTTGGCTTATTTAGTTCACCTTCAATCTCTAGGTCTGCAGCCTCCACCCTGAAGGTGCACCTGAAAGCTTTTTCTGCCTATCTGTCAACGGTGAAAGTTCCTCCACTAGCTGCTCATCCTGCTTTAAGAAATTTTTCAAGGGGTTGCTCCATCTTCACCCTCATCACAGGGAGCCTACTCCTTCCTGGGACCTTAATGTCTGCATAGCTCAGCTTATGCAGCCCCCTTTTGAGCCTATGTCCTCAGCAGAGCTCAAATTCCTGACATGGAAGACTGTCTTTTTGGTGGCCATCACCTCAGCCAGGAGGATTAGTGAGCTTCAGACCTTGTCAATAGAACCTAACCACATTGCCCCTCACAGGGACAAGATAGTTCTATGGACTAACAGGAAGTTCCTCCCCAAAGTAGTCTCAGACTTTCACCTGAATCAGTCCATAACACTGCCTGTCTTCTTCACTGATCATTCCAGTTCAAGTGAACACAGGCTGCATAGCCTGGATGTGAAAAGATCTATCAGCTATTACATGGACAGAACAAAAGAACATAGGAAGGAATGTACTCAGTTCCTATACCGTCACCTCAATGACTCCCCAACAGCGAAGACCAGCACAGCACCAGAAATCAAGCAAAACCTGCCTGTCACTGTGCTGGTCTTTGTGGCGATTGGGACTGCATTGCTGGGTGACTGCCCCCCACGGTCCAACTCCGACTTGGAGTTAGAATCCTAGAGATCAAGGGGGTGTGAGGTCACAGTCCCCCACAAGAAGGGGTTCAGGGGTCGCAGCCCCTCAATTGTGTGCGCCGACATCCCCGTGGCTACAATGCCAACAGTCAGCATTGTAGCTGTCGCTGTAGGGGATATCAGTGCTAGCGCTGTCAAAGCGCTATGGGTAAACCTACTCAGTTGTTCCTTACCTATGGCGAAGTGGGCAAAGGCAAGCCAGCCACTAAGAGGACCATAACCAGATGGATTGTGGCCGCATTCAGGTCTGCTACAGCAAACTGGGTAAGGAGCCAACAGAGGGCTTGCGAGCCCATTCCACTAGGGGGACAGCTGCCTCAATAGCAGCTGTCAGAGATATCCTCCTGCTTGACATATGTAAAGCAGCTACCTGGAAAACTTTTCGCACATTCACTAAGCACTGCTGCCTGGATAAACAGGCCAGAAATGATGCCAGGTTTGGCACAGCAGTACTGCAGAGCCTATTCCCTAAGTAGGTTCTGGACCCACCTCCAAGGGGCACTGCTTGGTAGTCTGCATATTGTCAGAATACAGCAAGACTTCATGTTGTTTGAAGAAAAAATTACCATATAAATTTTTTTTCTTCTAATGGAGTCTTGCTGTATTCTAACCTCCCACCCTGCCTCCCCTCTGGAACCTAGGGAGTGGGAGTCTCTGCATTCCAGTTGTTTATCTTAGAAACCACCAGTGGGTGGTGTTTCTTATTGGGCATCAGTGACTTGAGTCTTCAGTATGCCTCTTTTTTGGTGTGTATTTCCATTTTGGGCGTTAGTTATGCTTGTTTATCTCTTATTTAGTTTATAATTAGTAGTTTCGTAAGAATCTGGTCAGTTACATAGAATGTACCGGGGACAGTGGTTTGAAAACCGAGTTCTAGCTCAACGTTCTATACATTTGTATAGTGTTTAACTCTTTGTTCTCTGGGGCAGCTGTACCGGTCGGTCATACTGCATATTGTCAGAATACCTCAAGACTCCATTAGAAGAAACAACATTACTATGGTGAGTATTTTTTCCTTCTCACGCATGTACAAGAGTTTTTCCCCCTGCCACTATTGTGCATCATCACGCGTGGGATTTGGGCACCTGCTTTAAAAAGTATTTTGCGGCTCAACGAGTTCTCGGTTTCTCTTTGCAGATACCAGGAATGCTTTATAATAAGATGCTCCAATAAATTTAATGTTTTTTGCCATAAGGATGTTAAAATGTGCATGTTGGGACAGCGCTCACGGTAGACTCGTGTTCTCAGCGTGGTTCGGCTTCCTGTGGCAAGGGGATTTAAATTCGGACCGCCACTAATGAAAATAGTGAATAATTTACAAAAATAAGTAAACTTGTTATTTTTTCACACATGCCCCCACAATGCAAAGCATCATGGGCTGCATATGCAAATCACCACAGAATGTTATGCTGGTCCAACTTTAAGCAGAATTGCATGGTGCGAAGGCCTCTCTCTGTGTGGGGCAGCACCGGCGCCATCTGAACTAACAAAAACCAACATAACTGATCATATTCTATATGCAACCCATGTGCGTAATGAGGAGCATGTTGTATTTTCTTGAAACTTGGCTTCAGCCGAAATGCCTTTAGAGTAACCCTTGCCTCAGTGTTTACGCACAGAGGTTCTTTGTCTTTTAAATAGTTTTTTATTTTAATGGGTTCACCACAATATATCCCAGCACACTGCCTTAGGGGTAGCTGGTCCATTCCACTGGGGTGTCAAACAGACGAGGCATACTGATGAGTCCTGGTAGGATGAAACACATGTCTATGTCTTCTGTTAGCACCCTTTGCAAACTGTGTGAGAGACCTTTCGGCACCATGCAATTCTGCTTAAAGTTGGACCAGCATAACATTCTGTGGTGATTTGCATATGCAGCCCATGATGCTTTGCATTGTGGGGGCATGTGTGATTTTGTATTTTCTTGAAACTTGGCTTCCCAGCCAAATGCCTTTTGGGGTAACCCTTGCCTCAGTGTTTACGCACAGAGGTTCTTTGTCTTTGTTATTTTTTGTTGCATGCTGGACATTTCTACAGTAACCTCCTTACAAGTATGTGCCTACAGATCCAATAATAGAAATTGACAAAAAAATGAGTGGCAAAGTTGACAGTGCCCCTTTAAATAGTAATATGTTGAATTTATGGGAGGAGTCAACTAGTGAATAATAATTTTAACTAGTTATATCCCTCATATTAAAACACAGTCTGAATATTAATCCTGAAGCAATCTCCTCTGCCTGAATATCAGCTTGCTATGCTAAAAATAAATTGTTTCAGTTATGGCTGTCAACAATATCATATCTATCCTTAACCATGTCTTCAAAGGGAAAACGGAAATTGTTTAACGAGGAAAGCTTCCGAGGAAGGACTTGGTTAGTCCGAAAGCTTAGGCATTGTTTTGTTTTTGTAACAGCTATGTTGGTCCAATGAAAAGGTATCAAACAAACCATTTGCTTCTGGAGCTATTTTCACCAGGAAAGGCACACTAAGCCAAAGCTCATTTCCAGCTGCAACATGGGAACACAAGGAAGTTAAGTGACTTGCTTGGGATCACACAGTATGCAACTGTGGGCTGTGGGGTTCAAACCCAGCTCTCCAGTTTTGCAGCTCAGATCCCTAAATCTCTGTGCCATACTGCGTCTGCCTCTTATTATACAGGGAGAAGAATCACACAGTGTATATTTGAATCTGTTCCCTTTCAATATTTAACTCTGATATGCCAGATAAAAGAATAATAATAATCCCAAAACCTGCAATGTTTTTGTTGTAATGGTTGGGAAGAAAACCAATGTCAGGTTTGCTTGTCTGATTTACACTATTTGGGGAAAGATGTATTTACTTTACATAATCAGTACGTACATTGCAGTTATTACTGTGACTGTATGAACTTCCTGCTAAACTCTGGTTTGCAAGACTAGTGACCAGATTCATTGAAGTAGTTCTCAGACACAGAAAAGTGTTCTTCAGTCAAAAAAACTATACTTTAAAAGAATGTCCATTGTTGTGCTTCTGATATGACATTTATTTTTAGTCATTTAAAATGTGAAATGTTTTTATTCATGTATCTGTCTGCACTTTTTATCTATGTTGTAATGAGCAATGGTAAAAAATAAAACCTTAGAATTTAATTTATAATAAAGTGACTTGAGTTGCAAAAACATAACTCAAAGATAGCCCAATGTCATTTTAAACCAACCACAGCACTGGCCCTTTAAAAGAGATTTGAAATTGTAAGAACATGTTTTCATCCTGGAAGAGTTAAATTCCATATTGGTCCAGCCCTACCCATACCTTCTCTTCTAAAGAGTCTGGCAGACTGTACTGTGGTTTAAAATGACCTTAGGCTATCTCTGAATTACGTTTCAAAGAGGGAAAAGACAGAAGACTGAGGGAGTGAGGACAAGAGTTAAGGTAAACTCGTTCCTCCATGCACAGGTTAAAAGTAAAATTCCACCCTCATAACTGCGTCCAAATTTAGACCCACAACAGAGAAGCGCATCATTATTGTATGGTCTAAATTTAGGAATGTCAATTAAAAAATCAACATATGCATATCAGAAGAGTTAGTTGCTTTGGGAGATTAAGGGCATAATACTTCAAGGCAGGCTTTCTAATCTTGCTCACTCACAATAATAGATAACAAGTCTGCAGTCCACTGAAACAAAAATATACCCAGCCCCCATCCCAACACAGGCTGCCCGTGGCACACACAGGATCACATTTTTTTCCACAGTTAAAAAGTTTATTTCAAAATTATAAATATATATTCACATCCTTAAAGCTTAATTCTTTCTCACACAGTGAAGTAAAAGAGCACAAGTTGACTGGTGATGACTGCTGAATCCCACTCCCCCCACCCCCAGGTCACCACACACTACACATGCTAACATCTTAATACTAGTTGCTTCACAATGCACATGTTACTTCACATAGTTGATTTTTAGATATTAATTTAATATATTAACCAAAAGTGTAATTCTTTCTATACTGGGCCTGGTCTGAACAATCAGGGCAGCAACCAGACTACATTTGATTTGGGTGTGACAAAGCAAGCTAGTAGCAGGACAAGACAGAGTTACTAAGTAGTAAGTTAAAAAAAAAAAAAACATACTGGAAGTCCACCCCACTCACCCTAAAAATCAATCAACAGACTGTTTAAGCTTTCATTTTTCAATTATAGGTTTAATATGTTGCATCCAGTATTGCTTTCTATGTTTTGGGCAAAATATCCTTCATCAGGAACTGGTTTCTACAGTAAAAACATATAAAGACATTTTTTTTCCAAATGTCATTCCATCATTATAAACCAAAATATTAAACATAAGCTTTTCATAAATATATATACACTACAGAAGAAACATCTATTCAAGCTCCCAATATAAAATATATCATCACCTTACTTCAAGGATTGCTCCTGTGGCTTTAACTGAGTTGTCAGGTTTGACTCCCACCACTGCTAAACTAAAAATTAATAAAAAAACACAATGGTAATCTGGCTTCCTTTCTAATACACTCCAAATACCAATTTCACTTAAAGTAATAGTTGTGCTAACCTTTTGAAGCTATTTCTTTGATATTTTCTTTTTATCTGGTTCACTGCTTTGCCATTACGCTCTATCTTCAGCCTGCAATTATTTCAAACACACCAACTGAGTGTGCTGTTTTCCACGGTTTGCTTTTAATGCTGTTCTTTGAATTTATATTCAACATTATAACTAATTTTCTTCACAAATCATCCTTGTTAACACTTATTTTAAATTACACTCTGACCTTAGCCACTACACTACAATTTTATTCCACATAATCTGTGGGCTTTTAGTGCTTACTTTCACTTCATTACCCTTATTTTAAACAGTTTAGACTGTTTCCAACACCCACTTCTGTTAAACTCATTTCTCAAGCACAATTCTAACCTGTGTAGCTGGTTTTCTTTTCTCTCTGAATGGGCAGTGTTTTTCAGTGTTGAGAAACCTTTCTTTTTCCTCTTACCAATACCAAATGAAGAAGCACTTAAACTCTTTTTCTCTTTACTATTGACCACAGCCTTAGCTTTTCTATTACATTGCTACTTACTACTCACATGAAGTTACTTCTTGAATCTCATAGGTGGGAGTGAATGTGAAGGGGCTTTCTGAACTGATTTTATGCTGAAAGCTCCTCCCCGAATCTGGCAATGATGTGTGATGTCAATAACAAGCTAAACCAGCCTGTTCTTTGTACCAGACTCACCTCTTCACAGCACCTATTTACCACAGTACTAGGTGTCAAGGGGGCTTCTAATTTTTCTTTTACTATAAAAAAAAACTACATCTTTCTAAGGTCTCTATGTACAAGGATTTAATTTATGTATGTAACATCCTCTGTTCCCTCTTTGCTGCAAAGAAAGGGTACCACTGAAGACTGGTCCGAATCAAATGAAAGACACTGTTCAGACCTGGTTATATCCTTTCAAGACTCATATAATTTTTAAAGAATTGGTTGTCACTCTATCACCTCACTTAGTCCAAATTTGGGATTATTGGTTTGAAAATAATCTATATACTGTACATCACTTCCCTCAACAATAATTTGTCGTTATAATTATCTCTTCTTTTTTTTAACCTTTTCAATATCGAAGTACCATAATGTTAGTATCTGGTGCCCCCTTTCAATAAAATGTCTAGCTATAGATGAGGTCAGGTCTTTATTTCTTATGTATCCTTTGTGTTCCCCTATTCTCTGCTTTACAGATCTCTTAGTTTTACCTATATACATTAGGTCACATGGGCATTTTATGCCATATATGACCCCTTCAGTCTGACAATTAATAAAGTCTTTAATTTTAAAGTCCTCTTGCATTTCTTATATTTTTAATTTTGTAAGTATTGTGGCAATGAACACATCTGCCACAACTAGAGTTCCCTCTTAACTCTTCTTTAGTAAATAACATCTGCTGTGTTCTTGTTTCAGGGATTTTGTGTTCAGTGTGAACCAAGGGGTCAGACAGGGATCTCACCTTTTTAGCCACTACATGAGGGCCCCCCAGAATGCTTTTTCTCCCATATTAATACGAACATATGAAATTTGCCAGCAGATAAAGGCCTAGAGGTCTATCAAGTCTGCTCAAATGTGCAGCTAGCACCCCTTATTCTGTAGCTGCCCCTCCCTTCCACCCTTCCCCTTCATTGACCCTCCCCCTTGTCCTGTCCCATCCCCTTTTGAAGCAGTCCACTGTTCTACTGGATCCCACTTCTGCAGGTAACGCATTCCACCCAGCCACCACCCTCTCTGTAAAAAAGTGTCTCCTCATCTCCCTCTTCACTAGACTTCAGTACATGCCAATGTTTATTCACCACACTCCTAATAGATCCAAAGATGTCACTATATTTAAGAGACAAAATGATATTTTTATCCATAGTTTCTGTCATATTTCTTTCACTTATGTTGGATAGCAATTCTTTTCTTTCTTTTCCTAAAGCTTTAAGTTTTGCTCTTTCCAATATTTCTCCCCGGTATCCTTTGGCCTCAAACCTCTGGGTCATTGCTTCTGTGCATGTCATTACATTATGTTCTTCTGAACAATTCCTTTTAATTCTTAAAAATTGGCTACATGAAATTGATTCCACCAATTGTTGTGGGTGGAAACTATCTGCTCTCAAGATTGTATTCCTGTCATTTTCCTATACATTTTAGGTAACAGTCGTCCTTCCTTTTTATAAATCAGCAGATCCATTGGGATCATAATGTAATGTAAATTTTAAAACAATCAGTGCATTTATTCAAACAAATTATGGAATTCCAACAAGTCCATTTCTGTACCTTCCCATAAGACAAAATGTCATCAATAAAGCAGTTCCACTGTAAAATCTTATTGGAAAAAGGGTTATTTTATAGACAAACTTTTCTTCAAACCAGTTCATGAACAGATTGGCATATGATGGGACCATGCTTGACCCCATTGCCGTACCCTTAATCTGAGCATAAAAATGTTGTTCAAATTTAAAGTAGTTCTGCGTTAGAACTAAATCTGCCAGCTTTAACAAAAACTCATTGGGAGGTCTTTCTTCTGTTCTGAATCTTAGTAAGATATCCTTTAATGCCTCACAACCCTCTTCATGTGTTATCGACTTATATAAATCCTTCACATCAAATGTGACCAGAAAAATAGATTTTTCAGCCAGGGGTCCTTGTAAATTAATATTTTCCACAGTTTTTATCATTCGTGTACTATCCTTCACATATGATTTCATTTTCAACTCCCTTATATGGAAATCCACATATACTGATAGAGGCTCTAAAACAGAGCTAGTGCCTGATACTATAGTTCTTCCTGGAGGATACAAGGGGTCCTTATGTATCTTAGGGAGGGTACAGAAGATTGGAATAAGGGACCTGTATGAATGAGAATACTATTCCACTGTCCAAAAAGAAAGGAAATTATTTATAAAAACTCTGTCAATGCACCAGTAAGGCTTCAGCCTAATGCTAATAAAGTAGACAAGTGTGGCATTAGAGTTTCCAGTCCTAACTCCCCACCCCAGCCCACAAACAGCAAAATGAAAAAATGTAGGGCTTTGGGTCTCTTGAGTCTTGGCAAATCAGTGGTTGAGTCTTCCTTGGGGTTGTCAACCCTAATACTCTCCTCCTCCCAGCCCATAGCCTCCAGTCCAAAGAACAAGGTACAGTGCCAAGCAACTGCCTCACAGTGATCAGCGGCATCATTTAGGGGTAAGCAGAGGTTGCCAACAGGAACCCTATGCTTTCTTTGCTACCCCATGATGTCCACTGCAACCTCTAGGAACTACTAAAATGAGTTTTCTCTTGATTTTATTTATATAAAATGTGGTGCAACCCCTATGATTCTGCTAAAGTGGAACACTGCAACCCCTGTGATTCTGCTGAAATTGAAGTCTGCAACCATTATGATTCTGGTGAAAAGACACTATTGCTAGTGATACACTCTTCAAAGGTAGAAAGGTATGTCTCACCAGATGTTGCCAACAAAGTCTGTTGTAGCTTTCTTCACACAGGACCCTGTGGATCCTGTGTGAAGAAAAGAGATCACATCTGATCTTTTTGGCTTAAGGGAGGGGGTGATCATTAGGGCTGATAACCCCAAGGAAGGCCCCACCACTAATTCACCAAGTCCCAAAACCCTAATGTTTTTCCTTTAGCTGTTTTGGGGATGGGGGTGGGGAGTTAATGTTGAAAACTCTTATGTCACATTTCCCTACTTTTGTTGCATTAAGTTGAACCCTAACTTGTGCATTAACACATTATTTTGCAAAGGATATATATGTAGTACAGATATATATATATATATATATATAGATAAATAGTGATTGTTATGAATTAATGTGTTATTAAGGAGTTATTAACACATTAATAAAGTGCAATTAGTAATTGGCATCGTAATATACAGACTGGCTACCATCATATATGAGAACTATATGATGGCTTTTTCTATGGGGACTCGGGCACAACTATGATGACAGATAAAGGCCTACTAACCCATCCAAGCTGGGTACCCCACCTGATTACTGTACTCTAGCACAAGTAGCATATACCATATATGCAAAACCACACCTGGTGTGTGTTCACTAAGAGATACAGACACTCCTCTGATGTGTGCTGAGGCACAAGTCCACAGGTAGAGTACTCCTTGGTATCTGCCAGTATATCCTTTAACAAACTCAGCACCCTGGAGTGGGTTATTGCACTTATAAAACTGGCCTAGTATTAAAAGGTTTTGCTCAGAAAATGTAGCACTGTGCATTCATGAGGACATCCAGGTACTGTATAGCAGGTGACCTAGTTTATCCAATCAGGGAGTAGTATTTGCAGTGGTCATCTTGGCAAACACACACACATAGATAAAAAGATATAGATATGATATAAATAGAAATATAGATATAGACACAGTGCCTGTATTTACTGTATGACAAAAGGGATTAACTGCCATTGAGATTGTCTTGTTTACTGCAGTAACTCTATTGCAGTATGCTGCAGTATTGAGCCAGCCTGGTGGCGCTGAGGGTTAAGGTGCAGGACGCCACACTTCATGTCACACCGGCGACCCAGGTTTGGAAATGGACTCAGACCGTAGGAGGTCGGCAGGGGAGGGAAGGGATTGAGTGTCCGAAGGACTGCTCTCCCTTCCTGGGAAGGGATCCAGGCCTAACACTGTTGCCCAGCAGCTCTTGGTGGTAACCAGAAGTAGCACCAGGAACATGTGGTGCAGAAGAAGAGGGGGTGTAGCGGCGGCAGACATTGGCACGTCAGTGCCATGGACATCATTGCATGTCCGCACTCCAACGGGGCAACCATCATGGAAAAACCCTCAGTGTACCAGGGAGGTGACAAGGGCTCCAGGGGCCAGGCCCATATCCCCAACAATGAACCATCTCTCCTCCAGGTTCCCTTGGCTTCCATCCAGGACCGACCCTCTAATCTCAGAAAGGCCTCCAGGTAGGTGGGATGGGCCCTTCTCGGGGTGGACCCTTCTCCTGGGTGTTATCCCACCCAGGGGGTCAGTGCCAGCTGCGGGGGGGGTGCAAGGGATGCCACTGCACCATGGCCCAGAGTGCAGGGGGGCCCAGGTCCCTAGAAGTCAAAATAGTAAATTAATATTACTTTTAATGCTGGCCCAGTCAGCAAAAATGCTAGTGCTTTGCTATGCTCTCATCTATCTCTCTCAAGCATCACAACAGCTGCAGCAATATGCCTGCACACTGCCCGGCCGGCACCTGCCCTCCTCCGCCCTGCATTCAACTCTCATCCCTAAACCATTTAAATCCATTTTAACCACAGTGCACTCCTGTACCTACAGACAGTCAGCCTGTCCTGCGTTCGGCTCCTCCTCCATCCTGCTGCAGCAGCTTGGGCTTGACTCCATTGGTCTTTCCATTCCAATCTGCCCATGTTCCACTCTGCTCCCACTCTCCTGGCAGGCAGCCACTGCTCGAATTTGCTTACTGAATGGCAATTGATGAATATTAATTTCCGGGCTGGCAATTGTGCTGCTGCTGTGACAAACAGGTGGGACAGGTGAGTGCAAGCAGCAGCTGAAACCGCGCTTGCGCAAGTTGAGTCCAGCATAGACAGTCACCTGACCAATCTCTTAGTTGGTCAGGTGGGTGACTGGTTGCAAGCCCACCTTGCAGGAGGAGCATCTCATGAGATTCCTCACTCACTCTGCAGACTGAGCAAGTGGTCAGATCAGACAGACTTCTCTTGTTTTGTGCTGCTGCACTTATTAACACTGTGTAACCAAATACTTCATACTTCTTGTGCCAAAAACATAATAACAAGTTAAAAAAATAAAGATGTAATTTTAGTGCACGGTGATTCAGGGAACTAGGAAACTGTCAGAAGAAGTGGGAAGGAGAGAGAGAAGCCAGATTTGACTCTTGGAGCCTAGGCCCCGTTGGGGGGCAGGAAAGAAGAGATCCAGTCAGCCCAACTTGCCCAGGTGGCCTCAGGGGTGTTTTGTGTGTGTGTGTGTGTGTGTGTGTGTGTGTGTGTGTGGACTGAGTTTGAGCCTGAGAGGAGGGAGTTTTTTTTTTAACCTGAAGTTTCTTGTGGGCACTGGGCAGGGTCTGCAGGAAGTCAGGAACATTACTTAATTACAGTTACTATAGTCAGCAGCTCAGGCAGGCTGAGGAAAAAAATGCATTGTGAGTTATTGTGACATCATCAGAGGGACTGAGGAAGGAGGGAAATGGGAATATAATATATCACTGCCACTCTACTCAGTCAGTCCTATTCTCTCATCATATATACAGTTAAGTATTATTAGTTGTTTTTTTTGTGAGATCAAGAAACACAGGGGGGCACTACACAGTCTTGCACCGGGGGGGCCCACTACACAGTCTTGCACCAGGACCCAGTAAATCCTAGAACCGGCCCTGCAGAGGGTTATCCGAAGGGCTGGAAGGTCCTGGGTGGGGGTCACCAGGGAAGGAGGGCCCAGGTGGGGAGTAGCGGCCTCGGTCGAGTGGTCACCTCTGAGAGATGCCCTGGCCAACTGAGTGAAGAAAATAGAATTGAAAAAAAAAAGTGTGCTGCAGTATTGCGCTGCATCCTGGCCAGCACCACTGTATATATAATAAAAATATGGTAGTGCCTTTATGTTAGGGTTGAGTTAGAGTCTGGGTTAAAACAGGGGGTGTTGATAGATTATATTTCAGTGACCTTAGTCCAATGGATTGCAAAATTTGGTGTACACCTTTCCAGTCCTCTGCGCTAATTTTCTGGCAGGTTTGCGTGAATTGGTTTGGTGGAATGGAACTTATTATTTAGAGAAATTATGTCAACGTTTGCAAATTATGACTTTTTTTGCACATGGCTAGGGGAAAAAACTGCACCAGTTTAAATTATCAAACTTACAGTTTTGCTAAATTTTATTCCAGGGGGTTGGAGACCTAAGGGAAAGAACACAGCAGCAGTATGAGTTTTCTAAAGGCAAAAAAACTGTTTCTTGTCCATGTGTCTTTCTGTAAGATCTACCTACAGTAGCTATCAGTAAGTTAAGTGAGCATTTTCTGGTTTAAAACAATTTTATTTTCCGTGTTTTTTTTTTTTTTTTGTGAGCACTTTATTCTGTTTTAGTCGATGTATAAATATATTGTATAAATAATGTAGACTGTTTAGCCCAATATACAGACTGGGTCTGCATTTTACATAAAAAAGGTATATTTTGTGAATCTCTGGGGTAACCACAATTCTGAACAGGCCCACTAAATCGAGTACAAGAAATATCTAAACATATTCTTCCTGATACCGGGAAGAGAGTAGTGTGAATTTTGATAAAGACGGAACACCCACTTCACCTCTGGTTCGAACAGTCAGCCTTGGCATGATCCAGGGAGACTTCTGACTTGGCTAAGAATGCGTGTCCAGGGTGCACCACCTTTATGCAGGGTCAAGTGTAGGCACAAGGACATAGGGAGGGGTGGATACAGATGAAGGTCTGCAACAGCTGGCTGCAACGGGGGTGCTGGTTTGGGCACACAGTAAATTTTACTTCAAGACCTTATAAGTTAAAGAAACACTAAAATATATTAGAAAGGTCCTTTGCAAAATCAGTGTTAGGGGACACACTTGAGGTGCATTTACTCACCCTGGCTGTGGATGTATTATCCTTCCCCATCTCCAGAATCTTCAGCATCTCACTGAGGTACGTCCAGTTCCAAGGGAAGTGGAAATTCGTGCTGGTCATGCCTGTCTTCAAAAATGGTGATAATTCCAATATAGCCAATTACAGACCTATCTCAATCCTCTCCCCACTGTCTAAGGCCCTGGAGAGAATTGTCAGACCAGCTAGTCACATACCTAGAAAAGTATGACCTGCAATGTGCCCAACAGTATGGTTTTGGGAAACTCCACAGCACCAGTACAGCACTGGAAGAATGCACCAACTATATGAATCAGACCTTCTTAACTGGTAATATGGTGGGAGAAATTTACGTTCACCTATCATAGGCCTTTGATTTGGTCAACCATTAGCTGCTATTCAGTAAGCTCTTTAACCTTGGTATGTCTATAGACTCAGTGACCTGGTTTCAAAGTTATCTATCTGAGGGCACATAGAGGGTTAAAACTGATGGCTCCCTGTCTGACATCTGAAGGGTATACATAGGTGTGCCACAGGGCTCTATTCTGGGCCTTCTTTTTGGCCATTTTATTAACCAATTGCCTGAGGACTCTCGGTTAGCTCATGTTCTCCAGCAGGGCCGGTTTTAGGATTTTGGGAGCCTCCAGCAAACTCAATGACTGGGCCCCACAGACTGCCCAGGTGATCTTTTTACAGCCCATATTTTACCATAAGGGCATAAACAACTGTTGACATATAAAACTGCTACTCTACTGTACAATGTGTCACAGGAGACAGTGACCTACAGAGCAACATTATAAATAATGCATTTATATTTAAATAATTTAGAAAATAATAAATTGCAAAATCCTTTATTTAACTGTTTCTCCAGCTGTTCCAGCTACTGCATAATTTTTCACAGTCTGACACACAGCGACCTGAAGAGCAACACCAAATGCTGCATTTACAACACAATAACTGTTTCTCCAGCACAATTTGTCATCACAACACAGACACAATTACATGAAAAAAGCAAGAAGAACACTACATTCATAATAAAACTAATCTGTACTATAATTGTAAAAAATGCTGGACCTCCAGATCCAGCTGCTAGCTAATTGTTCTAGCTCTGCTCTGCTGCTTTCTACCTATGGCTGCTGTCTCCTGTCTCCTACTACTATATGTAACTTTCTGCATCAGTTGTCAGAGACTAAACAAAAATATTTTTTTTAGTGATAGTTCAAATCAAGAAGTCATGGCCCAGACTGACCATATTATAATCTCCCATCCCATCTAGTTACCTACCTAAAAGAAGTGAAGGCTGGGCGGTCACACCAGCAGTCTCACAATCTGCGCTGGACTTCAGGGAATTGCTGCTGCTAGCCGCTTAGCTTTTTTTTTTTTTTTAAATAAAAATGAATTACACAGTTCTGGCAGAACAGCACTAGCAGGGCAGGCAGCAGGTCTTTATCGGCGGGTCTGGCTCGCTTCTGGCTATGGCCAGCAGTGGTACTCTCTCTTCCACTGGCTGGCTGTCTCAAGTCAGGAAGCTAGTGGCTGCAATGTCAGATTTCTCTCCGGCGCTCTGGAACTGGTCCTCGGCTGCATGTTCCAAGAGCGCTGGAGGGGCCGTTTCTATGTTGCAACTATGAACCTGAGTGGGGCAGAACTTTTCAGGGCTGAGTGGGAGGAGGTGCGATATCAGCAACGGACCAAGTGGAGTCCTGTGATTGGTTCCACAGCACCTCCGACGTCAGCACGTATTACTGTGCAGTGCAATAGGGGAACCATGTGAAACAGCAAACAAAGACTTTAAAATGGCATGGTGGACAGCGTGGTTTGGAGATCAGGGAAATTGGGTAGCCATGATACCCACAAACTGCAACAAAATAGCAAGTCAGAAGAGACAAAATCGTCCGGGCCAGCATCGCATCAGCGACAAAAATTCGGAAGCAGGGCAGGACAAGAAAGAATTTAATCAAAGGTATGCTGCAGTGCTCAGGGACAGGAGCTATGTTGGTTGAGTTTGATGCTGATTGTGCTGGGGCCGCCGCTGGACCTGCTACATGTGTTGAGTGCTGACTGTGCAGGCGGCTGTGCTGCCACGGCTACATCACATTTATTAGGTTTACTGATGACTGCTCTGCTGGGGCCACTGCAGACCACCGCACATGTGCCGAGTGCTGACTGTGCTGCCACCGGCTACATAACATTTATTGGGTTTACTGATGACTGATCTGCTGGGGCCTGCCGCTGGACCTGCTACATGTGCTGAGTGCTGACTGTGCAGGCCAGCTGTGCTGCCACCGGCTACATAACATTTATTGGGTTTACTGATGACTGATCTGCTGGGACCCATTGCCAGACCTGCTACAATGCCACTACATTTGGGGGCCTCCCGCGGCTGCGGGGTTGGCGGGTGCCTAACCCCGGCCCTGTTCTCCAGTATGCAGATGGTGTAGAAAAATGATTCACTAATTCTAAACTAGTCCTCAACTACAAAAAAAAAAAACACAAAACAAAACATGCTTTTTACTAGCACTCACATGAAGAACAAGATCTGGCAGAGCCACTATGACTGTAAATGCATTAACTAGATAAGGGTGTTTCATGGGCTTAAAAGTAAACATGAATTGCTGTTGCATACAATAACTGAATCAAAGTACGGTACATTGAGAAAGGGCAGATATAAAAAATAATGCCAGTCTGTATTACAGTTACTTAAATGTTTCACATTTTATTCTTTGCACTGTTACAGCAATCAACTCAACAGAACCGGGCCATCATTTACATAGAAACATAAACTTTGATGGCAGATAAGACCCGCTTGGCCCACCTAGTCTGCCCATTTCCCTACCTATTGGATAAGCTGCAGGTTCTAATTAACCAACAGCCTACTTCCTCCTACCCCTCACTATAATTGCCTTATGTCTGTCACATGCATTTTTGAATTCCCCCACTGTTTTTGACACCACAACCTCCTCAGGAAGGTGATTCCATGTGTCCACCACCCTCTCCATGAAAAAATACTTCCTCACATTGACCCTGAGCTGTCCCCCCTCTATCTTCAATTTGTGACCCCTTGTTCTTGCACATCTCTTTTTCTGAAATATGCTACCCTCTTGGACTTTGTTGATTCTCTTGAGGTACTTGAAGGTTTATATCATGCCCCCCCTTTCCTCAAGGATACACATACTAAACACTTTTAGTGCTGGATATTCAGAAATGCACTAAACACAGGCGCAATGCCAGCACAGTGCAAGTGAGATGTGCCATGGCATGCCAGGAGCCATATTCAGAGGTTGTGCCAGTCAAAATGACCAAACACAAGTAGGCTGAATATGGCAAAGATGTGCCATGGTGCAACCAGAGATGTGCCAGTGCAACCATGGACTCACAGAGCAAACCAGAGCAAACACCCATGGAGCAGGGAAAGAGCCACCACAGGGATACCGAGGCAAGGTCCCAGAGGGGGAAGGAAGCATGCCCCCCAGCAGGGCACACCCATGAACACAGAAGCACAGACTCGGAGGACAAACAGGGCACCAGGGGACGATCCAAAGACAACCAAAGGCCACCGCCCTGGAACACAAACCCACCCAAGGCCTGCAACACCATCCATGCCAATGACAGTGACATACAACAGACACCCACCAAACATGGCCATGGTGGACAGAGGGCATGGTGCCAGGGACAAGGTGGACACAAGGGCCCACCGACCAGGGATGGGCAAGGCACAGGCCATCCACCCCGTCATGTGTACATGTAGGATGGACACAGTCCATGCACACATGGCCTGCACTGCAGTGAAGGATCCCTTGCCAGTAGTGCAGGCCTGCATGTCAGTGCGTTGCCAGCTGCAACATGGCATGTCACCAGGCACACCCAAAAGGGTGTCAACATGCACAGCAATGGTGGCATGACCAGCCACAGGGACATGGGGAAACAGAGCCCCAAAACCTCACGGAAGCATACCCATGGGCAGCACAACAGCATGCTGTCCCAGTCCCCACATGGCTGCACTGCACAGCACCCAGCACGGGCCCCGAACAACACCACACATGGCTCCATGCCATCAGCACCACCAGGGCAGGACACCCCAGGTGCAAGACACAGGCAGGCAACACACCCACGGGCATGTGCATGCACCACTGCACAGTGAGGGCCATGCAATGACAGAAGGAACAATCCATGGGAATAAAAAAATCCCCATGCATAGAAGACACCAAACCCCTGGCCGCCCAACCCCAGCAAAGAACAATACACCAACAAAACAGTGACACACCAAGCATGGCTGACCCACAGACAGACATGGCAGGGCCATGAGCAGCAGCACTGACCATAGCCGGACCACACATGCCCCCGGCCCGTGAAGTGGCACAGCCCTGGGTGCACCACAGGCATACAACTGCAGCATGGCTCCACACGCCACCTGCAAATCAGACACTGACACAGGCCCATAGTGAACAAAAGGCTTTATATAACAAGAGCAATACAAACAGCAATAAACAGGGTCAGGGATGGGGGGACAGGGGGATGGGGACAGGGAGCAGGGGCTATACAGGTGGATGTGGGACAGCAGGGAAAGAGGTCTTCAGAAGGGATGGGGGCTATGTACAACAGGGAGTTTAATTGCCCATTATCTGTGGCCCCTGATGGACCACCCCAGCCACTGGATCTCCCTCCTGAATGCTGCCATCTCCCGCATGTGGCGTCACTGCAGGGCAAGAAGCCTCCTCTGGAGTGCAAGGACCCATCCAATATTCCAGACACATGGGAATGCTGCCCCCCCCAGCTACTGTCCTGTGACCACCTAGGGGAAGGGACAAGAGATCCAATCAGTGCAAGGCCACACAAATACAATCCTACTCACGGTGTGCCATGGACTGTGGGGGAACAGATCACTAGGGGACCATAGATAGCCCACACATGTGGGCCACACCAGTCAGCCACACAGCACACCACAATGGCACAGCCAGTCAGAAGGTGCTGCGCCGTGCGCCCATGTGTGCACACCCATGGGCATATGGCATGGAGCACTGGCACCATGGCAGTACACAGTGTGGGGGCTGAGCACCCCCCACACCAGGTAGTGCAATGCCACCACAGTACATTCAACAGTGGCATGGACCATGGCAAGTGTGCTACCACAGCCCTGTGGCTACGGGGCCATGGACATCTTGACCCGACCATGACACACGGCACTCACACTGCGACAGGTACCAGCAATGGAGACACACACCTACCTGCCAGGTGACACCCTGCTGGTGCTGCTCGCTGTGGGCTATCATGGCCCTGCACCCCTGCTGCAGCCTCCCCTGCCTGCCTGCAGTCCTTGGGCCCTGTGGATGTAAAGGTGAGAGTGGACATGAGTACACAGGCAAGCATGGCACCCCCCTACCACACAGCCAGCATGGAGAAAGGCGTGACCCTGACCGGCTTGCAGCCCACCCCGTCTGCATTGCTGTGACATGCAGCAGCCATGCATGGTGTCCAGAAGCCAGCAGAACAGTGCTGCCCCCCAAGTGGACCATGGACTACATACCAACAACCACCACAGGGGAGCATAGGGGCATGCATGACTATTGCTGACACCTACCTGGCTGTGGCAACGCACTGCACTGGATGCTCGCCTGCATCCTGTGCAGCTGTTCTGGATCCCTGCACCACAGGTCCCCATACCTGTGGTAGCATTGCTCAGCACTGTGTGCCACACCTGTGCGGCATTCTATGGCCTCACCAAGACATCTCCCTTAGCCTGTTGCAGTGGTACAGTGCCAAACAGCTGGCACTGAAATGGCATCACCACTGCCACAAGGTTGACTACCTCAACCTCTGACCAGTTGAGGGCCTTCCTAGTCTGTGCCTGCACCATGTCCTTCATCAGGTCTAAATTGTGGCCTGGATGGCGGTGCAATCATGCACATGGCTGCAGCATGTGTGGAATGCATGATAGGGAATGGAATGCAGTGATCGCGTAACATGGTGATGCACAATGTGGTAGCATTGTGAAGCCACGGACATGCACATTACACATGTGGCCACCGGGTGCGTTGGGTCAGGGGTCATGACCCCATGCGCAGACGCGCATGTGCATGACATGCACAGCAGACCGCAAAAATACAATCACACATGTACGCGGTATGGGACTGGCAGGGGATGCCATGTGATGCACCATGCACCACAAAAGTCGATGCACAATAGCACTGCACCATAGCACCACTATGCACATGTAACACAGAATACGTGTGGACCCTGCAGTACCATACACGCGCATCGCGCAGCTTAGGAATGTGCACGCTATTGTCGCCATGCTTGTAACAGGATTACTCTGGCACAATTACATTGCGCATGGAGCAAGTGTACAATATTTAGCTGCTGTATGTAAATCACCTCATAAGCCTATGCTCAGCACAGTGAGGTGCATTAGCATCTCATTACCATTGTGCATCTGCAAATTTGCATGCGATGCACCTGAAAAGCGCAGTTGGAGAGCACAGGCCATGGACCGGTATTGCAACCTCATGAGGTAGGTGTATGCTGGTGCAGAACAACAGGGGCTTGCAGAAACAACTTCATGGGGACATACATGGGAAATGCTGACAACTATACACCATACTGCCATTGTCCACATGTCGGGACAGGAGGAAGAGGAGGGCCATAGGCCTGCCCAGAAGAGTAGGCCCAATTTCATGAAGGCTGAGACCAATGACCTGTATGAGGTCTACCTTGAAAGGGAGGGGCTTCTCAGCAGTGCCACTGGCACACCCCAGGAGAGGTCAGATGGGTGGGTTGCAGTGGCGGACTACGTCAACCAGCATGGACGCCACCATTAAAGCACACAGGAGTGCAAGAAGAAGGCCAGGACAGACAGGAGATGCATTAAGGAGAAGGTGGTGGCCATACATACATCCTGCAGTGCTACCGGCAGTGGCCCATCCACCCAGCCCACCCTGACAGCAACAGAAGAACTGGTGGTATCCACCCTCAGTCACATGGTGGTGGAGAGCGTCCCTGGAGGAGGTTTCCAGATGGGCGGCAGCACATCCCTGCATGGTGAGTAGGCACCTGGGACACATATCCGGCATGTGTGTGTGGGCATACAGTGCCACCCACCGCCATGTGGCATATCACCTGCGTGTAGTGACATGGGCAAGCATGGCCACAGGGCAGCATGTGGCATCTGACACATGCCCACAGGGTGGAGGGGGACATGGGCCTGTAGTTCGAGCACTGATGCACTGTTTCTTCATTGCAGCACCATCATGCTTCCATGTGGATGAGGGGGCAGGGTCGGCACCAGCTATGGCTGAGGTGGACAGTCCGTCCACTTCAACCAGCATCTGCAGACTGGACAGGCTGAGGGCAAATACTGCCAAGCCACCTGATGGCTTTGACCTGGCGCCGGATATCACCCTGGCTGAGTTCATGCACGATGATAGCCTGAGTGTGCTGTGTGCAGAGACCCAGCTGGGGGACATATCCTGCTCTGATGATGACATCACACTGATACTGGAAAGCATTGGGAACATGGTGCCCGACACATCCCCGGATGCATCACTGGAGACATCTGGGCACAGCACAATGACCATGGCTGCACATCTGCCACCCATCCCTGGCAGCACGTTTGTCATTGGTGCCACTGATGTGTACGGCAGGTGTGGAGGTGACTGTGTGGCACATGGCCATGGTGCTGGCCAGCCAGTGGCCAGTCATGCAGCAGCAGCAGGTGATGGGGGATGTAGGGCAGTGTGGCATGGGGTCTGCCGCCGGTATGTCTGTACAGCCTGGACCCAATCTATAGCACCCTGTGAAGCATCCACTGGAGAGGGAGGCTGGCCAGGGAGCTGCAACACCCCCTGTAGCCCAGCGCCCTCAACAGGGTGCACAGGACACCAATCGCCTGGCAGAGCACACACAGTTGCTGCGCACATCCATGGTACACCAGGCGCTACTCGCCACAGAGATGCATGCACTGTGAGCAGAGGTGCAACAGCTGGCAGAGCAGCAGAATGGGGCATTGCACAGATTATGGATGGGCTCCACCAGTCGCGGGAGGCCACGACTGCATCATTGGTCCGCATGTCCGGTGTCATTGTGGCAGCAATGGACCACATAACCAGTACCATCATGGCAGGTCTGTCATCGTTGGCTGACACTGGACTTGGCCATGCACAGAGGACACCCCACAGTGCACTATCCACCCCATGGCCACAGTGTCTGGCAACCCCATCACAGCAGATGCAGGAATCAGATATTGGCATCCCGGGAACACCAGGAGCAGGCCTGTTTGGGCACCCTTCCATCCCATGTGGACATGGTCGTGGTCCCGTACATCAACCTCTGGGGGGGCCTTGGACACCCCACCATGGCAGATGGCTGGCCAGTGGCTGGTGATCGGCCTAAGTGTGGCTGCCCACATGGCCAAGGTGGCCAGGGTACCGTGCAGTTGGCCTAACATGTCTGCTGCCCTGCACCCCGTCTGCTGCTGTTGCCCTGTGTATGTGTGGGTGTTGTTGGTGCGGCATGCCTGTGGTGTGTTGCTGGCATGCTGTGCTGCATACCCCATGTGTATGCCTGCCCTGCCGCTGGGGTGCATGGCATGGGTGTGATGATGGTCATTAAAGTTGCCACCGGCTGTGCCTCTGCACTGGTGTAGTACCTCTGATCCATGCCATGTACCACTGTGTGTCTGTGTGTGTATGCATGCCTGTGCTGTGTGTGTGCTGCTGTGTGCCAGTGCCACCCCAATGCCTGCTGTACACCTCATACCATGCATGCCTCCGGCTGTGCTCATCCAGGTCTGTGTGTTGTGTGCTGCTCTGTGTGCCTGTGCATCACTGTGTCTCTGTGCACTCACCTGCATTTGCCATAGTGCTCATGTGCTATGGTGTCCCGGTGGTGCCTTGCCTGTGCGGCCAGTCTCGGGTCATGTCTCCCATGGGGTGGCTGCCCACTGCCTCCGGCACATCACCGCCGTCATCCCTGCTACTGTCTCCATCTTCTGCCTCGACAGCTACCCCATGGTCAATGGCCATGTTGTGCAGTATGCAGTAGGCCAGGAATAGGCAACGGAAATGCATTTTCAGCATGCCAAAGACACACTCAATTATACCACGCATGCTGGCGTGTGACTTGTTGTATCAATCCTCTGTGGGGGTCAACAGTTGGTGGTAGGGGGTAAGCAGCCACAGCCACAGTGGGTATGCTCCATCACCTGTGGCAGAATGGATCTGGTTAGCCCTTTGCAGTGCTGTGCCACTTCCTAGTCCTGGACACCCACCACTCACTCCGGCACACCCTCCTCAGCATTGCTGTACAGACCCAAGCACATGCCATACTCACCCACTAGATGGCCTGTGGGGATGTCCCCACATTCAAACCTCTGGCACAGTTCAGAGCTGTGCCAGATGAATGTGTCATGTGCACTCCCAGGGTGTGTGGCACAGACATTGAAGATGTGCCCTGTGGCATCGCACACCACCTGGCAGTTCACTGATGGGTAAACCTTACGGTTGATGTAGACCGGCCCTTCAGGATCAGGTGGTATGCGGATGCCCACTTGGGTGCAGTCAATAGCCCCAATCATGCTTAGCATGCATGCAATCCTGTGAAAGGCCTACTGTTTGCTGTATGCTCCACCTGTGTGCTGGGGAAATGTATGTACTCCACAGCATGTGGCAGCAGAGCGTTGAGGAACTGGGTGAGGAGGCAGGACATGGCCGACTGGGTGATCCCAATGGTGTCCCCGGATGGTCTTTGGAAGGTGCCCATGGTGAGCAAGCACATCGCTGCAGTCACCTTAGTCTCCACAGACATGGCATGACTCCATCTGGTGGGTGCCTGCATCTCATCACTGCACAGCTCACAGAGCTACCTCAGAATTGCCCTGTTCAGGCAGTACCGGCCCACTATCTCTGTATCACTTTAGTTCTCAAATGTGATGTGGGAACAGTACCTCCTGTGTTGGGCATACCACCACCAGGTCCTTCATTGGCCACATTGTTGTTCCTCCTGCCTCCTCACACCCCTCATTACCACCTCCATGTGGAATGGGTCACCATCTATCTCACCCTGGCTCTCCACTGGCTTCCTGCCTGGCTGCGTGTGTGTGTGTGTGTGTGTGTGTGTGTGTGTGTGTGTGTGTGTGTGTCTGTCACTGTCTGTCTTTCTATTTCTCTCTTTCTCTCTTCTTCTCTCTCTCTCTCTCTCTGCACAGTGTTGCACATCCTCATTTGTGTGTTTGAACCTGGATTTTATAGGCTCAAGTCAAGGTGGCACATGTGGGTTTTTGCTCCTCAGTTGCGCCATGGTTTGTGGTTGAATATGCCGTTGTGCCGCTTATTCATAGGTATGCCCCCTGCAATTTTGCTGCATACATTACATTTGTGCCTTGGTGCAGTGGGATTTGCGCTGCTTAGCCATGATGTTTGAATATCGCTCCACAGTGCAATTTTGCTGTTGCGCAAGCGCAACTCGTGTGCTTTGCACAACTGCTTTGAATATCTGGCTCTTAGTCTCTCTTGATATGGCTTCTGTTGCAGACCCTGCACTATTTTAGTTGCCCTCCTCTGGACTGCCTCCATCCTTTCTATGTCCCTGTACAGATGGAGTCTCCAGAACTGTATGCAGCACTCCAGATGGGGTCTCACCAACTGCCTGTACAGAGGGATAAAACCTTCCTGTTTTCTACTGGTGATGCCTCTCCCTATACATCCTAGTATCCCCCAGTCCTTCTTACTGCCTTCTCACATTGCTTACCTACCTTAATGTCATCTGATATGACTACCCCAGATCCCTTTCCATTTTTGTTATTGTTAGTACCTCCCCCCCAATGTGAACTCTTCCCCTGGGTTTTTGTTTCCCAGGTGCATTACTTTGCACTTTTCTGCATTGAATCTAAGCTGCCATATTTCTGACCATTCCTCCAACCTTGCCAAGTCTGTTCTCATCCTTTCCTCCCCACCTTGTGTATCAACCCTGTTGCAGATCTTTGTGTCATCTGCAAAGAGGCATTCTTTTCCTTCCAGCCCCTCTGCAATGTCTCCTATAAAGACACTAAAGAGGACCGGTCCCAGTTCTGAACCCTGTGGTACCCCACTAGTAACCCCCCTTTCTTCAGAGTGTACTCTGTTTACTATTATCCTCTGTGTCCTGTTGTCCAGCCAGTTTGTTATGCAGGCTACCACCCTGGGTCCCACTCCCAGGTTAGCTAACTTGTTTATTAATCTTTTGTATGCGACTGTGTCAAATGCCTTGCTTAAGTCTAGGTAGACCATATCCACAGTCACTCCCTGGTCTACCACTTTGGTCACCCAGTCAAAGAAATCTATTAGATTCATCTGACATGACCTTCCCGCTCTGAATCCATGCTGCCTTGGGTCCTGTAACCAGCTGGCCTCTAGGTACTCAACAATTCTTTCAGAAGTGATTCCATCATTTTCCCTACCACTGAGGTCAAGCTAACAAGTCTGTAGTTTCCTGCCTCTGCCGTGCTCCCACTTTTGTGAAGAGGAATCACATCTGCCCTCCTCCAGTTCTCAGGTACCACACCATCTTCCCATGATTTGTTAGAAAGGGTAGTCAGTGGTGTCATTAGGTCTTTTCTTAGTTCTTTTAGAACTCTGGGGTGAATCCCATCAGGACCCATTGCTTTGTCCATCCTGAGTTTTAGGAGTTCTTTCAGGACCCTTTCTTCTGTGAATTGACTGGTATTGACCCCCCTGTCCAGAGTGCTTCTATTGTTCCTTCTAGGTACCTCTCTCTCTTCTTCTTTTGTGAGTACTGAGCAAAAGTATTGGTTCAGCATCTCTGCCTTTTCACAGTCACCTTCTGCCCACCTCCCCTCCCCTATATTAGGCCTCACTATCCCTCCCTTGCTCTTCCTTCACTCCCTGATGTACCTTCATAACTGAGTTGGCTATCTTTTCCTCAGTTTGGGCCTTCGCTATTCTGACTGCCTTCCCTGCTTCCTTCTGCTTTATCTGATACAGTTCTCTGTCCTGCTTCTTCTGTGATTCCTTGTACTTCCGGAATGCTAACCTTTTCTCCCTAACTTTCCCTGCTATCTCCTTTGAGAACCCTAGTGGATTTTTACTTCATTTTGTTTTGTTTATTTGCTTCACATGAAGGATTGTTGCCTCTGTGATGGCAGTTTAGATTTTTCCCCAGTGTTAATCCACACCTCCTTCCTCCCATTTGCTGGTGCATTCCTGAGGCACGTACCCATTTTGGCAAAGTCAGCCCTCCTAAAGTCCAGTACCTTTGCCTTTGTATGGCTTGACTCTACTGCTGTGTTAATTGTGAACCACACCATTTAATGGTCGCTAGTTCCCAGATGGCTCCCCACTTTTAAATCTGTGATCCTCTCTTCATCTCCATTTGAGAGTACCAGGTCTAAGATTGCTCCCTCTCAAGTGAGTTCCAGTACTAGCTGTCTGAGGCATGACCCTTGCAGGGCATCGAGAATGACCCTGCTCTTGGATGTGGCTGCAGCAAATGTGCTCCAGTTAACATCTGGCATATTCAGGTCCCCATCAACAATATCTCCCCGTTTTCTGCCATTCTAAGGATGCCTTTTATCATTTCCTTGCCCATTTCTTCCCCCTGAGATGGGGGTCTGTATACAACCTCCATGTGGATTGTGGTGCCATTGCCTGTCTCCAAGTTGACCCACAGTGCCTCCTCTCCTCCCTGTTCACTCTTTAGTTCTGTTGCTTCAATCCCTTCCCCTTTCCTCACTGACTACCATGTTTTCTAGGGGGAGGCTGGGAATTCCCTGCTTCTTATCAGTGCCTCCCCCCTTGGCTAATTTAAAAGCTTGCCAATGAAGCATTTAAACCTATCACCTAGAAGCATCATTCCCCTCCCTGACAGGTGCAGACTATCGTGTCAGTATAAGTGGGTATCCCTCCAGGTGGAACCCCAGTCCCCAATGAAGCCAAAACCCGATGCTTCATACCAGTTTTTCAACCATTCATTGAATTGCATGTTGTGGAGTACCCTCACCTCACCTATGCCATAGACAGACAGCACCTCCAAGAAGATTACAGTGTGTGCTAGTTGTCTAAGGCTCCTCCCAAACTCCACAGACTCCTCTTTCACTGCACTGATTCCATGCCCAGCCAAGTCATTTGTCCCTAGGTGGACAATGATGTCCAGCTCCCTCTCCTGTACAGCTGCTCTCATGGTCCTGAGGATTCGCTTCCTGTCCCTCCAAGCCATGGCGCCGGGCATGCACCTTACTTCCTCTCCCTTGCCTCTCCCAGTTCTACCCTCTAATAAAGTCCCCCACAGAAGCAGCTTCCTTTCCCTGTGGTGTCCCATGCCACGTTCCTGTGGGCCTCCAATTTGGTGGTTCACAGCAACCTCCTTGGTATCCACTGTGGATGCCTCTATAGGGGAACTATGCTCCACCAGAATGGTGTATGAATTGTGGAGGGGTATGACTGGATGGATGTGCCTCTATTCCACCATCCTCACCCCCCCTGAGCCCATCATGGTCCAACGCACTTCTTTTGCTTGGCAACCTCTGAGGCAGCAGTGGCAGCCCTGGTGTTCCCTGGGTGGGGGAGGTTTCCCTACTCCTGTCCACTTTGGCCTGGAGATGGGCAACCTTCTCCCTCAGAGGAGAGAGTTGCCTACTAATAAGGCATCATCGCAGCCTCCAGAATGTCTCCCAGAAGACTGTTACCCCACAGCCAGAGCATTGCACTACTCCCCAAATATCTGGCTTTTTCCTGTTTATTTAAGGTTGTTTTTTGTTGTTTTTTTTTTTATTAGTTTAGGTACTGTACCTTAATTTCAAAAACAGCTGAGGCAACAGTATGTTGTGACAAGGTGAAAGATAAACCAAATGTTGAGACATGTTTAGGAAGACATTTGATGTGTTAATTGATTTTTTTTAGAGATTCCTATACAGTACACACACATAATTAGTATAATATAAAAGTGCATATACCCAAATGTCAATGTAACTCTTGCACATTTCATTACAAGTTGTTCTCTTGAAGGAAGATCTTACTGTACATGGCCTAAAAATGGGTATTAGGTAAAAGTTAACTGAGGTAGGTGTGTTATTGAGGGTATTGCATAGTTTATCTTTTATTGCTGCTCCACCCCAGGCACACACAATATGAAAATCAACAACCTCTTGATATGAAGCATAAGGAATTAATTAGTACAAGAATGCAAACAAGTAGGAGACTGAGTAAGTGGGTAAACAAGCATGTGTATGGTAAGTCAAATAACATTCCAAAAAGTCTCACTATTATAATGCATTTTTTTAAATGGCGTCTGCACAGTTGACAATTTTTGTAAAACAATAATAACAATGGAAGTTATTCCACATATGTCCATAGGTGACATGCATGCAGGTGGAGGGATCTGAGGCCTGGATGCACCAGTCTGCCCTGCTCCTGAGTCAGAAGATCATGGCAGAGAGGCAGAGGTACTGGGGGTTCCATCGATAGTTGTTGAAGCAGAGGGAACCAAATCTGATGAGGCCAAAGAGGGGCTATTACAATCATTTGAGCCCTTTTTATCTGTAGCTTCAGAAGAACCCTCTGAAGCACTGGGAAGGGAGGAAAGGTGTACAAGAACCTCCCTGTCCAGCAAAGAGACAGTGTGCCTCACCAGTAAACACCATGCCCAGGAATGAGTGAGCAAAAATTGGGTACTTTTGCATTGGATGGGGAGACAATGAGGTCTATCTCTGGCCAACCCCACAGGTTGAATTAGCTTTTAACCAACTCTTGATTTAGCTCCCACTCATAAGCCCTAACAGTGGTGTGGCTGACACTGTCTGCCAGGACATTGCTGACACCCGGCACATGGACACTAGTCAGGCAGAGGTCATGCTGGACTGCCCAGTACCACACTCGCATTGCTTCCCGGTATAGAGGGTATGAGCGAGTGCCTCCCTGAGTTTTCAGGTACCAGACTACAGACATAGAAACATAGAAACATAGAATTTGACGGCAGATAAGGACTGCAAGGCCCATCCAGTCTGCCCATTTCTTTTTCTACCTTATAAATGTGCCATCGGCCTTTGCTCTGTCAGTGACCTATCTAGTCATAGTCATTTGTATTGCTCCCTTATGCCTATCCCATGCCTGTTTGAAGCCCTGCACTGTATTAATAGCCACCACTTCTTGTGGTAAGCCATTCCATGCATCCACTACCCTTTCCGTGAAAAAGAATTTCCTCACATTCCCCCTTAATCGGCCTCCCTCTAATCTCATGCTGTGTCCTCTTGTCCTGCTATTTTTCTTATATTTAAACATGTTAGACTCTTTCACCTTGTTTATGCCCTTAAGGTGTTTGAATGCCTCGATCATATCATCTCTCTCCTCCTTTGCTCTAGGGTATACATATTGAGCTCCGTTAATCTGTCCTCATATGTCTTCTGATGCAGTCCCTGCACCATTTGGTTGCCCTTCTCTGGACTGCCTCAATTTGGTTAATGTCCTTGTGAAGTGTGGCCTCCAATACTGCACGCAGTACTCCAGATGGGGCCTAACCAATGTCTTGTACAGAGGGATTATTACCTCCCTCTTACGACTTGTGATACCCTACTAATACACCTAACACCCCTAGCCTTACCTACTGCTTTGGGGTCTGCTTGGATGATTTTAGGTCATCAGTGATGATGATGCCCAAGTCTCTTTCTTCCTTTGTGACTGCTAGCAACTCCCTCCAGCCTATAAGTGGCTTCAGGGTTTCTCTTCCCTATGTGCATGATTTTGCACTTCTTTACATTAAATCCAGTTGCCACTCTTCTGACCATTTTGCTAGTTTATCCAGATCTCTTCTCATTTTGCCACCCATCTGGCTCATCTACTCTGTTGCAGATCTTGGTGTCATCTGCAAACAGACAAACCTTACCCTCTAGTCCATCTGCAAGGTCACTAATGAAGATGTTGAATAGGACTGGCCCCAGGACTGATCCCTGAGGTACCCACTTGTGACTTGCATCTCTTCTGACTGTATACCATTTACCACCACTCTGTTTTCTGCCAGTCAACCAGTTTGCCACCCAGTTGACCAACTTCAACCCACCCGAGTCTACCCAGCTTATTTATCAATCTTCTATGTGGAACAGTGTCAAAAGCTTTGCTGAAGTCAAGGTAGGCGACATCAACTGCTCCCGCTTGGTCCACCACTCTGGTTACCCAGTCAAAGAACTCTATGAGATTAGTTTGACAGGACCTTCCTTTGTAAACCCATGCTGTCTTGGATCCTGTGCCCTATGGATTCCAGGTGTTGCACTATCCTTTCCTTAAGGAGTGCCTCCATAATCTGCCCACTACTGAGGTAAGACTGACCGGTCTGTAGTTCCCGCCTCCTCCTGCTACCACTCTTGTGGGCCGGGATCACATAAACCCTTCTACAGTCTTCTGGGACCTCTCCTGTGCTCAGAGACTCACTAAACAATTCTGCTAATGGCTCTGCTAGTTCCTCCTTTAGCTCCTTAAGTACCCTGGGATGTATGCCATCAGGTCCCATTGCCTTATCCACCCTGAGCTTAGCGAGCTCTTGTAGGACCCTTTCTTTTGTGAAGGGAGTAGTGCTCACCTCCCTCCCCTGTGTCCATGATGCAGGCTGTGGGCCCTGCCCTACCTTCTCTTTAGTAAATACTGAGCAAAAGTATCTATTTAGGATAGATGCCTTTACAGGGTCCTCCTCCTCACATGCTCCCTTTTCTCCATTAAGTTTAGCAATACCCCCTCTGGACTTTCTCCTTTCACTAATGTATCTATAGAATGTCTTGTCACCTTCTTTTACTGTTTGTGCTAGTGTTTCCTCAGTTTGGGACTTTGCCTGCCTTATTGCCTTACCTGCTTCCCTTAGGGCAGTTTGGTATGCCTCCCTATCTTCATCGCTGTGTTCCTTATATTTCCTGAAGGCAGCCTTTTGGCTCTGACCTTTTGCTACTGTATTTGAGAACCAGTGGTTTCCTTCTTCTTTTGCACTTCCTTTTCTGTCTAACACAATGGGATGTTGCTTCAAGTATTGCATCCTTAATGCTTGCCCACTTTGCCTGTACCCCCTCACCTGTGTTTCTTTTTGCCAGGGCTAGCTTAACTCTGTTGGCCATCTTATCAAAGTCAGCTCCTCTGAAGTCCCATATTTTGCCTTGGAATGGGATGATTTAGATGTAGTAGCCAAATTGAACCATACCATGTGATGGTCACTGGCCCCAGGTGACCTTCTACCAGGAGATCTGTGATCCCTTCTTTGTTAGTCAGTACTAGATCTAGGATAGCCCTGTCTCTTGTGGGTTGCTGTACCAGTTGTTTGAGGCCCTCCCCTGCAGGTAATCCACTATGAGTCTAGTTCTGGCAGATGTTCCTGCTGGTGATGACCAATCTGTATCCGGCATGTTGAAGTCTCCCATTATCAGAACCTCCTTTAGCTGTCATGTTTTGTATATCTTCTAACAGTAATGTGTCTATGTCCTCCCTCTGGTCTGGGGCCTGTAGACAACCCCAGTTCTTATGGCTGTCCCATTTCCTGTTTCAGGGTGACCCACAGTTCTTCTGGCTCCTTATGTGTATTCTGAATTTCTGTAGCTTTGATATTTTCATTAACATACAGACCCTCCTCCCCTTTTTGCACCTCGGTCTCTTCTGAACAATACATAGCCAGGTACTGAAGTCTCCCAAGTGTGGTTACTGGTAAACCATGTCTCACTAATTGCTACTATGTCCAGTTTAGCCTCTGACATTATTGCCTACAGGTCTGGGATCTTATTTCCCAGGCTGTGAGCATTTGTGTACATGATTTTCCATTGGCCAGATTTTGTGTGTGTTAGTTGTTGGGTGAAGTTTGGCATTACCCTGTGCATCATGATGGGGAGACAAACCTTTTTTCTTACCTGGTGATGCAAATGAATGGCAAACACGCTGAATTCCTGTTTGACCACTAGCTGAGGGAGAGGGTGTTCTTCCATCCGACGTATGGGGTGCTGCACCCTCTCCCCATTTGTTAGTTTAAATATTCTGCAAAGACGTCAAACTTCTGCCCCAATGCACTGACTCCCTCTTTAGTCAGATGCAGTCCATCAAATTTAAAGAACTTTCGCTCCCAGAACTGTTGCCAGTTCCCTACAAATCTGTATCCTTTTTCCTGGCACCAGTCCTTGAGCCACGTGTTTAGCTCCCCTATCTCCCCTTCTCTGACCTTCCGTCCATCTGCTCCCCTCTCCCAGACTGGCAGGATCTCAGAGAAGGAGATGCAGGATGAAATAGATGATAGTTTGTCACCCAGCCTAGTCAGGTGTTCCTTGGTCTCCACCACTGACCGGCTGGCGAGATCATTAGTCCCTATGTGTACTAGGACATCAATGTTTTCTCCTGCTTTGTGAGCAATTTTAGCAATGCGGTCAGTGTCTCTCCATGCTGATGTACCTGGGAGACATCTGACCATCACCCCTGGCTGGAGATGAGTATCAACTCCCCGAATCATGGAGTCTCCTATGATCAGAGGTTTTTTGGATTTCCTTTGTGCTTGTTTAGTTTTGGTTCCTGATTTGGGTGAGTTTTGTTGTGCTAGCTCCTGTGCCTGAGTGTCCTGCTCTGCAGTGTCTTCTGCCTCTTTATTTGATTTCAGAGATAGAGGCAGATACCTGTTTGTAGTGTTTATATGGTTTTTGGAGGCAATGTGTTGGAGAGCAGAGAGTGATGGGGCACCTGATTTGCTCCTCCTAACCACCTGCCAACCTCCTGGACCAACTACCCTCTGCGGTCGAGGTTTTTCTGGTGGATGCTGGGGAAATGGCGGGTGGTTCTTATAATGTATTTCCTCTTCAATATGAAATTTGAGGCTTGCAATCTCTGCCCATGCTGCCCGGAGCTGAGCCCTAAGATCTCCAAAGGCCCAGCATGTAGGACAGTGTCCTAAATCCTGTAAGACTGTCCTTCTGAAAATTGTTCCACAGTACATGCAGTTAATGAAATCCATTCCAAATAAATTGCTGGGTTTGTAACCTAGTCAGAGTAATGAGAAGGAAAAAAAAAAGGAAAAAAATGCAAGTAATGGTTTAATTGTGCTTTGTTTAACTTGTTATAACAAGTTAAATTACTAGTGCCCCTGTAAATGAGATCACCTTGTGGAGGCCCCACTGATCCGCCCCTTCCTGCTCTGCCACAGAAAATGTCACAGCTGTGGTACCCTATAAAAGGAGTGTAGCGTGGGGTGGTTGGGGATGAGGGTGGGTGGCTGGGCCTTCCCTGCCTAAAAAGAAGAACCACGGATGAAAGAACAAGGAGGTAGAGCAGAAACAATCAGTCAACAACAAATGCAGTAACCTGACTTATCCTAATGTTAGATAAAACTGTAAAACCTGTAAAGCACCACCTGTAATAATTTCAGAGAAGATATACCCTGTAAAACACTTTGCTCCAGAGAAAATAAAGCAGTAACAGAAGATATACCTTGCAAAGACAATTTGAATCAGAAGATTACAGCAGTAATCTGTTAGCACACACCGGTAGGCACACCTTTGTAATAATGCAGAAGAAGGTATACCAGCAACAACAATTTGAATCAGAGAAAAAATAAAGCAATGAAATGTTAGCAACAAACAGTAGCAATCCCTGTGAGTAGAAAATAAAAACACCACCACACAGTAAATCTGCTTAGCCAAACTAAGTCTTAATCCTTCTCCCTTGCTCTGGTAAGTTTCTTTACTCTGCCTTTCAAGCAGTCTTAGAAGGAAAGAGCTCAGGTGAAGCTAGGTGCCTTGGCCAGCAAACCAAGTCTTCTACCTCAAGCAGTCTTAGAAGGAAAGAGCTCAGGTGAAGCTAGGTGCCTTGGCCAGCAAACCAAGTCTTCTACATATTGTCAGTCTGAACTAGGAGTGTCCTCAGATATAGAGGAGGCTGGATGGCATGGAGAGCATACAGCACTGCCCTAATTTCTAACACATTGATGTGTAAGGATGCTTCCAGCTGAGACCATGTTCCCTGTGTCTGATGGTCTCCTTGGTGGGCTCCACAGTCTTGACATGAAGCAGCCATTTTAAGGGTCATGGTAGGAGCAGTGGGTTGAAAGAGGAACCCCCGTGGAGAGACTGGACAACTTGGGCCACCAAAGAAGATACTTCTTCATGTACCAAGACATTAGGACCTTGTGGTCCAGGTTATCCAGTTGCTGATCCCATTGAACATGAAGGGTCCCTTAGGTCACCCTCATATGCAGTCTGGCTAGAGGAACTATAGGGACTGCAACTGCCATCAGCCTGAGAAGACAGAGGATCAATGGGGCTGTTGTCCAGCATGAGTTGGCCACTAAGCTGGCCTGTTCTGGCAGGGTCTCCATTCTGTCCAATGGGAGGAAGGCCCTGCCCTGGACTGTATCCAGCACCATCCCAAATGAATTATAGGTGCTGGGAGGGGAGAGGTGGTACTTGAGATAGCTGACTGTTATTCTAAGTCTGGAAAAGAGGTCCAGGATGAAGGAGAGGGACTCCCTCAGGCTGCTCTGTGTTGGAGCTGACAGAAGCTAGTCATCCAGATACAGGCATAATTTGATCCCTCTGAGGTATAGGGCCACAGCCAACATTGCAAGGCACTTGGTAATAACCTGAGGTGCCAAGGATAGGCCAAAAAGGAGAGCCTTGAACTGGTAATGTTCTCTCTTGAAGGCAAACTGAAGAAAGCAGCAGTGGGCCTGGTAGACAAGGATGTGCAGGTAAGCATCCTGAATGTTCAGCGCACAAAGCCAATGGCCCTTGTGGAGTAGGGGTGGAAGTCCCTGGATGATGAGCATGTGGAACCTCTTGTACTCGACATACAAGTTGAGCATGCTGAGGTCCAAGATGGGTCTTAGGTTGCCCATCTTTTTGGGCACTAGGAAAAAATGGAAGTAGTACCCTCTTCCTATCTGTGCCACAGCCACAGGCTCTATGGGTGACTTTTGCAGAAGAGCCTGGATCTCATCCCCTATCAGAGACAGGTGCCTTGGAGGATAAAGGGAGAGGCCTGGGGGGTTGTCCAGAGGCTTGTCTAGGAACTCTATGGTGCGACCTCTTTCTATTAACTGAAGGACCCAAGAGTCTGTGGTTATGTCCTGTGACCCCAGAAGGTAAATGGCAAATCCAACCCCACTGGTTCCCCTAGAGGATCTGGAGGAGCTGTGGGGGTCCCCTACAAGTCAGGAGGCCAAGGGAAGGGAACTAGCAGCTCCTCTGGGGAATGTCTGGGACTTGGCAAGGGGAGTAGGGGTTCCTGATGCTGGATAACAGCATTTGGCCTGGCTTTTAGCAGGGGCCTCTTTGATGTGGCATCTCTGTTGCTGACAAAAAGGCTGTTTGCCTTTGTAACCCCCTCAGTACATGAAGCAGATGTCATGGATAGATTTACCATGGTCCTGCAATTCAGTGATAATATCCTTGGAGTTACCTCCAAAATAACATGGATCCCCTGAAAGGGGTATCCAGGATGGAGGTCTGTACATCTTGTGCCAGGCCAGCAATCCTCAGCCACGAATGTCACCTAATGCAGACAGCAGTGGCTGTGGTGCAAGCAGGTTAGTGTACTGTGTCATAAGTGGCCTGGAGGGCATGATAACAGGAGATTTTAGCCATTCTCACTGTCTTGGCAATCTCAGCCTTAAGCTCCTGGTCCTGGATAGCTTCCAGCTTGGACTCAAGTGAGGCCAGGGAAGATTTCTGGTAGGAAATCATATGAACCACATAATTAAGGGACCTGAGGGTGCAAGTGGAGGAGGACTGGATCTTGCAACCAAAATTAACCTGTTGCTTAGACTCCTTACAGGGAGGAGACATGCTCAAATGTTTAGGTTTAGAGGATTGGTTATGGGCAACCGTGATGACAACCGAGTCAGCATTAGGATGGCCTGAAAGGTATGTGACCCAAATTGGGGGCTGGTACATCCTGTCTGCCTTTTTTGAAACAGTCAGAATGGAGGAAGGCTGTTGACAGATAGTGGATGTCAGGTCTTCATGTGGCCCAATCCAAGGCAGTATGAGCATAGGAACTGTATCAGTCATGTCTAGATGCTGTGTAAGCCTTTTCCACTTTGAATCCTGTTCCTGGATAGCCCAGTCACAGGCATTTTGTATAGTTATGAGGAGTTCTGCAAAAGAAGGGTCCTCCAGGCCTGGTGGCACAGAGGGATGAGGCACTGGACATCTCATCTCATGACATGCCGGTGACCGGCGTTCAAGAGCGAGCCTAGGTTGTCGGAGGTCGGCACGGGGGGGTGGAGCTGGATGGAGTGGCAGTCAGGCAGCGCTCCTCTCTGGGGAGGTGGAATGGCATCTCTCACTCATGGCTACCCCCAGTGGAGGTCGAGGGGCTGCGCAAGCAGGGTGCTGGTGATAGGCCAATGGGGTGGGTGGAGGAGGGTTGCTACCAGGGCTGTAAGGTCCATTCATGCCTCCACATGCATGTGTCCTTCTCCTGGGGACCTTGGGAAAAAATGGGGAGAAAATGGAGGAAAATTGGGAAAACCGGCAGCAGGATGCCGACCTACTCCCCACAGGCACCGCTCCCTAACCGGGTGTAAGGTAAACACTGGTAATTCTGGGGAACAGAGCTGGGGAAGCTGGTCAGATGGGGGCCATATGGGGAGGAGAATAAATAGAAATAATATAAAAAAAAGAAGGGTCCTCCAGAGGGGACTTCAGGGACTCCTTAGGCTGAGGCTCTATAGGTGTATGAGTACCAGAACTGGAAGATGAGTAGGAGTCAGAGTCCAAAGAGTGCTTGCTGGGGATATGAACCCTTTTTAGAGGAGTGTCCTGGGTTTTATTCCAGACCTGGTGTCTAGAGGATCTTTCTCTGGAAAGGTGGGAATTCACAGGAGAGGCTGATCAAGGGATCAGAAAGGAGATAGGAGTAGAGGCCACCACTGGTTTCTGGTGGTCAAGCTCTGAAACTAGTTGAGTCCTGGCCTTATGAATCAGGGACTGAAACACTGCCTGGATGTCAGCCTGAGGCTGCTGTGGAGGCAGAGGCTGAGGTAGAGGAGAAGAAGGAGGAGAAAGTGGTGGGGGAAGAGGCTGGTATAATGGATAGCTTGGCATCTGATATTGAGGGTGTCCATGAGCCTGAGTAGAGAAAACCAGAAGGTGCATACCCTTGATTAGATGTAGCCCAGCATCTGGTACCCCAGTATATAATGGGGTTGATGACCAGGCATTGGATACCTCAATGAAAGATACATTGGGTATTGTGGGGGCGGATAGCCTGGAACATTGCCCATAGGTCCAGCCAGAAGTGGAGCTGCAGGCCTGGCAGGAGGTGGGGCCAAAGGCCTAGGAGGAGGTCTAGAAGAACCAGGCATTGGCCCCATAGGGACATTTGAATGGGCTGGCACTGGATCAGGCACAGGAATGTCCAGCACCAGATGATTTGGTGCCTGGGGGACTGAAGGAGGGACATCCAGTGTTTGAGGAATAGCCAGAGTGCCAGACATACTCTGATCAGTGAAGGGTCACCTGGCAAAGGGTTACTTGGTGTCAGGGTGTAAGCAGAACCCAACAGAAGACTCACCGTTGTCTGGGGAGTGGAGTCCAAGATGGCAGAACCTGGTTGTACAAGGGGGCTTAGGTTGAGGAGGTCCCTATGGATGGTCCCCAGAGGGATTAACGAAAGGCCCAGTGGGTAAACCAGGAAGAGACTGACCCAGCAAAGGAGGGGGAACCTCCAGATTAGTGCCCACCTCCGGCTCTTGATCTTCAGGTAAGCCTGGGGGTTCTGGTTGGGTCAGTGGGAGTGAAGAACCCACTAAAGACTGTTGCATGTCTGGTAGCTGGATCAACTTGATGTCGGGGGATATCCTGTGACCCCAATAGGAGAGTCTTAGCTGTGCCATCCCCAGAGGAACCAGGGAGCGACTTATCAGCCGCAGCCATTCAGACGTCAGAAAAGCTAACGTCCAATTTATTGGCCTGGGCCATGCAGACAACAGCGGAGCTGGAGTCCAGCTTACCAGCTGTGACTGTGTACTCCTCAGTGGGGCCAGGGAGTGACTTATCAATCTGACTGCTTGAGATAGATCCTGAAGAAGATATGGGCCTAAGGAGCACAATAGGGGTTCCATCATCCAAAAAGATCCCTCGACTGCACTGTGAGTAAAGCAGAAAGGGAGGCTGTGGTCTGACCTGCCAGAGCAGTAGGAAACCTGGCAGTATGGGTACTTACCAAAGTGGAGGCCCCTCCAGTGTCAGAGGTGCCCGATGGTCACCTCCAAGTGGATGGAGACCTATCCCGGTCTCGGTGCATCTCCTTGTCCTTTTTCTTTTGTTTGGGTTTTGGCATTGGAGAAGAAGATTTTTCCAGCAGATTCTGCAGCTTCTTTTCCATCAAAGCTAGACACTTCTCCAACAAGTGGGCTTCAAGCTTTTTCTGGTGCCTAATCCATGTGGCCTGGTTGAAGGATTGGCAGGGCATACAGTCCTTGACTCGGTGTTTATGGCCTAGGCAGATCACGCAGTGGGAATACTCATCTGCATGCAGGATCTGGATGCTGCAGGACTTGCACTTCTTCTTTTTGATGCATCACCCAACTGTTCATGTTCCTGAATTGTACATCCAACTATATCCCCTGCTGTAAATTTGTCACTGTTATTTATTTGCCTCCCATTTCTTCTGAATATCCCTCACAATTTCTGTATTAGACCTGTTTATACTGTATTTTACTATGTAATTGTTTGACCTGGTGTTCTGTTCTCTTTTTATGCTTAACTGGATGTTTGTGTAAATGAGCGTTTTTGCTCACATACCTTTCAGTATAAAATAAATACTGATTGATTGATTAAAAACTGGACTGACAAACCTGAACCACAGCAGTTCTGTAACAATCCAAACTGGCCATACTGAGTGCAACTTGTACAAATACTGCTGGTTCAGTCATTTTGGCTGCATTGTTCACTCTGACTTTTATGTATCTGGTCTGCTCCTGGAAGTCTGTTTTTCAACCCTTTCTTGGCATGGTTGAAACCAGAACCATCAGGACAAGACCAGATATGTAAAAGCCAGATCAGATCATCTGGAGTGAGTGGATAAGCAATATTTGCACAAGCTGCATCCAGTCCAGATTTTACAGCTCTGATCTGGGTCTGGTGATCTGGTTTTTACCCATACCCCACTGCATGTGGCTTAGAGACATACTGTACAGATGGATGCAGAGTCTAACCCATTGAAGGTTGAAGTTTCAGAAATCCATTATACTAAAAATACCAAGACTCAGTCAATTCCTGATGACTCCCCCCACATCACACTCAAATATTGGTGCCTCTACATCCACACCACTAAGTTTTTAATGCCATCATGCCTCTTCTGCTGCCATGAGCTCCTCCCTCCATGAAGTCCTATTCTGCTTATGGCAGCCCCCCAACCAGGTAATTTTCTAAGGATCAGCTCTTTACACCACAACAACTAAATTACTGCTAAACTCCTTAGTTTTAAATGTTTTGTTAAGAAATCTTTGTTTCAGTATATCCATGATCGGGGAAGAAAGAAAAATGAATTTGTAAAAGAAACCAAAGCCCTCTTTTATCAGTTCATTTAATCACAGTACAGCATGTTATGAACGGATCAGATTCTATGTGTAACCTATGTCAAACAAAAATTAGACTCACAAATGCCTACCTATTTGCAAGTAAAGCAAACGTGGTTACTATCATTCAGTTGTAAACACCTATAGTCACAAATTGCAGGTTAAGAACATTCAGTAGAATATAAACAGTAGCCCAGAACTGCCTGCCTGAAAAAATGAAGTTGGCGTATTATTTTAAAACAGGCATCACTGTGACTCTTTGCTATGGAATGTCCTGCAATGTAGCAGAATGACTGCTGTTAGGATGGAGGTGTCAAATGGCTTAATGAGGTGTTCATAGGGACTGAGGGCACAGCAGAGCTTATTTGTTATGCAGAAAGCTCCAGGAAGTGTTTAACCAATTCTACTTCCAGTAGCTTTTTATGATGTCTGTACTATCCATTGGTAATTTGACACAGAATGACTGCCAGAAGATAATGAGTTAAGTTTCTGTGGACTCCATTAACTCCTCAAGCCAGAGGAAAAATAGTGCTCTACAGCTTCCTATACACACATAGGCAGCATAGTAATGAGGCTTCAATGGAGGAATCTATTTTTAACACTCTACCATGTTGTTTGGTAGCAAAAATGACATCAGCCCTTTTCTGAACGCAAAGTGTCTGCTGGGCTATGCACACAGCTGTAAAAAGGTACCCCCCCACCTAGTTATCCTCAGTAACAAAAGTCTAATGCTGGATCAAGTGGCAACATTAAAATAGCTCAGGGTAGTGCTGGATGATACTCTAGCCTTTACCCCATGCCCCACATGGATGATCTGGTATCCACTGCAAACAGAAGGTTGGGTTCCTGATCCAGAAATCAGAACAGCCTTACTGCTGAAGCCAGGTAACTGATTGTGTCCAGCTCCAGCCTGTCCCTAATGGACTATGCACTACCTATCTATATAGCTGCCAGTGACTGCATTAAACAAGGTCAAGGTGATGTGCAGTATAACTTGCCACTTTGTGTTAGGGGCTGACTAGAATACCCACTGCTGTAACCTTCATTCACTGCCAAATGGCTACTCCTTCCCAGTAAAATAAAGTTTCAAACCATGGACATAACATGATGTGCACTAACAAACTGTTTCCACCCAGTGTCTAACCAGTATAGCACCAGGACCATGGCCAGTAATGCCCTTGAACTCTGTTTCCACAGAACTCAACTAGGTAAGTATTCCATTGCCATTAGGGCTGCAGGCTGGCTAAATAAACTCCTGGAATCTATGTTGAACCTCCCCAGGTTTACCCAGTTCCAACCATCTCTGTGGGCTGTCCTAGCAGTTAAGTGTAACTGCAATTTGTCATTGAACTGGTAGTAATCATCATTGCTATGCTCTACTGTCTCTTGAGCAGCCTGCTGCTGGAAGCTTCTCTTGTTCAATCAGCTTTGCACTTACACAACTTGATGTTTCTTGTTTTGTTGGACAAGTGTTCCCTCAGGAATGTATTCATTCACCTGGTCTCTTAATAGTAACATTTATTGTAATTCTATTGTATCATTTGTTGTAAAACGTGTAACTCTGACACAGAACCTTTGTAAAAGAGCACTTGTGCTCAAAGGGATCATCTGAATCTTCTAAATAAATAAACAATCCTTTTGTGATTTGGAGATTAACTGACTGGTAGTTTTTAAGTGATAAGGTTTAACAGTTTTAAAATCAGGCAGATGATCAGTAGGCAAAAAAAAAATAATCTGAAAAATTGTGAAACATTTTTTTCTTTCATGACTGAGGTCAGTCATGAAAGAAAAAAACAAACCTGCCATGTTTTCTAATGCCTGCCACAAAATGGCACATAAATGAAATCCACCACTCCAGCCATTACTAGTGAAAGCCTTGGTGGCAAGTACCCAATTCCACCACTGGTCCCCCTCACCTGACCAATAATTATACAAGACAATGGTTACAGGGGACCAATCCTGCTGCCAGTAATCCTCCTCCCTCTGGGCCACCTGATTGCTATATTTTGCCATCAATAGATGCTCAGCCCTGTCAATGGTACCCCCTCCATTATGTTCGCAAGGAATACTTTTCTAGAAGTGGGTGCCTAATCTCAGCACTGGTACCACCATCCTGGCACCCTGACTGGTAGTTTTCCAGTGGAGAGTGACCAATCCCACCACTGGCAACCCCCTCTAGTTCAGGACATGAATAATTCCCCATGGTATTCCACCCTCTGGAACCCATTCCAACCTCCTCCCACACACCACCCCAGCACAAATTTACATGTCATATGATGGGTGACTGGCACAGCCCTCCATTCACCATGGCCAGTTACCATCTTCTCTGATGTCCCCTGCAAATCACATGTTAGAAAAATAATTGAACAAAATCCTCACCTTCTAACACATATGCCAACCTTCTACCCCACACTGTCAAAGCAATCAACTGGCAGGGGAAGGGCACAGCCCTACCTCTATCACAGCCAGTCACTGAGTCACTGCCCTTTCCAGTGTCACCTGCTAATTTCAACCTGTTGGATAAAAAAACACTCCACCCTCACCCACCCTCTGGAACTCATGCCACCCTCCTCCCCCCAGCAGTACCTGTCTCGTAGTTCTGTCCCTGGTCATGGATCCTCAATGTCCCCCGATGTAATTCCTCAATGTCCCTGGATGTGCTCCCCTCCCTATAAATAAAAGCCTTAAATACTGCAAAAAGAGTCAAAGTCCTGGTGTGTATGCAGTGCATGCAGTTTGGGACTTTTATTCTTCACAACAGTGTTTCTATTTTTCTATGTCTTTCTATGTCTTCAAATGTGTGTACCATGTTTGTGCTTGGACATAGACATATTTTTCCTTTTTGCTGTGTTTAGCCATATCTTGACCAATTTTGGACCTTCTGAACCCATATTTTGCAGATGGTGAGGCTGCCACCCCACCTCATGACCATTCAACTGGAACCCTTTAAATCCTATCCAAGATACATGTTTGTGGTTTAAATGGACACTGTCAGCTTATTTGGAATCATATTATTTCTCATTAAAAACCCACATTTTATGATTGCTTACCTTTTCTATACAGCTTTGATGTTACTAGTTGTTTTAGCTGCTGCATTTAAATCCATGCTAATGGTGTAATTATACACCACCTTGTTTTGTTTCAAATCCATGATCTACTCTCATTGCAGACTTAGTAAACATTAGGAACATCCTCAAACAGCGCAGCCACTCATGATGCGATAGTCTACTCTCTACCCACTACATAAGTGAGTAGACTGTACTGTGGTGTGATTCCAAATCCAGGAAAGATGCTGCTGTAGTTGACCAAAGACTGTAAACAAACATGATTTTGTTGTGGTAAAATCCAGTATTGTGGACAGTCTGCTTTTCATTATTTAAAGAACAACAAAGAATCAGAAGCAGACTGACTAACTCCATTAACAAATTCTACAGAAGGTAGCAGTCATAAAATGTGTTTTCAAACTAGAGACTCTTTGATGCAAGGGCATCAAAAGTGACAAATTAACCCCAAAACACAATTTGGCTTGGATTAAGGTCCCACTTATGTGGTTGTGGGGTGATCGGGAGACTCAACTACCCTAAAAAATAGGGCTCTAAGTGGCCAAAACTGAACAAGATACAATATGACTCGAAGTAAAACAAAAAAAGTAGATAACTGGAAATATTTCTAATTCCAGGAGCATGCACAGTGTGTGACTTACAGACAAAAAAAACAACAACTCAAAAACCATCTTGAAGGGTTTTCTAAGTCCAATACAAAAATACCCACAACAATCATTGTGAAAATGTTTGTTACTCCAACACAACAAAAAACATTAATGAAATTAATGAAAATCGTGGCAAAAATATTTCTAAGTCCAACACAAATAACATGTTTAAAGCATCAAAATGGTTATGAGACATGCAATAAGTGCTAAAGAAAGATCCCTATGTAAAGTGTAAAGCAAGGTACTGTAAGACACAACTCTTGCTTCATTGTACATCCGGGCCCAGATATTCGGAAGGGTTGCGCGCACAACCCACTGATGCGCCCCGGTGCGATATTCGAAAGGGAAAAGTGCGTGGCACAAATCCCGATGCGCCGGAGTGCATCAGTAATGTATGCAGGTGCAGGTAGGGGGGGTGTGCCCATGCATACCCTGCACAGCCCGATATTCAGCCCAGGATGTGCAGAGCCATGCATGCGCAACCCCTACCTGTGCTGGCACAAAGTTGATCCAAAAAAAAAGGGACAATGGATGGCCACCCACAGGTGAGCTACCGTATTGCAGGGCACAACACAGCAGCTGCCACCTGTGGGTGGCCACTCGAGTTCTGGCTGCACCTGGCGGTGCCCCCCCAATCCCCGATCATGGGCATTTGTAAAAAAAAGATTAATGTCCAATATCCCTGGTGGTCCAGTGGACCGCTGTCTGCCCGATCGCGGGCATCTGTATAAAAATAAGACTTCGTCCAATATCCCTGGTGGTCCAGTGGACCACTATCTGCCCGATCGTGGGCATCTGTAAATCAATAAGACTTCATCCAATATCCCTGGTGGTCCAGTGGACCGCTATCTGCCTGATCGCGGGCATCTATATAAAAAAAAGAATTAGTGCAATAACTCTGGTGGTCCAGTGGACTGCTTTCTGCCTGATTGTGGGTATTTGTAAAAAAAAAAAAATAATTCCAATATCCCTGGTGGTCTAGTGGTACCCCCACCGCCCACTGAACCTCACCACCCTGCTCCCCGGTCAGCGGCGGGTGGCAGCACCCACCTGCGCCCGCCACCTCCTCCAGCACACCTCAGTAGGGCTGTGTGCCCATTGGTCCACAGTGTGAGCCAATGGGCGTGCAACCATACCATAATACATATTCAGATATGTGAATGGGATCATTCACATATCTGGAATATAGTCTGATATGGGCTGCATGCCATTGGCTCGCTTGAACCAATGAGCACTCCACAACTACCGAATGTCAGTCAGTGCGGCGGTGGGGTGGCAGGTGGGTGAGGGTGCTGCCACCTGCTGGCTGACTGGGGAGCAGGGGGGTGGGGCTCAGAAGGCGGGTGGGGGTGCCACTAGATCACCAGGGATATGGAATTATTTTTTTTTTTACAAATGCCCGCGATCGGGCAGATAGCGGTCCACTGGACCACCAGGGATATTGGACGAAGTCTTTTTTTATACAGATGCCTGCGATCGGGCAGATAGCGGTCCATTGGACCACCAGGGATATTGGACGAAGTCTTATTGTTTTTACAGATGCCCACAATCGGGCAGATAGCAGTCCACTGGACCACCAGGGATACTGGACAAAGTCTTATTGGTTTTACGGATGCCCGCTATCGGGCAGACAGCGGTCCACTGGACCACCAGGGATATAGGACATGTTCTTTTATTTATACAAATGCCTGCGATTGGGCTATGGAGCACACTGCTGGCTGCAGGAGGCATCGGTCCCCGACGGCTGCTGCCTGGCAGGGTGCCTGGCACAAGTCATCGGGGATCGGTGCACCTGCATGCAAATGGGGCCATAATGACATGCAAATGGCCCCACGTGTGCCTTGCATACATTATGGCCCCATTTGCATGTTAACTTTTGAATATCACAGTTGCTGTGCATGGCGCAATGGAACTTGTGCTAGCACATCCCCATGCTCCACTCTGGCCACTTGCGCTGGCACAGTGCCACGTGCCAAGCACACTGCTGGTGGCCAGGGTGCGATATTCAACACTGCTGAGCCATGGTGCAGCTCCGTTGAATATTGCCCAGTCCACACCCCTGCGCAGCCAAGTTGAGCTGTGCCCAAGCTTGCGCCACAGCCTGGTGCAGTTTGAATATCCGGGCCCCTGTGTCATACCCTGCATGAAGCAAGTTATGACTCAGCTCCTGTTTTGCACAGGGCTCAAACTGCCCTGTGTGAAGCAAGTTATGACTGTATTTTCTCAAAAAATAAGGAAATTTATTGGAAAAAGAAAAATATTTACACATCGTTAGGCTTTTGTGGCCAGAAGGATAGGAAATGGGGCATTAGTTTTTTTTTTTCAACCCTAATGCCCATACCTCTCCCCAGCCCTAGCCTTATGACCCCAGGCCTAGCTACAGGTTTGGGGCCATGCTCCATGAGTCTGCTTTTTTAATGGAAATATAGACAGGGGTTTTTGAAAACCAAAACAAAACCCATAGCATGGTAGGTTAGAGGCTTACCATCATAATGTCATGGTTCATTTGCAACAGAAATATATTTGTAATCCATTTTCATCACTGTTTAAAAGTTCCAATGAATGTAAACAAACCCCTGTTTCTATTCAAAGTTTGTGCTGCAGTAGGAACCTAAAATGGCCACGATGTCCACAACATGATAATGTCTGTAGAGCGACAGTGCTCCAGAGCAGTACTATAGTCTTAATAGGGACCTTATTAATAAACTGTTAAAATAACCCTAGCAAAGCACTTCTCCAAATCCCTTACTGTGTCCCATGGGTCTGCTGCTTCAAGCTACAGGTCTGGGGATGTGTGTCAAGAAAGTTATGAGTGATCTCCTGTGGCCCTTCACAAAGAAAGTTATGAATAATATGTTTCTTTGAAGAAAGTTAGAGTTGATCTCATGTTTCAAACAGGCCCAAAGGGCCTTGAAAGAGCAAAGTTATTAGACTGGTCTCATGCTTCATGCAGGGCCCAAAGGTCCCTGCAAAATGAAAGCGAGGACTAATCCTTTAGCCAGATTTCACTAAGAACCAAAATGTAAGAGGCTTTGTTCTTGACTGTAATCCTGACTTTTAGTTCTTAGTGAAATTTGGCCAAACAGCAAAATTAATTACTTAGATATTGCAATTAAGGAGTACAATACATTTTGGGCTCATAGAAGAAGAATGTTAAAAATCTATACTTCAAAGGAAAGACCACTGAGTCAGCAGGTTATCCAACAAAGTTTTGGTCAACTATAAAAAAAATGAATGGACAGGTTGAAAGAGTCCCCAACATAAAATTCAGAATGAATATGGAACTGTGGTATAGGACTGTGTGTTGGACTCTTAATAATTTTTCTTGAGTCAGGATTTGTTTTCCTTGAGACTGAGGAGAATACGCAGCAGCAGACTACTCAGATATCCAGGCTGGCTGGGGGACGAGAGCTTTGTGGGTTCCAGGACATTAGAACTGATGAAGGTTTGGAGGCTTTCCTAAATTTAAAATCTAGAAAAAGAGGGGGACAGGCTGGATTATCTCTGTTACTGTTAAGGATGTCCATTTTTTCAAATTGTAGAACCGCTTACATATCTCTTCAACTGGTCCTTTTCAATGGAGGAACTATCTAAAGATGGAAAAGTGACCAGGTCATCCCTATTTTTAAAGGGGGTGACCTGGGTAAGATGACAAATTGTCACCCCAGTTTTCTTCTTTCAATTACTTCCAAACTTTTGGAAATGTTGATAGCAAAACAACGTAACCAATATCTTGGTGATAATAGCCTGCTGGACAGATTTAAATCTGGCTTTCGTAAAATGCAGAGCACTGTGACTGACGTGTTGAGGGTCTTAGATGACATCGGCAAAGCTATGTACTCTGGGCAGATTAGCTGGGTCATCTTAGTTGAGCTGTCCAAGCCCTTCGACATTGAAGACCACTATATTTTGCTATATAGATTGTCTCAACTGGGCATAACGAGGATGCAGTCAGGTGGTTTAAGGTATTCATAACCTCTCAAAGGCAGATAACTGTAGTTAATCTGTTAGAATCAGTGGGCTAGATTCACAAAGAGAGCCAAAAAATCTGCACATGCAGAAAAAAGGCTTGCAAAACTATAGAAATGCAAGTACAACATAGTCACAGTCAAATTTTCTACAGGTGCAGAAAATCGCAAACCAGGCAAGTTATAAAATCCCAAAAGTGCAGAAAATGCAGAAACGTTTTTCCACAGCTGCAGAAATAATATAAGAGGCCCCGCAGACAGAGCAATAGCAGGCAATCCATATTAAATGGAACAGGAGACTTTGCAAAAGTTGCAGCAGAACCAGCACTCCCAGTGAGGCAAGCAGCCAGTCCCACAACTGGGACCACAGTAGCACTACCTGTACCAGCAGGGCCTTGCACTCATTGTCAACATGTATCTATTGGTTGTGTCTCTCTCTGGGGTGTTTCTTTCTCCTGCATGTGTAGCACACATACTTCTGGCTGTTACCACCTCTGCCTCTAGTGCCACTCTCCTTGGTTCAGCATGTGTGCAACATTTTTTCCACAACTGCAGGAAAACAGCCTTTAAGAGGATATGCCATACTTTTCAATAGTGTTTTGTTTCTGCAGGAATTTCCATAGCTACATTTTTTCAGCAGTCTGCAGTGTATTTTTTATGTAGCTGTGGATGTTTTGTGTATATGACATGGTGCAACCACCCCTTTTTCCGCAACTGCACAAATTTTGGAGACTTGCAGATTTTTTTCACTTTCAAAGTGGCCTCCTGCAATTGCAAATGGTGTACCCATGGTTCTGTACTAGGTCCACTTTTGTTTCTGATTTATTTAAGGGATTTGGGCAACAGGGACAGTGATGCAAAATATAATCTGGATATGGATACTGTCATCTATATGGCCAGCAAATCTTCTGTTTCTAACCAGAACAATTTACAAAGGAATTTTAATGAATTCTAAGCGTTCTTTAAAGAATCTAAACTGTGTTTAAATGCCACCAAGACAAACTTAATGATCTTTGGACACCAAACCAAACTAAAAACTTTTCCAGAAATGGTGATTTAGGCAGATAATGGGTCCCAGCTTGAGACCATAGAAGCAAACAAATATCTTGGCTTCTAGCTGGATACAGTTCCTCTGAATCTGGAAATAAGCGTTTGGATTGTCTAACTGGGAAAACTGGAATGAGGGTGAATCTTCTTTACAAAAACAGAGATAGCGTTGATTCTGTGACTATACAGAAGACCGTTCAAGCCCAGGTATTCCCATTGTTCAACGTTGCAGACTTCCTTTATAAATATGCTACAGCTAATAGACTTCATAAATCAGAAGTTTTTTTTTTTACCACTAATTGAACTGATTGATTTCGAGTTGCCTTAGAGAGACCCATTACTGCCTCCTTTATCAGAGATTGGGATGGATCCCTCTGGCAGACAGAAGGAGGCACCATAGGCTAATATTTTCTTATAAATTTGTCTTGTGGTAGATCCCAAACTATTTGATGGACTGTATCACAGTTCAAAAAAATGAATCCCTCCTTGTGTAATGCACACCTCCTTAAATAAGAAGTTCCTCAAGTAAAATTTGCACAGTCCACATACCTTTTTAGTAACTTTGTGCCTGTTGTGTGGAATTCTCTACCACCTTGTTTATGTAGTCTGGACTAAATCTGGGCAAAAGCTGTGAATCCCACTTTTGCAGAACTTTTGCGAAATTTCAGAAATTTCATGACATTTTCTGAACTTCTGCCATTGGCAAGATCAGAATCTTCCGAATGTCTTTAGCAGATTTTTGCCCAGTTCCACAGAATGTTTGGGCTGAGCTGCAGAATAATACACATGAACTTCAGAAAGAAAGTTCTGAGGAATTTCATTTTGCATTTTAATGGATTATTCCGCAATACATGTAATAATTCCAAAGTTTAATGATCAGTTCTGCAAAATTTAATTCTGCAGTATAATTTATTAATCCCCAAGTCATAAATTCAATCTGCAGTTCAGTGACTCACTGAACTGTGAAATTAATTGAATTGCAGAGTAATGTATTAAACTGCTGAAAAAATTCCACAGAACTGACCACTGACGTGATCAGTTCTGCAAATTTTTCAGCAGTTTAATAAAATGATCCACAATTCATACATTTATTCCACCATTCTAAGTCAAAATTTCTGTGAAAGTTGCCAAAGTGCATTCTGAAATTTTGTGAAAGCGAAATTCCAACTTTCACAAAAATTTCACTGGCAGATGTTTAATTTTGGATAGCCCTAATCTGGATACAAAGTGTCAATCAATTTCCATGAGAATAAATGGTATTTTTCCACTTTGCCCAATTCAGGTTTTTGAACTTTTATAAAGTATATGGTAATATTTATCACAGAGCTGCATGTATTATTACTATTTAGAAAATGGGCTTTTTATTTGGAGGCATCTAATTGGCTGGTACCCTTGCCGGGGGGGGGTACATTAACTTTCAATAGATGCCCACCAAATAAAAAGACTAGGACCAAACCTGCCACATGCCTAGCAAAGTATCATTGTGCTCATGCTGCTTCATCATTGGCTGAAGCATCAGGCACACAATTTAAATCTGCCACCATTTTTTTTCATGTCAGTTAGCGAGTGACCAGGTCCACCACCACAAAGTCAAATTCGAAGTGAAACAAAAATGGAATTTTTTCCCTCAAGTAGCAAACAAGATGCCCAGCTGCTGGATGCCCCCACCCCACCCCAGTGAGTTAAAAAGCAACCTAATATACAAACAAAAGAACAGTCCTGTTTGCTGCCATGCCCCCCCCCCCACCTGACTCGGTCTCGGGGACTCAGTGAGCAACCCAATAGAGCATTTAAACACAATGAAAAGAACAGTCTTGATTTGTTTTTTAATGTAATAATTAAAACTGCTGCTGCTCTGTCCCTACACTGTACAGCAGCTTACAGCTCCTACAGCTCTTTTGAGTCTCCAATCCACGGGAGCAGCTTGTTACAGTATTGCTCAGTAGGCAGCGCTACTGTAGACAACTTTCACGTCTTGCTCACCTTGTCTCAACCCCCACTCTGGTCCCTATCCCCATCACTCCAAGTCTTAAGAACTCTGTTGTTATTCAGGATGGAAAAAAATAAAAAAAAAGTTGTACCTGAATAGATTGCTGAGATTACTGGCATTACTTAATGTCTCCCATTGCTGATGTCAGGCTGTTCTGCACAATCTAAGCTGCTGATGGACTGCACACCCACCTTCTCTACATCACATTCCCCAAGATCACTGCTGACAGTAATTTAAACAGGGCAGACCTTGTTGCACTCAGCCATAAGACCCTGCCCAATCGTGGTACAGTCCTTCAAATGTAAAGGGACGTAAACTACCATAGAGGTAGCGGGGCTTGAGGTGAGTGATGGCTGAACTGCAGTTTCAAACACGGTAAACGGACCACTGAGGTAGCTGGAAGTGATGGCTAAAATACAGGCAACTTATCGGTAAATTGGTAAACAGAGATCTGGGCTTGAGGGAAGGTAAAAATGATAAAATAGAGCTTACAGTATCTCCTTGTCTTCTTGAAGTACAGAAAACAGATTGGGGGGGATTGAAGACAACCACACTCTGGAGTGTCCAGTAGTACAAAACTCCATAGCTTATGCAGGCAGAGAAACTATTTTATTACAAAACTAATAATAAACTAACTTCATTAACAATTTATTTGATTTTATATTTTTTTTTACAGTGCCCATTTTCTAAGCTCAATAATACCCTCCAGGGTGGGTGGTATGGGAAATACTGGACCTTCCTGGGGCTGTAAGGCCCTCCACCTGTGGTGTTGGGCCTCATTACACCCCTGGCTGGTTCGGTGTTGCCCAATACCACCCACCCTGTCAGGTATTATTGCTTGCGTAATGATCTTATTCTTATTTATTGTATAATATTTTGCATACTGTATGATGTGCATATTTGTGCAATGTGTATTGCTTTTTTGAACTGTGTCCGCATTACAAATGAACTTTGCTCAATGGGTCTTAACCCGAAGTAAAATGAAATTAAATAATCCTGCATGCAATATGTAGATCAGCAAATATGTGCGGCACAGACTCTGACCTGTAGCTTGAAACAGCTAACCTGTGGGGCACAACCTCAGACCTGTAGTTTGAAGCAGCAAACCCATGGGCAATGGCCCCAGAACTATAGTTTGGCCTTGGGTCATGAGGCTACCAGCTGGGTTGGAAGGAGAGGTATGGGTGCTAGAGCTGAAAAACTCTAAGGCCTCCTTTCCCCTCTTTTTGTGGCCATGGAACCCTAATGATGCATTAATGTAGTGTTTTTGCAGTGAGGATAGATAGAGAGAGAGGGGGCAGACAGACAGACACAGACACATAGACAGATAACTTTGTTAAATCTGCCTCTCCCCATACATACCACCTTTCCTGATTCCTCAGTCAGCACATCAACTCCAAATGCTCACACACACAATATTGCTCTTGAGACTAATCTCCCATGGCTTTTTCCCTATGTTGTAGCCCCAGTCAACATGGCAAACACCTCTGGCACACCAGAGACCCATGTAGCTTGTGGTAGACAAAATAGAGGGGCCCTGGAGCACCTGATACTACAAAGTGTGTGTCATCCAGCATCATGTGTAGTGGGGTGGCATTTTTTCTCAATTTGTGTTTCACTTGCCACCCAACTGAATTATGCCTGTCCATGATACCAGTCTTATAAGTCAAGGAGACCAATATTGTGAGGATACCCGAGACATCAGTGCCACCATTGTTCCTGTTGTAGAAGGCACTGTAGCAGCAGGTGGAGTTACTCCTAGCCTTGGGGCCTGTGCACCTCCACATCATGCACTAGACCCCTCCAGCCAGAGATGGGGAGTTGAAATGGCAAATCAAATAAGGTCTTTCATATAGAAGTGCAATTCACTTCAAGCCTATGCACTTGGTCAGGTGAGTACAATAACATGTTTTTGAACAAAAATCCACAACTATAAGGTTAAAATGGCAAACCTTCCCACACCACCAAAATTTTCTCATTCAGCCAGTAGCAGCCAGCTGTGAGGTTCCCCAGGGTTCAGTTCTATCCCTCATGTTGTTCATGGTGTGTATGCTGACATAGAGGCAGGTCATCAGGTGGTAATGTGTGACTTTTCACTGATATGCAGAAGATCTGCAACTGTACCCATTCTTTACATTGGACTGCTGGGTTGTGCTTGCTGTGCTGCAGCATTGTCTTTAAGAAATTGCCAGTTGGATAGCCCCCAGCTGGCTGAGTCTCAACCCAACCAAGACAGAGTTGTTGCTAGTTGAACCTGGTCCTCAAAGGTCGGCTGGAAGATATGAGTCCATCAGGCTACCATCTCTGAATGTCACATTTTTAACAACTGTGGATAGGGTAAAATATTTGGGGGTCATTTTCGACTCTTGGCTTGCACCATAGCATCACGTGCCATCTGCGGCCTGCAATGGATTTTTCCAAGTAAGGAATCTATAGCAGATTAGAGCCTATCAGGGGCAAGAGGATCTAGTGACCCTGGGACTTGCATTTGTGACCTAGAGACTAGGCTAGTTTAATGCTCTGTACCTAGGGTTATCTGTCAGTTTGGTGCACTGCCTACAGCTGGTACAGAATACTGCGGCTCGGTTGGCGGCAGTTGTGCCTTACAGAAATTATATTATCCCTGTGCTGCAACAGCTAGGCTGACTTCTGATTAGGTGGTGCACCACCTTCAGGATAGAGTTGCTAACATACAAAACCCTGCATGGATTGATGCCTGTCCATCTTAAAGATCTCCTGGCATGATATACTCCCAGCCACTCTCTCCGCCCCACCAAAGAATTGTTGCTGGCTATCCTGAGATCACATTTGCAACAATCTAGTGACAGGACTTTCTTGGCGGTGGCCCCAGTGATATGGAACTTCTTGCCATATCATCTAAGGACTTCAATCTCAGTGAAGGCATTTAAATGGGGTCTGAAAAGTCATCCATTTGACCTACGTATGGATCCAATTCTTGATTTATTTCACCTGTCCCTCTGACTGTATTTAATTATTAGTGAACTGATGATTTTATTTTTTATAAATTGTTGGGTTTTTTTTTAATTTATTTATATTGATAGGACCATGAGCCAAAAATGACCCATTTTAATGGGCGATCAGTGTACAAACAACAATAAATACAATATAAAAAAATACATCATAATAAAAATATAAACAAAAAAAGAATCTACAGAAACAATACTTAGAAATATATCTCAACATCATCATTCAAAACATTTACACCTGCACTCAGTAAATAAATGCTCTTTTAACCTATGCCTAAAAGAGCACAAGGAAAGATTCACACAGTCAAAAACAGTTGAATTGAATTTAAAAAGGTAGGTAACATATAAGATAATGCCTTTTGTTCTAGTTAAGTACGCATTCTTGGAATGCAAAGAGAAAAATTATCTGTTAACCGAGTATTAACACTGGAGTTCTGTTGTTTGAAAATTGAAAAGAAACAGTCTGGGACTCTGCTAAGTATCACCTTTTTTGCCAATAGACCCAATTGAAGTTTATATCTACCAACCAAAGGAAGCCAACCCACTTGCAGAAGAAGATTACAATGATGAACCCTTTGTGTGGATTTTACTACAAATCTAGCAACTGAACTAAGTAACACTTTAACCTTGGATTACAACCCCTCCCTTGCAGTATAATAAAACAAAATCCCAAAATCAATTAGTGGCAATAAAAAACTTTGAGTCAACAAAAGTCATGTGGAATCAGTAAGTAAAGGAGATAATCTATATAAGGCCCCAAGCCACTGATGGGTCGGCTTAACCATATGAAGAATATGAGGTTCATAAGAAAGACCCTCATCAATCAATAGACCCAAATACTTAAATTGTTTAACTTGTTCAATCAAGGTACCAGAAACAGTGTATAATGACAATAAAGAATACAGATTTAATTTCTTTTTAGCATTAACAAAAACCATAGATTTCATTTTTTTTCTCATTTAAAACCAAACCATGAGCTCTAAACCAATTCTGCACCTCCAAAAAATCATCAGCCAAGTCCTTCTGGGCTTTTTCAAAAAGAAAACCACTTGTGAGGACCACTGCGTCATCAGCATATAAGAAAATTTGAGATCTAGAGCAAACAGAAGGAAGAGTGTTAAGAAAAAGGCCAAACAAAAGGGGACCCAAAATAAAACATTGAGGAACACCCCGTGAAACCTTAGCAGGAGAAGAGAATTGACCACTTACCCTCGTAGCCTGTGTATGATCGGCCAGGTAATTTCCTAGCGAATTCCTAACATCCACAGACATACCCAAATAAACTAAAGAGGCCAACAAAAGGGGATGATTGACAAGATCAAATGCCTTAGTGAGGTCCATGAACACAGCCCCCATATAAGAGCACTTATCAAGGGCCTCGTGCACCATGCTTGTGAATCCCACCAAGACAGTAGTAGTACTGTGTCCTGGCCTAAAGCCATACTACGCAGGTGTTAAGACATAATATTTAGACAGGTACTCCATAATCAGGTCAAAAACAACCCTTTCCAAGACTTTTGAAAGAGGAGCCAATAGAGAAATAGGATGATAGTTAGATTTATCAGCGGTATCGCCAGATTTAAATATAGGAACAATAGTAGAATCTTTCCAAATCTTAGGAAAGCTAGACCCACACAAAGATAAATAAAAAATAGAAGAAAGAGGAAAACAAAGAAGATCAACAGTGGTCCCCACAAGATGGAAATCAGTACCGTCCTTACCCACAGACAGACGGGGGTCCATTAAAAGGAGGTATTTCAAAACATCACCTGGTAACAAAAATTTAAATTAAAACCTTGGGATATTCAAAGCTGAATCCTCCTAATTTGATCCATTAATTCTGATGAGACTCAATCCTGTTTGTTACCTCTGATCCTAATCTTCTTTAAGGGTACAAATTGTCACAAACTGAATTAAATAAATCAATGAAATTACCTAAAGCTATATCAACATTCAAATTCTGAGTAACCCTAGACCAAACTATATCAGCAACTGCCTGCCTAAAACCTACCAAATCAAGTGCCTAAACGTTATGTGAAGACACAAAAACAGGAGGGACAGACCAACTACAATAGACTGGGCTGTGGTTACTGACACCACTGGGGAGAACCCCTTGTTGTACAATTTTATTGATGTCAGAGACCAGAACACAGTCAATCAATGATGAGGTTCCAGATTTATAATTAATCCTCATTGAAAAAATCAATTATCTGTGTTAATCCTTGATTAATAACCATATCTCTAAATTTTAAGTTATCCTTCCCCAGCCAATTAATATTTATATCACCCATTATAATAAGGTCTCTATTTCTAGGCAAAGACCCTCGTATAATCTCTAATAATCAAAGTCCATCCCCCTGAGAACTTATATGAATATAAAGCAGCCTGAGCCCTTGGGATTGGGCACACTACAGTTAAAATTGCCATGCTTGGCCATTCCCTACCCCTATACTTAAAACAAATCTCAACTAAACATATATCCACAAGGAAGAGACAGTTTAGGGAGGAAGCAACTCTCCAACATGGAATCCAAGTTATGTATTTCATTATGTGCAGCACAAAGGGCAGACATATGGACCCTAAGTCCCCTCCATCATTACAGGAGTATGTTACTATGTACTGAGTTTAAGTAAGTTTTAATCATGTGCTGCACAATGCATTTCTATACCTTTAAATACTTGCACTATGGCCGATTGAATAATTAGGCACTGCCACATTAATTTAATTGATGTGTGGTATAAATAGATACCACACTATGTGTACAAGTCATGATTAATACGCATGTGGGCCATTAAAACATTGGCTTGGTGTAGTGCGGAAGAAAGGACGGTGCCTGATAATGCCTGGCTGCTTTAGAAGCTGCTAGAATGAACACTATGATTTGAAGCTGAAAAAATAAGTTGGATTCCTTCTTGGCAAGTCTCTTGTTTCCTGAACTGCCTCTTTTATGCTTGAGTTAGAGACACTTTTAATTAGAATGTGGAAAGTGTCACTATGGGCCTGTCCTTGGATTTTCCATATACTGTACTGTATTCCATGGAACATACCAAGGAAACTGAGCTTAGAAACCATGGAGTATTTGTACATAATTCCAGGGGGTTCCATGAAAATCAGAGTAAACCTACACAGTTTCCCATGAATTCTGTGATTAAAAATTCTTTACACATAATAGTTTATCTCTGTGATAAAATGGAAAGATGCATTTTGCAATGGAGTGCTATGTTATATTCTGTTGTTCTGCACTTTATGAGACCTTTTCCATGGCAAATAGTTATAGAAATCATGGGAAACTTTGTAAACTCCATCATCATTTCTATGGAAACAATGACAAATGTATTCAAATATGCCATGTTTTCCAATTGTATTTTTTATGGAAACCATGGAAAATTTAGAGAAATCATAGAAAATCTAGGCACAGGTCAGATTCTGCCACTACCACTGCTACTACTACTACTGCTTCACTGTCACCTGATGAGCAAGCTTAAGTACTACAGCCTCATATTTCAATATTTGGTGGGGACTCAGGGAATTGAGGCTCGCAACCATCCTGCTCCCAACTCAGGATTGCACCACAAAGCTAAAAAAACAGATCACCTAGTTCAGGTAGTAGGAAATCTCTTTATACTTCAATCACTTTGTTCTTCCTCTCCCGTTATCACATCACCCCTTTCACATTCTCCCATTCCTAATGTAATGTTCCCACCACCTCCTACCTCACCTGTAGTGCTCAGTTTGGGAGTTCATCTGCAGGTGTAACTCATAAGTGATTACCCTGACTTTCTGTACTCTTGTACCATAGGTTAACAAGAACATTTAATTTACTTTGATATTGCCTGGCTACTAAATTAATTGACTTTTTAAGATTTTCAGAAAATACATTTTAGACCAATTGGGGGTAGGGGTGCACTGGTGTCTATGATAATTTTATGCTCCCAACAGGATTTATTGTATGAAAGGACTTTAGGTAAAACCAATGTCACACCTTGATGGAGGAAAACTGATGCATCATCATTTATGTTTTACAGAAACAAATACATTTTTTCAGGAAAGTATGACATATTCAACAGATTTGAAGGGTAAAATAAGCCAGGCAAGACAGAAAGGGTTATTTATTATCAACATTATTTTCAATGAAAACAGTATTTGACAAACAAATACTACAGCAGTGCAAGTGATGTTGGAAATGTAATAGGTCCAATTTAGGGTTTTAAGAATTTCCAATGTTTGGCAGTATGTTTCATGATGCATAAATAGCCTATAATGTTGGCAATCTATACTTTTGTATGAAGGAACTCAGTCTTTTTATATGAAGCAGTGATAATACAGGGTTTCAAGATGCACATCACCTTAAAATATTTTGCATGGTTGGAGCTGTGAAAGCAAGAACTGCTTGAGTGTGTGAATGCACATTTAAACAGTAATAATTACATGAAGATAAATGAAGAAATGTATTTTACAGTGATGTGTACTAAAATTAAGCTCTAATGTCAGTGAACATAACAAATAATGCTGAAAGAAATAAACAGTATACAGCTGTATGGTAGAATGTTATTCTAGGCAGAAATCCATACCTAGAATAACATTGTTGTGCTAAAGTAGCTAAAGTGGTGTTTGCTGTTATTTCCTTGCTGAGACAGTAGCCCTAAGCTGTGCTTGTTGCTGCCTGTAAAACATCATATTAGAAAAACTAAGCAGGCGTTGCTAACGGTAACGCTGTTGTGTTGTCTGAGCCCTACTAAGAAGTAGGAAGAGACTCGAGTAGTTCCTCTGATTCAGTGGACTACTAGAGTAAGCAGAGCAGTTATATTTAGTATACTAAGGGTTGGGCTTGTTTGAAACATGCAGGAGCCTCGTATGAGAGGTGTTTGCATGATTTTAATTCATATTTTATTTTAATCTTGAACATACAAAGGTGACCCCGGGAGTAGGACTTCCGGGTCACCCCTGCACTTAAACAGAGCCCTGCTGTGAGGAGGGTGAGTGTTTGCTATTATTTCCTCACTGAGGCAGCAGCACTAAGCTGTGCTTGTTGCTACCTGTAAAACATCATATTGGAAAAACTAAGCAGGCGTTGCTAACGGTAACGCTGTTGTGTAGTCTGAGCCCTACTAGGAAGTAGGAAGAGACTTGAGTAGTTCCATTGATTCAGTGGACTACTTGAGCAAGCAGAGCAGTTACTTTTAGTACACCAAGGGCTGGGCTTGTTTGAAATGTGCAGAAACCCCATACGAGAGGTGTTTGCATGATTTTAATTCATATTTTATTTTAATCTTTAACATATGAAGGTGACCCCAGGGGTAGGACTTCTGGGTCACCCCTGCCCTTAAACAGAGCCTCACTGCGAGTGGAGTGAGCAGAGTGTGTCACATGCAGCTCCATGAGCTGAGACACACGCGTCATGTGTCGGGCATGTCAGGTGGGTCCAATGGGTAAAAAGGGTCACAGTAAAGTGTCGACCCTTTCCTAAGCACAAACGGTGACCTGTGTGAATTAAACTAAGAACTGTTTGCATAATAGTTGGCTGGTTGTAAATCAGGCCTATTAGGCACTAACATGAACAGAATGGAGAATAAACTGAGTCTGCCAGAAGTTAGTCTCTCTCAAGAGGGGAATTCGATACTCACGCTAGATGGGAACTTAGGGATTAAGTGCTCACTATGCCATATGTACAAGCTAGTTCCTACTACATCAACAGAGAATACTAGGTTCACATGTTCACGCTCACCCTGACATAATCGGACTGAGCAAAACCTGGCTCTCCCCCTCAGTACCAGACTCTGCGGTTAGCCTCCCTGGTTACATCCTCTATCGATCTGATAGGGTGGGTAAATGAGGTGGTGGCTGTGCTGTATACCTTAAAGACTCGCTATCAAGCCAAATGCTCTCTATTCCTCAAATAGCATCGAGAGGGCAGACCCTAACACTAAAAATAGCCCCAGGCAGATCGACTGACCCCCTCCTACTAACCATTGTCTATCTTCCACCAAACAAACACAGACTTTCCTTCCAGACTGTCCTGAGCTATATCGCATCTCTTCTGCCTCAATATGAAAAAATAGTCATGGGCGACTTCAACATAAACTGGTTGTCCATGAAAGCGGCTCCTTACTCCAATGATGCCTCAGTGCTCAACCTCACGCAGGTTGTCACTTCACCCACAAGAACAAATCCCCACACAGGGACATCCTCCCTCCTGGATCTGGTCTACACAAACTGCCCTCACAGAATTACAAACACCCAAGTACTCCCTAACACACTAAATGACCACTCCCCCGTCCTCTGCTCTTGGAATTGCAGGGCACAAAACATCCCCACAAAATTACTTTTCAGTGCACCCTTGGCCCTGGGAAACTCTCCCAACTCAAGGTCTTCCTTAGAAACTGGAACTGGACACACCCCTCCTCAACACCTATTCACCTTCACTTTCAATAGGATCTGTGATAAATTCGCCCCCCCTTACCAAGAAACTGGCCAAAGGCTACAAGGTCCCCTGGTTCTCTGATCACCTTGTGGGCCTAATGAAACTGCATGACTCCTTCTGGCATATTGTGAATGAAACAAAATGACCAGCTGACATGCAATGCTTTAGGGAGGCTTGTAACAAATGCGTGTGGTCCCTACGTTCCGCCAAAGCGGACTATTACAAAGCATTCTTAACCTCCACATGGGGAGATGGTCAGAAATTCTGGAACAATATCAGGGAACTCTGTGGCAAACCTCCAAACCAGCCCCAGACCAATTAGAAATAGATGGAGTCATTGCAAATGATCCCCACCTCATAGCCTCAGCCCTAAACTCCTCTTTCACAATTCTCAACCATATTCTCCCCCCTAATTTCTTCAATCCACCACTCACCTGGGTAAACCCTCCCCCCTGCTCCTCCCTTTCTCCTCCGCATCCTGTCTCCTGCTGATACCAAACCTTACCTAAATAAAGCCCTTAGCCACTCTACAAACCTCAGTGGCCCACTGGACCTGAAGTTTCTCCGCCTTACTCTCCAGGAAGTTCTCATCCCTCTCACTCATATCCTAAATCGCTCCCTCTGTCAAGAGAAATTTCCCTCCCAGTGGAAACTGGCCAACATCACCCCTATCTTTAAGAGTGGGGACTGCACCCCCACCAACAACTACCATCCAATCTCCATTCTCCCCCCTCTCTAAAGCCCTAGAACGAATCGTCACTGACCAAATCACTGACCACTTGACTAAATACAAACTCCTCTGTGACCAGCAACATGGCTTCTGTAAGGGTCACAGTACCACCACTGCCCTCCTCGCCTTCACCTCACATGTCCACTCCGCCTTGGATGGCAGTTACCTCACAGGTGCTATCTTCGTGGATCTCTCTAAAGTCTTTGACACTGTCAACCACGCCCTTCTCCTAAACACTCTCACCTCCAGTGGTTTCTCCAGTGATACCTTAAAATGATTCACCAGCTACCTGTCGGACAGAACACAACAGGTAAAGGTAGGCAATGTCCTGTCCCCTTGCCTCCCTGTCCACTCTGGTGTACTGCAGAGGTCAATTCTTGGCTCCTTACTTTTCAGCCTATTCCTAAACTCCCTCCCAGTGGCCGTCCCTGGTAACCTGCTCCTCTATGCGAATGACACAGTACTTTTCGCCTCTAACTCTGACCCACGTAATCTCTACCATACACTCCAACATAGCTTCTGTGAAGCAGAACAATGGTTCTCCACCCAGTGGCTTAATATCAACTATAAGAAAACTAAAGTCATGACCTTCTCCCACCCGCAGAACCCTTGCAAGCATCACTGTCCCTCATTTCTCACCATCAACCACACCCCCCTTGAGCAAGTTACCTACTTGAAATACTTAGGGATCACTCTGGACCCAACCCTCAACTATAAGCAACACACTCTCCTCCTTGCCTCGGCCCTAAACTTGAGATTAGGTGTGCTTTACAGACACAAACATTGCCTCACCCCGGATGCCCTACGCTCACCGTCAACTCCTCCGTCCTTGCCCTCCTTGACGATGGTATTACCATATACTGTGTTGCCCCCAACTCAGCTCTAACCAGTCTCTGCCTTGTTCTCAACAAAGCCTGCTGCCTCATACTTGGCAGTGATTGCCGCACCCACACCAGCACACTTTACAACTCCTCTAATTGGCTTAACCTTGATAACAGAATCTTGTATCATTCATGCCTTATAACTAAGAAGATCCTCCTTGGACTTGCCTCTCCCTCTCTCTCCACTATTATCCACCCAGCTGATGCAACCAGATCCATGAGAAACTCAAACAGGCAGATGCTATGGGTTCCATGTCCACATACCTCACAACTTCAAAGGACTTTCAGCTACCAAGCCCCTGCTCTGGCTAACTCCCTCCCTATCCAAATAACTAATGAAACAAGGATAGGCCCTTTCAAAACTAGACTGAGGGAATTCCTCCAAAATGCTAACGTATGTGACTGCACCTGACCATTCCCTATAAATATCCCTGCTCCTGGTGCTAACTCTTCCAAACCCGCTATTCGACAAACAGCCAGGTACAGACCTTTCTGCACCTGTTCGGCTGGGCTTGACTGGGACCCTTCTACTTTTCTGATCTACTCTGTATCTCATGTTTCTGAACTGTAATGTAATTCCTAGTTATCTACTAATACTGTAACACCACTTTATGTTTTTCTTTTGTATTCAATTGCCTGTACTGTGCCCTGATGTTTGTATTGTACCTGATGTATGATGTGGAACCTTTGTAAATGAGTCTCTGACTCAAAGGTCTTTCTGAATATTTCACAATAAACATGTGAAAAATGCATCTCCAGTATTGAACTTACGCATGAAATAAACATGTTCAATACTAGACTTTTTGAGCTTGAAAACAGTCAATTGCCTATGGCAAAATGCCTAAACATTCTACCAATAAGCTCAGCAGGACAGTCAGGTGAATCTGATGCTACAGTATCTTTAAATGATCTGATTGATTTGACCAGCACAATAGAGCCTCTGCATACTATTGTAACACCAGCCGCTGAAGTTCAAAGCACCGTATACCCATCCCCTCCAAGTACAAGTGTAGCTAGTCAGAATAATACTGTAGCTGTACTAGGAAATGTGATAGGGAGGCTGATGGATAGGATGAGTTGGACTCAGAATGGGTGACTATACCAACATTTAGGGCAAGTAAAAGGGAAGAAAAGCTGATGTGTTTAACTTTACTACAAAAAATAGCTTCTCACCACTTATGTCCCTTGAGAACAATCTAGATTAATAGATGATGTGACAGTAAGTAGTAATGGGCAATGATTGGACCTGACATGTGTTCCACCCTGCACAAATGCACTTGTGTCACCAACTACTCTAAAGCAAGCTTGCCCTTATACTACTAAAGGGAACACCACTAATAAATTAGGGGGACCACACAACTCGACTATAGCTCCACATGAGCAAGCTATGATTAAGAGCACTAGCGTTAATGCATTAGGAAAACAGCTCATAAACAAAAGCACGATAGCAAGCATGATAAATACTAATAACATAGATGAGATTGTTCAAAATATGGATACTAGTCAAGCATCACATAGTGAACTAAGACAGGTATACGTACTGGGGGACTCTATGATTACGCACCTAGTATGTAATGCAAACAAATCCACTAGAACTTGTTCAAGCTTTAGAGGAGTCAAAGTTAGAAATATATCAAGTATGATTAAAAACATACTTAAGGGTGCCGGTGATAATCCATTGGTCATCATACATGCTGGCACTAATGATATTCGGGAAACAGATACTTATTCAATTATAAATTACTTTGTAGCATTAAACAACATCTTAGTTCAACATGGATGTACTGTTTGTTTTTCAGAAATCTTACCTGTCCCAAAAGTTTCATATGAAAAAACACAGAATGTAAAGAAAGTAAATGAATTGTTGAGGAAGTGATGCTTTAGACAGAACATCATGTGCATTACTCACTGGGAGAACTTTGTGGATAGACATTCCTTGTTTTGCTGGGATGGCCTGCACCTCAGTAGGAGGGGCAGTGCACTACTTGATAAAGAGTTCCAGAAAGCCATAAATACTCATTTAAACTAGGAAACAAGGGGAAGAGGAGGCAGGCAACTTCCTCCCTAACTAAGGGCACTAACTGTACAAATATAGGTCAATGCAAATGTATTAATGTTAAATGCTAGAAGCTTGAATAATTGAAATATGTCAGAACTAGAAATTAGATCAGTGATACAAAACTATGGCATAATTGCTGTTACAGAGACTTGGTGGGATAATTCCAAAGCCTGGTACAAAGAACTACCAAATTATGATCTCTATCAAAAAAGTAGAGAAGAAAGAAATGGTGGAGGAGTTTGTCTAGTTATACATAAAGACTTACATTCCTTTGAAATAAATACCAACTTCAATACAGAAAGTATCTGGGTCCAAATTAATATAAGGGGCCAATCGAAATTGATAGCAGGGAATAGCTATAGACTTCCTTCTGCAGACGGTATGTATACAAATACACTGATTAAAGAAATCTCTGAAACATCTCAAAAAGGAGAGGTTTTCTTGTTAGGAGACTTTAATTTACCTAAAATTGATTGGTTAACTATGCAAGGAAGTAGTGAACTAGAAAACATCTTTGCAAAAGAAATGCTCAGCCATGGTCTGGAACAACTAGGCACATGCCCTACCAGAGGCAATAACATCACTGACTTGTTCCTAACCAACATTAACGACAAGATACAAAATCTAGAAATCAAATCCCTATTGAATAATAGTGATCATAATACAGTGCACTTTGAAATGATTCTAGAAACCACTGTTTATAAAAATGACACAATCCATAAAATTGCAATAAGGTGGATTTTGTTGAAATTAATAAATACCTTTAACAAACTGACTGGGTTACCTGTTTTAAAAACCTCACTACTGACCAAGCCTGGTTAACATTAAAAGATACTATATACAAGTTATTTGTACCAGATTAAAAAAAGTACAATATGAATGGTAAGGTCCCAATTTGGTTTAATAATTCAATAAAAAAAACTAATCAAAATCAAAGAAAAATTATTCAAGAAACTAAAACAAAACAGCTGTGAAGAAAATATTAAACTTTATAAAGATGCACAATTGAAATTAAAAAAAACAATGCTACAAGCAAAAAGAAGGCTGAGTTTAAGACAGTACATTCAGGCGATGATAAAAAAGCATTATACTCCTACGTTAATGATAAAAAAGGAACAAAGGGAAAATAGGACCAATAGTTCAAGATAATAAAGGAGTAGAAACAGATAGGGAAACAGCAGATCTTCTGAATTCTTATTTCTGTTCTGTTTTCTCTGAAAAAAATAGCTGTTAACACATATGCACCATCTGGAGAAAATAAACACAATTTGTACTCCATCTCACAGGAAGAAGTTTTAAAAGCTCTTGGTACATTAAAAAACAGTACAAGTCCTGGACCAGATAATATACATCCCTTGTTTCTGAAAGGCACAGAACCTTTAATTTCATGACCTTTGACCATCATACTTAATAAATCATTGGCTGAAAACAGCATTCCTTCAGACTGCCTGTTAGCTACAGTTACCCCTATATATAGCAAAGGAAAGAAAAGTTCGGAACAGAATTACGGACCAATAAACCTTACCTCTATCATCTGCAAGTTATTTGGAAAAAGAAATTGTAGCATTAGGAATAACTGATAATTTACAACATGGTTTTAAAAGCGGTTATTCATCTACCACCAACCTCATTTCCTTTTACAACCATATTAGTAAAGGACATAATTTTACTAGACTTCAACCATGCCTTTGATAAGGTGTCACATCACATATTGGTAAAAAAAGTGTACAACTTGGGCTTCACAATAAGTCTGGTCAATTGGATAAATCAGTGGCTCTCCAATAGATCACAGAGAGTCAGACTAAACAGCATACTGTCTGAAAGTGGATTGGTCAGTAGTGGGGTGCCTCAGGGCTTTGTCTTGCAGCCTACACTGTTCGGAATATTCATAAGCAATATGAAAATAAGTGGTGACAACATGCTATCAAAGTTCACCGATGATACAAAGCTTGGGGGTAGAGCAGATTCAACAGATGGTAATCTATCATTAGAGTACAATTTATAAGAAATTGAAGCATGGGTAAAAGAAAACAATATGGAGTTCAATATTAATAAATGCTCTGTTACACACTTAGGGAACAAAAATGTAAAAAACAAATACTATTTAAATGATAGATTACTAAAAATGTCTAGCTGCAAAAGGGGCCTGGGAATAGTGGTCAATAATAAATGAACTGCATCAGATCATTGTGTTAAAATAACACAGGTGGCAAATAACTTGATGAAACAAATTAAACGCACATTTGTGACCAGAACAGAAGAATGTATCATCCCATTATACAGAGTGTATATCAGACCTCACCTTGATTACTACTCACCCTTTTGGAATCCTTATCACAGAAAGGACATAGACCTAGTGGAGAGAACCCAGAGAAGGGCCACTAAATTGGTACCCAAACTATCATCCATGGATTACGAAGACAGACTCATGAAAAACGGTTTATTTTCACTCCAGACTAGAAGGTACAGAGATGATCTACTTCTCACCTATAAAATATTAAAATCAGCGTGCCTAATAGAACAATGCAGCCTAGAGTACTCGAATAGGTGACATGTACCCAGACTCCACTGTCAACAACTAGTCATTAATAGGGCTAACTCAGCCAAAAGAATTCTTTTTTCACAATTAGGGCAGCAAAATCATGGAATAGTCTTTCAAATAAAATCATTGAATCAGAAACCTTTAATATAGTTAAAGCCAGATTAGATCTTTTGCTGAATACAACCAATAGTTAGTTTAATCTCACAAGCTTCTGGGACGGTCACGATGGGCGCATGCCTTCTTTTGTCCATGCATACTAAGTAAACATATTCTCATGCTGTTCCTGCTGAACTGCAGCTGCAATTGCTAGTCCTGTGTTTGATAGGCACCCAGTAAAAGAAAAGTATGGGCACTCAGTTTTTCATGGTAACACCATTTCACTCAGATAGACACTAGCAACACTGGCAGCTTAACAAAAATTTCTTAAGAAGCTCAGGAAGTGCAATAAAAACCATTGAGATCAGAGGAAAGAGAAGAGATTAACTGACAACAGTTAATATAGAGAAATTGTACTCTACATGAACACTAGGGACCTGATTCATAAAGCTCCCCTGAATAGCACAAGGGGCTTGCACCACAAGGAATGGTGCAAGGTGCAGCTTGTGCCAAAAGATGTGCTGGGAGCAGTTCACAAAAGCAGCCTGCATCAAACAAAGGCTGTGTGTGCCAAAGGGGCTTGTACCAGCCTTGCACTACAAAATGTGCTGTGGTGCTTGGGGGCTTGTGACAGATGCATGCTGCCATATCCCCTAAACTGGGATTCACTTAACCCTGGGCTAGCCTAAAGGTACTTAGAAATGTGTCCTCTGGGAGGGTTAGGGAACTTGTGCCAACCCAAAGCCCTCCCTGGGCAGGAGAGAACATGTGCTGCAGTCCCCCCTCCCTATCCCTAATCTGCCAATATAGTAACATATCTGTCCATGGTGGTCTAGCAGCCCCCCCTCACTATCTATGATCTGCCTGTATTGTAATATATCTCTCACTGGTGATCTAGTGGACCCCCCACCACTGCAGACAGTCTCTCTACCACCCCGGTCCCTTGTCCCATTCCCAAGCCAGCAACTGGTACAGCTCTCCACTCTCCATCACAGCTGGCTGCTGACTGAGCTGTCAATGAGCTTGTACTGTAACAACTGATTGTAGAGTATGCACTCACTGTCAGCTCAGTCAGCATCCAGCTGTGGTGGAGAGTGGAGATCTGTGCCAGTCGTTAGCTCAGGGATGGGACTGGGGGGAAGCGGGGAGGTGGGATACTGCCTGCCAGGGTGAGGGAAGCCAGTAGACCACCAGGGAGAGACATATTACTGTATGGGTAGATTGGGGATAGGGAGGGGGTCCACTAAACCACCAAGGACAGTTATATTACTCTATGGGCAGATCAGGGATAGAGAGGGGGTCCACTAGACCATCAAGGAAAGTGATATGTGATATGTTATGGGGAAGATCAGGGATGGGGAGGGTGACCACTTGCCATCAGAGAGGTGATGTATTGTGCTTGGTGTACAGGTTGCTGTCCATGGGCACAGCTGCCACTCGACTGACCTGTAGCTTGCGGCAAACCTCAGAGGTGCACCATCTGTTTGGTGAATGACCACAGTTGCCACAAGCTGTGGGAATTTGCCACAAGGACCCTACCTGATAGAGAATTGGGTGCAGGGTCCCTGGCATACTGACAATTGGTGCAAGCTGGTGTTGGGGCAGCTTGTGCCAACCTTTGTGAATTGGGCTAGGTCTCCATAACACCAAAGCACTACCTCAAATGGTGTTCTTTAATAATGGACTGTATTTTGCCCTTCTTACTGCAGAGCAATATGGCCGCAGGTGGTGTGACTTACAACTTCTAATAGACACAACTGGACAACAGTTTCTCCAGTACAATGAGCAACAAACTAAAATGCACCCAGGAGAATACCCTAGGGACATCTGTGCAATTAAGCCTCAAATGCACAAAAATGCCACGGATCCAGCAAAATGGCCAGTCACTGCATGTATCAAGTATGCCTCCCTAAGACCTAAGAAAATGCTGCAGAGTGATTCTTCTTTCTATCTAACACCCAACCTGAACCATAAACCAGGACCCTTTATGGTTCAGGACAATGGCAGTCAGAGAGAACAAAAAAAGGTGCATGATGAGAGCAATAAAGGTTCAAGCAGGATTACCAGATGACAAGCAAATCACGAATCACTCCACCCAAAAGACTGTTGTACTGCATCTTATAGATAGCGATGTGCCACTGACTGAAGTACAGCAAGAGTCTGGGCATAGGTCACTGCAATCAATAAACAACTGCAGTGTGCTGTCTAATGAAACACAAAAATGAAAGAGTGCCGTCCTTGGTGTTGAAAATTATTGTAATCATCAACCATATATCTCAGCTTCCTCAACGTGTGTCATCTCCCAGAATGATAAGCCAGTAAACCTTATAGCCAAAAACCCTCTAAGCAACCTTACTAATTTTAGGTTTTTCAGGGAAAATTGCATATTCCAGCAAGCTGTTTTGGTGAAGATAGTAAATAACCTTGGGAATGGTAAAAGGAGAAAGGCAATAATGCATGATTTGAATAACTCTTATACTGACTGAGGTAAGTTGAGTAAACCACCCACAATCCCACAAGCAACCTTTTAATGCTGCTGTATGTCAACATAGTTTGGCAAGCTTTGAAAGCCAAAACGCTAAAACGTTCCTTTTTTTTTTCTTATTAGGACATGTACAGATGAGCAGCTATTGTCATGTGAGGGGTGAAGTTTGTAACAGTGACACAACTGCAGGAAGGGTTTCAAGAAAAGTTAATATAGAGGATAATGGCTGGGGATCGGGTGATAACGACGCTGTAATCACCTCAAGTGGTTGCTAGGGCAACATGGTAAACCTCGAGAGTGCAGCTCGAGAGGTTTACTGTAGCCCTAGCAACCACGAGAGGTGATTTCAGCGTGGTTGTCACCCGATCCTCAGCCATCATCTTTTATACTGTATGGTCAAAAAAGCACTGTTTGCATTCTATGTGTCAGAATTATGGAACTCAGGTGCATTCTTTTTAGTTATGCCACTGTCTGGAAGTTCCGAAGTGTGGTTAACAACTTTTAAAATTCTAAACAGTGCATAACAAAGCTGTGTGACTGCTGATTATGGTGGTTAATAGGCACTTACCATACATTTTAATGAATTTTTGCTCTCCGTGTTTAGATGAAAAAATAAAAAATGGACAGGAATTTCTATAGAATATGTCTTCTTACAGAGTAGGAATGATTTTATTGTTTTCATTTTAATGGTCCAGAGATGTTTTGTTCCATGTGTGTTTCGAGCAGATTGCGGGTTAGCAGTCTTACAACTGAAGTGCCCTATGAAGTGAAAAGTGTGTGAAACATGGTTTCTGTTGTTAGTGTAAAAATAAATAAAAAGAATAATTTTTAAACCTGCACAGACAAGACTTTGTTGTGTGGTAGCCCATGCACTATATAGAGAATGCTGGTTGGGCAACCATGTCCAACCAGCCTGTGCTGCCATAGATGAGTTCTGATTACATCAGACCTCAAGAGCAAAGCTCAAGTGATCAGATGAAATCAGAAGCCGAGGGTGGTGGCACAGGCTGCTTTGGCATGTATTTATTTATTTATTTAGTCTTTGTTGACTGAGAAAGGAGGACTAGACAATTCTGCCCATTTTCAGCCTCGTCCCCTGGGGAGGGGGATACAGATGGATGGCAACTGACACTGAACCAGACTAAGCTGTTGGCAGTATTTTTATGAATGGAGAAAATTAGCCCAACCAATATTTTTGATAGTGTATAGTGCTTTTGATTATTTTTTTTAAGTGAGAGTGTTTTCACAGTGCTCCGCGGCAACCGGTGGTTTCAGTTCAGAACTTGAACTGATTGCTGTGTGTGTGACAGTGCTGTGAAAAACATCAACTGCCTCAAGGATTTTCAGTCAACTGGAACCTTATACCACAGAAGGGTACAACCAGGTTCCATGACCATTGAACTATGGTACAACAAAGTTTCAACTGACATGGAAATCCATGCAGAACAAACCCTCACTATATACTGTAAAATGCAATGTATGGGCTACTCTACAGGCTTGCTCTGTGCAGTAGCCCATACATTATCCTCTATATAAATTAAATTTGTAATATCATTGAATTGCGTAGATTCATCTGTAGGAGGTGGCTAGCCAGAGAATGCATTCAACTTTACAGTATAATTGATGGGGCTCTGATTAGACTGGTATCCTACCTACATACCAGCTGAACTAGCCTTTTCATGAAATGCTTCATATTGCATGAAACTGCCACCTCACAACACTGCGTAACTTAAGACACAGGACTGCTCCACTGTGAAAGGAGCATTCATTTCAATATTAATTGGCTTGTAATTGGCATGTAGGAACTGGAAACTACATTAAAACCCAAATGTATAATTGCAAATACCATATCCAGTAAGACTATCTGATATAACCTTCCAATAAAAACTAGTGCAAAAATATTAATTGGCTTACCTTAATTAGTAACAATGCACTCGCATTCTATTTTTGTTCATACAATGCTACGAGCTTGTTGGCACTGTCCCTCTGCAGTTCTAAAGCTTTAGTTAGAAATACTATGCACGCAGTATGGTAATTGTAGTGCTTTCTTAATAGTCCATGAAGAAGAAATACAATACTTTGTAGCAGAATGGCATTTGCTAGAGGATCAGGATACATATTCTATGCTCTATGGGAGCATGCTTCTGAAAACAAAAATGCTTGTGTTTTAATAGTTGAAGGATATGATAATGGGTTGCACAACATGGACAACATAGAGAATAATGTATGGTCTTTGGTTAATAATGACGCTGTAAACACTTCAAGAGATTGCCTTGACATCATTGTAAACCTCAAGAGCGCAGCTTGAGAGGTTTTCAGATGTCATGGCAACCTCGAGAAGTGTTTTCAGTGTGGTTATTAACCCAAGACCATACATTATATTTATAGTGTATGGGCTACCAAAATGGTTTTTATCACAGATTGAATTACTTTTCTGAGTAATTCTTACCTTAAGCAGTCGTAAATCATGCAGAAAGATTCCTCAACAATGTTTATTGTGTGTTCTTCACAATACTATTCATCAGCACAGCCTGGCGCAAGTCAATTAATTTAATACCAACATGTTAAACATTTTTCTCAAAGTGAAACATTGACTGTTGTGAGCATTCTGTTTTGATATACCATTGATATGACATACTCAAGAAGGGTTAACAACAGAGTGATGTCATAACAAGCTTGTAATCTACTTGATTTCAGTTAGTAATAAGGGTCCCCCGTACATTGTGAACCAGCTGAGTCTAAATATCACAACTCAAATCAAATCAAATCAACTTTATTTTTATAGCACCTTTCAAAGCCAAGGCACTGTACATGAAACATATACATAATGATAAAAGGTTTTTAAAACAGCATTAAAATGTAACAACCATAATTAAACAAATGCTAAACTAAATAAATATGTTTTCAAACCGGTTTTAAAACTATAGACGGTTGGGCATTCTCTCAACCAACGAGGTAGAGAATTCCACAGGGTTGGTGCTGAAAAGCAAAAAGCATGAGATCCTGATGTTTAATCGAACCCTGGGTATCTCTAGCAATCCCTCATTGGTGGAGCAGAGAGGACGGAGGGGGCAGTAGGGAATCAGGAGATCTTTCAGGTAACTGGGTCCCTGGTCATGTAGGGCTTTAAAGGTTAGTAAACCAACCTTAAAGGTGATCTGCCACCTAACAGGCAGCCAGTGCAGTTCGCAGAGCACAGGTGTAATATGACTAGTTCTAAGAGTACCAGTCAAAAGCCTGGCTTCCGCGTTCTGCACCAGCTGCAGACGGCGGATATTAACCCCAGGTAGCCCTAGGTAAAGGGAGTTGCAGTAATCAAGATGGGTAGTAACAAAGGCATGGACCAATGTTGGAAGATCACCCAGCGGAACCAGGTGTTTCACCCGGGCGATATTTCTCAGATTAAAAAGAGGATTTGTCGACAGCTGACACCTGAGATTTTAGGGTCAAACTGCCATCAAAAATAACACCCAGATTTCGCACCTGATCGGATGTAGGGAGCGACATGCCACCAAGTAACAAGCCTGATGGGTGTCCAGTTCCCAAACCCACCCTCGAATGACTTCGGTCCACTACCAATACATCAGTCTTATCCGGATTCAGTCTCAGCCAGCTGGAACTCATCCAAAGTCTGATCTCAGCAAGGCAATTATTTAGCATGGAGAGTGCATCATCCTGGCCGGGCAGAAAAGACAGATACAGCTGGGTATCATCTGCATAGCAGTGAAAACACAAACTGTATCACCTGATGATTTCTCCCAATGGCAGCATATACACTGCAAACAACATGGGAGCTAAAATGGAACCTTACGGTACCCCACAAGGCAGGGAGTGAGCGCCAGAGGAATAAATTCCAGTGGCAACTCTCTGAAACCTGTCTGTGAAGTAAGAATGAAACCATTTGAGGACTGTACCAGACAGCTCACAATAAACCCGCCGGCAATCCAATAGCACACCATGGTCTACAGTGTCATATGCAGCAGAGAGATCGAGAAGGACCAGAATGGTATATGCCTTTCGATCTCTGGCCATGAGGAGATCACTCAATACCTGAACAAGGGCAGTCTCCGTGCTATGCTTCTTCCTAAAACCAGACTGGAGAGTATCATGGACATTGTGAGTTATAAGATGAACATCCATTTGCAACACAACCGCCTTTTCAATAACCTTACCAACAAATGGCAGGTTAGAGATAGTCAGGTAGTTAGCTAGACAATCTGGATCTAAGGAGGGTTTTTTAAGGAGTGGTGGAACGACCGCCTCCTTGAGGGGGTCAGGAAAGACCCCCCTCTCCAAAGACTTCCAGACAATGTCAGCAAGGATTGGGCAGATAACTTCAACACATCCTACTAAGAGAGGTGTAGGGCCCAGATCCAAACTACAACTGGTTGGTTGCAATGTTTGGATGATCTTCACAATGTCACTGAACTCCAGCCGGCAAAACTCTGACCAGACAGACCAAGTTCATGTCACTTCCCATCAACTACTGCAATCCCCTATAGGAGAGGTCGGACCGATGCCAGACCTGATGCTGGCAACCTAATCTGCAAAGAACCGAGCGAACTCCTAGCATCGTAGCTGAGAAAAAGCTTCTCTGGGCTGGAGGCAGATTGGATTGCACAATCTGTCCACGGTCCAGAAAAGCTGAGCTGGTCGGTTTTGTGCAGCAGAAATCTCCCTGGACAGGAACTCTGCCTTCTTACGGGTGATTTCTGATTGATAGCCATCGTAATGTGCCATCAACCTAAGCCTGTCAGCATCATTACCGGACTTCCGCCAGACTCTCTCCAACCTTCGACCAATACGCCTTAACTCCTTCAAGGAGCCATCAAACCAAGGGCTCCTTGGACGGAGGGTGAGAGGCTGAACACGAACAGTAGCAATCTTGTCCAGAGCATCTCCCACAGCCTTGTTATAGGCTAGTACAAGATCATCTGGACTCATGCATTCACTCGACAAGCCAGATAGGTCCAGTACCGCCGTTAGGTCAATGGGCTTTATTTATTTTATTTTTTATTTATTTTATATTGCAATCAGTTTACAACCTTTGAGCCAGAGGCTCATTTCCAAAGGTACCTCGTCAAGAGAAGAGAAGATAATACAAGTACAAAATACATAATATAAGAGAATATATGCATAAAGATGGAGGCATACATGGATCCTGGGTACAGGTTACATTGGTTGCATTATTAGGTGCAGATTCAGGTATTATAGACAAAAGGGTTGGTTACAGGGTTTAGCAGCATAAATGTATGACATTTGCAAAACGAAACAGTCAAACAGGTTCCATGGTATTAGTTACAGAGATAGTAAAACATGTGACAAGGACAGTACAGCAGGTAGTTTGATTCAGTAACAGTAGTGCATACTAGTAGGACAATTTAGAAAGCAGTATAGTAAGATTCTATCATACATGGTACGTTCTTGACAGTAGAGAGAAGGTAGGCAGTTAGATATGGCAGTAATGTAGGTGGTAGGAATAAGGCGGTACGGAGAGGGTGCAGCCCAGTGGGCATTGTCAGGACAAAGGGTGCTTGTACACCCGTTATGCACAGGTGCAGCAGCACTTGTTGAACAGCTCGCTTTTGAGCGCAGTTTTGAATTTGGAGATAGTGGGGATTTCAGAGATGGAGAGAGGGAGCATGTTGTACCAAGAAGGGGCTCTGTGGCAGAGAGACCTCTGTCCATGTGAGGTCCTAGATCGAGGAACCAGGAAGGTGGCCTTGCAGGAGGTCCGAGTACTGACTAGAGGTTGGGCTAGAAGGAGGAAGGATGTCAGCCCGGGTGGAGAAAGTCCTAGCAGGTTTTTTTTAGCTATAAGGCAAGTTTGGTATTGCAGTCGTTCGTCAAGGTTTAGCACTGTTGCCATGTCATAAAAGCTAGCACGTGTGTGAGCCTAAGGGCCCTAATGATTAGCCTGCATGCCTTATTTAGGACAGGTGGATTTTGTTTGAGGGCAGTCGTGTTGGCAGCACCGTGAACAGGTAGCCCATAGTCAACTAGGGATAATATAGAGGATGTCACTGCAAGCCGGAGGGCATCGGGGAAGACAGTTTTGTAGCGGTCAAGATACCAAGCCAGTATATTGGTAGCAGAGGCAAGTGCTTCGATGTGGGTGTGGTAGGTGAGGGCTGAGTCAAGGAACCTAGGTACTTATAGGAGTGGACTTGCTCCAGTTGCTGTTTGGAGTTGGAGAGGATTCAGAGGGTTGTAAGCTTTGTTTGAGGTGGGCGAAGAGCATGGTTTAGATTTTTGAGATTTAGGACAATCTATATACTTTAAACCAGGTTCAGTGTCATTATAGGAACATTGCAGGGAAACCTGGAGGAGGTGAGGTTGCGATTCGGTGGCGAAGATGACGGCGTCATCTGCATACAGCAGGAGACTTCTCAGTGCAAGCACTGGGCAGGGTGTTAAGGTATAGCAAGAGAGTAGGGGTCCCAGGATGGAGCCCTGTGGAACTCCTGAGAGGATAGGACGTGGGTTGGAAAGTGTCCCACCATATTGACACGCTGGGAGCATGCGGATAGGTAGCTGGAGCACCAGGCAAGTGGTCCAGTGGCAAAGCCAGAGACAGAGGGCTTCCAGCAGTAGGGGGTGTGAGACCTGTCAAAGGCCTTTGATAGGTCGAGGAACACGGCCCCCGCCAGGGAGCCAGCATCCATGGAGGAGTGTAGGAAGGATGCGAATTCAACAAGAGCTGTGCTAGTACTGTGTCCTGCACGGAATCCGTGCTGTTCAGGGCAGAGGATGTTGTATTTGGTCAGGTATTCAGTGATTTGCATGGCAACTAGTTTTTCCAGTGCCTTGGAAAGGGGTGGGAGTATGGAGATAGGTTGGTAGTTCCCAGCTAAGGACCTGTCACCCCCTTTATGGATAGGAGTAACAGTGGCAGTTTTCCATGTAGTGGGGAATTGTCCCAGGCAGAGGGATTTGTTGAGAAGGCTGGTGAGTGGGGTGAGGACCTGATCCAGTACCAGCCGGAGAATTCTGTGGTCCAGGGAGTTGTCACGGGACTGTTGCCTTTTAGTGCACGGGTCAGGTGCGGTCTGGCTTCCTGGGCAGTTACCCTATGTAGGTAGAAGCTAGGGCGATGGAGGGCAGGGGCAGGTTGGGAGGGTGGTTGGTCAAAGAAGTTACTGGGGAGGATAGGGCTAAGGTCAGTAAAGGAGGTGTTGAGGAGGTTTGCAATGTCATCAGGGTCTGTAACGGTGGTGTTGTCAGTAGTAATCTGGGAAGGGGGAGGGGAGCGAGTGTTCCCATTCAGTTGTTTGACTTTGTCCCAGAAGGTACAGGAGCACCCCCAGGAGGCGGTGAGGGTGGCCTGATAGTGGTCGGCCTTGGCTTTCCTGATTGCCCATGTGCACTTATTCCGCGCAGCGTTGTAGGCCTGTCTGTCTGCTGGTCGCCCGGTTTCTATGGCACGGTGCCAAAGATTATCCCTGTGCCTGAGCAGCTGTAAAAGGGCAGGGGTAATCCAGGGCAGGTTATGTTTTTTGGATCGGACGGCTGAGAGGGGAGCAAAGAGGTCACAGGCTTTACTAAAGGTTAGGGTAAAGAAGGCAAGGGCAGTGTCAATATCAGGAGCGCGGTGAATGGGGGACCAGTCTTGCTGTTCAAGGTATTGTTTAAGGTTTTTCAGACCACACGGTCTGAAACACCGGCGGGGTGCGCACTGGGCAGTGGGTCGAGGTGAGGTGGCCATCCAGTGGAACAGCACAGGGGAATGGTCACTGAGTGAATCAGGGAGGACTTGGATGTCCAGGATTTTTGGGGCGGTTTGTGATGATGACATCTAGGGGTGCTGGTACTCTTGGGTTCACTCGTGTGGGTTGGGAGACTAGTTGTGTTAGATCCAGGGCTGTGAAGGAGTCCCGGTGGGGAGGAGGAGAGGCTCAGCCAGTTCACATTAAGGTCCCCCACAATGACTTGATCAGCGCTGTGCTGTGAGGGAGGGTGGCAAGATAGTCAGTTAATGATAATAGTGCTGGGTTTTGGTTCCTGGGAGGTATATAGGCAGCGGTGAGATAAAGGGGTGCCCTGGCGGGGTCCAGGGTAAGCTTAATGGTGAGGGCCTGAGCCCCACTTACAAGGTCCGGAGCAGGGAGGGCGAGACCAGTGAGATAGTTCCTGGTGTAGATAGCACAGCCACCCCTATGTTTGGTTACTCGATCCTCACGGTATAGGGTGTAGCCGGGGAGGGTGACAAAGGTGTCAGGAGTGGATTTAGATAGCCATGTTTCCACCAGCGCAATGACGTCGGGTTTGTGCAGTGTGACCCAGCATTGAAGGGAGTCAAATTTTTTCAAGACACTGCATATATTCATGGAGGCAATCAACAGACCGGGGCACCCACCAGCTGTGGAGGTCAGGGTGGGGCCAGGGTTAGGGTGGATATTGCCTGTTAAGAGTAGTAGGAGGACAACAGCTCTGGCCAGGGTGCGGTGATATGAATTTTGCCTGCGGTTAGGAGGAGATGGGGGTGGGACCATTGGGGAGCAGGGGATGGGTAGGGATTGCAAGGTGGGGAGGGCAAGGTTGATGAGCCGCCCTGGATGGGCTGGGAGGGAGGAGAGGGAGTGGCCGGGAGATGGATGCTGTAGGCCAGTGTACATGGACATTGTAGGGTGAGTGAGAACTATGTTGGCGGGAATTAATGGTGCAATTTCCTGTGACCCAGGGGAGATATCAGGCTGGAGGGAGGAGGGTACCAGAAGGAGGATGACGGGAGGGAGTTTAGTAGGAGGTGAACTAGCATGGTTTGCAGGTGGTAGTGGGGTAGGAGGTTGAAGTATCTGGGTTGCCTCCTAGAAAGTGTGGCTGCCACTTTAGATTAGTGGTAGTGACACGGACTCTGGTGGACAGGGTACAGGGTTCAAGTCTCTGCCAGGGCAGCAAGAAAAGTGCCTGGGAGAGGGCAGAGACCCACGTTCTAGGGGTCTAAAGCAGGCTGGGATTGGGCCTCAGCAGGGTGAGATATAGCGACTCCTAGTGGTCACTGGGTGTTGGTACAGAGGAGGGTGGGTCAGGAGGTGGATTGGTACAGAAGAGGAGCAGGTGAGGGTGTGGGCAGAGGTGGGTATGTTGGAGGAGAGGAGCGGGAAAAGGCGATAGGAGGATTCCAGGAAAGGTAGGCAGAGTACAGGTAGTGGACCTGAGGTGGATAGGTATGGGTCCCTCTAGTGGCTGGCAGGTATAACCTGCAAATGGGAAAGTGGGGAGTTAGAAAAAATTAACAGAGGGGAAGTGATGTCATAGGCCAGCACCTATATAGGTAATGATGACCCAGGGTGGGTGGGGCAGTTGACACGCGCAGCATGTTGACAGGCTAACCCCCCCTCACAAAGGTGCTGGTGTAGAGGTACTTTAATTACCTCTTATTGGCCCACGGTGATGTCCATGCTCCTTGGGGGGAGCTGAAGATGATCTATTTATTATATTTTTTTATTTATTTATTTGCTTTTGGTAACCAGGTAAGCACACTAGACAGCTGGTGCCTATTTTCAGGTGCAACCAGGGAGAGTTACAAGGTATACATGAGAGAAATACATAGTCACAGTACAAACCTGGAGCAGCATGCTCCAACAGTGGAGAGAAACAACAAGGGTTATTAAAGCAGAAGTACATAGCATAGGGATAAGCATATATGCAACAACATTGGGTCAAATATCATAGGGTAAATACAGGCCTAGGGACAGCAAAGGGGTATAGGACCCCCCCCAGGCTGATAATAGACAATACATAGCATAACACTAGTAAGGTGCCTCACCAAGGTGGCGGGGCAGAAAGAGCCTAGCTGGGGTACCATTGGAGGAGGGAGGGCTGTCAGACTGGGCGTTAAGTGGCACACAGGGAGGGCACAGCAGGTTTTATATCTTAAAGGGCGGTACCGAACCATCTCGTGAGGGGCAGACCATTGGGGTGGCCCTGAAACTGAACCTTATGGTGTGATGGTCAGACCAGCTGACTGGTTCCACCCCCAGATCAGCGATCTCCATACCCAAAAGGAAGATCAGATCCAATGAATGACCTTTTACATGGGTCGAGGAGGTAACAACCTGTGTTAGGCCCAGCATCATCACCAGCTGGAGGAGATTTTGACCAAAATGTGAGAGTTCACCATTGACCCAGGCATTGAAGTCCCCCAGAACTATCAGTCTGGGAAACCTCAACACCATGTCAATGATGAAGTCTGCTATCTCCTGCAGGAATTCTCCGCCATCACCTGGTGGACGGTAAACGAGGAGAATCCCACAGCCTACACCCTCTCCCAGGATATATTCAAAGGATCTGGTACTTCCAGTGGCACATCACAAGGCCCAGCTCAGTCTTAAACATAATGGCCACACCCCACCCCTACGATCCAACCCTGCATGGTGTATCACCGAGAACCCGGCTGGAGTTGCCGAGGCCAATATAGGACCAGGGTTTTCATCCAGCCAGGTCTCGGTGATGCAAGCCAGATCAGCTGATCCAACAAGATCAGCTATAATAGCTGTCTTGTTTTTAACAGATCTGGCATTACATAACACCGCCAAGGTGGGATGAGCTATCGAGGAAGACCTTGGCACCTGTCCATTAAGATTGGAACCCTTGGGTATGGGGACAAGACAAGAATAACCCCTATCCTGACCCCATTTTGCCTCAGGGCATCTCCTGAACCCCAAAACCCCAATCTGCCCGCCCCCCTCCTGTCCCCCAACAGGCCCAGCTCTCCACCTTCGCCTACGCTTCCTGAGAATGCCCAACGCACGACACCTAAAATCGGTGTCGGATGACAAAGGAGGGCATTCAAAGGGACATAATTCCCTGAGCCTGGTGGGGGAATAGTGCCCAACCGTCGCTAAAACTCTCCAACACATAATAAACAAACAAATAAACAAAAATAAAATAAAATAAAATAACAAAAATAAACCTATCAATATCAAATAACTTAAAAAATATAATAAATAAATTCACTCCTCACTCTCTCTCACAGAGGAAGGAAACAAACAAAAACCAAACACTATTGCATATTAAAGAAAAAATAAAATAAAAATCCAACTCAAAATATAACCCCAAATAACAATGAATTACAATTTTGATAACTGCAACAACAGTCTAAGCATCTGTTACTGTCCAAATGATGCAATGTCCAATGTCTTCATGAGTTGCTGAAGTTCGTTTTAAAATTAAAAACAAATAATAATAAATCCAAAGTGAGAAAAGTGTCACGCTCACTGCCACAACAAGTAGTCATATGAGATCTACAGTAATGGTTGTTCACGAGTGCTCAGTAAGCCCACCACACAGTACTAAAAACCATTTTTCTGAAATGGGCACCACTTGCACTATACACTATAAGGTACCCCATAGAGGCAGTCCAGAGGAGGGCAACTAAAATGGTGCAGGGTCTGCAAGAGAAGCCGTATGAGGAGAGACTAAAGGAGCTTAATATGTATACCCTTGAGGAAAGAAGGGAGAGGGGGGACATGATAGAAACTTTCAAGTACCTCAAGGGAATCAACAAAGTCCAAGAGGTAGCATCTTTCAGAAAAAGACTTGCAAGAACAAGGGGACACAATTTAAAGATAGAAGGAGGTGGTTCAGGGCAATGTGAGGAAATATTATTTCACAGAGAGGGTACTGGATGCATGGAACAGCCTTCCTGAGGAAGTTGGGTCTAAAACTGTGGAGAATTCAAGAATGCATGGGACAGACATAAGGCAATTCTTGTGGGGGGCAGGAAGATATAGGCTGTTGGTTAACTAGGATCTGCGGCCTATCCTGTAGGTAGGGAAATGGGCAGACTAGATGGGCCTAGCGGTCCTTATCTGCTGTCAAAGTCTATGTTTCTATGTTTCTATGTTTCTATCTGTAAGGTACAAGCTGTAATTCTACACCTTGTTAGTGTGGTGACATAGAAACATAGATGTTGATGGCAGATATGGACTGCTAGGCCCATTCAGTCTGCCCGTAAACCCTACCTGTGTCACACACACCACTGCACTTCATTTTTAAAGCTTCCTTATTTTAAAACTGATGTATTTTTTTATTTTTCTTTATATAATGAAATGTAACAAAGTTCAGCCTATTTTAATGTTTTCCAAATATTATTCACTGCATCTGATAAATCTTAAAAATGTATTTTAGGTAAACTGCACTTGTTTTGCCTAACAACCTGTAACCTGTAACCTAATACTAAAACTTTATATTGTTGTTGCTTACAATCTTTGTACAAGTATGAATAAATGTCTGTGTACCTGACTGAATCCTTTCAAAATAGTCCCAGCCCAAAGGGTTTTATGTGAAATAAAAAAGTAAAATTAAAACTACATCTCATAATCTGAGCATGTTAGATACACTTTTGTGGCATTTAACTTATTTTACAGAGTACTGCATATAAGTTGTGCAAATTATATAAACTCTGAGTGCAGTTAAGCCTTAGAAATGATTTTGGCATTTTCAAATGAATTATGGTGCACTATATAAGCAATAGAAACATGTTTCCACTCTTCATACAAATATTGCTGCCCATTTAATACATTATGTCATGCTCTAGTCAACTAATGAACATTAGATTTATTGTGTGGACTACATACAGTCATTTGGACTTTGTGTACAGCTTTTTTATTGAACGTACAATCATGCCAGATGTCAAAATTTGGAAATGTTTTCATTGTTTTTTGTGAAGGGAAATGGTTATATATAGTACACAATGAGCCTGTTTCAGCGCTGGCTCTGCAAACCTGTATTTAACTTTCCAAAGAAATAGTTCACGTTCTAGAATGTGAATTATTTCTTTACATAGATGCAGTAATGAGCTCCATTCTCTGCCCCAGTCAACACTGAATGTGAGCTTATTACCACTGCTGCTATCAAGTAGTCATATGAGATCTACAGTAATGGTTGTTCATGAGTGCTCAGTAAGCCCGCCACACAGTACTAAAAACCATTTTTCTGAAATGGGCACCACTTGCACTATACACTATAAGGTACCCCATCTGTAAGGTACAAGCTGTAATTCTACACCCTGTTAGTGTGGTGACATAGAAACATAGATGCTGCTGGCAGATATGGACTGCTAGGCCCATTCAGTCTGCCCGTAAACCCTACCTGTGTCAGCAGCTGCTGATCCTATTTGGTCATCAGCTTTAGCTTCTCCTTCCCACCTCTAGGGTTCCCTTATGCGTACCTCATGCATGTTTGAATCCCTCCACTGTGCTTGCTCCTACCATCTCCTGGGGCAGACTTTTCCATGCATCTGCCACCCTTTCTATGAAAAAGAACTTCCTTACATTACCCCTTATCCTGCCCCCTCCAGTCTCATATTGTGCCCCCTTGTTCTTGTACCTCTCCTGTACTGAAAGATGTCTTCTACTTGCACTTTGTTTATGCCCTTAAGATACTTGAAGATTTCTATCATATCTCCCTGTTCCTTCCTCTCTTTCAGTGTATATATATTGAGGTTTTTTAATCTCTTCTCATAAGTCTTCTGTTGCAATTCCTGCACCATTTTAGCTGCCCTTCTCTGAACTACCTCCACCCTGTCTACATCATTACAAAGTTGCGGCCTCCAGAACTGCACACAGTATTCCAGGTGAGGCCTCACCAGTGTTTTGTATAGTGGTATCACCACCTCCCTCCTTCAGCTGGTGATACCCCTTCCTATGCACCCCAACATGCCACTGGCTCTCCTTCCCTAAAGCCATTGTACTCTATTTGGCCACCTTTAGGTCATCTGAGTTGATAATCCCCAAATCCCTTTCTTCCCTGGTTACTGTCTCAGTGTACCAACCACACAGCAAAATAGCACAGCAAAGACCACCACAGCAACAGAATTCGACAGAAAGCTTTGGGTCACTGTGATGGTCCCCACTGGCACCAGCACTGCATCGCCCAGTGTTTGGCCCCTCCCTGAGACAACTCTGACTCGGAGTTGTATATTTAGAAACCAGGGGTGTGTGGGGGTGGAGCCCCATATGTAGGTTTTGGGAGGTGAAGCCCCCCCTAAGAAAACACATACACATCCTGACAGTACAATGCCAAAACTCGGCATTGTGTCTGTTGCTGTCGGGGATGTCAGCGATGCAGATGTCGTTTTGCTGTCGGTAAACCACTGTCAGCAACTTTCCCCCTCATCCTGTAGCTCTCCACAGGGTTTCTACACCTCAGGTGCATGATTGTGCACTTCTTAACATTGATCTTCAGTTGCCACAGTTCAGACCATTTTTTCCAGTTTTCCTAGGTCCTTCCTCATTTTTTCCACCCCATCTGGATTGTCTACCCAGTTGCAGATCTTGGTGTCATCTGCAAACAGGCTTCCAGCCCTTCCACAATGTCACTAATAAAGACATTTAAAAGGACTGGTCCCAGGACTGAACCTTGAGGTACCACACTGGTCACCACTCTTTCCTCAGATTAGATCCCATTTATCACCACCTTCTTCTTCTTCCTGTCCCTCAACCAGCTTCTAACCCCAGTTCACCACCTTGTGGACCATGCCTAGGCTTCCCAACTTATTTACCAGCCTTTCATATGAAACTGTGTCAAACGCCTTGCTGAAATCGAGGTAGATGGCATCTACCACTCCCCCTCACCCGATTCACCTCCTTCATCGCCCAGTCAAAAAAGTCTGTCAGATTTGTTTGACATGATCTTCCTGCTGTGAATCCATGCTGCCTTGGATCCTGTGCTGTTTTGGATTCCAAGTGTTCCACAATCTTTTCCTTAAGCAGTGCCTCCATAATCTTACCCACTACTGAGGTGAGGCTGACCAGCCTGTCATTTCCTGCCTCCTCCCCTGGTTCCATTTTTGTGAAGATGGACTACACGTACCCTCCTGCAGTCCTCCAGAACTATGTATTGAGTGACTCACTGAACATGGCTGCCAGTGGTGCTGCTAGCTACATCATCCGTAGTTCCTTTAGTATCCTGGGATGTATGCCATCTGGTCCCATTGCTTTGTCCACCCTCAGTTTTATGAGCTCCTCTAGGACTCTCTTTTCTGTAAATGGACTGGTGTTCACCCCCCTCCCATGTATCTGATGCCTAGCTGTGGTCCCTGTCCCTCCCCTTCTTCAGTGAAAACTGAGCAGAAGTATTTATTCAGTATTGACGCCTTTTCCAGGTCTCCTTCCATACACTCCCCTTCCTCCCCTCTGAGCTTTACAATCCCACCACTGGTCTTCCTTCTTTCAGTGATGTACCTATAGAATGTCTTGTCCCCTTTCTTCACCATTTATGATAATCTTTCCTCTGTTTTTGCCTTTGTGGTCCTAACAGCTTTCTCTGCGTCCCTCAGATAATTTAGGTACACCACCCTATCCTCTTCTTCTGTGTCTCCTTGTATTTTCTGAAAGCCCTCCTTTTGGCTCTTCCTTTCTCTGCTATAACTTTAGAGAACCATAGTGGTTTGTTATTTCTCTTGCCTTTGTTTCTCAGCCTAGTGCACTGGTTTGTTGCCTCCACTATGGCTCCTTTTAGATGTGCCCACTGTTCCTCAACCCCTCATTTTGCATCCCTCTTTGCCAGGGCTTCTTTGATACCTAGCCCCATACTAGCAATGTCCGCCCTACTGAAATCCAAGACCCTTGCCTTTTTTGTGAGGCTTGACTGTGACCCTGTACCCATGTTAAACCACACTGTGTAGTGGTCACTGGATCCCAGGTGCCCTTCCACCCAGACACCTGCGATTCTGTCTCCACTGGTCAGTACTAGGTCCAGAATCACTCTGTCCCTGGTGGGTTCTGGCACTAGCTGCCTGAGACCTGCCACCTGCAGGGAGTCCAAGATGTATGAGCTCCTGGCTAAGACTGCCAACGGGATGGTCCAATCCTCATCTGGTATATTAAAATCACCTAGCAGCAGTACCTCCCCTTTTGTTGCCATGTCATGTATTTCTTCCACTAGCAATCTGTTCACCTTTTCCCCCTGAGCAGGAGGCCTGTAGATCACCCCTGTGTGGATTGCTGTGCCATTTCCTGGCTCAAGGGTGACCCACAATGCCTCAGCCTCATACTGTCTGCCCTGTACCTCAGTTGCCTTTATACCTTCCCTGATATACAGGCCCCCTTCCTTGTTTAACCTCCCTATCCCTCCTGAATAGAGCATAACCTGGTACACTCACCTCCCAGTCATGGTTTACAGTATATCACATTTCAGTTATTGTAACTATATCCATTTCAGCCTCTGCCATCAAGGCTACCAGGTCTCGGATTTTATTTCCCAGGCTGCGGGCATATGTGTACATGATCTTCCACACTTTACTCCAGTCCACCTTCTATTTCTGCTTTTGCCTTCTTGTTTCTACCCTCCAGCCCTGGTTTCCTTCTTTTGCTGCCTCCCTTCCTCCTCCATACCCCTTGTAACTGGTTCAGGTGTACCTGTCAACAGCTTAACTTCCTGATCTTCCTTGCTGGCTGCTCTAATATGTGGGGGTGGGCTGCTTTAGTCTCCCTGCTCCCATCTGCCCCCCCAGCTAGTTTAAATACTTACCAAGGAAGCATTTAAACTATTCATTAAGGACTGCCATCCCCTTCCTGGGTGGATGAAGGCCATCACCCTTGTACAGGCCCTCATTGTTCCAGGTGGATCCCCAGTCCTCAATGAAACCAAAACCCTTTTCTCCACACCAGTCCTTCAATGAAGTGTTGAAGTTTCTAATGTGGAAATTCCTAGCATCCCCGCTGTGGACGGCAGTACCTCCGAGAATGTCACAGAGCTCACTACCACCCTGAGGCAACTTCCTAACTCCTTGAAGTCATACTGTACCTGGTCTATGCCAACCTCATACCCGGCTAGGTCATTTGTTCCCAGGTGGACAATGACCTCCAGCCCCCCTCGCCTTGCTAGCACTTTTGCAATCCTATGGTTCTGCTCCCCTTCCCTCTGAGCTGTGCCTCCTGGAAGGCACTCAAGCTTCGCTCTCATGACTATGATGTCACCACAATAACTTGATGTAGAATACCAACTTGTACCTCACAGCTGGGGGCACAATATTCTCTATGTATCAAATGTGGAAGTGAATCACTGTGATAAACAGATCCCGTACCAGATTAAAATGTCACTGTGATTACAGCGCAGGAAAATCCACACTGTAAAAATGGCGACATGAAATACAGCTACAGGGATAGTGTGGCACAGGTAACATTAATGTAACCCCTAGGTGGTGCTATCCCAAGGGCTACTACCCCTGCCTGCTTGGCTTGGAACAGGTTAAGGGGCCTGAGTTCTGAAACGGGTGCCTCCACCTGGAGGTCAGGGTTGGTAGTGGTCCAGCTAACCTGAGCACAGCCCTCCGGGACACTGTAACCCCACCCTTTCCTTACTAGTGGCCGGAACAATACATAGTAATCACTTTCACAATACCCCTGATACACCACACAAGTATCCACATTGTTTGTACTTACCACCAGGGCTTTCCTCTGGCTCAACCCTGGGGACCCCCTGTAAAACAAGATTATACACAGCAACTAACAGCAGTACAATACTCTTGCACAAACTTGAACCACAGTCAAGGTAAATGCAAAAAGAATTAGATCTGATTTACTTAAGGGACTTGAACAAAGGAGGAGCATAATCAGGTTAATTTGCTTAAAGTCTGTATCAATCAAACAGTTATGCATCCACTTAAGGGTCCATAAACAGTCACACACTCTGGGTACCCAGGTGAAGAAGAGGTGAGCTAGCCAGGATTGTTGCCCGGGTTAGGCCGGCATCGCAGCTGGTTGGGCCCCTGTGATGGAAGAAAACAACATGCACCACACACACTAATTGTAATCCGGAGCTGGAGGGCTCAGTTTGTGAAAGAAAAGAAACAAGACAATCAGATGACACACTTAGTTTAAGCTGTTGTTGCAGGGAGCTACCCTGATGGTTACTCACAATACCCAAGACTGGACACAGGCTGGACAAAAATTGAGACTGCAGGTGGTTGTTCTGGAGTGCCAGGAGAAGCAGGGCCAACATGATTCGCTGAGGCATTGTTCCTGTTCAGGCGTGGAACAGGGGGCTGATCCCTAGGCAGGTCTCTCATCAATGGCTTTCTCTGTGCAGTGGAGTAGTCTGGCAGGGCCAGTACGACAAGGCCCAGGCCATATGGAGATGGATGCAGATTCAGTCCGGTCGAGCTGGATACAGCTTCCAGCAAGCAGAACACAATTCACACAGTGGGGAACCAAATCATGACCCACTATAAACACACAGTACATTTACATGTAAGGGATTCTACTATACCAGGCAAACCGCTCTCCGGTCACAATCACAGTCTCTGCACACACCAGGAGTTTAGAGGTATCTGGAAATTCTGACAGCCTGATGCATTCAGCAAATCTTCGGTCTTCTTCAGGTTGATCCTGGTCACAACTCAGTGGCTTACTTCATTCTCACAAACTCAGATTCAGTCCGAACTGATTCTCTTTTCCCTCTCAGGGGCAGCAGGCAGGCATGCAGGCCAAAACTCAGGCCTTTTCACAGAGACTGTCTTGAGCTGTTGCTTCTTCAGCTCCCAACTTAGATTTGACTCAACTGCCAGTAAGCCTGGGAATTTCCCCAAGATCCAAAAAGTTTGGTTGTCTGATTCATCTGTCAGTCACAACAGGAGCTCCCCTTCAGGTGCAAAAAAGCGCCAAAAGCCCAAAACTACAATTCCTACAGATTCTGACTCCAGACAGCTCCTGTAGTCTGGCTCCATTTTAGGTCCCACCAGTACTGATTGGTCCAATTTGGCAGTCCGGGCCAAGATAGGGAGATAAACAAAACAGTCCTTGCTGCAAAGAAGGCAGGTTAGACAAACTACATTATCATTATCACTCTAAATGATTTTCAGCAAATAGTTACATCTTTCAACAGAGCTCCTCTCAGATTACTTATGACTGCAATCCAGGCAGCTCTTAAAGAGGCAGTACACAGAGGCTATACAGGCACTCTCTGGCAATCACATTTAAACTGCTAAAACACAGGATACCAGCCTGGCAGGGAGCACTTAGGCAAGCTCAAGGAAGACTTTTTGGGAACCCCCATTTGTAGGGGGGTTACATTAGCACTATCCCTGTAGCTGTTGGCTGTCGGGGGGAGGATAAAGCATCTGCTGGGCAGTGTGCTGCTAAGCAGCTGCTGTGGCGTAGAGGGTAGGGCCACAGGCAGTGGAGATCAGTGTAATGTTGGTGGGCTGGGGTTTGACTCCTGGTCCCGGGACAACTGATTCTCTTTGCTTTTTTTTCTCCCCCCCCAACTTACATCTTCACTGTTTCCACCCCGACCCTGCACTTTTTGCCCCTCACCCCCAATTGCCCTGCTGGGTTCCTCCTGCCCTTCCTCTCCATCATGTAGTTGCCTCCTGCCCCCAAGTTTCCTCCCTGTCCCCAAGTTTCCTCTTCCCAGAGGTGATTATTTACAGATGGGCGGTTTGAGGGGCAAAGTTCCCTGTAACGGAGGGTGTGGGGGGCAGCGCCCCCCCATGAACACACAGAGTGGCCTTTTGGTTTGGCATTATGGTAGTGCTCAGTGTTTTTACTGAGTGCTACCATTGACTGTGGCATTTTTTTTTGCACATTTTTTCACCACGCTGTATTTGATTTCAGTGTCTTCACCTAGTGCCAACATATCCTACAAGTGAAATTTAGGATGCTCCTTACAATTGTCAGGCCTTCAAATTCTTCCACAAGCATGCTAACTGAAGGTTTGCTAGTAATAGCTATACATAAAGTAGTAGCATGGTGTCATAGTATTTTGATGATGTAGGGGAGTTAAGGATCACACTGTCTGCCCCTCTTGCCACATGACAGTGATTATAACAAATCTGAGTATGGAGTATAGATACACATCCAGTCCTATCATTTAGAATGCTACCCCAACTCATGTATTAGCCTCAACAATTTACAGTGGCTCTATTTTGTATGGAGGCATGCAGATTTAAGAAATTTTGTACAACCTTTTTATATTATATCCCTGTACACTGGCATGAGAAGAGAATGATCTGCTCCGTTTTGTCTGTATTTAATGTCATTTTGAGCAGTATGGCTCAAAGGGTTTAACAAATATATAAAAAAAAAACAGCTGGGTAATTAGCTAATCTAATGGGGAAAGATGTTTCATTAGTGAAGTAGAAGCAGCTAGAAGAAAGGGTTAACTGCTGAATGCCCGGGAATATGATGATAACAGATTTTAAGGAAAGAATGTTTGTATAGAGCTGGGGATGTAAATGTGGCAGCAAAGTGCCTCTTAGACTTCAGGTGGCCAAAAATAAACTGATCCTTAGCTGAAAGACAATGAAATTGATATCCCTCCTTGGCCTATTCCCAGGCAATATGTTGCCTTTCTTGGGGCTGATCAATGTGATTGATGTGAGGTGTAAGATCCAGGAGGGGGCCCCACTTTAATCAAACCCACCGCCCTCGACAGATAGGCAGCTGTAGACTAACAAGTTCTGCCGTCTTCCTTTCCAGCTCGTTTTAGTAGAAGGCAGTGACACTGAGGGAGGGAAGCAAACCATGGGGAGGGACAAAAGGTGGCAGTAACTGTGCATCTTAATAAATAGTTACTGCAACATATTCAGGCAAAAAGAACAACAATCTTTGTTAGGTAATCATATAATTATGAGGCAATGTAAGAAGTGTTCTCTGTATAGTTGACTGAGTATTTATCCTTGTAGTTAGTACATTTCTGGTTTGATAGCAGCTGGTATTGTACATTTTTTTCCCTATCTGATGTAAGGGTGGACTACTTTTTTTTATTTTAAAAGCTTATATTAAAATAAGTGCATCATAAGGTTAACATTTAGAAATAAATACAATTGAACTCCATATCACTGTCCCTTAAACATTTCACATTTGACTTGTATGGAAAACATTTTACTTTGAAATAAAACCCATTTGTATGATATTTAATTTGTACACTACTAAATTTAAACATGGAAGTATATTAAGCAAAAGGATTTGCACACCAGATTTAAGGATTTATTGTTTCTGCTTTTGGAAATGTAAAGATTGATCAAACAGAGCATTTCACATCTGTTTAAAAATGGAGGCACGCACCTGCATGAAAAAAGTACTGTACTGCAAATTAGACCTAAAATCTGGAGCTTCTAGTCTGTTAGTTACAACTAGAAAGTCAGGTGATATTAGCATTTAAATAATAATCTTTCACTTGTAAAAGTGTGCAGGAGGTGTGCTGTCAACCTGCAGTCAACTTTTTTCTTGTGGGCTACGCAGTAGAAAAAAGGGTTAACTTAGCAATTTTCCAAAAGCCTCAAAAACTGTAAATATATAATATTTAGACACAATTCCATTGGTAGTTCACTAATGTTCTGTATTCCTTTCCTCTTCCTCTTTATTACGGGAGATATTACAACCAAGAAAACAAGTTCTTCATGTTTCAGACTTCATCTGCCCCATTTGCTTTTCACTTTGCTGACACCATAGTCCTTTGTTTGTGGGATCATAGTCATTTCCATGCAACGAATGGTTGTAAAAGGCAACATGGTTCTGTCAGCTAGAGTGCAGGTCTCACTAGAACCGCTTGCTTACTGTGACTCTAAGCAAACCACTCAACCTCCCAGTTTCAGTCTACCTGGCTGTACAAATGAATAAAAGCAGGACCCCCAATGAAAACAAGATACTGTGTTAACACCTGGGCTATCCAGGGTTCATAACCTATTGAAAAATATAATGCAGTGTCACAAGCAGAAAATGATGATATCAGTAGAGGGCAAAGCAGGAGGAATAGATTCAATCTGGCACACAAAGGTTTAATTATCATACGAAGGTCCTTAGTAATAAAGGATGAGGAGGGTGAATACTGAAAATTATTAAAATATAACCTGAAGTGTGTCTGAATGTTGTACTGTAAAGGTTTTCATGAATACTAAGAAATCACTTCAAATGAGAATTGCATATAACCTGCATGTCAGTATCTTCTATAGGATCTTTTTTTTTTTTTTTAAATACTGGCTCACATTCTGTTCATGTTCCATCTTTACTGTCCTCATAGTAAATTTGCTGGATGTTTCTGACTTACATGCCAGTGTTATAGGCAATTTTAGAACTGTATGATGTAGTTTATGTCCTTGTTAATCTCTTAGATTGTTGGCACAATGTATTCTTTATCTACCATAGGACTCTCTGGTTGAAAGGGACATAACCTATATCATAGAGTTCTAAAACAGTACGCACTTCCTGTGTTTAAATCTGAAACACTCATTGACTTTCATAAGAGATTAGCAACAATGGGAAATTAACAGAATCTGAACCATTGTTCTAAAAAAACAGCTTCTACAGGAAAAAAATACTTACAGGTATGGTGCAATTCTATTTTAAATGGATGGTGAAATGAGGATAAAGATAAAATCAGGGTTTTAACCACAAAATCTTTTTCAGAAATGAATAATAAGCAGGGGTTCAAGTGATTACAAAAAGTGGGTGAACTAAACATGAAGTCATCATAACTTCATATAGCAAAAGAAAATACTGGTTAACCCCCAAAATGCAGCAGCTGCTGCCAAAACACCAGATTAAGGCTTTTAGTAATATTAAAATGTTTTCCAATACCTTTGACATGTGGTTTTACATCCTAAAGGAACTGTACCAACTGTCCTTTGGCCAGACCTGCCATGCCCAACTTATGCACACAAAGTGGCATCCAGCATGCGGGTTACACTAATTAGTGCTACCAAATCTGCCACTAGTTGGCAGCACTAATTATAATAACTCATGCATTCATGCATTGAGAGCTGCTTGGTGTGCACGAGATGGCTGCAGGTGGGTCTGGCATAAAGACAGTCAGCACATTGCTTTTAGGATATAAAACCACATGTCAAAGGTATTTGATCTTTTTTCTTTTAGGTTTACCACCTGTCCTGATTTTCGCAGGACAGTCCTGATTTGGGCAGCTGTGTCCTGCGAAAAAACATGAAAAATACTACATGTCCTGACTTTTTATTTCAAATAATATTTTCTGACTTTCCAGTAAATATTGCAGAAAACTATAATACCTTAACTAAAATACATTATAATGATTACAAACAACAGAAGCAACCAAGAAACTACAATACTTTGCCTTAATTCTGATTATATACAGAAAACCAGTCTGTTGCATTGGTCAAGGTTACGTACTGTCCTGCGAAAAATCATGTTTCAGTAAGAAATGTCCCACTTTGGGCTTCTTAAAAGGTGGTAACCCTGTTTTCTTTGTTGTTTAAAACCCTAATTGGGCACTTCTGCAGCAGTTGCTGCACATTCACGGTTAACCAGCATTTCCCTTTGGTTGATTGTAAAAAAAAGTGCTGGGACATCTTGTCCCTGAGGTCCCCCCCCCCCACACACACACACATATAAGGATGACTTTTTTTATAGATCATTTGTCAAGGAGCCCTCATCAGTTCTTATTTAGTTTTCCATTTTCAGTGTGCATTTAAAAGAGCCATTTTGTTCTACTGACTAACTTGGCAATAAATACCACACTAGTTAGTTTATGCCATATATCATAGTTAAATAGTTGGTTTTGTAGTATTGGTTGTTACAGTGCACAGTCCAGGCTCCTATCTCCACTGAGGCGACGTCTCTCCTTGATTGCTCTTGAACAGCTCAGACACAAGGGGCAAACCTAGGAGGCATATGCCATATGCAGTTCAGCCCCTAGCCTTACTGTCTGTTGAGCGTCATTGATCTTCACCAACTGGGAGAGAGACCGCCCACAGAGGGAAGGCAGACTCTGACAGGTGCAGAAGCAGGGATTCCTTGACAGCAGTTCTACCTGAATCCTCCTTGCAGTGCACAGTCCGGGCTCCTTTCTCCACTGAGGCAGCTTCTTTCCTCACTCACTGTCTCTGCTCGACCCAACCAGCAGCTGCTCTCTCAGAAAAAGGAGCTGTTGGAACACTTATCCAGAATTCCTGGCTGCTGTATGTAAATCAGAATTTATACTGCTGAAATAGTGGTCAGCTAATAAAGGCTCTCAGCCAGAAGCAACAGCTCAGGCACAAAGAGCACTCCTAGGAGGCTTATGCAAAGAACAGTCCATCCTCTAGCCTTACTGTCTACTGATCTTCACCAACTGCTGTACCCACTACTGAAATAGTGGTCAGCTTATAGAAAGCTCTCATCCAAAAACAACCAGAAGCAACAGCTCAGACACTAAGAGCAACCCTAGGAGGCATATGCCAAATGCAGTTCAGCCCCTAGCCTTACTGTCTGCTGAGTGTCACTGATCTTCACCAACTACTTATAAAGGGCTGTGTCCTATCCCCTATTTCCTGCTTAAGGAACAGCAACAGCAACAGGAAGGGTAGGGATCTCAGTAAAAAAAAAATAATAATAAAATGTTTATATTTCTACTGGTTCTCTTTCATCCCCTCAGGACAACAGATTGTTTTCCTCTTAATTTGATTAATTTTGTACTCTTTTGTTCTGTCCACTGGCAAGCACATGAATATCATTGGCTGCCAACACTGTGAACACTCTTCAACAGTCATGTCACCCGGAGGCAGGGCTGCTGCCTCATATGCTTGGAGGTATATCACCTCAGGACTCTGCTCCATGAGGCATGGGGTGAGATCAGCCTCCTACATAACCACCTACAGGGAAAACTTTCTTTTAGGAGTATACCTCCACATCACCGACACCAAACCAGCACACTTCTCCCCCAGAGAATGACCAAACCTGAGGGATGGCAACTGGTTACAGGAAAAGAGGGCAGAGCTTTGGCAACTCTCCCAAACAAACAAACAAACAAAGCACTCATCCTTTTGTTTCAATATGTTCATCAAAATTACTCAATGCCTCTGTTGTCACTGCCTATTAACAGTACCACTACTTACTTTGACTCAGGGCAACTTGCCCATCGTAACTTCTCCTCTGTAACCACCAATTATTATTTTGACTCACTGCAACTACTCCTCTGTAACCAGCACATTGTGTATTCACAGTATTCTCTGCTCTGTTACTTGTGCACTATCACTGTTTTCTATACGCTACCATTGTTAGTATGTTAGTTATATCACTTTATTTTATTCTAACCTGGATGTGGAGCCTTTGTAAATGAGTCTCTGACTCAAAGGGTTGTAATTCTGATCTCAATAATAAATAAATAAAATAAATAAAAAAACACAGGAAACAGGTCCACATCTCTTACATCTGTACCATCTGAAAGGACAGAGGATGGCTCAGGCCAACAAAAATCCAACTGCAACAGGACAGCAAAACAACATCATAAACAAAATCTCAAGAACAAGAGGAAAAAACTCATAATCATAGGGGACTCCATGAGTCGTGGTGTGGATCCCCACCTGAGGCAAAATGAACGTGCAGATGTATAGGTCAGATGTCTCCCAGGAGCATCCACTTGGAGGGACACTGACCGACTAGTCAACATACTTCAGGGTTTTAAATAATTGGCAATTTTTTTTCTGGGACAATACTAACTGTACAGAAAGTATTTATATAGGTTTTCTAGAAGTGTTATGTTTGTTAAACACAATGAGGCAAGTGCTATGCATTTTTACAATGTTTTAGCACTTTTATGAGCAAAACGCTAATCAATTTTTAGAGTCAAATAAAACACTGTACTTAAGATGGAAGAAGTGGGCTCAAACATCCTGGTCCACCTAGAGACCAATGACCTTGCCAGCTGGTCGGTCGAGGAGGTTATGAAGCCCATTGTGCAGTTCGGCAAGAAATTGGTTTCGTTTTCGTCCAGCATTGCATTCTCTGAGATTCTGCCTGTTTGGGAAAAGGGAAAGAACAGGCAGAAAATCGGAGAGAAAGAGATAAGTGAGCTCAATGCATGGCTCAAGGACTGGTGCCACACAAAGGGGCACCACTTCATTGGAAACTGGGGCAACTTCTGGGAAAGGGAGTTCTTCAAATTCAATGCCTCCACCTGACTAAGGAGGAAGTCAGGGCACTGGGCCAGAAATTTGACATCCACTTGGGGCATTTAAACTAGTAGGAGGGGAGATGATGGTAGCTCTAGGAGAAGCACACATAGAGCCTGCCATCTCACACCCTTCAGCTAGCACCATAGCTACATACTTCAGAATAGCAAAAGTAGATAGCTGGAAACATGAAACCCTTTCCAACTCTGCAGATGACCAAAGCAAAGGAAAGGGAGGAAACAAAAACATTAAAAGGTAAAGGGACAAACAATAAGATCAAGGAGAGCATGAAAAACAAAATAACACATCAAGAATGGTCAGTGCTATGCCTCAATGCACGTAGTCTGGCTAGCAAGATGACGGACCTCACTGCCACAATAGCTGAGGTAGGATTAGACTGGATGGCCGTGTCCAAAACTTGGTTCACAAATAATCATGGTTGGGAGGTGACTATCCCGGGGTACAACTTGTTCAGAAGAGATTGGACTGCGAAAAAGGGAGGGGGGATAGCTATTTATGTTAAGGATACCATCAATGCTACAGAAATGCAGCAGGCACAAGGGGAAACAGAGGATCTATGGATCACAATCAAGGCTGGTAGCGAGAAACCCATTTGGGTAGGAATAATCTACAGACCCCCAAATTAGGAGGAAGCCAGGGATAAGGAAATCCTGGAAACCATCCTCCAGATGTCAGGCAAAGGGAACGTGGTGCTGGTGGGGGATTTCAATCTGCCAGATATAGACTGGAGTACCCATACAGCGGCATCACAAAAAAGCAGGGAATTCATAGTCACACTACAGGAAGCAGGCCTAAGTCAACTAGTGACATTGCCCACAAGGGGTAGTGTGATTCTAAATCTGATATTCACAAATAGCAATAGGGTGCTGGTTGTCGAAGTAGGGAACAATCTGGGCAACAGTGACCATAACACGGTATGGTTCACGGTAAAAAGGACTGAAGACTCCACACACTCCAAACTGAAGGTCCTTGACTTCAGGAGGGCAGACTTCATAAAAATGAAGGTCTGCCTGAGGGACAACCTTCGTAACACAACAGAAGGGAGCATTGAGGAATGCTGGACAAGATTGAAGGATGCGATAACCATGGTCACATCACAGTGTGCCTGTCAGGTTAGTAAGAACAAAAGGAATACAAGTCCACTATGGTTTTCCAAGGAGGTGGCAACCATGCTGAAAGAGAAGTGCATAGTCTTCAGAAAGTACAGGGAGTCAGGGAACGAGGCAGACAAAACAGAATACAAACAGAAACTAAAAGAGACAGGAAAAGTGATAAGAAATGCAACAGCTCAGACAGAGGTTAGGATAGCTCAGGAAGTAAAAAGGGTAACAAAACCTTCTACAGGTACATACGACAAAAAAGGAAGACCAAAGGGGGCATTGTTAGAATCACAAAAAATGATGAGCAACTCACAGAGCAAGATGGGGAGAAGATAGAGGCACTCAATGAGTACTTCTGCTCAGTCTTCACACAGGAAGCAGGTGGAAATGGACCAACAATAGGCATAAAGAAGTGTCCAATTGAAGGAATACACATGGGTCCCTTCACAGACAAAAGGATCTTAGAGGAAATAAACAAGTTAAAGGTAGATAAAGCTATGGGGCCAGATGGGATACACCCAAGAATACTTAAAGAACTTGGGAGAGAACTGACAGCCCCCTTAGCAGTGCTCTTCAACAAATCATTGAGGAGTAGGGAGGTGCAGAGGACTGGAGGAGAGCAGCAGTAGTACCACTCCACAAGAGTGGAAGAAAGGAACAGCCAGGAACTACCATCCATTTAGTCTAACATCAGTCGTGGGAAAACTGATGGAGTCCCTGCTGAAGAAAAGAATCATAGCTTTTTTGGAGTAACTGGTCAGCTCAACAAAAATCAACACGGTTTCATGGCAGGGAGGTCCTGTCAGACAAATCTGGAAGATTTTTTCAATTGGATCACCAAAACAGTGGATCAGAATGGGGCAGTGGATGTGGTTTACCTGGACTTCAGCAAAGCTTTTGACTCCATTCCTTACAGGAGACTAGCCAAAAAACTGGAGAACACGGGAGTCAGGCCCAAGGTAATGAACTGGGTCAAAAACTGGTTATGTGGGAGAACTCAGAGAGTATTAGTGAATGGCACTCTGTCAGAAGAGGGAAGGGTGACTAGTGGGGTCCCGCAGGGCTCGGTTCTAGGATTGATCCTCTTCAACATATTCACCAGCGACATTGCGGATGGACTGAAGGGAAAGGTGTGCCTGTTTGCAGATGACACCAAAATCGGCAACAGGGTAGAAACACCAGAGGAATGGCATAGCATGGAAGCTGTTCTCCGAAAACTGGAGGAGTGGTCCAGGACCTGGCAATTGAAATTCAATGCCAAAAAATGTAAGGTCATGCACCTGGGAAAATGTAACCCAGGGAAACTGTACTCAGTGGGAGGAGAGCAGCTGGTGGCTACTAGAGATACAGCGAAGTTTAACTTCACTAGCATAGCAGAGACAAAGTGGCCCACTCTGCCTCAACATACAGCTACACGAAGTGCCCATTGAAATGCGGTACTTCACCACTTCGCATCATACTGACTTCACATTATAATGACTCCATATTACTTCACTTTATTTTCTTTTAAAGGCAGAGTGAGTGAGCATTGTAACAGCCCACAGATCACATGGCTTACAGTCTGCAGTTCACATGCTTCAGGCAGGAAGTTAATCATGCAAGAGAGTGAAAGACTCACTTTCACCTTACCTAGTGTGGGAGAAAGAGCTGTGTTTGAGAGGAGACAGAGAGATTGCAAAAAATGTAAACCCTGTGTCTAAACTAGAGTACCTTCTGGGCTAGTGGTCCCCTCTCTGAAGCAGAAGGTAGTGGTGCAATGGAAGCACCGCCTCCGGTGGCACCTACCAGAGCCCCCCCATCAGTGCCACCTCCTGCCATGGCCCCTGCACCAGCAGCTCAGCAGGAAGTGAGGAAGGAGCCACAGCAGTTGCAGCCACAGCAGCGGCAGCAGCAGCAGCAGGTTTCCCAACCCCTGGCCCCAATTGAGCACCAGCAGCAGCAGGCAACAACATCTGGGGCCCCCCCACACCTGTGCCCAGTTCTGTCAACAGCTAATTAGAGTGGGAGTTCTTCACTACACTCCCTGTGAACACCAGTGTAGTGAAGTGCAATCTGTGTGGTGAATTGGTGCACTGTGGCCCCAAAGGAAGTCATCTGGGCACAGGTGGTCAGCACACCCACCTATACAACCACAATCATGTAGATTGGCAGGCCAAGCTTGCCAATCAGGTCAGGAATGTGCCTGCTTGCCCTGCTGGGCAACAGGTGGCAGCATGGCCTCCACCTGCACATGGTGCCAAGTGGGGATGGGCCATGGAGCAAGTTGCGCTCCACAACATGCAGGTGATGGTGGCAACCCTGCACGAATACCTGCCACACATGCTGATTTGTGCCTGATGTGGAGTGAGCTGGACCATGTGAACCACTGGATTGTCAATGTGGAGCAGCGGCTGGAGCACATGGAGGTGCAACAACTCCAAATAATGGACATGCTTCAACTGTTGCTTTCACAGCATAACATTGATCATTAGTTTTTGTTTGTCCTTGCACCCATGACCATCTCCATGAAAAAAAAATTTTCTGACATTGCCCCTGATCTGTCTCCCCTCTATCCTCAAATTTTCCCCCCTTGTTCATGCACATCTCTTTTTCTGAAAGATGCTACCCTCTTGTATGCTGTGGATTCCCTTTCGGTACTTGTTAGTTTCTATCATGGCCCCCCCCCCCAGCCTTGTGGTTATACACATTAAGCTTTAGACACCACAATATTTGGGAAAATGGCTAACTTGTTGTCATGGGTTGAACTTGGGGCAATACTCATGCAATCAGCAGCCATCCCCTGGATCCTGATCCCAGTCGGTCGCGAGGGCCTGAGTGCAGACGCCCTCCCCCCCGAAGCCGAACTTGTGCAGCCATCCCCTGGATCCTGATCCCGGTCAGTCACAAGGGCCTGAGTGCAGACACCCCCCCTGAAGCTGAACTTGTGCAGCCATCCCCTGGATCCTGATCCCGTTCGGTCACAAGGGTCTGAGTGCAGATGCCATCCCCCCGAAGCTGAACCTGTTCAGCCATCCCCTGGATCCTGATCCCCGTCAGTCATGAGGGTCTGAGTGTAGATGCCCTCCCCCCCCAAAGCCAAACTTGTGCAGCCATCCCCTGGATCCTGATCCCAGTCAGTCGCGAGGGCCTGAGTGCAGACGCCCCCCCCCAAAGCCGAACTTGTGCAGGTACAGAACACGGGCACAGCATAGAAGCGGAGGACTGTGGCACAGTTGAAACCACTGTGTGCTTTAGCACCTTTTCTCTATATGTTTTTCTGTCGGCATAGCAGTGGAGATAGTTTTTTATTTCGGTAGAATGTCCACTGCGTTTACTTATATGGCCCTAATTTCTGTGCCTTAAACGAGCTCAGGAACTGTGATAACTGTATTTAAAGTAAATTAATATTGTGCCTTAAAGGAACTCAGGAACTGTGATTACTGTATTGAAAGAAAATTAATCTTGTACCTTAAGGAGCTCAGGAACTGTGATTACTTTAACTTTAACAACTGCTGCCAGACTAATTTACTTAATATCTGTTTAGCCATTTGCTTAGCTTTAACAACTGCTGCCATTTAAAATCATTACAACCATCTGCAATTTAGCTAAATACTCACTGCAGCGATTTACATGTCCCAATAGAACTGTTGTGTTGCAAGTCTCCACCCCCATTTTCCCACAGTATAAATAACAGTTACCTGCTTCCTCTCCACAGCTATCCCCTGGATCTTGATCCCGGTCAGTTGCGAGGGCCTGAGTGCAGACGCCCTCCCCCGCTCCCGAAGCCGAACTTATGTAGGTACGGAACGTGGGCACAGCATAGAAGCGGAGGACTGTGGTGCAGTTGAAACCACTGTGTTGCCCCCCCCGACGCTACACATCGGCTCTCTACTGCCCCCACCACCACCCTTGGTCGACACACAGCTATATATAGTGTGACTTAACCAATAGGAGTGCGGATGCATTTTAACCAATCAGGCCACTTCTCCACCTGCAGATTATATTCACTGGCCACTAGGGAGGATCCTGCCTGCCACCACTTATCTGTCTTCCTCACATCCCATACTCCAGTATGTCCCTTGTAGTGTTCTCTATACTCGCTCTGCTCCTCACTATGCTGTCCCTCCCCTCCACTATCCCTCTGGTGAATCTCTCCCAGCTCTGTTGTAAGCCAGACTGCCAGCCTCCACTAGCCAATCCCTCCATTGCTCCTAGCATCCCCATCTGTTTTCCACTCACCAATAACCCACCTCGCACGCTGGACCACCCTATCACCCCACCACACCCCCCACCAATGTCCACTCCCCTGCCCCCTGTACACGGTACAGGATGGGCTCTCTCTGTCCTAGCCATACCTGCCCTTAACTCCCTACCCATCCCATGCACCGCCCCCCCAGATCCTCACATCTGCCTAAGCACTTCTACCCCAACCACCGTAGTCCTCTTCTCCGACTTATCACCTTACTCCTCCTGCTCTCTGGGAATGTCCACTCTAACCCTGGACATTCCACCCCCTCTTCGCCCCCTACTGGGTGGGGCCTCCACATTGCCTCTATGAGTATCTGCAGTTTCCCAAAGAAAACTGCTGCACTCCAGTGCTGGGTCACCCAACACAGGCCTGACATTCTTGCCATAGTGGAGACTTGGCTCTTTGCAATAACCTCTGGCTCTGCTGTCTCCCTCACTGGCTTCACCATCTTCAGAGAAGATCATGTGGTTAAGCGTCGTGGTGGATGTGCAGTCTACTTATGTGGTTCCCTCCTGGGCCACGCACTACCTACCCCCAAGCTCGACTACGGTGCCCAAGCCATCACCCTACAAATCTCTCCTGACCAGGGCCATGGCCCTATTTATCTCACAACCACTTACATACCCCCACAGGCCCAAAGTCTAGCTATCCACTTACTTGCTGACTATCTCTCTATCCTGCCCCACAAAGCTGAACAGCTCATCCTAGGTGACCTCAACATCAACTGGCTTGGCTCCACTGCAGCACACATAAAGGACACCTTCACGGCCCTTGACCTAATTCAGATAGTCACTCATCCCACCAGATTCAATCAATCAAGTGGGTCCAGCTCCCTCCTTGATATAATACTCTCCAACCACCCTCACAAAATCAAGTCTGTTAACATTCTAGCAAACTCCCTTAGCGACCACTCACCTGTCCTCTGTTTCTGGTCCTCCCCCATGCTCAATCCTGCGTGCCAAGTCACCCCCCACCACCGCTTTCACCCCAGGGGCCTTAATAAACTAAAGTAGTACCTATCCCAGCTCAACTGGTCCCCGATCTCCCTTGCAACGGATATAGATACTGCCCTTGCCTTCCTCACCAGAGCCTTCTGCAAGGCCTGTGACATATTTGTCCCTGTTACCAGCACTCACTCCAAAAGACACAATGCTGCCTGGATTTCTCCCTACCTGATCCAGCAACTGAAGCAGCGAGATAACCTGTGACACACTGCTGTCGAATCAGGCAGGATAGCAGGCAGACAAGCCTATAATGCTGCTCAGAACCAATGCACCTGGGCCATAAGGCAAGTCAAGGCCAAATACTACCAAACCACCCTAGCCTCATCCAGTGGCTGTACTCAAGCTTTCTGGGATAATATTAAGGAGCTTAATGGAAAAACCCACTCTCCCCCACCTTAGATGGTTGTTAACGGCACAATCACCACTGACCCACCACTTGTTGCTGACTGCCTCAACACAACCTTTTCTGACCTAAGTGCAGTTCTTCCTGCCCACTTCTTTGATCCTATCCATGCCTCCAACCATCCTGCTATTAATCGTCCCCCATTTCTCCTCTGGACCATAACTCCCCGCAACACCAAACCACTCCTACTAGAAGCCCTCTCCAGCCACAACCCCAGTTGTGACCCCCTTGATTCAAGGATTCTCCGCCTATGCTTGATGTCATGCTAACCCCTCTTACTGACCTTTTTAACTGGTCTCTATGCCTCAGCCAATTCCCGAGCACATGGAAATCAGCTGAAATTACCCCAATTTATAAAAATGGAGACCGCACATTACCAAACAACTACAGACCAATCTCCATTCCCCCCCCCCAAAGCCCTGGAGAAAATAGTATCCACCCAACTCATGGATTATCTATCCAAGTACAACATATTATACCCAGAGCAGCATGGCTTCCATCCTAGACACAGCACCACTTCAGCCCTGTTGGAGTTTTCCCCACCAAATGCACTTGACTCTTGGGAGATCGCTGAGGCAGTGTTTATTCTCATCTGGCCCCCTGGCCTGGTTCTCCAGCTACCTCCATGACAGATCCCAACGGGTAAGAATCAATGGTATCCTATCAACTGCCCTACCTGTACGCTCTGGGAACCCTCAGGGCTCCATCCTGGGCCCCACATTGTTCAGTCTCTTTCTAAACACCCTCCTCAGCTCCTGCTCAGGCAAAATGTTTCTATACACCGACGATGTGGTCCTCGTCACCTCGCACCCCAACCCACTCACCCTGCAGAACTCTTTGCAACTCACCTTCAGACAAGCTGAAAAATGGTTCCTCAACCATCGTCTGGTTCTGAACCACAAGAAGACGAAATCTAGGATTTTTGCACACCACCAAAGTAACTCCAGAAATGCCCCCCTTCTCATCCTTCCCCGCACCCTACACCCCCTTGAACAGGTATCAACATACAAATACCTGGGCATCACCTTCGACTTGGCTCTCTCCTTCCATGCCCATCTTACCTTGCTGTCCTCTGCCATGAATGCCTAGATTGGACTCCTTTACCTCCACAAACACTGCCTCCCTGAGTATGCCCTACAACTGGCTATCACTTCCTCCATTCTGTCTTTAGTTGATTATGGCCTCCATATCTATGAAGCTGCTGACCCCACTGCCCTCACCAAAGTCCAGACCTCTATCAACAAAGCCTGCAGGCTCCTGACCAGTATCCCCAGCAGAACGCACACATGTCAGCTTTACTCCACCTCAAACCTACTCACATTTAAAGAGTGCCTGCGATACCACACCTGTATACTGGCCAAAAAGACACTACTTGGGCTGTCCCCACCAGGAGTCACTACATCCCTACAATGGGCCACCCACTCGGTCGCCACCCAAAATAAAACCAAAGCCACCTTCCAGGTGCCGAGAGCTAGGACTGTGGTGGTGGAACCCCTTCCCCCAGTATACTATATAAGTAACACCAAGAATCTGAGGTGCAAACCTTCTCTCTCTTCTCTATTACTCTCTTTTCCTCTAATTTCTTCTAAGACTGTTGCGCAACAGCATTTTTCTGTTTTCTCTGTTTAGTTCACATTGTGACTTGTTGGCCACTTGTTATAAAGGGAACTTTTAGCTGTCTCTGGTTTCCTGCTTCTGCTACCTCTAGAAACTTGGTATGCTTAAGGCTAAAAACTGATATGCCTAAAATACAAGCAATCCTGGCAGAGGGATTCATCTGAATACCCCCCATCCCTAAGACACATGCCTGCTTGGGTTATTACAACCCTGATGCCTCACTTTCATTGGGTTTTTCAAGTAAAATAGATAATAGTTTACATTCCCTGCTTTAATGTTAGAATTTGGTCTTATATGGTCTTAAGAAGCTAATTATGTATCCTCTTTTTGTTAAAGATAAGTATGTAAAGAAAACATGGGACAGAATCCCTGAATGTATAGATTTAGAAGCAATTACCTTGTCTCTCTGGAACATGCTTCCAAACAACAAGCGTTGCTTGTTTGCAGGCTGTACACAGACACACCAAGCTTAGTAGGCGTGGTTCCTTTAGGGAATGAGTAGCATGATGTGAGCTAGCTTTATACTGTTAGCAAACCTCCTCCTACTACAAAATAGGTGGAGTTTAGCCTAATGCAGCCCATATTCCTGAAATTAAGGGATATTGTTTTTATGCATCAAGATACAAAAGGAATGTTATGCCATACTTTGATTATTTGTACAACTGAATAAATAATGCTGTGAAGTATTTAGAAATACCTGAATCTAAGGAAAAAAGAAATGTATAAGAGATAATTATTGGGAGGGGTTTCAGCTTGTGGGAGGGGTTTGAGACCTATAATAGACTCAAGCTGAAACACTGTGTGAGATGTTCATGAGGAGAGGCCCTGTGTGGTTCTCCCTGGGAGAGCTCTGTGAGAGGTCAGGCACAGATAGATGTTGGCAAGATAGCTCTCTATTTTCTAGCCAAGCTGTGCTTTATGATTTTCTTTTGATTTATTTACTCTGTTTGAACAAAAAGTCATTTGTTTGTATTTTCTTGATTTGTTTATTTTTTTTTTTAAATAAAAAATCATACCTGTAAGGTATGTTGTACCCAATTTGCTGTTTCTGGTAAAAGTCATTTCTACACCCCACAACAAGGACCTCACTCACCCAAATATCTTTCCACTACAGAGCCCCATCCTGGTATAATTCTCTCCCCACACACATCACAAACATCTCTAAAATCAGCACCTTCAAAATCGCCCTACGCAAACACCTCACTGACACTCGGAGCTGCAAATGCCCATGACAGGGCCTTACCAAGAGCTCCGCCTGAACCAATCCACAGACATAGTTCTCCTGGTCCACCCTCTCCCTAGCTACTACCCCTCTGCACCCCCCCTCCCAGGTAACTGCCACCTAGTATCTCCAGGGACATTATAGTATTAAATATGTACTAGTTTATTTAGATTAGCTTACTTGTAGTCTGTATACCACACATTAAAACCTGCATACTCCACTGTATCGCTGAAATTGCTTTGCTTTGTATGCTCTTTTTGTATCTCACCTGTATTGTTACCCACTGTTTTGCTCCACCAAAATGTTGTCTCTCCTCCCTGTGATGAGGTGCCTTTGTAAATGAGTGCTAGACTCAAAGGTTGTAAATCTGAATTGTGAATAAATAAATAAAATAAAACTTCACTACCTCCAGCGGGGACAACAGAATCTCCAACCATGATTGAAGCTACTGATTGCACTGTGAAAAACATAGTCAGAGAAATCACTTTACTGGCATCAACTATGCACTTCTGCTGCATACTACCATGCCCACAGCCACTCTTGCCACTGGCAGTAATGCCATGACCAGAAGCATCTTTGCATGCATATCTCTTTGCAGGCATGTTATGGGATTATGCAGAAAATTCACAACAAATTGAGATTTCAGAAATTTGGGGTGGATGGGAAGCAAAAAACAGCTGTGGCTTACAGATGCAGATTGGGCACTAAACAGATGCAAATGCACAGATGCAGATTGCACATTATAAAGAGATGCAGCCGCACGGGCACAAAAACACCTTAACCAGTGGTCACACAAATCCAGAACTGGAAAACTAAATTATACCTTTTGTGAGTTGGGAAGGGGGGAGTCACTGCAGTAGTAGTCCACTAGCTAGACAGAAGGAAGCAATAAAAAATACCACAAATGGATAACTGATTCAGAGTGTGATGATTACTGTGTGGCACAATAAATTGTGTCTGACTTGATGGCACACACAAACACTCACACACTACAGATAATGCTCAGAAAATGTAACAGTGTAGTACACTATATAAACAAATCTTTTAAACAGAATGAAAATATGCACTGCACCACAACAAACAGAAAATAATTATCAAAAATTTCTTCAAGTATTACTGTGTGTATATAAACACACAAATACTAACACACACTACTAGTAGAAAACAGAAATACTGCCTTTCTCATGTTACTCTCACTCCACCACATATACGCCCCTCCCTCGAAGCACACTTCAAAAGTGTCTGTCAGTACATAGGCTGAATGTTCTAAATTAACATTCAAAATGCACACAAAAACAATCAACACTCAATGATCTAAGCACAGGAGGGTTTCCTACAGTCAATGTACTAAATGTGGAACAAAATAATTGGATCAAAAGTAATTTTTTAAAGCTTTTTCTATGGTCTGATTCACAGAGGTCTGAGAACAAACTGTCTCCAGCTTTCCACTACACACACTACGCAGAACTGAGGCTGTGCAAGACAATATAGAACCCATGTGACCTGCCATCCCATGAATTAATGCAAAATTCACCTCAAATAGCAATAAACAGGTGAAGCAAAGCGAAGTCCATTAAAATCAATGGCACTTCATGTTAAAACCAAGGAGAAGACTGTAATACAAGGTGAAGTAGAATGAAGTCCATTGGAAACAATACACTTTGCGTTCAAATTCATAGGCAGAATAATTCGCTTCATGTTTCGGAGCAATACAAGGATTGGGGGATAATACGAGAAGTGCGCTGCGTAGTGAAGTAGGAGCACTTCGTCCGCCTCTAGTGTCTACTAGGCAGGAGTGAGACCAGGGGATGATCATGGCAGAGGACCTCAAGGTCAGTAAACAATGTGAAAAGGCAGCACTAAAAATTAGTGGCATCCTGGGATGCTTAGGGTGGGGCATCACAAGCAGAAGGCATGAAGTAATCATGCCCCTGTATCAGTCCTTGGTAAGACTTCGCCTGGAGTACTGTGTCCAATTCTGGATGTCATACCTCAGAAAGGACATAGATAGACTGGAGACGGTACAGAGAAGAGCAACAAAGATGGTACAGGGCTTGCATCAGAAACTGTACAAGGCAAGATTAGATGACATCAAATTATACACCCTAGAGCAATGCAGGAATTGTGGGGACATGATCGAAACATTTAAATACCTTAAAGGCAACAACAGGCTGCACATGCAGAATCTCTTTCAGTCAAAGGGGCACTGTCAGCTTTGCTCTTCAGTTTACTTTCAATTCGCAAATGATGATCTGTGGGCACAAACAAGCACTAAATATGCTCAAGAATGGCCCTGCATCAAAGTAAGACTGATCGGTTTACCTGCTTTCTAATATTTTTCACTTGTTTCTTCACATTCAACTTGACTGAAAGTCTCCATCCCCCGGAAGCAGATACCGCACCGAGAATGTGCCGGGAACATGCATCTACTGTGCACACTGTGCCGAGGTGCACATTTTAACAAATCCATCGCAGCAGACATGTAATCCAGCAAAACAGATAAAATTAAAATGCTGCCGGTATGTGTGACAATAAAATGAGTGCTGGATTAGCTGAAAATTCCTACCAGAGTCTGGCGCCAAAATCCTGCACATGCACGCTAGTGGCACATTCTCACGCATGCGTGAGATCTTTCCTCTGACCGCAAGTGCGCATGCACAGGATTTCGGTGCCAGACTCTGGTAGGAATTTGCAGCTAATCCAGTGCTCATTTTATTGTCATATATACCAGCAGCATTTTAATTTTATCAGTTTTGCTGGATTATATGCCTGCTGTGATGTATTTGCTAAAATGTGCACCTCAGCACAGCGTGCACAGTACACGCATGTTCCCGGTGTGTTCTCGGCACGGTATCTGCTTCCAGGGGATGGAGACCTTCAGTCGGGATGAATGTGAAGAAACGAATGCAAAATATTAGAAACCAGGTAAACTGATCTCTTTTGCTTTGATGCAGGGCCATTCCCGAGCATACTTAGTGCTCGTTTGTGTCCACAGATCACCATTTGCGAATTGAAAGTAAACCGAGGGGCAAAGCTGACAGTGCCCCTTTAAAAGACTACAACAGGACTAGAGGACATGACCTTAGACTTATGGGAGGAAAGTTCAGGAGAAACATGAGGAAATTCTTCTTCACAGAGTGTGTTGTGGAACTATGGAATAGCCTGCTGGAGGAGGTGGTGGAAGTCAAGATGGTGGGGGAATTCAAGCGGGCATGGGACAGACAATGAGGGATATTTAAGCAGGCAGCTAAGTAGGGGGGGGGTAGGAAACCAAGGGCAAACTTGATGGATCATAAGGTCCCCATCTGCTGACAACTTCTGTGTTTCTATGTTACAAGCTGAAGCCTCCCACAAAAAACAAAACTTGAAACTTTTTTTGGGGGGAGGGGGGGCTCAAACCTTGTGTACTTGAATTTCTGTTGTTCCAGTAAAACCCTTTCAGTATTACTGACTCAGGCCACTTTCATTCATATCATTGGAATCTTTAGAAACAGTTTTAAATACTTCTGAGGGGGCACATCTCTAACTTTTTTTTTTTTTGTCAGGAGGCAGGAGTATTACCCTACAACAGAAATTCTGGGAGAAGAGATGCAGTGACAAAGACGTAGGATTGCCTCTTCAAAGCCTATATTTCAGGTTGCTGTTTGAAGAGCTGTGTCACTGCAGAAATAAGTCTTAATAGTAATGTTCATATCCCCTTCATGGGTGATGAAAGTGTAATTCTACTCTCCACATAAAGCTCTAATAGAACGGTATCTCCCCTTCCAATTATTTTGTGCCCAGAATGCACTACAACTGTTTGTGTTACCTAAGTTTTTATATTCATAACTTATCCTAATATTTCTACATCCATTAATATGATATAATTTGTTTGTTTTAAAAAAAAAGACATGCAGTGCAAATCAGAATCCTTTTGGAAAGCTCTTAGTGTACCTCAGCTCAAGATCATATTCTTTTTTCTTGGTACCATTTACTGTGGCACCTGAAAGAGAGAAATGGACTTCAGTAAGTATTCTGGCAAGCATAATGCACTCATCATTCACAACTTGCTAAAGAATGTGCTTAGTTTTCAGTTTATGTTTTGCTGGGGTTAACACAGTATATTTTTGCTAAAATATCGGTGAGCTTTGGTAAAGATTTTATGGATAACATAATGTATTTATTGCAGTATTTTCCATGACGAGTGACAGTGATGTCATAAGCACAGCATGGTATCATGTCAAAATGGCAACTGCATAATGGTGATCCATGAAGAGGCGATGGAACCACAGCACCAACACTTTTGCACAACTGGCAGTTCTCCCAATCCCAGTACTTGAGGAGGTAGTATATTCTAAATAAGGGGGATGTGGGGGCAAAGTCACCCTCAAGGAGGGATGCGGGGGCAAAGCCCCCCTAGAAAAAAAGACTTTGTACAAATTCTTCGTGCTGTGGGATTTGCACCCTCTTCATGGATCGCTGTTCCTCAGTCACCATTTTGACATGGAACTGCACAGCAGTTATGAGGTCAACTGTGGACAGATGATTTTGCGACACTCAGATAAATGACTACTAGTTAATGTGAAATATTTAAAAGATCCATAATTAGGCAGAGTAAAAATATAACCCAGAAACCATTACATTTATTTGTTTAAATATAATGGTGTTAAACCCTTTATTTTAGTAAATACTTATTTCTTAATAAAGAGTTAAATGTATTTTTTTATCTTTGTTCTACCTATGAAAAATATATAGGTCATGTACAAGGCATTTTTATGCACCGAAGGTTTGCAATGACCTCATCAACTTTGAAAGCTAAACTCAGGTGGTTTGCAAAGTCATTACAATCCAATGGTGTGTAAAAAGCATAAGCTTACACTGAACCTTATTTTATTTTTTTCTAATAACTGTTTTTCAATGTTTTTCAAAGCATGTTGAAAAATCAAACTTACCACCCGGTACCAGCTGACTAGCATGCACAATGGTAGTGCTACCACTTGTGACACCTGCAGCCTGGGCTTGAGTGTTTATAGGGCTGTCTAGGGAAGAAAAATCAAGCATCCCATAGGACATTGGCCTACTTATGGGATGGAGGGTTGCCACTATGCAGCCGCCACCTGGGTGACCATGGTTGACAGAGCAGGCAGGCAGCACTTGCAAAGGTGGGGGAGATGTCATTTGGCTAGGTTTGTGTATCACCATGCTTTACATGTGCACATCTGACTGCAGTCTGTCTTGGTATCTGAGGGACTGGGAGAAAATGGAGGGAAAAACTGTCAGTAGTGATGCACAATGAGGCAGCACCAGTTCCCTAGGGCCTTGACATGTCGACTAATCACCTGCCTCCCAGAACTGTGTTGTTCACTGGGGAGCCTTGCCCATTTCCAACCACCCCACCTTAGAGGGGGAAGTCTGAGGTAAGAGGGGGAAGGTTAAGAGGCAGAGAAGACATGTGTGGAGCTGGGAATTTGCCCAGGGTAAGGTGTGGATGGGGAGAACTGTGGAGGGAAAATGTAAAATGTTTACAGCCCTGCGTGGACATACGATCTACAGCTCAGTGTGGAGATCTAGAAGGGATGCACTGAATGTTGAATCTGGAAGGGGAGAAGAGAAAAGGGGAGGAAAAGGGGAAATTCCAACAGATGTTTTCCAACAGATGTTTTTATATCCCAATACACCCATTATACATGGATCTGACATGACAACTATGTAAAACTGAATTTTGTGATGTTCTACCTGTGTACTTAATAGCCATGTACAGCTTCTGACAACTGATTGGAATCACATCCAACCAGTTAACATATTAGAATAAATGCTGGTAAATGGCTATTAGGTTTCTAGTAAAGATAACTGGATTAAAAAGTATTATCTTAATAGTTGGTGGATATTTCCAAACTTTTGACATAAAGTTTTGGAAGTTAATAATTAGTGTTAGATAATTCTATTTATCATGTATGTTCTTGTTATGACCTGTCTTCTTATAGCACTTGACGGTGTTTGTATATTGTTACTTATTCACAAAATGTGTTTATGTGTCTTTGCTCCTCCTGTGTCTCTTCTAAAACTGCACTTGTAGTAAAAAAAACACTACTGCTACTATTACATTTTTTAAATATCCAGATTCTACCTTTAATGATGGCTGGCATATTCAAAAATGTTTGTGTTTGATAGAACATCAGAGAATTGGAAAATATTTGAGTTGCATCAATCATATCTGGAATAAAAAATCAAAGTTTGTCATTGAAAAGTACAAGACTGTTCTCTGGACTAAAAATTAATCTTCACCTGTAAGGGACGTAGGGCCCTAATGCAGTTATTATAATACATTCATGCTGTTAGATTTCACACAGTGATACTGACTTGGTGCATGTCCCAGATAAGGTCTGAAGCATAAAAGCTGAACAATAAACAGTTCACCAAATTCCAAATTTGTCCTTCATGTGGCATCCATATTGACTGGCTCACAAACTCTTTGTCTCAGCCATTATTTTAAAATTGTTTCCTAAACTGTACTGCAGTTGAAAATTGGACAGCTCTTCAATTGTTCTTGTATTCCAATTGATTATCAATAGGCTTTTTCAAAATTAGGAATATTGTTCTATTCTCTCTGTCTCTCTTTCTTTCTCATGCCGGTATCTCGTTGACACTGTGACTCTTTAGATTAGACACTGAAGCAGTTTGCCGCACTCTGATGTTAACATAACAAATAGGGAAATCAATTAGCTTCATTGTCTCTTCTTCTAAGTGACTCTGGCAAAGTGGCAAAGACAACTGTTACATATAGCAGTCATTTTCAAGGTCTTACAGTATATGATTAGCTTACTTTGTCTGTTATCTGAGCTACAGCAATAAATTGTGTCGGTCTGCTTCCTGCATCTGACACACATTGCACCAAGGGCCACATCTGACTACTAAATAAAAACTGCACTGCATGTGTTTTGGTAGAAGAAATAGGAAAGAATGTTCAGAGCCATATTGGACCTTGGAAAACTAGCCTTGGTTAAGAGTGTGATTCCTTTTATTGGACAAAGAAAGATAGTAGGCATATAATGGACAGTATAATACACATGTATCTGGGGCCACTCCACACAGGCCCCTTCATCACCTTCCTGGCAAACTGATCTATTTGACCCTGAAAGCTCATGTACTGGAACATCTATGTATAATAATCATTAATGGCTCAGTAAGACATATTGCACTATCCAATATGTGTAGCACAAAAAGAAGACATACTGTGTTAAGCATCTAGTACTCCCAGTTCTGCATACTGAAGAGAAACTAAAACATCAAAGTATTACAACTCATAAAAATTTTGTTAGTCAATATGATATGTTTTGTGGCACATTATCATATGCAATTCTTTGCATTTTCTGTTGGAGAACTGGACTATAACACTAATGTCTGGTATTATTTTATGTTTCACAGTCTTACTTTTCAGTGACAGAAATGGCAATTTTAGGAGGGAGTTTTTGAGGTAAAATCGGTAGCCCATGACATGGGCATCGACAACTGAGCGCTTGCAATAACTACAGCTCAATCCCAGCACATGTTATGGAGGCTACCAATGAGGTAGGGTGACTGGATGGGGTGGGTCAGCACATATACTGATGGGATGTCACTACACATACGTGCGTGGGGGGGTGGGACCAAGCAAGCTCAGAGAGGGGCGGGAGGGGTTTTGAGGGGTGGTGCCATGGTGGGCTGCTGAAATGGCCCCATGGCGTGGTGGGTGGGCTCACAGCTTGGGTGGGCAGGGTGCTGAGTTTGGATCCAGGCGCTGGTTTGTTTTTGTTGCTCCTGCCTGAATTTTATTTAAACATTTTGCACCCCCTCCCGATGCCATTCCCCTGGAGTTGAGAATCCTTAAGTAGGGGTTTGGAGGGGTTGTGGGGCACTGTCCCCACATGAGACATTAAAATGCAAGTCTCAGCACCATTTTGCTGTGCGCTGGGGAATCAGAGTGCCGAAATTGATTTTCGGTGCTCTGACTTCACCATAACACCGATCACCTTTCAGCAGTCGCCATCATGACATGGAACTGTAAAATCAGGAACATTCTTTGAAATCAGACAGTTGAGAGGTAGTCTTCTAAATTAACTGTATTACTTTATCAAACCATGTTTTTTTTTTATAATTACAGAAAATCACATCCATAATTAATTTTAGAGGTATGCATTATATTGTAGTTTCTTTTTTTTATTTTAAAGAGGATTTGCCAGATGAACATCTTAAATGCATCATTTGGTATTACAATTGCCTCATATATCAAGGAAAGCAAGCACAGCAATGTTTTTTTCAATCATTTTTCTAGAAGCATTTATGTATCATTTAGGGAAAATACATGTGAGCATTTTCTTTACAATAGTTATATGAGTAATTTATGTTTAAAAATTCTTATACACTGAAAGTGTTGCTGATGGTCAGAGCTTTACAACTTTCAAGATGCAAATTCAAATCTGACATTCAAAAGACTTACTTGCGGGACAGTGGAGCCCTTCCAAAGGATACATACAGTGAACCACCTGTTTGTTTTTTCATTAAACTTGTCTCATTTCCTTTTAAATTAAAAACTGTTTAATGTGGAAACAGCATTTATTTCATGAAAATAAATGCACTTTTAGTATTTAAAAATATGGAGTTTCTCCTATTCTAGAAATCCACTGTAAAAATTCTAAAATGGCTGCCAATTTGATGTCACTGGATTGAGACAGTGACATCAGTTAAAGCCCTGCTCACATTGTACTGCTTAAACTAGTTTAGCAAAGCTAAACAGGTTTAACAGTACTTAAAATGGTTAGCATTTTTTATTATAGGCAGGGCTGGTTCTAGGATTTACTGGGTCCTGCTGCAAGACTGTGTAGTGCCCTCCCCAGTGCAAGACTGTGTAATGCCCCCCCCACACTTTTCTTGATCTCACAAAAAAAAAAAACACTAATACTTAACTGTATATATGATGAGAGAATAACACTGACTGAGTAGAGTGGCAATGATATATTATATTCCCATTTCCCTCCTTCCTCAGTCCCTCTGATGATGTCACACTAACTCACAATGCATTTTTTTCCTCAGCCTGCCTGAGTTGTTGACTGTAGTAACTGTAATTAAGTAATGTTCTTGATTTCCTGCAGACCCTGCCCAGTGCCCACAAGAAACTTCAGGTTAAAAAAAAAAATCTCCTTCCTCTCAGGCTCAAATTCAGTCCACACACACACACACACACACACACACACACAAAAAAACACCCCCGAGGCCACCCAAGCAGGTTGGGCTGACTGGATCTCTTCTCTCCTGCCCCCCCACCAGGTCCTAGGCTCCAAGAGTCAAATCTGTCTTCTCTCTCCCCTTCCCACCTCTTCTGACAGTTTCCCAGTTCCTTGAATCACTGTGCAATAAGATGACATCTTTTTTTTTTAACTTGTTATTATGTTTTTGGCACAAGAAGTATGAAGTATTTGGTTACACAGTGTTAATATGTGCAGCAGCACAAAACAAGAGAAGTCCGTCTGATCTGACCACTTTCTCAGTCTGCAGAGTGAGTGAGGAATCTTGTGAGATGCTCTTCCTGTGAGGCGGGCTTGCAACCAGTCACCCACCTGAACAACTAAGAGATTGGTCAGGTGAGTGTCTATGCTGGACTCAACTCTCGCAAGTGCGGTTTCAGCTGCTGCTTGCACCCACCCACCCCACCTGTCTGTCACAGCAGCAGCACAATTGCCAGCCCGGAAATTAATATTCATCAGTTGTCCTTCAGCAAGCAAACCTGAGCAGTGGCAGCTGGCCAGGAGGGTGAGAGCAGGGTGGAGCACAAGCGGACTCATGGAATGGAAAGACCAATGGAGTCAAGCTCAAGCCGCTGCAGCAGGATGGAGGAGGAGCTGAACACAGGACAGGCTGACTGTCTGTAGGTACAGGAGTGCACTGTGATTTAAATGGATTTAAATGGTTTGGGGATGAGAGTTGAATGCAAGGTGGAGGAGGGCAGGTACCAGCCGGGCGGTGTGCAGGCATATTACTACAGCTGTTGTGATGCTTGAGAAAGGTAGGACTAGCACTAGCATTTTTGCTGACTGGGCCAGCATTAAAAGTAATGTTAATTTACTATTTTGACTTCTGGGGACCTGGGCCCCCCTGCACTCTGGGTCCTGGTGCAGTGACATCCCTTGCAGCCTCCCCCTGACGCTGGCTCTGATTGTAGGGGCATGGCAGCAACCCTAAAATCTTGCACGTCTTGTCTAGGAGGCAATGTCTAAATCTATAAAAAGGTTTTGTGATGGCAGTTTATGCAGTTTCTGAGATTCCCATACAGTACTGTATGTCATTTTCCTGTAGATGTCTAATTTTGCCCCTGTACTTAACATGGGATTTCGGTTTCTGTCACATATAGCCTACACCAAATGGAATTTTTCCCAACACTGTAAGGGTAGATGTGGGCTATGCCAAGGTAGTGCTTTTGAAAGCTTTCATGAGAAAATATTAAATTATTACAGAGCTACAAGGATTTATGTTTTTTTACCTTGTTCTGAGCATCATCAGTAGTGGATAACATTGTGATACAACACTATAAATTCTGTGTTGCAAGACTGTTTTTGGCTTCTCAACATTAGCTTCTCACAGCACCAAAAAGTTTTTTCATGTCATGGCAGCCACCACTTTGTTTTTTCCCTCAAACTAAAAAACATTGAAAAAAACTTAACAAATAGGGTTGCCAATAAAAGGCAACCTGAATTGTCAGATGGCAGCCCAGAAGAAATGGGGAGGATAGTGGGAGGGGGGGAGGGAGATTAGGATGGGAAGGGGCAGAGCTAGGTGAGATCACTGGTGACATCAGCCAGGTGGATAATGTGGACAGGGCAGGTGGGACAGGACTGGCCAAGGGGAGGAGCTGGATTGGGGTCCTTCAGGGGGTCATTAGGGGGTTTATAAGTCACTGCACAGGGGGAGCTCCCCCCTCTTTCTGTTGGGACTTTTGTTTGTGTTGGTCCCAGCACATCATTTGGCAAGTTATTATTTGTTGCACCCAAGGTAAGGTGAAGTAGCTCTGAGGGCCCAAACTCAGGCCTGTAAGGGCTATGCTACTGAGAATTTGTGATTGCTCTGACCAAGGAGGCTCCCATTGCCATATGGGCAGCCCTCACAAGCTTAATATTTAACTTCTGTGTTGCTTGTTTTGCCTGTTGTTTGTTTTGGCTATTTTAAAGTTCCATCTACTGTTTAAATGTTTTTGGGGTTAGAGTAATGGGAGGTCAGCTCCAGGGCCCACCTTTATGGAGGGGCTCTCAAGCAGTTTAGAATTTCTGTGCTTTGGAAGCTGCTTTATTTGGCCCGCTTTATGAGATGGTTTAATCTCTGGTGGTGGTGCATTTACTTATAGGCAGTCTGTGGCATTGTGCTGCTCTGGCATGGTGGGCATTTTTGAAGGGCCTGGGATGAGTGGAAATAGGCTGTGACCTGCTGGCCATTGGGAAGCAGGAGCAGTTTGTTCCCAGCAGAGGCAAGTTTTCTTTTGTATTTACCTGCCCCCAATGTGCATGTCCTGTGGAGAAAAAGAATAATAATAAATGAGCAGGCGACGGGATTTTGACTGGACCGGTTGGCCTGTGGGCCATGGCAGGGGGGTGGAGGGTGGAGAGAGAAGGCCAAGCAGCATCAAGTGGTGGCCCATTTGAGAGTGGGCATGGGACGATAAGGGGGACAGCTGAGTGGCTGAACTCAAGGGAGGAGTGTTTGCAGCAAAAGGGGAGTGTGGGCCGAGATGCTGGCAGCCTGGGTGGCGTGGTGGTGTCCACACTGCAATGTGTGGCAGAGCGTGATCTGGTGGTTGAGGCCCTGCTCTGGCTGAGATGGGGCCAGTTTCAGTTTGTGCCTGATTTTGGTTCAAAATGCGAGAGGGGTTGGCAATGGCAAGGAGTTTGCAGAATTACAGAGCAGCATTCTGGGTGTGAGCATTAATCCATGCTCCCTCAGCAGATGATGCAATCCCAGCAGAGTTCTCTTTGGGTAGGCCATGCAGTGTCTGATTGGAGGAGGAAGCCACATAGGCTAAAATGCCTAGAACGAATGGTGTCTTGGCTTAGGTTTTGGACGGGGTGCCTGGGGCAGGAGGTTATGGCTGATGGCAGCAGATGGCCTGGGGCATATGATGGGTCACATGGTGGGGTGGGAGGCATTGATCACTCAGGTCACTGGCCATGGAGCGAGAGGCCAGAGAGGGGACAAGGATGCTGTTTAAGGATTTTTGTCTTTCCGGGGGTGGGGGGATGAGACAGGGCTTCGCAGCTGAAGGGACTTTCAAAAAGAAAAAAGATAATGCACAGGCAAGGGCAGAATTTTGGAAAAGGGCAAAAAGAGGAACCAGATGGCAACTTTAGGCCCACCTGCTTTTCTGTGGCCGAGGGCAACAGGGCATTGTGTCAGGGTAGGCCTGGTGGGCCTGGATTTGAGGGAGAAGTGGCATGGTATAGGGATGTCTGAGGGGTTTCTGACGGTATTAAGGACAAGGGATCATGATCCATTGGGGAGCTGGCTACAAAAAAGAAGAAAGAAAAGAAAAAGAGAAGAAGAAGAAATGAAGGCAAAACGGTGGGATGGCAATGCAGCTCTGGGGGCAGAGGGAGGTCATACAGGATACCTCGGTCCACTGAAGTGTGGAAGGGCAGTTTCCCCTCACCAATGAAAGGAAAATATATAATATTGTTTGGCAGCAAGGTGGGTGATAATGCTCTGAACCAGAGGAGCAACACGAAGAGGTTGGGAAGGGGGGGAACAGGATTCAGGAAGGGGCATGAGTCTGGCAGGCACATCAGGCCAGGGCCTGGCCAGCAGGGGGGTGCCCAAGGCAAAGGGCAAAAAAAAACCCTTTACAGGATGGGGGCTGAGCAGGCCCATTCTGGGGACAATGAAGGGCACAGGCTAAGCAGGGGGCCACCCAAGGTGGGGGTACCCAAAATAATATAACTAAATGAATGAATAATAATAAAGTTTTAAGTAGGAGGAGAATAAGGAATAAAAACAGGAGAGGAATAACAGAGACAGAGGGCAGTGGCTAGAGCAGCGGGAGTGGGAGACCAGGTTGGGGCTGGGCAGGTCACCAGAATAGGAGAGGAGAGGGCTCAACGCATTGTTTTAACAAGATTTTATTGCCATTGTAGCAGCAAATCACTGAAAGAATTGCACCAAGAAGACCAGTAGTGCCTGCTACTAGCACCCAGCTGAGGGAAGAGGCAGCAATCCTGATGGGGAAGATGACCCAGCTGATTGACCTGGCACAGAAAAGGGAGGAATAAAAAGAGGCATCCAGGAAGAGGAAGGACCCAACCATCCCAAAGAGCAGAGGTGGGAAATGCCCGAAGGGGGCTGCCCCGGAGCCAGAACCAGAGCCACTGCTGGAACCCACTTCTGAGCCTCAGGATCTAGACATGGGAGTGGGTGAGGGTACATGGGGATCTGTCTATGAAGGGAAATTGAAAGATTATCTAGAGGGCATTTTGGGTGATATGGGGGATAAAGGTCTGGATAAGATGGAGAAGGTACTGATAGAATTAAAAAAGGAGAAAGGGGACAAAATGGAGGGAGTTCCGGGAAGGGGACACAAAAGCTATACTATGGGCCTCCATGTTTCTTATTGGGAGATCATGTTCCTTCGTCCATTAAGGAAAAGATCTGGAAAGGAGAATAGGTGGACATTTTTGGCCTAGTCAATAAGAAGACAGCCAAGAAATATGAACAGAAGGAGTCTGTGGTGAAGTCCTGGATGGCGCTAGCATTGGCCGTAGTAGGACACAAGAAGGAGGAGGCAACCTATAAAGGCAAAAATATAGCTACCTGGCAGGCAAGGTTCTTGATTTTATAGGTTGATAGTGCTAGAGAAGCAGCCAGAATTGGGGATACCACAGTTGACATACACAGCTATAATAAGGGATGCCTACAAGGCAAAGATGGGGTACAGATGGCTCAAATATGATGAGGCATTCTGCCAAAGAATGGCATCAAAAGGAATCTGCAGTCGGATTCCATGCACTTGGAACTATGGGTTAGGACATTGTCAGGGCAATTCAGTGGGGGAGACAGAAAGGGGGAAGAAAAGTACAGGAAGCCCAGTGGCCAAGACATGCTGGGGCTACAGCAAGGCCTCATGTACCTGTTCTAATTGCTAATTCAGGCACATGTGCTCAAAATGTGCTGGGCAACACCAGGCCTTGAGATGCAGGTCAAATGGGGAAAGGGGAGGAGGTCAGCAATATACAAACCAGCTCTTTTGGGGGGGAGCATGGAGGGGAAGGGACCAGGCAAACTATGAGGTAGAGGTAAGGGATCTGGCACCAGGGGTGGGTACAACTCCAACTATGGCTGGAATTGAGGGGACGGGGAGAGGGATAGGAAGATCAGATTTCCTGCTGGTAGAGACATCCATAAAGGTGGGGGTGGTGGAAGAATGGACAGAGGTCTATCCAGATAAGACGGAGGGGGATGTTGTGGAAGGGATTCAAGAAGGGTTTTTCGATAGCTTTCCACAGAGTGCATTGGGAGATGAGAGCTAAGAACTTGGGCTCAATAAAGGGGAGGGAGGAGGTAGTGTGGAGGAAGATCAAGAAAGAGCTGGAAGCGGGCAGGGTGGAAGGCCCTTTTAAAGAGCCACCGTGTGGTGACTTTTGGGTCTTTCCATTGGGGGTCATGCCTAAGAAACAGCAGGGTGAGTACTGCCTGATACATCATTTATCATACCCGAAGGGGGCATCGGTTAACAATGGCATTCCAGATGAAATGCGCGTGGTGTCCTATGCCTCATTGGACCAAGCAATTGGTTTGATAAAGGTGGTACAGGGGGCATGGCTGGCAAAAATGGACATAAAGTCCATATTTAGATTGTTACCGGTAAGACTGTTGGTATTCCAATTAGAAGAGGGCTATTATTTTGATAAAGCCATGCCTATGAGCTGTTCAGTGGCATTCTCCCTTTTTGAGGCTTTTAGTTCTTGGGTTCTGTTGGTGTTTGGACACAGGTACGGCCACAGGAGGGTAGTGCATTATTTTGATGACTTCCTTCTGTTAGGCAGGAGTCAGAAAGAGGCAGAAAGGATGCTAGAAGACTTCAAGGGCATGTGCCAGGAGATAAGCATACCATTAGCAGAAGGGAAAACAGAGAGATCTGCTCAGACCCTGGAGTTCTTGGGGATAGAAGTGGACACTGAATGGGAGTGTTTTCGGTTGCCCACCAACAAGGTGGGGAAGCTCAAGGGTTTGTTGGGGCAGGTCATGGGGAGAATGAGTGTGCCACTGGCAATAGTGCAGCAACTGTTAGGACACCTTAACATCACCTGTAACACAATAGGCCCGGGGAGGGCATTCGTGAGGAGGTTGGCATGGGTGATGGAGAAAGCTAAGTTACCGCATCATTGGGTGGACATCAACAGATGTATCAAACAAGATCTGGCCATCTGGGAAACTTTCATGGCAGAATACAATGGGGTGACCTTCTGGCAAGAGGAGTGGGTGTACAAGACAGACATGGACTTGTACATGGATGCCTTGGGGGCCTTGGGGATGGGGGCATATTTCAAAGAGCAGTGGATGTCAGAGCCATGGCTGGACAGCTGGAGGGAAACTGGGCTACTGAAGAAGATCACTTTTCTTGAAATATTTCCTATATGGGTGATTATGATGGTGTGGAGTGAAGGTATGAGGGATAGGAAAGTGCTGTTTTGGTGCGACAATAAGGGGTAGTGGAAGTTATACACAAACAACGGGGTTCCATGGACACAGTCACTAGAGTGCTGCATCAGTTGGTGTTGGCGGGGCTCAGGCTCAACCTTACTTTCAAAGTGAGGCATGTAGAGGGGGTTAGGAACAACATTGCTGACAGTCCTTCCCATCTTCAGTTGGACAGGTTCCGGACACTGGCCCCTCGAGCAGTGAAGGTGAAAACCTGGGTACCAGACCAACTGTGGGAGATTGGGTGGCAAGAGCCGAATGTTGTACCACAGCTTCTGGTTGATTAACATCCTAAGGGCATATGAAGGGGTGTGGGAAGCTTTCCAAGAGTTTAGGTGGCAGCAGAGTATGGTAGTAAGTATGCCTGCCATGGAAGAGCAAGTAATGTGGTACATGGTAGAGAGTTGGGAAGCAGGGATGGCATTTTCCACTATGGGGGTGCAGCTCACTGGGATAGGTTGGGTGTATGGCACTAGGGGTTAGCCAGAGCCAAACAAGACAAATAGGGTCAGGTGCATGTTGCTCAGCTGGCAGAAGGGCAAGGGGCCAAAGGCGGATGGCAGAAAGCCCATCACAGGAGAAATTTTGGGGGAACTGTTGGAAGCAATAAGGGCAGTCTGCAGTTCTGCAAATGAAGCATGTTTATTTCAGGCTGTGTTTGTGGTTATGGCCAAAGGGGGCATTCACGGTCAGCGAAGTAGTTGCGAAGAATAAAGTTGACATGGGGTGGGGGGCCCTCCAGGCAGATGATGTTTCATTCCAGGGAGACAGGGTGGTGATATGGCTTAGGTGGTCAAAGAGAGACCAGCTGGGCTGGGGGCAGAGGTAGGGATCTGCTGAGAGAGAGGGGACAAGGTGTGCACAGTACTGGTGATGGAGGACTACAGTAGAATCTGGGGTAGTGGGGGACCATGGTTTAGGCATGGGAATGGGGTGACAGTCATAGGATATCAGGTAGGTGGGGTCTTGAAGAAAGGATTGGCTTTTATTGGGCAGGTCTCCAAGGCATTCACACCCCATTCTTTCAGGATAGGTGCTGCATCAGGGGCAGCGGCATGGGGGGGGAGTCAGAGGAAGAAATTAAGATCCTAGGGAGATGGTGGTCTGCTTGCTATAAGAGGTACATTAGAAACTGAAATGATCAGTCTTTTTTATATCTCAGCAGGTTCATGCAGGAGGAGGAAGATCTGGATAGTAGGACACTCGTTCGTCTATTGAGCTGAAAAATATGCGGCAGCTACACCAAGAGGGAGGGAGGCAATTATGTTGGGAACTCGAATTGACACAATAGCACTGGAGAGAGGTCCAGGGCATGTTAAGGGCCCAGCTGCTGCCATTGTTAGAAGAGTTAAAGCTGACATGGGGAAGCATGGATTTGTTAATCATCCATCTGGGGGGGAATGATCTAGGGGAAACACCTTGGGAGTGCACTGTTTAAAGCCATCAAGGTGGACTTGGACATAATAAAAGAGTGGTGGCCATGGGTGGTAATTGGGTGGTCAGAAATAATATCCAGGCAGGTGTGGAGGCATGCAAGGGATGTAAAAGCCATGGAGAAGGCCAGGAAATGGCTCAATAGGAGGGAAGCAGGACTGGTCACAGAGATGGGTGGGGTGCCTCTGGTGCATAAAGACATAGCTTTTGACAAACCAAGAGTATACCAATCAGAAGGGGGCCATCTTTCTGAAGCGGGGATGTCATTTTTCTTGCTGTCATTGGTGGAGATGGCAGGCAAGTGGGAGATGGAAGTTTGAAGTACTAGCACACAAAGGGGGGAAGCCCACCTTCCAACACAAGCTGGAGATGGGTTAGTGAAAAGGGGAAAATAAATAAGGAGGAGATCATAGTGGGAAAAGGGGGCAGGTAGGTGGAGGGTGAGAGCAACACGGGCTGGGGTCAAGTGCACCCAGACTTGAATAAAGGGGTGGGGGAGGGGATGTAGAAGCTACTAGGGCTGGGTCACTGCATCCAGGCCTAGGAATTGAAGGAAGGCTAAAGCAAGTGGTGATGGCATGAGGGGTTGGATTCGGTATCCAGACCCCAAGAAAGGAAGGAACAGCAAATGAAGATGAGTGGGACAGAATGGAACAGAGTTCAATGAAAGACTGAATTATGGACACTGAATGTGGGGAGAAGTGTATTGTGTAAAAAACGTTTTAAAGACTGAAAGAAATGTAATGTATGTAATGGAAATGGTGTCAATAAATACTTTGCCATTCGAGCATCCAAATTATGACTGGATGTGAATCATTTCTGAGGGATGGTCAGATGATAAATAGGGTTGCCAATAAAAGGCAACCTGAATTGTCAGATGGCAGCCCAGAAGTAATGGGGGAGGATAGGGGGAAGCAAGGGGGGGAGATTAGGAAGGGAAGGGGCTGCACTAGGTGAGGTCACTGGGAACATCAGCCAGGTGGATGATGCGGACAGGGCAGGTGGAACAGGATTGGCCAAGGGCAGGAGCTGGGTTGGGGTTCTTCAGGGGTCCTTAGGGGGTTTATAAGTCATTACAGAGGGGGAGCTCCCCATCTTTCTGCTGGGATTTTCGTCACTCACCCATCCGCCTGGGTAACAGTTGATGGTGAAGGAAAAATACAGCAGTTTGGGAGATGAGCCCAGGGAGATGGCGGCCTGATTGGGTGGTTGGACTGTGGCCCAGGGCAGGTTTGAGTACTGCAAGTGGGAATGTCTGCTGAAAGAGCAATGTGCATGACTGGGGGATAAATAAGGGGGGGTCATAGCAAGAAAATGGGGAGCAGGTAGAGGGAGGGGCAACACAGGCCAGGGTCAAAACCCGGACATGAATAAAGGGGGGGTGGGGGAGAGGGGCATTGAAGTACTAGGGGGCAGGTCTCTACATCCAGGCCTAGGAACTGAAGGAACGCTAAAGCAAGTGGTGGTGGCATGAGGGGTCGGATTCAGCATCCGGACTCCGAGAAAGGAAGGAAGAGCAAAGGAAGATGAGTGGGACAGAACGGAATGGAGTTCAATGAAAGATTGAATTATGGACACTAAATGTGGGGAGAGGTGTATTGTGTAAAAAACGTTTTAAAGACTGAAAGAAATGTAATGTATATAATGGAAATGGTGTCAATAAATAATTTGCCATTTGAGCATCCAAATTATGACTGGATGTGAATCATTTCTGAGGGATGGTCAGATGACAATTATGTGATTTAAAAAAGAAAATGAACACCTCAGCCTAACTAAACAGGAGCCATTTAGCTAGATTCTGGTCTTTGTTTTTTTAAAAACATAACCAGAAATACCTTTTCCAGGCACCCCAAATCCAGGGTGCCCAGCTTAGTGAAACAAGCTTTTCAGTCACATTTTCTGTATGAGAACAGCAGGACTTTCTTGATATCTGCAGTTGCAGATGGAGTGCTGCTCCTGGCTTCAGTGGCAGCAGTGAGCCTGTGATACCTTGCTCTGTCAGTCTGTCAAGGCAAAGGCAAGGCAAATTTTATTTCTTGGGTGCCCAATCCTGGAGGCTCTGGGTGCCGTACAAATACAGAATATAAAAGGTTGTAAAAAAACAAGTACAGAAAACATAAATACATATAAATAGCTAAATAAAATATGATAGAATAGCAGGCCTATAACAAGGATGAAGTAATTGCCTGCAAGACAGATAGCCATAAATTAAAACTGTCATTAAAAGATTATGTCTGGGAATGCTTGTTTAAATAAGCGGGTCTTGAGGCAGACTTTAAATGCCTCAACTGAGGGGGCCTTCCTAACAGTTGGAGGAAGCAAATTCCACAGGATGAGGCCAGTGACACTAAACTCTCTGTCACTGGGTGTTTTTAACCTAGTCCTGGGAATCGCAAGAAGGCCACTGGAGGAGGAGCGAAGGGAGACGACCGGTATGGCAGATGTTAGAAGGTCAGTCAGGTAGCCAGGACCAAGTCTGTGTATGGCTTCAAAGGTGAGCAAGCCTGCCTTGAACAGAACCCTCCACCTAACTGGCAGCCCATGAAGTTCACACAATACCGGGGTGATATGCCTGTATTTTGACTGTTCAGTCAGCAGCCTAAGAGCAGCATTCTACACCAACTGCAACTGGTGCAGGGTACTCCCAGAGACTCCGAAGTAGAGTGTTACAGTAATTCAGCCACAAAGGCATGCACTAAGGTGAGGAGGTCCTTAGGTGGAACTAGGGGTTTGATCCTAGCGATATTCCGCAGATGGTAAAAGCAGGTTCAGACAACGGATGACACCTGGGATTCAAATGTCAGCCTGTCATCAAGGATAACACCCAGATCGTGCACCCTAGAGGGGGCCTTCAATGATGTAGGCCCCAGGAATAATGCTGTTGCCACACCAGAGGCCAGCCTATCATGCCTTCTTTTCATCTCCACCACCAGTACCTCCGTCTTATCAAGGTTCAGTCACAACCAGTTGGAGGCCATCCAGTCATTGATCTCAGCAAGGCAGTTATTTAACACTTCCATTGTGTTGGATGTCCCGGGGTAAAGGAAAGAAACAGCTGGGTATCATCTGCATAGCAATGAAAACCCAAGTTGTACTTCCTAATGAGCTCACCCAGGGGTAGCATGTACATGGTGAACAACATTGGCAACAGGACCGAACCCTGAGATGCTCCACAAGACAGGAGGCTTGGGGAGGAGGAGAAATTCTCCATCACCACCCATTGCCTCCTGTTTGTGAGGTAAGACTCAAACCAGCAGACGACAGTGTTGGCAACTCCACAGTACTCTGTCAGGCGGTCGAGTAACACACAATGGTCCATTGTGTCAAATGCTGAGGAAAGATTGAGGAGAATGAGAATTGACCCCTCTCCTCAATCTCTTGCCCTGAGGAGGTCATTGTGCACCAAAGCTAACACAGTTTCCATGCTATGCCTCACACAAAACCAAGACCAGAGTGGTTTGTATAAGTCAAAGGTCACAAGGTACTCCTCAAGCTGCTGTGTCACAATCTTCTCAACAACCTTTCCTAAAAAAGGAAGGTTGGAGATAGGTCAATAATTCACCTTGACGTCAGGGTCTAAGGATGATTTCTTCAGAAGAGGTCTCACCAGTGCCTCTTTCAAGGAATCTGGGAAACCCCCTTCAATAAAGAACACCAGACAATCAAGGCGAATACCGGGCCAATGGAGTCAACACATCCCATCAAGAGACGCGTTGCCACTGGGTCTATTTCACAATATGTGTGCTTCAGGTTGGAATCAACCTCGATGGCCTCAACCACCTCCACCAGTTTAAACTTGCCCCAAACAGGTGACGTGCCCCTCCTATGTCTGAAGCGATCCCTGTTGGATGTATTCTGGCACATTGGTGGTCAACACCCTGTCAGAGAAGAACCAAGCAAACTCCTCACATAAGGCATCGGAAAAAGCTTTCTTCAGCTGTAGACAGACTGAATGTAGTAGTCTGTCCACAGTCTAAAAAAGCACTGCTGGTCGATTCTTTCCTGCAGCAATCTCCCTGGAAAGGAACTCTGCCTTCTTACAGTTGACTGCCCCCTGGTACTCACTATAGTGATCACACAGGGCCAGTTTATCCTCCTCCAGCCTGGTCTCCGCCAGTAGCACTCTTAACTTCTGACCCTCAATCTCTGCCTTGAGCTCCCCGTCAAACCATGGGGCTCTCAAGTGAGAGGATTTGGGTCATATGTGGACTGATGCGAGGGTATCGAGTGCATCAGATATCGCCTTGTTATAGGTGCCTACTGCTTCACTTGGTTCCCTCGCACATGCACTACCCACACTACATAGATCAGCCACCACCAAGAATCCCTTCAGGTCAATCCTCTCAAAGGGCAGTAGTTGACCATCTGTGCAGAGGAGGGCTCTCGGGGAGGCCCAAATGGGAACTCTGCCATGCAATGATCAGACCAACTGACTGATCAGTCTTGAGGTTGTTAATCTCAAGCCCCAGTGACAACACCAGGTCCAACATGTGACTGCCCTGAGGGGTCACAGAAGAAACCTCTTGTAACAGGCCCAGAGATGACAGTATCTGGAGGAAGTTAAAACCTAGCCTACAGAATTCATTATCAGCCCACATGATGAAATCGCTAGTACTAAACATCTGGGGGTCTCCAACATTTCATCCATGATAAAGTTGGCTACCTCCTGCAGGAACTCTCCTGCCATCCCAGGGGAGCAGTAAATCAGGAGAATCCTGCACACTACACCCAGACCCCAATGCACTGCTACACATTTGAAGGAACCAGTCATTCTCATTAGGTGCACGGTGAAGCCTAGGTAAGATCTAAAACAGATAGCCATTCCCCTGCCCCTGCGCTCCACTCGCTATATCTATCTATCTAGCTATTTATCTGTCTGTCTGTCTGTCTGCCTGTCTGTCTGTCTATCTATCTATCTATCTATAAATTTAATCTATTTTATTAGTTAAGTGGACCAGGGTGCCCACCCCTGGTACCTCGTCTTTCTTCCCCCCACCCATCCAGGTCACCCCGACTGTCTCTTCTCTGTGTTTATGTTTTTTTTGTTTGTTGTTTGCTTGTTTATTTAAATAATATAAGAAATAATGTAAGTGGACCAGGGTGTACACCCCCAGTACCACTTCTCTTCAACCCTTCCCCTCCAAGTAACCCACCCCTGTTCCCTGAGTAATAGCCCAAAATTGGGTTGCCCTATCCCCAGTGTCAGAATTTAAATGTGTTCCCTGTAATAAAAAAATCCCTCATTGCTTTTTTTACCTGTAACAATAAAAATAAGCTCTTGCTGATGTGACCCTCCTACACACATCTCAACCACCCCCACCCCACCCGACCTCCCACTCAACACCCACTACCCTACCCCTCACCCCCCACATACACTGTCACTCACCTGAACATGTTCCACAGTGTACATCCATTCTCTGATTGAAGACATGTCTTGCTGGTGGAATCGTCAACTGCAATATGAGAAAATAAGGTGTGTGTGGTAAAATGTAGCTTAATGGGAGGGTTGATCTTTGATCTATAACTTTGTCATAATTACATATTTTGACCCCAAATTTTTAACATGGCCTTTCTGAGACCCCACCTCATGACCAATGGTAGTGGAATTATGAAAATTTGGCTGAAAAAGAGGTTTTGTAGTTGCTTTGTGAAATCACCTTTTGGGCAGGATTTGAACATTTTCACCACCCATGTTCATGAGGTGGGGCGATAAGAAGACTACAGTATGTTGAAAATCGGGGGTCAAAATATAAAAAAGAACAAAGTTATGAGTGTATCTTGAAATCTTTCTACATTCTTTCATAACTTTGGAAATTTTAAATATTTTGACCCCAGATTTTCAACATAGCCATTTTGTTACATCACTTCATGAACAGGGCAGCTGTCATTTTTCAAATCCCAGCCAAAATGTGTTTTCACACCTGTGGCATGGAATGATGATTTGGTGGCACAGAACGACGAATCAGTAGGGATTAGAAAATTTTCCCCCACCAGCTCCATGAGGTAGGATAATAAGAAGGCGATAGTGAAAAGGAGGTGTACAAATATGGTAAAATGCCTAGGTTATGAGTGAAGGTTACGCTATTTCAACATTCTCTCATAACTTCACTAATTTTCAATATTTTAACTCCAAATTTTCAACATACACATTTTCTACACCACTTCATAAATGTGACAGGTGTAATTTTTTAAATCCTGGGCAAGACATGTTTTCACACATGTGGTGCAAAATGACATTTCAGACAATAAACTATAAATGCCACATGTCATGTTTATAAGGGAAATCATAAAAAAGTCTATCTTGAAAATCTGGGGTCAAATAAAAATAATGTATAATTATTAAGGAACTTTGTGTGTAGTGCCAGTCTTCACCCCAGTGGGTATGCTTTCAGATCCCATTCTGGTGACCTGAGTTCAGAGGTGAGCTCAGTGACCCAGCTACATGGGGTGAGGGTGCTGGGATGGTGATCCTCCTCCCCAGCCAGGTAATTAAAGCTGCAGGGTTGCCTGCACAGGTCTGGGTACCATATAGTGAAGACAGCTCTTATCTTGGCATGAGGCCCTGCACCTCTGCTCCTCTGGAAGGCAGAGGGCCCTAAGCACTATCTCAAAAAGAAAGAACATTCTTTGCAAAAAAACTTCCTTAATGCACCTATTAAGGTTCAAGTTAACTTCACAGAAGTAGGAATATTTGGCATTAGGGTTCCAACCCTAACTCCTCACCCCCACCATCCAATCAGCAAAAGGAAAAAACATTAGGGTTTGAGGTCTCTGGTATCTTGGTGAATCAGTGGTGGGGTCTTCCTTGGGGTTTTCAACCCCAATGCCCACCCCATTCTCTGAACAAACAACCTCAGACATGAGCTCCTTGGGTCCTGCGTGAAGAAAGCTATAACACATTGTGTTGGCAACATGGTGGTGAGACATACTTCAGTTCCTTTGAGGAGTGTATTACTTTTAGGCACTGGCTTGGAGCTGTACTTTTGTCCTTGGACAAGCAGCCATGGGTTGGGACAGAGGGGTGAACATTAGGGTTGACAACCCCAAGAAAGACCCCACCACTGATTTGTCAAGACTCAAGAGACCTAAAACCCCAATGTTTTTTTCCTTTTGCTGCTTGGGGGTGGGTGTGGGGAGTTAGGGTTGGAAACCCCAACACCACATTTCCCTACCTTTGGGAAGTTCACTAGACCCCAAACTGGTAAATTAACAAAGCTTTTTTTTTTTCAAATAATTTTTATTTATGGATAACAAGGTAAATTGGACTGATACATAAGTCTCATTTTTAGCCACAACCTGGGGGAAACAGGGAGAGACAGTACAGTGGAATACATTTCTATACACTTCAATGCAGCACATTTAACAACATTTTGTATAATAGATGAGTACCATACAATACAACACATTTCAGTACATTTATAATACATCAAATTTAGCAGCTCCTTTATAATAAAGTTCAGTAGGACAGAGATCCAGAAAGAAATACAGCAAGATAATTCTGTGGACAGTCTACACACTCCATGGATAGCAACTATGTAAAACAGTTGCACACCAAGTTGGTCATAATATAAGTCATTACATACTGTACTGTGGTTTTAAAATGAGCAAAATTTGATTCAACTTGCGTACTATGAGGTAGTTTGTTCCGTGGCCATGGCCATGGTACAGAAGGTGTATGGTGAAAGGTCAGGTTTTTGTTTCTACTTGCCATGTCAGTATTTTAACCTTCTGCTAATATGTATGAATACATTTGTCACTTTTAGCTATTATAAATAGCCTTGGTGGTGACTTTTTGAACAGTAATGTTGGATGCTTAGGTTTTCTACTGCTCGTTCTGCCTTTACTGTTAGCACCAACCACTGGCATTAGAGCTGCTTTTTTTTTTAAACTTGGCTTGCATTTTTTTTTTCCCAGTTGTTTAACCAGGAGTGGCACACTAAGCTGAAAGCTTGTTTACAGGTGTGACCTAGGAGCACAGGGAAGTTAAGTGACTTGCTCAAGGTCACACAGTATGCAAGTGAGGGCTGTGGGATTCAAACCCAGGTCTCTAGATTTGCACATCAGAGCCTTAAACCACTGCGCTATACTGCCTCCCTAATAAATTTTGGCCTATTCTTTCATAAATCTTTGTAATCTTTCTCTATGGCATGAAGGAGATGAACCAGCATACTTCTAGAAGGAAGAGGATAACTTATGTTGTGAGTTATGTCAACCACCCCTATTATGGTTGTTGCCTCCACTCTGCCAGGATTTGTGTAAAGGTCTGGCCCCCAAGACTGAGGTCCATAAAATAGCTTTTTTGGAATACTGTGACTTAAGGAAGGGGAAAAAAGGGTGAGACTCTTCCCAGTTCTTCTTTTTCCCCTGAGCTTTGACCTTCTAGGATCTCTCCAAATAGAAGCTTGTGCCATTGCTGCAGGCCTGTAGCAAGAGGTTCTTTGAATGAGTATTTGCTGTCCACTGCTTAAGAAACAATGTTCTTTGAGACACCAATTTGGCCAAGATGTCTCTGGTGGTTATCTTGGAGACATTTTAACATGCTTTTGCCAGAAATGCTGCAGCTAACTCTTCAAGCCCAGCTTTTGTGGTGAGGCTTTTCCAGCAGGCCCAGCCTTTGTAGAGAGAGGAAGTGATAGCCATTATAGTGATGCTCCTACACCAGTCAAGAAGAAAACCCATTACATATGATACAGATATGCTCTGCAGTGTGGATATGTGTGACTGATATGTTCCTATGGAACCCCAACCCTATTCTGACCCCAATCACTCTGTGACCTACCACCCATGGTGGGGCTACATAGCTTGCTTAGCAAGCAAGCTTCATGTGGAGTCTTGGTAGGTCAAGATCGAAGATTTGAGAAGGTGGCACTGAGCTCAAGCTGTCTGTCCAGGAGTCATTTTTTTTTCCTTTTTCTGTATTCTGTCACCAGATGTGCAAGATGCTCAGCCTCTTATCCCTGGCTGAAAGACTTGCTAGAATTCAAAAGATGCCTTTTTTGACATTAGCTATAATAATTCAGAAAATGAGCTTGAAGAATAAAGTATGCTGACTGACTGAAAGCCCTGGTCAGGCATGCATTTATTTTTCAATAGAGCCTGATAAAAAATGAGTGCTGATTTGGGGTGCCCTATTACTTAAGGTATCATTGGGCACCCCAAATTTTGAAATTGACCAGCTGCCATTCTTTCCCTGCTCGCTTAGCAAGAGGAAAGAGATGGACTTTTCATTTAGTGACTGCGTGACCTCCCCACCAATGCACGTCATCAGCAGCAAACGGGTCCATTTGTAACTTAAAAGGCAGATATTCAGTAATTATTTTTAATGGATATCTGCTCTTTAAGTTCTGTTCTGCCCTTGTTGGCTAACTGAAATTCCACTAACACAGCGTGACTCACTCAAGCCGTAAAGTAGCAGCTGATCTCCCCCTCTCCCACCTGGCAAGAAAAGTAAATGGCAAGCCTCAACTTTATTTTAAAATTAGAAAAAAAAACTTAGCATAGCTACCACAACAATTTTAACACAGAAAGCATTTTCAATTATTTACTTTCAGCTCACTCCTGGTCCAGATCGCTTCTCCCTCCTCGCGACTGTGCTCCCAATTGGCAATTTAACTGTGAGAACCTTTAGTATGAGTAAAACTTTCTGTAGCAGCCCTACTTTCCCACCCAGCCATTTCTTCCACATTTAATGCTCTGCCTCCCCCCCCCCCCCACACACACCTCTCCTGCATGCTGGTCCTGTTTTTGTCATAGGAAAAAAGAAGCTGGCACATTAAAAAATAAATTAGAAAAAAAAGTAACCTCATGATTTTGTCTCTCAGTCAGCTGCCCTGCCTGATCCCAATAGGAGTCTTCATGAATTATGGTAAAAGGGAGGTGACAGGGTTACATGGGCTTAGGGGATAAAACACCAAAAAAAAAATGGGTAGGTGGGTGGAGATGAAGACAACTGAGAGAAGACACCTAGAAAGGTAAGTGTTAAGGAAGAAAAAAAGTTGTCAAACACTGCGGTGCTCTCTACTGGCAGGAATATCAGCAGAGGGACTACTTTTACCAAAAAAAGACTTAGAAATTTCATGTTTACTTTTTTTATGTCTTATTTAATTTGTTTAAAGCCCATATAAAAATTCCATATGTTGCCCATTTTCTAAGCACAATAATACCCTCCAGGGTGGGGGATATGGGCAATGCCGGACATTCCATGAGCTATAAGACCCTCTGTCTGTGGTGTTGGGCCTCATTACACCCTGGGCGGTCCAGTATTGCCCCGTACTGTCCACCCTGTGGGGTGTTATTGCTTACTTAATGATTGCTTAATAAAATTAATATGTTTACATTTTGGCCTGCAAATGCACATCAGAATTGTAGCAGGTAAACTAACTATACATGAAAAGTTTCTTAAAGCCACATAAATCCATGGTCACATATGAATGTTTAATCTAACTCAGACTGTAATTATTTGGGTTTTATACAGACTGTTGAATACCAAATGCACAAGTTTCACTTTTGCATTTGCTCATCACTGCAACCCATTGCCACAGTCATGATTGAGTGTAAGGTATATATGTGTGAGTGCGAGTAGGGATTGGGTTAGTTAATATTTTGATTTGTTTAATTGTTACTGTTTGGTATATAGTGGGATAGTAAATTTTATAGTGTGGTAATACTAAGGTTCATACTAAGAGTCATCAGGAGCGAGAAGGCATATGACCATTATTGCTCCTGTTTGTCAGGTTTCAGTAATACTTCAAACAGCCCCCATTTAATATAAAAGCAGCCAGCTTCTTTTTGAACTCGGTTTTTGTCTTACTTATCACTACCTCGAGTGGTAAACTGTTCCATACATTCACCAATCTTAATGTGTAAAAGTACTTCCTTTGATTATGTGAGAATTGACCTCCCTTTGTTTGTAATGGATGACCGCTAGTTTCCATGTGCCCTTCTTTAAATGTAATAGTTAAATCATTAATAAGTATTGGGTCCTGCTTAATATCAAACATAAGTAAAACATCACCACGCATACGTCTTGTGGTAAGAAACAGTGGGTCTGATTCTAGAATGATGGCGCAAGTCACCACCAAAGGTGCTTTGTACCAAACATGTTTGAGCCAGGGACCCTGCACCCAATTCTCTATCAGGCAGAGTACCCACAGCTATGTCCCATGACTTGCACCAACTGTAGCAGTATGCCAAACAGAGGGTGTACCAGAATGGTTGGCCACAAGCCTGTGGCTTGCCCAAGTGAAGGGCACAGGTGCCTCCCCCCACACACACACAAACACTGTACAGCCCCATAGTGCTAGTGGACCCAAAACCCCCCCACCAATGCCCTGATTTCCCCAAACACAAAACCCTGCAGGCCTAACACCTCTACTCCATGCCAGATCCAAAGCATTAAATGTAAAAGCCCCACAGGGCTAGTTCTCCCACTCCCACTCCTAATCCCGAACTGCATTATGTGCCAAAAATAAAAACAGCCCCAGTCTCCCTGATAATCTAGTGGTCCCCACCCCACCCACCCAGCAGTGCCAGTCCACTTCACACCTCCCTGACCCATACTCTGTTAGCAACTGGCACAGCCCACCCCTCACCACCACAGCCAGCCAACGACTAAGCTCTGTATGAGCACATATTACTGTTAACAGTACCCGCTCAATGAATGAATGAATGACAGTTCATTCATTGAGCACATACTAGTTACAGTAGTATGCACTCATATGGAGCTCAGTCAGCAGCTGGTCATGGTGGTGAGAGGTGGGCTGTGCCAGTTGCCAACCGAGTATGGGTTGGGGGTGCGGGTGGATTGGCACTGCCAGCTGGGGAGCCACTAGACTACCAGGAAGATTGGGGGCTATTTTTTCTTTTTGGTGCATAACACAATCCCAGGGATCAGGGAATGGGGAATTGGAGGTGCTTGCCCTGTGGGACTTTTACATTTTATGCTGGGGATTGGACATGGAGGGGGGGTGTTAGCCCTGTGGGTTTTTTGTTTGGGGGATCGGGGCACTGGTGGGAGGGTTGGGGTCCACTAGGCCTGTAGGGCTTTTACATTTAATGTGTGAGATCAGGTATGGAGGTGGTGTGCTAGCCCTGCGGGGGCATTCATTATGTATTTAGGAGATGGAGCATGGGGGGTCTGCTTGCCCTGCTGGGCATTTATGTATCTGTGGGGGATGGAAAATTGGGGGGGACATGGTTAGCCCTGTGGGGCTTTAATGCTAGCAATCTGTGGTTCAGGGCATGTGGGGAGCAGAAGTCTTAGGAGATGGCCCGATGGCAGATCTGCACAACCCCCAGAGAGCATAAGTACACTTACACCATCTAAAAGATGGTGTGACTGTACTTTGGCAGCTGTCCTCCAGGGGTTGTTTGAGAATAGCAAACTTGGAGACTTTGTTGCTGCCCTTCCAGAATAGGGTGCAAGTGCTACCGTAAACCCCCTAGCACCATGTTGCAGGGGGTTTATGGCATAACTGGTGGCTTATGTCCACTTTGGCGCAAGCAGCCTGCAGCATGTCGCAGGCTGCTTTGCAGAATACTGAATGTCACAACTCCTGGCATAAATTGCTACTTGCACCATTTTTTGGGGGGGGGGGCGCAACTCAGTTTACGCCAGGTATAACCCTCTGAGAATCGGGCCAATTAAGTTTAATGACTACAATCTTTCTTCATAACTTTTCCCTCCAAGCCTTTTATTGACTTTGTAAATCTTCTTTGAACTTTTTCAATCTTGTTTATTTCATATTTTTTGAATGGATTCCAAAGTTAGCTTTTAAACTCCATGTGGAGGAGCACATGTGCCCTAAATAAAGGCATCATAACTTCACTATCCCTCAATGTTATATTCCTTTTTTTGGCCCAAGATGTTTTTGTCGCATTTTTTATTGCTTCCAAGGTTTGTTTGTTAGTGTTAAAATCACTAGAGATCTCAATACCCAAATTCCTTTCACTAACAACTTTGGATAGGAGGATATTCTGCAAATAATAATTGGATTGTTTATTATTTTTCCCCATGTATATCACCTTGCATTTGTTCAAATGTAATCTCATACCCCAATCATCTGTCCATTTGACAAGTTTGTCTAGATATCTCTGAATGACAGTTGTTTCCTTTTCTGTACTAGAGGGGCCACCTATCTTAGTGTTGTCAGCATATTTGGATACCCAACTTTCCAGGTTACATGATAGATCAGGAATAAAAATCTGGAATAGTATTGGGCCCAGGATGGATCCCTGTGGCACCCCATTGGTGACACAACCCACCCCAGACAAGTGTCCATTCACCAAAACTCTCTGTATTTGATTTTTAAGTCATTCAAATACCCAGTTTATGTAAATTGTATCAATGTCTATTTTTTTAATTTAGTTATGATAACCTAATGAGGGATGAGATCAAAAGCTTTGGCAAAATCCAGATATATTATATCACATGGAATTTTCAGATCCAGGGTTGAGCTAACCTTCTCATAAAAACAAAATAGATTGGTAGTACAACTCTGACCCCATTTAAAGCCATGCTGTGCCATGTCACATCTATCCAGAGTAGCTGACAACCTATCCTCTTAATTATAGAGTTTAAGATCTTACAGCATACTCAAGTAAGGCTAATAGATCTATAGTTCTCAAGTCTTGCTGTATTGCCTTTTTTGAAAATAGGCAACACATGTGTCACTTTCCAATCTGAGGTTATTGTACCTGTATTTAATGATTGTTCGAACAACATCTTTACTGGTTTTGTAATATATTCATCCATAATTTGTAATAATCTTGCAGATATTTTGTCAGGTCCAGCGGATGAATTTTTCTTTACGTATTGGATTTTGCATCTAATATCTGCTTCTTTGATTTCAGTTTTATTATTTGTTGTGTTAGGAGGTCTTAAGTCCTTATTTTAGACTTTGCAAAAATAATTATTAAATAATTCTGCTAGCTCTATATTGTCTTTCACTGTTTTGTTATCCCGTACAATGGGTCCAACCTGAGACTGTGGGTTGTTTTTTTTATTGAGGAAATGCACACATAACACTCTTTTAACTTATCCTTTCTTGCTGTCTGTGCCAATAAGACTTTCATGTTTATTTTTACCTTCCTGATTTCTCTTTTACAGCACCTTAGGTGTTTCTTAATAAATTTTAATTGACGTTTTTGTAGGTGACCACTTCTGTTTTTTATATAATTTGTTTTTCTTTTTAAGAAGTCTCTTAATCTTTTTGTTTAGCCACTTTGGTCTTTTGCTGTTATTTTTTTGTTTCCTAATTTTTGGAATATGTTTGTCTGCAATTTTTGTGATATGCGTTTTATTAATATTCCACATTTCCTCTGTTGTCTTGTTTTGTAACAAACAATCCCACTTTATATCCTGTAACTTAGCCTGTATTTGCCCAACATCAACTTTCTCATACAAATAGATCTCTGTGATACCTTTTTGTGGAATATATTCAAATTATACAGTGAAACTGATTGAATTGTGGTCGCTGTTTCCAAGTGGGGGACCCACCTTACAAGATTCAATTTGAAGCCCTTCAGAGCTTATTACTAGATCCAATATATCATTGTTTCTTGTTGGTTCTATGACATGCTGTTTTAGATGGTTTTTATTACAGTTTTCAAGGAACTGTTTAGGGATACCATTAGATGTGATTCCCTCTACCCAATCAATCTCTCCTAGATTAATGTCCCCCATAGCTACAACATTCCCCAATTTGCTTGCTTTTTCAATTTCCCTAATGATGGATTGTGTGGTCTCAACTGTGCTACTTGGAAGACAGTATATAATACCAACAATTATTGATTTGCAGCATCCACCATTAATTTTTGTTCATATAAATTCAGAGCAATGATCTTCCTTCATTTTATAAGTAATGTCCATGGATTTTAGTTGATTGTTAATATAAATTGTGACTCCACCCCCTTTTTGGTTACATCTGTCATTTCTGTACAATTGGTATCCTTCAATGTCAATTCTCATATATCTTTGTCAGTATTCCACCATGTCATAGTTATAACAATTATCTCTGTAGGCAAGTTGTCAATAATGGAGTGGAGCTTATTTAATGTATTATTCATGATTCTTGTATTAAAAAGAAGTGCATTTATTCCATTTATTTTATGACTGTTTTGCTTATTGTGCATATGTTTAGCACCTTGCTTTTTCTTAGGTCTTGACTGGCAGCTTGCCCCCTTCCTAGTTAGTTTAACTTCACTTGCCCCCAATATTGCCTAAAGTGTTCTGTTAGTATTTTGGTTCCTCAGTTGTTTAAGTAAAGTCCATCATGACTATATAATTAAGATTTTTTATTAAAGGTGTTCAAATTGTCTATAAATACAATATTTCTATCAGCACATCCGTTTTTTTTAACCTAATATTTATTCTATATATCATGTGATTTTTTTTTCCTTGTGAGCCCTTGGGATCAGTATCAAGATATTGCAACCTGAATGTCGTTGTTTACCAATTGTTCTCCTAGTGAAATTAAGATATAACAAATATATTTTTCATGCTCTTGTCCCATGTCATTTGTCAATATGGTTGATGAATATTTTGGCATGTTGATTCTATTGATATTTGCCTTAATATTGTTAATCCTTGCTCATAGATAACATAGGAGGGTAGTGTTTACATTGTCTTCCCTACAGACATACAGTACGAGTCACAATATTTAATTATCGAATCACCCAAGACAAACTTTTCTACATTTCTTAGTTTTGGGTTTGTGCTGGTGGTGTCGGTTTGCATTTCTTCAAGATTTTATTAGTTAGCCAAATTGAATCAGAGTCACCTGGTGTATCCACTTTGGTTTTTGCTTTTTTCCTCACAGTCACTCATTTTCTATTTAGTGTTTCTTCAGAATAAAATTCCCTCTTTTTTTACTAGTTTTTCTTCACTAGCATTTGTTGGGATTGAAGTACTCTCTCTTAATCTTTTTCCTTTAGTCTTTGGTGCAATGAGGTTTTCATCCTCCAATGTATTAATAAATTCTTCAGTTTTATTAATTTCTTTGAGGTCCTGAATTTCTTGTAGTAGCTTTTTCCTAGTTTTATATAAATCTTTTATTGTCTCACATTTGTAACACACATAGCCCTTTCCTTTTCTTTTTCAGTGCCTTTTATTGGGCTGTACATATCACAATTCATACATTTAACTATTGAACCCTCCTCATTTAAAAGTGCCAGAATGTCTCTCCCATTTACCTTAGCTGTAGCTTTGTCTTTATTACAAGCCATTCTGTGGAACTTTACCAGAACTTACCTCAACCTGTCTCAATTCAATTTTTTTTGTTCATTTTTTTTTTTTACTTACAGGTTAGAGTGGTGGCCCAGCTTCCCTGCTTCTCCTTCTAATGCCTACAGATGCCACTGGCCTCTGTCTGTGGTGCGTCTGCTCCATGCTCAACTCTGCTCACTGGAGCTGAGCATTATATAAGTGCCCCAAGTGACAACAGCAATTGTTATGGCAACCCTCCTCTGATCTGATCACTCAGCCAGCAGACAATGCCAGTAAACAGCCCTTAAAAGATCAGTTTAGAAGATGTTTGGTAGCCTGAATTGGTTATTCCAGAGCACTCGAATAATGCTTGTCAAGTGCCGGTGACCCTTGAGGTGCGGGAGTCACCAGTATGCCATGCCTTGCAAATTACAGTGGCTTGTACAGTTTAAAAGTCATACAGGATCTATAGCCTTCTCCCACTGTAATCCTAATTAAAATAAGATGTGCTGCCTTCACCTGCAGCTTCTCACACATGCCCCTTCTAATATGTGCTGTTTATTAGCTTCTAGGGGAAAGTATCATTCCCCCTCCAGACTCCATGATCTCCGACTCTTCAAGTGTTCTCCACTGCCAGTTGAGGTGTATAGACAGAGTAGGGCATTAGGAATAGCCCATGGGGAAGGAGATGGAGATTTGTAGGGTCTGGTATGGGGAGTATGGCTGGGGTGGATTGAGATGGTGTGAACTAGGGGGCACCCTGGGGCAAAATGGGCCCAGGAAACAGGTCCTTCCTACCTGGTGCCCATACCCAAGGGCCCCACAACTAGTGGGTGGGCAGCTGGACTAGCCTCATCTAGCTATCCTTCTCAGGCAGTGTTGTACAATGCCAGATCTATTAAGAGCAGGACAACAATTATTGTTGATCTTATTGCAACATCTGATCTGGCTTGCATCACTAAGACCTGGCTGGATGAAAACACTGGTCCAGTCTTGGAATTAGCTGTTCTGGCCAGGTACTTGGTGATACACTGCCCGAGAAAGGATCATAGGGGTGGGGGGTGGCAGTCTGTTTCAAGTTGGACCCGAACCTCATAGCCTTCCTGGTGGGAACAACAAGGTTCTTTGAATGCATGGCCACTCAAGGGTTTGCAGGTGTAGGTTTCAAGATCCTTCTTGTCTACTGTCCTCTGGGGGATGAGAAGGAATTCTTGCAGGAAGTCGCAGACTTCATTATCAAACTGGTGTTGGAGTTGCCCAGATGGATAATTCTGGGCAACTTCAATGCCTGGGTCAATGACAACCTCTCGCAGTTTGGTCAAGACTTGCTCCAACTGGGGTCGGCCTGCCGGCAAAGTGGCAAGGCGTCCGCTTGTGGTGCCGATATCCTGGGTTCAGTGATGGACTCTGGAGTTGGGGGGACAGCTGGAGGGAGAAGGATTGAGCATCCCAGGGACTGATCTCCTTCTCTGGGGGGAGGGGGAAGAGTGTCCGGTGCATTGTGGACCTCTGGCAGAGGCTGGGAGTACCACTGCTGCCAGAGCCACACGTTAGAGGAGCAGGCTGATGCTGGCATCATTGTACATCCCCATCCCCAGGGGATATCCACATACTGGAAAAAAACTCCAGGCCTGTTCATGATGACCCCCACCTCCACTGAATCCACCACCACTCCCATTGTGATTAATGTCTGCCGGGTGGGTCCCACTCCCATGGCCCCACCCTAGGGGGCAAACCAGGGCATAGAGACCAGATTCCTTAGGGAGGGGGTGCCCACCCAGTGGCCCCACCTGGGGGGGTAAGACCGGGCATGAGGGTGGGGTGGTGAGTGGGGTGGGGGGCCAGATCCTCTGTTACGGGGAGAGGGTGACCAGGAAAAAAAAGACTTCCTCCAACCAATGTGTTCATTGGGCCTGACACAGGTTGTTACCTCTGCATATATATGGCCACTCATTGGATCTCATCTTCCTGCTGGGTGGAGCCAGTCATTTGGTCAGACCACCATACTGTGAGGTTCTCGTTCATGGGCTCCCCTAATAGACCTTCCCCTATGGAGATGGTCCAGTACCACCCTTTAAGGGGCTTGATCCCACAGGGTCTGACAGTGGCACCACATCTATCAGGTTTGATGAGTGCATGTGAGGAGCTGGGGAACTGGCCCTGACCAATAACAGAGTTATTACCAAGGCCATCAGCTCTATTGCTCCTGTCTGTGTTCAACCCCTCACCTCACACTAGAGATCCCCCTGGTTTGATGGGATTCTCAGGGAGATGAGGATGAGGGGTCGAAGGTTGGAGCGTCTCTGGCAGAGGACTGGCTTGGAGGAGGATAAGCTTATATTGATGGTCCATTATAGAGACTATCAATCGGCACCCTCCTGTAAGAAGTCAGCGTTCTTGTCCAAGGAGATTACTGAGGCAACTAACAGACCAGCTCAGCTCTTTTGCACTGTTGATAGACTGTGTAGTCCAGCCTGTCTTCAGTCTGGGGGAGCGTTTTCACAATCAAGGTGTAACGAGTTCGCTCTGTTCTTTGCTGATAAGATTGCCTCCATCAGATCAGAAATCTAGTCAGCACTCTCTAATGGGGCTTGTGGTGATGGGTCTGAGGTCGCAGGCATGCAGTCTGTCTAGTCCAACCAGCTAGCTGTTGCAGATGTGGTGAAGGTCGTCTGGGTGTTATGGCCAAACTACTGTAGTCTGGATCTGGGACCAACATGCCTCCTAGTAGGATGTGTTGATGTCATTGGCCCGGTCCTAGCCAATACAGTCCAATGTTCCTTAATGATGAGGGTCTTTCCTGGGCCCTTGAAGGAGGCAGTTGTAAGGCTACTCCTGAAAACATCTTCACTGGACTCGGACTACCAGGTGAACTACAGACCTGTCTCTAACCTTCCCTTTGTGGGTAAGGTTATTGAGAAGATGGTGGACATTCAACTGGAGAACTATTTAACAACTCATGACATCTGCGATCCTCTCCCGCTGGGTTTCAGAAAAAGGCACAGTATTGACACTGCACTGGTTCAGGTGCTAAGTGGTCTCCTCATGGTGAGGGATTGGGGAAGACATTCCATCCTTATTCTCCTCGATATTGTGGTGGTGTTTGACACTGTGGACCATGGGGTGCTGATGGAGTGCCTGTGGATTTGTTGTGGACTGGCAGGTACAGTCCTAAACTGGTTTAAATCTTTCCTCAGTGGCAGGATGCAGTTTGTGGTGTCTGGGATTTTTTGCTCAGGACCCCTGCCCTTGCCATGAGGGGTACCACAGGGCTCTGTTTTGTCCCCCATGTTGTTCTCAGTGTATATGCAACTGCTGAGGGACATTATAAGTCAGTATGGGCTGAGTTTCACTGCTATGCAGATGATACTCAGCTATACAATGAAAACCACTAGGATCAAGAGCAGTGTCACTGTTTCCCCTGTATGACAAAAGGGATTAACTCCCATTGAAATTGCATTGTTCCCTGCAGTAACTCTACTGCAGTATTCTGTAGAGTTGGTCTTGATCCTGGCGAGCATCACTATACATGTCTTTTCACCTGAGCAGCAGGAGACGGCCTCAGTATTTAATCATTGCCAGCTGAGATCCAAGACTGGAAGAGGGCTAACTGATTGAAGTTGAATCTGGACAAGACTGAAGTACTGGTGCTGGATTCTGGTCACCAGGTGGTGAGGGTGCAATCTGGTGGAGTCCTAGGGCTGAGGCTCAGGGAGTCCCAGTTGCTCACCCCTGATCAGGAAAATAATCTTGGTATTGTTTTGGACTGTGGCCTGACACTTAAATCACAGGTGTCAGCCATGGTTCAGACCTCATTTTACCAACTGAGAAACATCACTAGGATCAAACATCTGATACCCCTGGGTCATCTGCCAGCGCTAGTCCATGCTTTTGTGACCTGTCACCTTAATTACTGCAATGCTCCATGCCTGGGTCTGTCAGGGGTAGATCTTCACCACCTGCAGCTAGTGCAGAATGTGGCAGCCAGGTTGTTGACCGGTCTACCTAGGTCATGTCACATTACACCTGTGCTGCGCTCTCTGCACTGGTTGCCAGTTAGGTGGTGGATCTCCTTCAAGGTCGGTTTGCTGACCTATAAAGCCCTGCACAGTCTGGGGCCTGGCTACCTGCAAGACCTCCTATGACCCTATTACTTCTCCTGCCCCTTCACTCCACAGCTGAGGGACTGTTGTAGGTGCCTAGGGTCTTCCTGAAAACAAGTGTCTGCACTTTTTCTTTCACATCCCCAACCCTATGGAACTCTCTCCCTTGTCATATGCGAGACATCTCCATGGTAGATGCATTTAAACAAGAGCTAAAAACTTTCTTATTTAAGCAGACTTTCTCTCTGAATTAGGTTAATGTTTTAACTGATAAATAACAGTGATTTATTTATTCTTCTTTTATGTATTTGTACTGTATTTTAAATGTTTTTAGAAAATTTTGTGTAAAGTGGTTTGAAATGAGAAAATGCTCTATATCAAATAAAATATGAATGCATGAATGAATGAATGTTTCTAGCTGTAGTAAGTGTACTAGTTGCCTAGCAACTGCAAGTGCTGGTCCTCCAGCATTACACATGTCACTCTGACATCATCAAGTTTGACGTAAGTGACATTGGTCCATGGTGGTGAGCATAAGTGGGTTTGATTTTCAACACTCCACCTGACTGCATGTCTGCCCTGTGGCTGCTGGAAGTGCTGCGGAATCTTCTTTCACTTTACCTGTAATCTTTATTTTGAGATTTAAAGGTGGAAACACAATATCAACCAAAAAGCAAGGAATGAAATGCCTTATTTTTATAATTTGTTAGCACAGATTAGGCTCTTAAGCCACTTTTCTAGAAAGTACTCCTAATATAGTTAGGGGATAAGCTGGAAAAGATATTTGTCCTGTAATGAAAAATGCTTGCATATCATAAACCTTGTGGTGATGGGGTGTGCCTCATGATTTGTGTTGTTTTTCAAGACTGTGTCAAGTAGTGAAACTGTTGTATTTTCTCATTAAATATATACACATTACAGGCACTGACTTGAGTTAAGAATCATATATTTTGAATAGGAATGGTATAAACTAAACTGTAGACTGTAAGTAAATAATAAGCAGACCATTTTAAGTTTATTTTTGCTTTTAAATACAAAAACGTACACATTGGATGCAGTACTCTAATAAAATCTTCATGTATATTTTGCAGATATACAATCGGCAATCTCCTGAGGAAGCCTAGTACTGTATAGGTGAAACTTGGACGGTAATGTGATGCCTGAGGAATTTGCTGAGAATAAAAACTGTTGGAAACATTTTATTGCATTATCTGGGATTCTTGTGCCCCCCCCCCCCCATTTTGATGTTTTCTCTGTTGGATGTATGCTAGCATCTAGGGGTCGGCAGCAGCTGGACTACACAATAGAGTTAATTTTTTTGTACTGTTACATTTGGTATTTCCCTGCTCAGCAAGACCCCTATGTTTGTTACAAGTTGACCACAAGTAGATACATTGTGAGTCACAACAGATGTTGGTACTCGTATACAATCATCAAATATACAGTATAGGGATTATTCTCTAGATCTAAAGCCCATTAATATTGACATTTTTAAGTGGTACTATCAGTTCTGATCTCGTCTGCAGTGATACAAAAGTGAACACACCATATCATTCATTAGATATTGTAGTATGGAAGCATTTACTATTATTGGGGATAGTGTAGGCTGGCAATTTCACTTTTCTACTTTTACAGATACTGAAAGACAGAATTTGCTAAGATTGATAAGAGGCAACAGAGACCTGAATGTCACACTAGGCACGAACACCAAACATTTGGCATAAAAGGTAGAAAACATCAAATTCCACCAGAAGTGACATGGCCTAACCCTGACCCAGTATTTAGCACACAACACATTCCAAGAGGGCTATGGGTTTATGGAAACAAGAACTTAAGTATACATTTTGCTAAACTGAATATTAAGTGGCATGTTATAAGGAATCCCAAAAGAACTCTGAACTCACAGAAGATGCTGCACATTTCTTTGCAAATGCCAAATGAGGCTTTTATTAGCCCGAAAACAAGAAATGCAGACACAGACAATGCTGCCAACCACAATGTGCCAGTGCTTCGAGATAACTCTCTTGATCGGGGCTGGTTGGAACTTACTCACATCACACTTAAATAGTAACAAAAATCAGTGCAGATTGAAAACATATGTAAGTTCAGAGTTCAGATCCATTGATCTAATATCATATGCAACTCATTTTGTCAATTCTCTTTCTGAAAGCACATAACTCTAATGACTCTAGTCCAGATTGTATTAGGTTCACGGGGATTGAGCATGTTCCAGTCCCAAACAAAGGAGGGGACAGGAAAAACATCTTATTACAAAAAGAGCGTTATTGGATTTTTACTTTGAAAAGCATTAAATCCTCTGGACCTAATGATCATTGGGATTTGAAGCCCTTCTTGCGTAGATAAATCATATACCTAACCACTGTTTGATGGGTGGTTTTGTGTGTATATTTGTAAATATGTATGCATTGTAATTTCATTATGAATGAGTTTTGATAGAACAAGTTGTCTGCAATTTATCATGTAGGTTTAATTGGTAAGGAATTTATTAGTTTCTTTTTGAATAAGCAGTGGGTGTTACTGTAGTTAACAATATGTTCCTTCTTATATATTTTTTTATTTTCTGGGTCATTTCTATCACTGTATCATAAATTATAAGAGATACATTTACAACCTCTTTTTTTCTGTGAAAGGGAGACAAAACTAATTTAGAAATGGTTTTCATTTCTTGAACACAAGAAAAAATAATTTGAAATTTACCATGAATACAGTCCAAAAAATATGCCTTACCTTGATCTGACCATAAGATTGCACAACAATAGTTGAGATATTACCCTATGTCATTAACCAACAGCAAGAAACACCATTCTGCATGCAGATAACTTCCACTCTAGAAATCTTACTGACAGCATACTTTTCTCACAATGTCTAAGAATAAGAAGAAACTGTAGTGAGGACTCAGACTTTAAGACTGAACTAACAGAGGAAAGACAAAGATTCCTAGACAAAGGATGTAAAAGACAAACATTATGTAAAACAACTGAGAGTTAAAAACATAGCAGAGTAGGAGGCTATTGCAGGTACTTGCAGAGATTGCTTACAGAACATTCTTGTGTTTTCCACAAAGTACAATACAAAGAGTCAAGACATCAGTAAAATCTTGCACACACATACACACACTGGCACATCATTCAAAATTACCCACAAAATGGTGGCATTTTTAGCAAGCACCCACTAGTGCCAGTCAAGAAAGTATCCACTATCAAAGATAGACTACTGCACATTGGACATGCTCAAGCACAGAGGAAAACACAGGGTCAGCTACTTTTTGGACATTTAAAATCTGGCATGGTCCCATGTGGACACACTAGCAAAAAATGTCCTACACTACCCTTTTACAGACAAAACATATCCCAGCAAACAGCACATATCCTGTGAATAAACAGAAGTGGTGTACTGTGTATTCTACAGTGCCCTTGTAATCACATCAACAGATATGCAGGAAAAATGGACAGCTAAAAACATGCATCTTAGGACATAAAAGCGATATCCACAACAATACCAACATACCTGTTGCACAACATTTCAGAACAGCAGGACATACAGGAGCATCCTTCTGCTACTGTGGTGTGAAGCTAGTGCACCCCCCAGCCAGGGGAGGTGATTTCAACAAAATCCCTGAAGCACACAGAAATGCACTGGATTTTCTAGATGGATGCCCTCAGTGAAAGAACTGGTATGAATAAGGACAGTAATCGGACTGTATATTGGTTAGAGATGTTGCAAAGTTTTAATTTGCCAGTGAAGTACTGGTGAAGTTGACAAATTCACCTCTGCAGAGCAATCTGCAAAGTTTTGCTACTAGCCTCAAAATTTGCTTATGTGACTTCACCCTTTCACCCTTTTTTTGTGGAATTTCACCATGAACGGCAAAATTTCACCCACAAATGGTAGACTTTCATCCTTGAATGGCAGAACTTTGCCTGCAAATGGTGAAATTCTACCATTCATGTTGTGTTTAATAATATTATAAGATTTGCAACTGGCTGTAGAAACCAGGAACATCATTGTAATTTATTTAAAACTTTGGGGGTTATGCCACCTAGCCAGAGAATATTAAATGTAACACTGATGTTCATGCATAAAGTTTTGAGATTAGAAACACCAGTAATACTGCATGACAAATTTAAATGAAATAATAAAATGAGGTTATTACGAGCAACATCAACAAAATATTTTCAAGAATATAGGACCAACACAAAGATTGCAGAATGTTTAATGACTAGTTAAGGTCCTCAGATACTAAATTATTTAATAAAAATGGGAATACAGGTAGACGCAAAGAAAAATGCATTTCAGACCAGTGTGATGAATCATTTGGAGACCCAGTCAGTGTGTAGCTGCTATGGTATTACTTGAGGATAGTAGATTAATAGTGTAGATCTATACCTAGATCAAATTAGTGTATTGTAAATATTGTAAGTCAGTGCTGAAACTATTTGTATATTGTATGTTTTATTGCATTTTAATCAATTTTTGTATAACTAAGTTTATACTCCTATTTACTCCCCCCTTCCCCACACATGGCTGAAAATGGGGTTTGACTCAGCCCACTTTCCTGATAAATTAATTAAATAAATAAATTCTGCCATTTGCTGGTGAAATTCCACCACTTGCAAAGAAATTCCACACTTCATGGAATGAAATTCTGCACTTCACAGGTGGAATTTCACATTTCAAAACTCCGCTAATTGTGCTAAATTCGTGAGTTAATTCATGCAGCAAAGTTTCCCAACTTCATCCATTTCTAATGTTGGTAAAAATAACAGCCACTTTTTATAAACTGCCATCTGTGAGTGAGTATGATAGTGCCTTTCTGCTCTTTACTGATGGATTCCTATGTTTTAACACCTATTTTCCCCCCAGCCTAAACACCCTTCCTCTTTCTCCCCATAGATGACATTTAGCCCCATTGGCTTTTTGTTTCTTATGATGAATATGTGTAGAAAACCACTACTTACGTTTATTTTGCTGTAAAATATGTCTCTTGTGATTTTCACCACATATGGAGTAGGTCCAGCCTCTTATCCTTGTCTGAAAGACTTGCTAGAGTTCAAAAGTTGCCTTTTTTACATTAGCTGTAATAATTTATTGATTGCTTAATAAGATGAATATGTTTATATTTTGACATCCTTTACCTATGATACCTGCAAATGGCCATCAGAATTGTAGCAGGTAAAATAGCTGTAAATATAAAGTCTCCCAAAGTCATGTAAATCTAGGGTCATGTATTTTGTATGTGTAATCTAATTCAGACTGTAATTGTTTTGGTTTTATATATAGTTGAATACCATACCTACAGGTTTCACTTTTGTCTTTGCTCACCACTGTGACCCGTTGCCCCAGTTATGCTTCTAGCTTTGGGAAGTTTACTGGTTGCCTAGCACTCACACACACTGATCCTCCAGCATTACACACATCACTCTGACATCATCAGACTTAACATCAGTGATGTTGGCCTGTGGTGGTGAGCATAAGAGGGTTTGATGTTCAGCACCTTGCCTGACTGCAAGTCCCCCCCCCATGGCTGTGGAAGCACTGCAGAATCTTCTTTAATTTTACCTGTAAGTCATTTTAAGAAGATTCTCTTACCATGAGATTTAAAGGTAGAATCGCAATATCAACCAAAAAGCAAGGAATCAAATAACTTATTTTTAAAATTTTTTTGCACAGATTAGGCTTCTAAGCTATTTTACTAGAAAAACTCTGGTGTTTTGTGGTCATTTAGGAGTGTCCTTATAATATTTAGCCAAAAGGCTGAAAGGGTATTCATCATGTAATCAAGTGCTTGCCCATGGTGAGCCATGTGTTGGAGGGTTGTGCTTCACGATTTGTGTTGTTTTTCAAAAGACTATTAGACAAGTAAAGAGATTGTTGAATTTTCTGATTAAATATATACACATTACAGGCATTGACTTGACTTGTGCCAAGAAACATATATTTTGAACAGGAATAGCATAAATTAAACAGCACACTGTAACTAATTGGCAGACTGTTTCTGGTCTATTTTTGGTTTTAAATACACAAAATTGCACTTTGGATTCAGTACTCTAAAATATCCTCATATATATTTTACAGGTATGCATATAGGCAATCTTCTGAGGAAGCCTAGAATTGTATAGGCAAAACACAGAAGATGATGTGATGCCTGAAGAATTTGTTTAGATTAGAAGTTGTTTGAAATATTTGACTTCATCTGGGATTCTTGCACCCCCACCAGCCCCACAAGAGTTCTCTACCTAGGCCCCTCAAAATTATTTGAGCCCACAAGGCAAGAGTAGTGCATTGTTATCTACGGAGACCCGGCACACAGACATTTTTGTCAATTTATCCATGTCATCTGTACGACAAGATTTCATCAAGATGTTCTGACTTCATGATGCACTTGCCATAACACCACAGTGCTTATCAAGACAACAAGCTGTGATGCCAAAACACAGCAACTGTGAGTTCAGTTGGGAGCAGACAGATGATTTTAAAACAGGCAGTGGAATTAACAATTGTTATTGTGATATATTTTAACTACACTGTTTTCCAAGGCACTTGCAATTCATAAAGAGTTGGCAGCACATATTTGCCTTGCTCAGAAAGGTTAAGGAAAGGTCAGGGGGTTAGCAACAGAGAAAGAGAGAATTAAGCACAGGGAGGATATGAGTTGCACAGTGTCATGCAGTAAATGGCAGCTGTGGAATTCAAACATGGGTCTGCAATGGCAACTGGCTGTGCCATGGGAGAACAGAAAAGAGAGAGGGCAGTTGGATGGGATTGGGGCAGTCTAAAGTCTAGTGTATAGGGGTGAGGCATGCATTGTGTGTTTCTGGTGCTGTGCAATATACACCATACCCTGCTGCCTACAGTAGGGATGGGGCATTTCTCTGTGGTCACTGTGGGGTAGTTGACTTTCTTAGAGGTATACTGGTAGGTGTGAGTGGCAGATGGCAGTACTAGAGGGATGCAGGAATGTAAGATGGCAACTGAGGAGCATAAGGAGAATGGAGGCTATGGACTTGGTCAGTAGGACTGGGGTTGGCAGAGACAGGTAGGAAGTAGTGTGGCTGGGACTGTCATCTCTAGTGGAAGGGATGGAGGATGGATCAGAGTGGAGAAGGGAGGAAACAGACATAGTGAAAGAGCACTCTCAACCTGATAACAAGCAATAGGTATCAGCCTCTGGGTGGTGATGTTGAGGGGGTCAACAGACCACTGGACCTAGTGGAAGCAGTCCAGGCAACAGCGCAACCAACCTACCAACAAATAAAAACATAGAACTATAGAAACATAGAAAAAAAAGATGGCAGAAGGAGACCAAAGGTCCATCTAGTCTACCCATGTGTTCCTTGGACCTTGTGAGATCCCAGGACCTAACCCTAGGATGGCAATCAGAGAACAGAGAGGAGGAGGGACCACTGGACCATCAGGGATTATCAATGAAATACTTGGAAGGAGATCGGGGCTAGGGAGGCACCACTACACCACTAGGGATTATTAATGATGTACTGGGGAAGGGATTGGGGCTAGGCAGGGACTACTAGATCACCAGGGATTATGAATGACAAACTGGGGAAGGGACCAGGGCTAGGGAGGGACCACTAAATCACCAAGGATTATGAAAGAAATACTGTGGAAGGGATCGGGGTTAGGGAGGCACCACTATACCACTAGGGATTATGAAAGATGTACCGGGGAAGGGATTGAGGCTAGGGAGGGACTACTAGATCACCAGGGATTATGAATGACAAACTGGGGAAGGGATCAGGGCTAGGGAGGGACCACAAGGCCACCAAGGATTATGAACAACATACCAGGGAAGGGATTGGAGCTAGGGGGAGGGACCACTAAACCACCAAGGCTTATGAAAAAGATACTGTGGAAGGGATCTGGGCTAGGGAAGGGCCGCTGCACCACCAGTGTGAGGTCATATTTATCTGAGGACAGGGATCAGGGCAGGGAATGGACTGCTAAACCACCAGTGTACCCAGTCCTTGACAGTTTGCAGCCATGTCTGCGCACTGTTAAGGGCTGGGTTACAGAAGCATTAAACAGCACCACTGCTGACAGCCATTTCACTCTTCTGAAATCTTTCACCATTGTGCTATGCCATATATGCATGAGGGAACTCTCATTTGCATGGGCACAGCACAATATTTCACGTGACAGTGCTGTCGGGGGTGCACCCCGCATATGTGTCCTTTGAATATAGACACGCCCCCGACAGCTGGAGCTGTTCCAGGTTAGACTGGCACAAACCCAGTTTGTGCCATGCTAACCTTTTGAAAATATGGCCAATTATGTCTGGAGTATATGAAAAGTGCACTTTTCTAAACTTGCAAGAGTTGTGCAAAAGGAGAGGGATTGGGTCATGAGGAAAGCCAAACAAGGGCAAAACTCATAAACAACCTCGAGAAATGTGACTAGCGATGTGCTGTAAAAGTGGTGACTGCTAGATGAAGTAATTAGACAGAGGCTGGAAAGCATGAATGTGATCCCGAGCCAGGAACTGAGGCAGCTTTGCAGGTCCAGAGATTCAAGCTAGAGCTTGCCCAGATTCAGGCAAAGGATGAGGCAGAGCTGCAGAAGATGAAGGTGGAAGCAAAAGAATGAGAGAAGGTAGTGAAGTGAAAGGCTGAGGAGTGAGAGAAGGAGGAGAAGCAAAAAGCTGATGTGGAGAAGTGGAAGGCTGAGGCAGAGCTGTGGTAAACACAGCTGGAAGCCGAGGAGCAAGAGGAAGAGCATCAGCATGAGATCCAGATGAAAGAGGTGAGCATGTCAGAATGATGGAGATTCTGTACCAGAGGACAGACTGTGAGTAATGGCATGAGGGGTTTGACCATGAAACCCTAAATTCATTCTAAAATGTTTCCCAGATATCAGGAGGGGGATGACCTTGAACTGTTTTTAAGATCTTTTGAGAGAATCTGTGGGCAATTTGAATTGGGCAGGGGTTCTTGGGTGATTCAACTTTTACCACTGCTTACAGGTGAGCCATTAGAAGCTTTTGCCGGAATGGACAAGAAGGACTACATGGACTATAATAAAGTGAAAATTGCCTTGCAAAATTGTTTTGAGTTAACTCCTGAGGCCTATAGGCAAACATTTAGAGGCTTAAGAAAGGCACCAGGAGATAGCAATGCTGAAATATGTGTGCAGCTAAGTAATTTATTAGAACACTGGGTGGAGGGTGCCCAAGCTTGCTCTGTATAGAAAATAAAAGATATACTGTATAACCCCTTATTTTCACTATAAATTTATTTCTGTTATATCTGCGGGAGGACTCAGTATCGCAGAAATAGATTTACAACTGATTAAAAATGACAAAAATGATGAAGCCCACGCGGTGTTAGGTGAGTAAGCAGACTAGACAGACTGAACAGGCAGCAATCAGAAAACACAGTACAGTAGGTATTGAAGCTTTAAATGATCTACTGCTGAGCTACTGCATTATGTACTGTATACTGGAAAGAACCCTGCTTAGACTTTGTTTGGCAGTTGTGTGCCGTGTGACTGTGTGGCGAGGTGAGTGGGTGGTGTAGTGTGGTATGGGACTGGTTTGCAAAGTGTGCAGTATGACAGCATGTTGCTCTGTACCTGCACTGGTGGAGTCCACAATAAAGAAAAAAGCAGTGAATAAACAAATTGAAAAGAAAGCTCCAGTTTTTCAGTGTCATTGGAAGCATTTCCAGTAATGTCTGTATTACCAGTTTGCGTTGCAGACTACCAAATTTCCAAAACCACACACAACTTCTGACTCCACAGATACCAAGGCGAGCTAAACAGTACTAAGGAGAGGAAGCAGAAATATAGTACAGTACTGTAGGCATGTAGAATTATGATGCTGTGACTTGCTAGATGACATGTGGTCACAAGCTGTCACAAGAACAAAGATGCCTTTTCCCATTTTCACATTACTGTACATTGGATTCTGTGATCCTAGCATGGTTTGTGTAGCTAACAATTGCAATCTGAGAATTGTCTGGATAATCAGGGTTCCATATTGTAGGGTGGAGACTTTCTGACATTTTATAGACATATGTGGGGAAATTTTATACAGAAACATTGCTGGATCATAATCAGCAAAACAGCATAGCACAGCACTAACACATATTTGAACAGACATGTCGGGTGAGGGGACTCCTGCAGAAATAAGGGTACATGGAAATAAGGGGTTATACAGTATTTCTTCTGGAACAGTTCCTAAAAACTGTACTTGAGGAACTGAGAATATGGTTGTTGGATAGAACTCGAGTTTTGAGAAGAAGGCAGCTGAGAGGGCTGATCAGTTCATATCAAGCCAACCATCCTCTGATAGCAAAGTTAAAGTGTTAGGGGCATTAGTTGGTTTTAATAGAACTGCGGGGGCAACTTAAAGGAAGCCAGCCTTTTCCCAACTCAAAAGGGAAGCCAAGTGATTTCCAAGGTAGAAAGTCAGGGGAACGCAGGTTTTATGTCTGTCAGAAATGGGGGCATTTGTCATATGATTGAAAAATGTAAAAAATGGGCAAGTTCAACAGGACGGGGTAGTTCAGGGAGCTCCCAGAAGATAGTGGCATATACACAGAGTGCAGTGCCCTCTAACTCCACTGCACATATGCACCCAGTGGTGGTGAATGGATTTGTAACTTAAGGATTGAGGCCCCCTGGAGCCTCCTTTTCTATGGTGATGCAGGTTTTGATTCATGAGAAACAGATTCTGCCTGTCCAGTTTTCTCAGATTATCTGGGTGATGGGTTCAGCAGTTTTAGTACCAGTGGTCTGGATCTTCCTAAGCTGGGAAGGTGGCCAAGGCATACAGAAAGTGGATGTTGTAGCAGATATACTTGCAGATGTGACTATGGGGAATAACATCAATAGCAGGGACAATATTGGGTGTGTCACTAACCATAGCAAGGCAAGGGAACAGGTTCCTGAGAATCCAGAGAGGGCAGTGTAAGAGGAAGCCACCCCTACCCCCATTGCTGAGGAAGTTGTTGCTGAAGGACATACTGGGAGTAGCAGTTTTGAGCCACAACTACACACAGGAGAGTCCAGCCATAAGTGGCTTTCCCACATGAAAGTGTGTTATGGGGAATATCAGGTATGCAGAGCCCAGGAGACCTCAGCAAATGGACTCATCCCTGCATAAATTAAGGGAGTTAGCCACTACTATGGAAGGTGACTCTGAGTTCTGGGAAAAGGGAGGTATATTGGGAGAATGGGCTCCTGTACTGTGAGTGGGTTCCTAAGAGAGTACAGGAGGAAGTGGCAGATAGTGATTCCTGGGGAGTATAGGAAGCAACTTCTGGCCTTAGCCCATTGACTAACAATTTTTACTGGCCCAGTATTTTTAAAGAAGTGGCAAACTACTGCTGGACTTGACCATGGTGCCAGAGGGTGGGAAAGGTTGGTGACAAAGCTAAGGTGGCTTTGATTCCCCTGCCTATTAGTGAAGAGCCATTCAGGCGAGTTGCTATGGACAGTGTGAGGTCACTTAGCACTCCAAGTCAAACTTGCAAATGATACATCTTGGTGGTTGTAGATTATGCCACAAGGCACCCAGAGACAGTGCCCTCGTCCTCCACTGAGTCTGAGAAGGTGGCCGACCCTACCAAGTCCCTTAGGGTGTAAAACATGCCATAGAGGGGGATATCAAGGGGATGCTGGCTCTCTGGGTAATCCAGGAGTCTGGTAGTCCCTGGGCCCTCCCAATGGGACAGATACCCCAAAAAGATGGGACCATAAGATTCTGCATTGACTCTACCACAAGCTCAATAACTGTATGGAGTCAGAAGCATACCTCATGCCCAGGTCAGATAAGTTGTTAGAGAGGTTGGGGGGGTGATGTACCTGACCACCACAGACCTGAGGCTATTTGCAGGAGTCCTGATCCCTGAAACCAGACAGAGGTCAGCCTTCATCATTCCATTTGATTATATGACAAATGTGCCAGCCACCTTTCAACAGTTTGTGGACCACATTCTAAATGGGGCAGGGGCTTTTGTGCTGGCATACATGGATGACCTCACCATCTATAGCCAGACCTGGAAGGATCATGTTAGGCAAGTGACTGAGGTCTTCCACCAGCTGCAAGGCACTGGGCTGACAAACAAAGTGAAAAATTGCCAGATAGGAATGACGGAGATGTCATACCTTGGGCAAAGTGGGGGGGGGTGGGTACATCCAGCCTGAGACAGTGACAATTGAGGCCATCCAGGGATGGGCCATGACTAAGAGAAAGGTTCAGGCCTTCCTAAAGATGGCAGGGTACTACCATAAGTTTGTGCCAAATTTCAACAGCCTGGCCAAAACCCTGTCAAATCAAACCAAGAAAAAATGCCAGACAAGGTTCAGTGAATGGAAACTTTTGATACTGCCTTCCTTCAGCTGAAGGAGGCATTGTATCGGACACCTATGCTCGCCAGCCCGGACTATTCTCTTAGGTTCACTGTGCATGTAGATGCATCTGCTCATGGGCTAGATGAGGTTTTAAGTCTGGTTGTGCACTTGAGAGAGGAACACGCTACCATGTACCTGAGCAGGAAGCTGCTGCCCAGAGAGGAGGCTTAGGCCGCAGTTGAAAAGGAGTGTTTAGATATTGTCTGGACTTCACAGAAGCTGCAGCCTTATCTGTATGGGATGTCACTAGCCACAACCCACTCACATAGCTGCATAGGACCAGCAGAAAGAACCTGAAATTACTGAGGTGGAGACTGGTGCTGTAGTCATAGAATATAGACATTAGGCACTATAGTGGACTACAACATGTAAATGCAGATTGGTTGTCTAGACAATAGCTAGGACCTAGAAAAAAAAGTGGGAGCGGTGCTGTGAGGAACTAATGTGGGGTTCACGTAGATAGTGATCCAAAGGCTTAGGAAGTGGAGCCAGCTGAATCACTTGAAAGAACAAGCATCAGTTAGGGGTGCTAATGAAATGTAACTTTTTCATTTTTTGAGTTTGGGAGATATAGCAATTTATATTTTTTTCTGTGTTTTCTTTTTAATTAAATTAACTCTAGCTGCTGTGGGGACAGAGATGGGCTGGGGAAATGGAATTGAAATTGTTGCCAGAGGCAAAAGCAGCTGCCCCTGAGAAGTAATTACAATCCCTGCCTTGTAACAATGAGACCCACTAGTCAGTTAATGAGGGAGATCGAAGAGGTCAAGGTCTTTCATGTCTTGACCATGTAGCCACCCCTACTGGGGCAGACAGGGCTCAGAACAATAAGAGGGTGTCTGAGTCCACAAAAATCCAATATTCTTGTTTAGGCTAGCTCCCCAGAGAGGTGGTACCATCAGAAGACAATGAACATGTCAAATCCATGATGTCAGAGTGACATATTTGGTGATGTGGCATGGGGGCTGGCAGCTGAAGGTTTCTGAGGACTTGCAGACCTTAGCAACTCAGGTTGGGACTCTGAGCAGTTACCATAGAAGGGTTGAGGATGTCCTGATTCACTAAGCTCCTGTGTGGTATGAAATCTTTCTACTTTGCTAAGAGTTACGAAACTATAGAAAGAGTTTTCTATTTTTGCTTTTGCTGTGTTCAAACTATTTCTTTTTTAATTTCTGCAGTAACCCTGTAATTCCTATACTCTTTGTATATTGTGATAGCCTGTAGATTGTGCAAATATTATGAAGTAATAAATATTATTTTTATATACTCAATGCCCCTGTGACTGAATCTTTTGGGAGAATAGTCAATTGTTGGTATTGACAAATCCATGACCCATCTCTGAAGTGGGAGCAGAGAGCTACAGTTACCAGAGTCTAAGAAGTGAAGTGTTGTCTCAGGAATGAGTAACAGAAGAAAGCCATTTGCCCATAACAAAAGAAGCACTGTACTGTGTGAGCAGTGGCTCTGGTAGGATCTGGACCAAGAAAGTCCCCAATTAAGAGAATCACATCTGATTGGCAGCAGCTACCAAGGGGCCTTTCAGGTGTGGAGGACTGAGAAAACTGGCAATCTGTTACAGACTGCATCTTGAGAATGGACAAGTTGTGTTTTGGCCAACTAGAGGACCTTCTAGAACAAGGGACTTTCGTATGCCCAGGATGAGTTCCATCCGTGCCAGAAGGAATGTGGTTATTGGCCAGGAGAATGGACTGGGCAGTCATGGTGAAATTAGAGGCTAGATAAAGGGAACAGGTGCAGGGGACCACCAAGAACAGAAGGCAGTTGCAGGGAAACAAAGAGAAAAGAAGTGCAGAACAGAAAAGTGCCAGGATAGGAGAGGATATCAGTAGTAAGGAGGCATAGAGAGCCAACTGTTCTCATGTGCATGCAGGCCAATATGAAGAGTTCCCCCAGCAAAAAGGGTGAGCTTCAGGGCCTCATTCACTTGGAAGGCTAATAATTAATGGCATTCACAGAAACCCAGCAGGGAAAAATGATTGGGACTCCAGAATAGAAGGATACAGACTATCCCAAAGGGATAGGATTGACAGAAAAGAAAGTAACGTTGCCTGCTTCATTAGGGAAGGAGTCACTGTGGAGGGCAAGAGAAACAGCAGGGGCTAACAGTGTCACACAGTCCATCTAGGTTGAGCCAGGGGAAAGGGAAGGACAAGAGTACTCCTGGAGGTGTGCTACAGGCCCACAAACAGCTCAGTGGAGCAGAATGTCCAGTTGCATATGGAAATTACAAGAAAAGCCAAATCAGATGGAAAGATGAGATGGGGAAACTTCTTTTCACCTTCAAAGACTGGTTTGTAGAGCTGCATTTCCAACAAGAACAAGGTGTGCGGCCACCCCAGACCTTGTTCTCAGCAGTGGGTATGGGGTCATCTCCAGTGTAGACACCATGGAACTGGTTGGATGTACTGACCATAACCAGGTAACCATCTTCCTTGAGACCAAGAAGACTGGCCATGCCCGAGCTACCAGGACCTGTAACTTCAGAACTGCAGACTTTGTCAAGATGAAGAACCTGGATTCCAAGGGTCTGAAGCAGCTACATGAGACTGGAAATGCAAAGTGCATATGGAATTTGTTGTAGTGGGTATTCAAAGTGGCTGCAGAGGCCTGTGTCCCTGTCTACAATAATGGTAAAACGGCCAGGAAGTGGTCCCCCAAATTCAACAGGGATCTAAAGCAAATGACTCTGAACAAAAAAAGTCTATAACTGCTAGAAGAAGATGGGTGTCTCCAAGCCATAAATGAGTACAGAGCAGTATTGAGGGGCTGCAAGGTTAAAATTAAGAAAACAAGGGAGCACTGAAATCCAGGATAGCAGTATCAGTTACAGATAACTCCAAAGCTCTCTTCCAGTCCATAAATGGAAGGAGAAAGGTGAAGGAGGGTATTGGGCTTATTAAAACAGAGAAACAGAGGAACTGATGTGAGTGCTAGAGGTGATGGCCAAGATATTAAATTAATACTTTGGGGAGGGAGGTTACTCACTGTGAGAGCTAATGGCATCAGGAGTTTCTACACTGCAGCCTTCAGACATCACACCCACTCTGTTACATAGCTACCTGGCCAAGATCAAGGTTAGCAAGACCCAAGGGGCAGACAGAATAGGCTGAATAGGGATAAAATGTTAGTTTTTCCTATACACGACAGTATCAACATGATCACACAGACAGATATGTTTGATGTTGTACCCTCCAATAGGACACACGGACACTCCCTGAAGCACAGACATAATAAATTCAGAGGTAGTGTTAGAAAGTGCTTCTTCTTCCAGGGGGTAGTAAATCAATGAAACAGCTTACCAATGAAGACAGTGGACATGAAGACAGCACTGACCTTCAAAGTAAGCCCAGAGAAGTTCTGTTTGCCTTGAAAATCACAGGATACCCTGTTAGTAGAGTGGATAAGGACCCCCTTTAAAAATTAGTGCATGTTTACAAAGCGTAATTATTCATAGCTGCTTACTGTATGAACTGGGGATGCAAGATTGTCCTTGAGTCCCTTTCATTCTTAAATTACTGTACTACTCTGCTGAGTTTTCCAGGTCCACAGCATTGTGCTTTAATCACAGTGCTATACTGCCCCCTAAAAGATGGATAATGGGACAAAGGTAAATAACCTTGAAAACATTAAATATAAATGCAACTGTTACAGCATAAACACAATGGTTTGTGTATTTTGTTTTAGTAGATACACTTACCTCATGAATGGGTACCTAAGAATCCTTTGGGCATTACTTGACAGCCAAAGCCGCCCACAGGATTGGGGTCTTATTGATATTATTTTAACTTGCCGTGCCCCAACAGTTAATAAGCATTTGTCAATGCTGAATGTTTGCTTGCTGGTATTAGCACTGGAAGTGCAGGAGTTAGACAGATGCAGAATAGGAATGGCAGTGAAGTACTGAACTCATGCCAACCCACGTGCACCCTGCAGAGACAGACAGGCATTGGGGTGTGCCTTTGGGTTGTCGCCCATAACACTCATGCCATTTCACCTCACCCTAGCCTGCAGACACTGATAAGTGTCGAGGTGTGCCTTGGGGTGTTTGGCTTTACAGTCGCCCCATTCCATAAGGACATACACTGAAATGGGTGCAATATTAGAGAATGGGGTGAATTCTGGGGCGAAGAGTCCAAGGCACACCCTCAATGCCTGTCTGGGGTGGGGGTGGGGGAGTGGAATGGCATTGGCAATGCCTTGACAGTCAAAGGCACGCAGCATATCCATCTCTACAGGGTGGGACATTATGTTAGAAACCCTAACACCCCAGGTGTTTGTTGGTATTTGCACTACACATTTTCAACATGGCCTTTTTGTGATCCTCAGCTCATGAAAGCATTTGGGACTTCTGCTCATGAACAGTGGCACTGTGATATTGTAAACCTGTCCCGAATGTTGATTTCCCACAGTGACCACGCCATTCTGTGCCAGATGTGCGAAAACACAGTTCAGGCTGGATGTGAAAAATGACAGCTGTACCATTCATAGGGAGGTGTGAAGAGATGGCAATGTTGAAAATTTGGTGTGCAAATATTAGAAATTCTCGAACTTACGAGCGTACATGGAAACTGCACAATGTACGCTCGTAACATAGTCATTTTACATGCCATCGCCACAGCCACGAGAAGCAAACGGAGTCCACCGGTTCCCAGACCTACCTAGTAGTAGGCTAGTATTTCTAGTAGTAGGCTAGTATTTTATGTCCCCCCACTAATGAAGATAGTTTTTAAAATTTGATCTCTGACTCTGAAAGCCTTGTGTTGTGGGATAAGCTGTAGTACACTTTAATTGCTGCAGACAGACTTATTTTTTGTTAAACTGATCTCTGACTCCGATAGTAATCTGCCTGTTAAAGCTTAGGACCTGCAAGCATTAAGTTACAGACAACCTGTCCCTGCATTTAGGAGAATCACTGCATCACACGCTCCCCATTTGTCTGTACCCCCTCCCCCCATTGAGTGTTACCATAGACTGCTGCCCTCCCAGTTATATTCACCCCCTCCCACTGAGGTTAAACAAAAAAGCTCACCTGCTTTAAAAAGTGTGTCTTCTCCTTCTCCTCCCCAGATTGTCCCAGACTATGCAGCCAAGGATGCCACTGATACCCCCCCCCCGAAGGGAGGTTAGGTCGTGAAGGCCTGTGAAGGAGCCCTCCCTCATATCGGACACAAGGTACGAATACACGCCATCGCCACAGCCACGAGGAGCAAACGGAGTCTGCTGGTTCCCAGACCTAATAGGCCCCACTGACGCTGTGCGTCAGCTCCCCACCACCACCACCCTAGGTGGACTCTGAGTTATATAGCGATCACCACATGGGCAAATGAGCCTATCAGCTCACTTTACCATTTGCAGCTTCTCAGCTGCTGCCACTAGAGGCCACCCAAGCAGGGCTCCCAATTCAATCTCAATCAGGGATGCTTTCACGACAAAACTAAGATCTGATAGTCTGGCATTTGCTCCTGCCATCCAGCACAGCAATCTGATTCTAACAGAATTTGGGAATACAGGAGGGATCGACTGAAGCCAATGCCAAAGATCATTCCCACATAGGCAATTTATACTATACGGCAGGTGGCTCCAGATCTCTCACTCTGCACTAGGACACCAGTTTTGTGTTCTTGCTTTGGTGCATGTAGTTGCTGCTCTCTTCCACTGTGGAATTCAGAATAGCTGAAGCTTAGGGAACCTTTCTCCCTTAACACCACTGCCTGGTCTTGGAACCAAGGTGCAACAGGATGCACAGCACAGTAGCACTAGCCCAACTGCACTACCAGCTGTGTTGGTGCTCATTGGCTAACAGTGGAATAATCGCAGTGTTACTCCTTTACGTAGCCACGTTAGGATGGGTGGATGCCAAAATAAGTGGTTGTCCTGACCGCAACCTGCATAGGGGAGCACAGGACCAACACCTACCACACCCCACACATTGCCACTCTCCCTCAATCCCACTAGCACTAGTTACCAAGCACGGACTTACTCGTAAGGGAGCCTGTTACCTCATTTTCTCTGGTGTCTCAGGTGATCAACCAAAACATTCCTCCCCTATATGTAAGGGGTTCCTCCACCTCATCCTACTTATACTTATATTGAGGGCTGGTGACATCCACCCTAACCCCGGGCCCCTGCCCGCTAACTCCATACTGGGATCATCCGGGGACCCCACATGGTGTCACCCCAGGGGACTAAGGGTGGCCCACATGAACATCTGCAGTCTCCGACCCAAGATCCTGGAGGTGCAAACATGGGTCGACACATACAAACCAGATGTGCTAGCCATTTTTGAAACATGGTGAAGCCTCACATACTCCCTCTTGAAGTGGAGCTAGTCCACTACAACTCCTTCCGAAAGGATAGGGAAGGGAAAAAAGGAGGGGAAGTTCTTATTTATGTGATCTCCTCCCTGGTGGCTTCCTTGTCCCCTGTGGAAATGCCAAACACAACAGAACTAGAATCTATATTCATCCAACTTGTCCTGGGCAATGCTAAACACCTCACCATAAGATGTATCTATAACCCTCCCACGGGGGGTACTGCCTCACTCCAAAGCCTCATCAGCCCAATAGCAGGGACACGACTCACAGAGCTGATGGCCCTGGCGGACTTCAACCTAAAGTGGGATCCCATCACCGAGCAAAAATTTAAGACCTTACTCCTAGATGCTAACCTGACCCAGGTCATCACTGAGGTCACTAGGCATAACCATAAAACTGGGAATCACTCTATCCTGGACTGGATACTTACCTCCAAACCCACCAACATACAAGTGGCTGGTGTGATGTTGGCTGCACTAAGTGATCATTCACCCACCTTCTGCATATGGAAAAACCTGCCTCCCAGGACCCTGTCCAAGCTCATAGTGGCCAGGGACTTCTCTGGATTCTTACCGGAGACATTCCAGAGGTCCCTAAGAAACATAGACTGGTCCCCAGTAAGATACCTAGGGAGCATGAACGATGCAGCACAGTTTTTTCAGCACACGTTCTCTGCCGTGGCTAACATCCACGCCCCAATTAGGACCAGACGAGCCAAGGGCCAGTGCCACAAGTGGATATCATGTGAACTGAAGGCACTGATGATAGCCTGAGACAAAGCCTGGAAAAGAGCAAGGAGATCCGCCACCTCTGCTGACTGCTCTGCCTACAGATCCCTGCAGAATCAGTGCCAAAGACGTTCCAAGAATGCCAAAAGAGACTACTTAAAGTCCCTGCAGAGGCAAACACTAACTGACCCTAAGTCCTTCTGGACAAGCATCAACTCCCTGATGAAAGGCAATAAACTGCCCCAGCAGGGTAACATAACATTCAATGGCACTCCTCTCAGTGATGGAAAGGAGGTCGCTACAGCCTTCAATCACTTCTTTACCAACCTGGGGTCCCTCAGACCCAACCCCACTCGCAGCTCTCAGAGCCCAACGGTCACTGAAACTAAGGACCCTATGATCACTAACTTCCATCTACGGTTAGTGCATACCAAAGACGTGCTGATCCTCCTTCAATCCTTAAAACCCAGTGGAACTCCGGGACCTGACGGACTGGACCCTAGGCTGCTCAGGGCTGCTGCCCCAGCCATCGCACTGCCTGTCACACAATTAATAAACAGATCCGTACAGGAAGGTGCAGTCCCTCTAACATGGAAAAGGGCTCATGTAGTCCCAATCCAAAAAAGGGTGGAGCCAGAGAACTCATAGGAAACTAGAGGCCCATCTCCATCCTTTGCCACTTGGCTAAAATTCAGGAGCGGCTAGTTTACAGCCAACTCAGAGACTACCTGGAAGCCAACAGGTTACTGGCACCCACACAACATGGCTTTAGACCAAAGCATGGGACTGATACTGCCCTCATCAAATTCACCTCTGATGTCCTGACAGCCTGGGACAAGGGGACCCCAACTGGGGCGGTGTTCGTGGACCTCTCAAAGGCCTTCGACCTGGTGGATCACTCACTCTTGCGAACTGAGCTTAGCCAACTAGGGCTGGATCAACACTCCCTCAATTGGTTCTGTAATTATGTCATGGACCGCACTCAACAGGTCAAGTGGAAAGGGGTCAAATCACAACCCCTACCCCTAACCGAAGGAGTCCCTCAGGGGCTCAATCCTAGGTCCGCTTATGTTCTCTCTATTCACAAATGACCTCCATGGGCATTGCGGGAGAAGCTCCTTAGTACAGTACGCAGACGATACAGTACTGTACAGAATGGGGAATCACCCCCCTCCCCGATCTAGGACCTCTGCTCCAAAACGACTTCACCAAGGCCGAGAACTGGCTAATTGAGAACCGCCTTGTCCTCAACCCCACAAAGACCAAGGCCATGATGTTTGGGCCAAAATCCCTGGGCCTCTCCAGGGACCATCTCCTGCCACTCACTACCTTGGCAGGCTCCAATGTAGAGGTGGTACAATCAGTCAAATACCTTGGTCTCATACTAGACCCGGGCCTCACCACCCCAAGTGGATGCTGTAACAAAAAACATCCATCAAAAACTGGGCCTTCTCTTTCTCCTAAGCCACAATATGATCCCAGAGACTATACTGGCTATCTCACAATCCATCCTTCTCCCGACCTTAACCTATGCCATCCCCATCGTACTTGGCACCACCAAAACGGACCACAGCAGACTCATGACCCTATATCAAAAAATAGCACGCTTTGCTACTAAATCCCACCTGAGGACCCACCACTGTGATGTCCTCACTGCCCTCAACTGGCCATCCATGGACAATAGACTCCAGTACCCCCTACTAAACTGGACCTATAAGCTCCTGGATGCCCATCCTCTGGCAGGCCTGAATGGACTACTTGCCCCAAAGCCGCTCAGATGGCCACTCCGCTCCTCGAACAAAAAACTCCTGGAGACCCCCCGGACCTGCACGGCAGCAGGGAGAAAATTCTTTACTCCCCTAGCTCCGGAGTCATGGAACAATCTCCCCAGCCATCTTCAGGAGGCTCCGACACTAGCCCTCTTTCAAAGGGGGCTGCGTGCTCACCTTAACAAACCAAGTCCCTGCCTCTGCCCCAATAGCTAAGACAATCATACCTAATGTCAACCCATATCGACTAGACACTCCTCCCCTACAAGGATAACGACTAATGTCTGCTTGTGCTGGCTCACTACCCCATATGAACCTCCCGTAGATATTAAAAGCACTTCACCTGTCACTGCAGTACTCCATACTATAAAGTATCTGTTGCCCATTTCTACAGAAACTGTATGGTGTATTCATAACCCCGTATTAATTGTACTGAATGCATCAGCGGACCTTACATGAACTGATCTGTATTGCTGTATCTTGTATCCTATGCACTGCACTGTACTATGACTGTTAACAACATCTCCTGCCCTCTTTGCACAAAAACTGGAAAATTGTATGCTGTCTTAGTTACCCTGTATGATCTGTATGACACTGTGATACCTGTCTGTATGTTCAAACCTTATGTAACAATCCCCGGGTCTCCCCTGAAAAAGGGACCTTCAGAGCCCAGCGGGCCTACCCGGTTAACAAAATTTAATAAATTAATAAATAATGAATAAATAAATAAATTTTGCTAAATTATTTCACCAAATTTTCAACATAGGCATTTTGTGACCTCTGCTCATGAATAGTGTCACTATGATTTTCTTAATCTATCCCGACTGTTGATTCCCCACAGCGACCACGCCATTGTGCACCAGATGTGAGAAAAAACACATTTCAGGCAGGATGTGAAAAATGGGAGCAGTACTGTTCATAAGGAGGTGTGCAAACATGACAATGTTGAAAATCTTGAGTGCAAATATTACAAATGCTCGAAGTTACAAGTGTGCATGGAAATTGCACAACACACGTTCGTAACATAGTCATTTTGTGGACTTTTGTCACCAAATTTTCAACAAAGGCATTTTGGGACCTCTGCTCATTTTGGGAAAAGTTGGTGCCAAAATTCACAAAAATAGCTGAGATATCCACCTAAATTGAAAAAAAAAACCATTAATGCCATTATACAGCTTACCAACATTTCTTCAGATCGTGGTCGGCTTTGAAGAGTGCAGACAAGTTCCCGCTCTACCAAAGATCGTCGCGCCGGGCTCTGAAAGTAAGTATGGTGTGAGGGAGGTGTGGGGAGGTGGGGTGCGCAGAGAGGGTGCAGGTTAGAGGGGCAACGGACACAACAAGCGGCAGTTTTCTGTTTTCACAGGTTTAAAAAAAACATTGTGAGATGTTTTTCTGCTTACAGGGACAGTGGGCATGCTGGGGTAGGCTCCCAGCATGCCCCTGTTGTTGTTGGGGGCTGGAGCCAATGGGGATTGGCCACCCCATCGCACATACAGTGTGTTTGAGGGGGCGATGAACCAAGGGGATTGGGCACCCCCTCGGCACACAACGAATGGGGGGGACATTATGTCAACAGGCATTGGGCTCCCGTGTCAGCAAATGAACTGGGGAGGGGTCATGCCAACACGGGGATTAGGCAGCCCCATCAGCTTTCATAGGAACTGTGAGAGGCTGACGGCAACAGCTGCTGCCATGTTTATTGAAATGTGACACCAAACCAGGCAAGCTGATATTTGCTGCTGCAATCAAGTACTGCCCCAGCATCAGACTGTTCAGGAAAAACAGCTGATTCACCAATGACAGGGTGCTCCCTGATTGCAGTGTCGAATTTCTTTCAGGTTGGTGGCATACTTCAAAACTGTTGTCATCGACAGCGTGCTTCTCCATTGGTGCCACAGAGACCAGCCCCAAAAATCTCTGCTGGCACTGGCCACAACACTGCTGCACCTCCATGACCTGCTATTCCAGCAAGCTGCCACAAAATGTTTCTTGCACATGCGCGTAAGCAAACATAAAAAATGAATGCCTAAATAACTAAGGACTGCAACTGGAGCTTCAGACAACTGATCCCCCTCCATTATAGCGAGCTGGGTTAGCCTTGTGTTCTTGTTCCAAGGTGTGACAAGCACAAAAAGAGCCAACACACGGAATAGAGTATCAGGAAATGGCTGCACTTTTTAAACACTGAAGACTGCAAAAGGACTTATACAAGAGAGGATAACATGTTAAAGAGTGAAGTATGGGGCACAGACCAACAAAACAGAGTCACTTAGTAATCATTTGTAGAGCTGCACATCACAGCTCCGACATCGACTGATTTTACCGTTCAGTAGAAGACGGTGTCATAGTGTGCGACTTTATAAATTACCGCAGTCACACTTGGGTTACTTGCTGATTATGCTGGCATTGTGTAAGACAAGTGTGAGTCGAAGGCCTGTGCCTCCTGTGACTGGTATCTGGGAACTTGAAGTATCACAGGAATAGCAAGGGACATAATGGGATCAGCATTAACCTAGGAAACAGATATGTTTATGCTGGGCATTATTTTTCCCTTAGATAATATTGACTATCCCTAAATGACAGATGCCTGTGTTATTACATTAATTGATTGATTTACCTATCAAAGCTTCACCAGGAAGGGCCTATTGAACTGAGGAAAGCTCAGTCCCAGAGGTGTCCTAGCCAAAAGGGTACATGGGGAGCAAAAATGGCAGTACTGGCAAATTAGACTGTAAAGGACAATCAAATGTGTAAAACAAATCCATCAGAGGAATGAACTGGGAACAGTACATTAAATGCCTAACACAGTTCCAAGTTTACTGTACACAGTACAATACATCACCAGTGGCAGAAACTGCATCAAGACTTGGCTGGTGTCAGCAAAGCTGTTTTTTTATTTGTTTGTTTTGTTTTATGTTTCTTGGTCTTACTATCTCAGCCGTCTCTCTGTTATAACTGTAGTTATATGAGGATCACATTAAATTTTGCACGTGCAGTCTCGGGTACATCTCTTGATGTGTCAAGTTTTGTTTCACTTGGATGTGCAGATTCCACAATGCAGCTAGTGAAAAAACGTAAAACAAATTGCTGTTTTTTGCCTTTTTTTTGTCATCGCTTTGCGCCTAGATGGGTTGGAATTTTGGTCTGAAATTTTCAGGGTAGAAATGTCTTGGTCCCCAGATGTGCCTTTCGCTGGTTTGGTGAAAAATGTTAATCCGTTCCAAAGTTATTATTAGGTGTGTGTAAATCTCTTAACACACCACCTGTCTTGCATTATTGCTTAAATGGAACTCATGTGTGATTCAACAACTGCCCTACAGTTGGCAATAGTGAGTGTAAAAGTTTGCACTTGAATATCTTTGCAACCGTTCAACGAATTTGCACATAATTTTGCATGTGTAGTCTCACGTGGTAAATCCTTTGATGTGCCAAGATTTTTTATGGTCAGCCGTGCAGATTCTGAGATGCCAATAGCAAAAAAAAAATAACAAATCACTGTTTTTGCTGTTGTTTTTTTTTTTTTTTCTCATCGCCTTGCACCCAAACGATTTGGAATTTTGGTCAGAAATTTTCAGGGTAAAAAGGGCTTGGCCCACAAATTGCCTTTCGCTGGTTTGGTGAAAAATATTAATACATTCCAAAGTTATTATTAGGCTTGTGTAAATCTCACAACACACCACCTGTCACACATTATTTCTTAAATAGTACTCGTGTAATTCAGTGATTGTCCTACAGATGGCAGGAGGGATCAGTTCTAGCCAGTTAAGTGTATAATCTATAATGGAACTCATGTGCAGTTTAGCAACTGCCCTACAGATGGCAGGAGGGATCAGTTCTAGCCAGGGTAAGTGTATACTTTGCAATGGAACTCATGTGTAATTCAGCAACTGCCCTACAGATGGTAGCAGTGAGCGTAAAATTTGTATCTTTGCAACTATGCAACAGATTTGTATGACATTTTGCATGCATAGCCTTGCAATGTAGATCCCTTGATATGCCAAGTTTTGCTGTGGTCAGATGTGCAGATCCTGAGATGATAATAGTGAAAAAAAAATAACAAATCACTGTTTTTGCTGGCTTTTTATTTTTTTATTTTTTGTCATTGCCTTGTGCCAAGATGGTTTGGAATTTTGGTGTGCATTTTCAGGGTTGACAGGGCTTGGCCCACAGATATGCCTTTCATTGGATTGGTGAAAAATATTAATCTGTTCCAAAGTTATTATTAGATGTGTGTAAATCTCACAACACCCCCGTCATACATTATTGCTTAAACAGAACTCATGTGTAATTCAGTGACTGCCTACAGATGGCAGGAGGGATCAGTTCTAGCTGGGTAAGTGTATAATTTATAATGGAACTCATGTCTAATTTAGCAACTGCCTATGGATGGCAGGAGGGATCAGTTCTAGCCAGGTAAGTGTATAATTTATAATGGAATGCATGTGTAATTTAGCATCTGCTCTACAGATGGCAGGAGCAATCCATTCTAGCCAGGGTAAGTGTATACTTTGTAATCGGACTCATGTGTAATTCAGTGACTGCCCTACAGATGGCAGTAGTGAGTGTAAAATTTGTATCTTTGCAACCATTAAACAGATTTGTATGAAATTTTGCATGTGTAGTCTTGCAGTGTAGATCCCTTGATGCGTCAAGTTTTGCTCCAGTCAGATGTTCAGATCCTGAGATGCTGATAGTGAAAAAAACATAACAAATCATATTTTTTACTGTTTTTGATATTTTTTTTGTCATTGCCTTGTGCCAATATGGTTTGGAATTTTGGTGTGAAATTGTCAGGGTTGACCAGGGCTTGGCCCACAGATGTGCCTTTCACTGGATTGGTGAAAAATATTAATCTGTTTCAAAGTTATTATTAGGGATGTGTAAATCTCACAACACCCCCATCATACAGTATTGCTTAAATGGAACTCATGTGTAATTCAGTGACTGCCTACAGATGGCAGGAGGGATCAGTTCTAGCTGGGTAAGTGTATAATTTATAATGGAACTTATGTCTAATTTAGTAACTGATCTATGAATGGCAGGAGGGATCAGTTGTAGCCAGGTAAATGTATAATTATAATGGAACTTATGTGCAATTAAGCAACTGCCTTACAGATGACAGGAGGGACCAGTTCTAGCCAGGGTGAGTGTATTGTTTGTAATGAAACTCATGTGTGAGTCAGTGACTGCCATACAGATGGCAGTTGTGAGTGTTAAATTTTGCACTTCAATTCCTTTGTAGCCGTTCAATGGATTTACACAATATTTTGCATGTGTAGTCTTGTAAGGTAGATCTCTTGATGTGCCATGTTTTGTTCCAGTTGGATGTGCAGATTCTGAGATGAGGATAGTTGAAACAATGTGAAAAATTGCTCTTTTTTGCTGTTTTTTTTGCCAATGCCTTGTGCCCAGACAGTTTGGAATTTGATCTGAAATTTTCACTGGTCAACCAATGGGCATGTACTGATTACTATATGCACTCCTGTACAGTTCAGTCAGTGGCTAGCTGGTGAGGTGTGAAGTGGGCTGTGCCAGTTGTCAGCTCCAGTCAAGTTGATGGTGAGTGGGGTGGGGGGTCACTGCCTAACAGGGTGGAGGGTCACTTGACTACCAGGGATTAGGGAATATTTTATTCATATACAGATTGGGGCTGGGGATGGGAGCCCACTGCACTACTATGGATTGGGGAATTAGTTATTCATAAACAGATTGGGGATGGGAAGGGGGATCCCACTGCATAACAAGGGGAAAACAGGGATATTTTTATTAATGTGAAGATCGGGGCTCAGGAAGGGGGGACAACTAGACTACCAGGGAAAATGGGGATATTTTTATTAATGTGAAGATTGGAGCTCGGGGATAGGGGACCATTAGACTACCAGGGAAAACAGGGATATTTTTATTAATGTGAAGATCAGGGCTCAGGGAAGGAGGACCACTACACTACCAGGGATATTGGAGCGGGGACTTTATTATTCCAATATGGACTGTTGCTGGGGTGGGACTGGTCTAGCGCACCTTACGACAGTGCAGGCATGCAGCTGAGCCCATAATGGGCATGCAAATGGACCATTGCACTATGCACGCCCAATGAGCTCATCTGCATGTCTGGGCTGAATATTGCTTATGGGGGCTGCAGTGCAAACCAGTGTTAACCATGCAGTACCCCCTATGGGTGGTCATCAGCCCCGCACCCTGGTTGCTCTGTGCAGAACATTGTGATCCTTTGTTTTGCACCACGCTTCCAGGGTCCAATATTCAAACAGATTGTACAGTCTGTTAGGATAGTGCAATCTGTTTGAATATGGCACCAAAGCCAGCAGGCCTAAGTTTTATGCACAATGCACCGTTTTGCACTCTCATCCAGTTGGCTGTGAATATGGGGGCCAAAGACTTTTGGCAATACAAAGAAACAGGGAAGTAGTATTGGCTGTTTTAGTTTGGATCTGTCTCGAATTACAATAAGAGAACATTGACACAATGATATCAAAGGAGGCATTTTAGTGTAGTGGCTAAGGCTCTGGACTATGATAATGGAGACCTGGGTTTGAATCCCACAGCCTCCCAATTAATATGTTCAAAAGTTGTTGTTTTTTTATAGTAACTCATGCATTTGTAAAAACTAATTATAGAAAAACACTCAAGTGTTTATAAAAATTAATTACAGAAAAAGTACTATCTCAAAAATTAGGGAAATTCATTGCAAAAAAACTTCATTAATGCACTAGTTAAGGTTAAAGTGACAAAAGTAGGGAAATGTAGCATTAGGGTTTCCAACTCTAACATCCCCCTCCCACCCTGCAGGCAGCAACAGATGTGGGGTTTGCCTTGGGGTTGTCAGCCCTAAAGCTCATCCCATTCTCATGTACTGTACCCATCTCAGCTTACTTACTTATGGAATAGGGTGAGCATTAGGGATGACAACCCAAGGCACACCCCACGCCCATTGCTGCTAGCAGGGTGGGAGTAGGGTGTTACAGTTGGAAACCCATAATGCCACATTTCCCTACTTTTGTCACTTTAACCCTAACTAGTGTATTAAAAAAGTGTATACATATACATATACATATACATATACATATACATATACATATACATATACATATACATATACATATACATACAGTATAACCTTGATTATCCAACCTCCCATTATTCGAACCTCTAGATTATCCGAACTTGTACCATGTCCCCTGACCTAATAGGAACATGGTGTGAGTGTCCCTTGATTTTAAGAACCCCCGATTATCCAAACTAATCTTACATCCTCAGTGAGTTTGGATAATCAAGGTTGTACTGTATATATATATATATATATATATATATATATATATATACATATATATATATTTATAAAATGGTGTGGTAAAATCATAAAAATCCCAGTGATACAATTGGCCAAAACACGTCACATGACCGTGCATTATTTCCCAACGACCGCACACCTTCCACTACGACCGCACGCCTGAACTACTTTCCAGTCCTCAAAACCTTTTCACCAGCAGCAAGACCACTCCACACCTGGTGCAGCTAGACACCCACACTAACACACAAGTGCAACTGACACCCACACCAATAAGTAAATATACCAGCAGTAGCCCCACACTGTAGAAACAGATCTCTTCATCCTACCATTAGAGTTTACTGAAAATTTAATTTAAAAATCAAATCCTGCCATGTTCACAGTGTCACAGTGTACAACCACTTTTATTACTGTAACCACTGTGACCAGTCTGATTAACAGAAACCTAACTGTATATATAAAACTATAACATACATTCTTTTGTAGTCTTCTCTTCATTTCTTTAAAAAGATGCCTTTCCACTGACAATACAAGCGATCTGCAGGCCGGTACTTTCACTTTCAATAGCGAAATGTAAGCGTAACCAATGATGCTCATTTTAGAAAGTGAGAAGCTATTCACGAGGTCAATAAGGGCGTGCTCTGTTTAAAATAAGAAAAGTGACTGCCTTTTATTAGTTTCTCTTCGTTTTCCGTAATAGTAGCTCCATATGCGATGCGGGCAGGCGATGGGCGGTCGGTAATTTTAGAAGCGTGAGCGGGAAGCCAGGCGGGTGTTGCCGTAGCAACACCCTCACCATCGTCTGTGTTCAATACAAACTCACTAAATCTCGCTGCTTCCACACCAATATGGAACTATGGAAAACCGGCAATAAAAACTCACTATTACAAACACGCACTCACCCCATAACAGCTTCTCACCAAAAAACACCCTTCAATCTTTACATTTGGGCAATTAGTGACAGTCCTTCGAACATACTTTTTCACACCAAAAGGACTACTAAAAGTTAAATTCATTTACAAATACAGTTTTTCACACCAAAAAGTATCACCTCTGCCAACATATCATTTAATTACCAACTACACAGAAGGACTACTTCCCCAAAAAAATCTATAGCCATTTTATAAGATAGATATACCACTCTGAGGTGTCGGTCATGCTCTGATATCATGCCGCCTTGTGCGATGGCGCATTCAGCCCTCGCCCGGCGCACACGCACACCAAGGCTGCAGACATCAGAGCGCAACCACACACCTCAGAGTGGTATATCTATTACATATATATACACATATATTTGCAAACAAAATGCATTAATGCACCAGTTAAGATTCAGATTAAAGCAACAAAAATAGGGAAATGTGGTATTAGGGTTTCTAATCCTAACTCCCCTAGCCCTACCTCTTCATCACCAAATGTAATAAACATTGGTCCAGATATTCAAATTGCACCCAAAAAGTGCTCAACAGCAGAAGCAAGTGCAAGTCCACTGCACCCATGTGCAAGAAGTGCGATATTCAAAAACTGCGCAGGCCAAGATGCGCCTACGGCCGACGACTGAATATCGCACCACCTGTGCCATAGTACAACTAGGGAGGTGAAGCTGAGCATATCTGATGTGATATGGCACAACAAGGGATGTTCATGCACCGCTGACCACTATAACCCCTCCTGGCCTGCTGCTCCTCCAGGCGGCGCCTCCGGACTCTGGCCTGCTGGCATTCTGCGGGCCCTAAGGTGCAAAACATGGAGAGAGGAACATCAGTACAATCCTGTAGCAATTTCCCCCTGCCCCCATGTGTGTGCAATCCCACACAGCCAGACCCACCCACCCCGCACCCCGATACCACCACCACGGCCAACACCGGATGGCCCCCATGTGCCGGACACATGCACCCATGATACCCGTATGGATGATAAAAGTGTATGGATGTTGCACCTACCTAGCTGTGGCACCATGCCCCTCCTGGCACGTGCCTGCAAGTTGGTAAGCAGGTCCGGGTCCCTCCACCTCAGGTCCAAATATCGGTGGCGGCACTGATCTGCCATCCACCCCATACTGGTGGCCTCCTCCAGGATGTCGGCCACCTCCCACCACACCTGACTCCTGGCCCTGTCCAGGGGTGCCTCCCCAAACAAAGGCCCAACATGTGGCTCCACTATGGCCACAAGGTTTGCCAGCTCCACCTGGCTCCACTGCACAGCACGCCTCTGCGCCATCTCTGCTGCTCAGTTCAGTCAAAATGGCGCTCTGCAGCATGGTCCTGCCATGTGCAGATGCTGCTCGGTACAGCGCTGCCATTCTCTATCGCGCTGTCACTGAACAGCACGATAGAGGTGCACCCATGCCTGACGCATGGCGCCTAGGGGACAAAGGTTGAGTACAGGGTCATGGGTCTCTGGCACATGGACAGCCACAGCGTGATTGGAACCCAATGAGTGTAGCATGATTGCGTGCCTGTGTGCCACCTCCTGTAGTGGCCTACCGCGCTGTTGCCCCAGTGTGCCTACGATGCCCAAGTGCCACAGCACCATATAGGTGAACAGTGCTGTAGTGCCACTGGCACAAAGGTGGCCGTGCCCTGCATTGCCTCGTGTGCACAGCACATCAGCAGCAAGGCAGACACCTGCATCATCAACCCGGGCACGAGCAGTTAGGTGTGTACTGCACATGTCACAGAACTGTGCCCTTGGCTCAGCACGTTCAACAAATTGAGCAAAGTGCAACAGTGCGATATTCAGCCGGCATATGCAAATCAGCTAATCAGCCATTCAATGGTTCAGTCACTGCATTTGCATCCACTTAAAGATGCGCCTCACCTCATTTGCATGGGTTGCGCTATAAAAGTGCGACATTGGGCTGCACTGGCCATAGTCGGTTACTGCAGTCTATTGCGGTGAGTTGCATGCTGTTTGGGAGTGTGGACTGTGGATTTTGGGACATGCATGGGACTGCACAGTCACAGGTAACACCTGTCATTCTCACAGGCTGAATCATGACCAAGTGTGTTGTAGAGGAATAGGAACAGAGTCGTGGGAGGAAGAGGATGCCGAATTTCACTAAGGCCGAGACAGATGCCCTGTTCAAGGCCTACCTAGACCAGGAGCCGCTTCTCAGTGGACACCAGGGAACACCATAGGCCCATGCTGCTGCATGGGAGGAGTTGGCGCATGCTGTAAACCTGCATGGCAGCCACCAGTGCTCCGTGCAGGAGTGCAAGAAGAAGATGGGCACAGACAGGTGGAGGATTAAGGAGAAGGTGGCTGCCATCAGGGCAGCATGGTCTGCGACAGGTGGGGGACAGCCAGAGGTGCTAAGCCTGACCCCACAGGAGGAGCGGGTTGCTGGCAGCATGCAGCATTGTGTCATTGTCGGTGTTCCAGGTGGTGGATTCCAGACGGGTGGTAGCCCGTCACTGCATGGTAGGTCATGGTCTGTCCATTGTTGGGGGGTGGACAGGGTAGGTCACATGCAGTAATGCGACTTTGTTTTCCCTTACAGCTCCTGAGCGTCTGCATGGGTCAGCAGTGGTGGGCTTCTCCACTGAGGCCAGTCACATGGAGATGGAGGAGCGCCCATCCACCTCCACAGGAATACGCAGGTCAGGGTGACAGTGGGCCCGCCTGGACGTCCAGACTGATGTTGGTGGAGCAGGTGTGGGGAAGGCCCTGCCCATGTCCCAGCGCACCAGCGTCCATGGATGGCAGCAAGCTGAGACTCGGGCTGATGCCAGATCCATCACCGATGATGATGTCGCTAATGTCATGGGCAGTGACACATGTGTGCCACAGGATGGCCACACAGCAGGTTACATCGCGGCCATGGCTGTGGGTGGTGCCGCCATGGAGTTCCTGCATGCCATCACAGTCCCAGCCTGTGCCTGTCAGCACCAGTGGGGCAGCACTGGTGTGTGTACAGGACAGTGGGACTGTTGCAGCCACTGTGGCAGCACCATTGAGCCCTGGGGAGTGGCAGCCAGAGGGGCAGCATCAGCAGTCAGCCAATGGGCATGGGGGTACAGTGTCAGGGGGCAGTGTCAGTGCACCACCTGTGGACATGCCCAGGCCTGGCCCTGGTGTGCAGCACCCTCCCTCATGGGGTGATGAGCATCAGGGCCACGAACACCCTGAGGGACAGCATGCTGATCAGGCAGATGACCTCTTGGATAAGCACACCCACATACTGCAAGCATCAGTCAATCAGCAGATGCTGATTGTGACAGCGGTGGATGCACTGAGTGTGGCTCTGTGCAAGGCAGAGGAGCGTTGCAGCAGAGACACCGCTCTGCTCCTGGCAGGGATGGACCAGTTGTGGGAGGATGTGACCACTGCCATTGACAGGCAGACACAGGCATTCACTGCTGTCATGGCCACAATGGGCACACAGTTATTTGCCCATGTGTCACAGACACCACGCAGTGCACTCTCCACCCCCCATTCCTGGCATCGTGCGACACCATCCTTGTCGACACTGGGTTCAGCTGTGGGCATCCCGAGCACGCCTGGCGCAGGCATGTTCGGTGTGCTGCAGACCCCTGCGCGATCACAGTCGTGTTCACACAGTGGAACCCTTGGGGGACCATTGGTGCCACCCCATGAGGCCAGTGGTCAGCCTGCCACTGTTGGCGGGTCTCGGCGGGGCCACCCACGCATCCATGGTGGCCATGGCACTGTGGCACATGACTGACCTGTCTTCCAGTGTGGCTACTGTCTGATGCTGCCCTGTATGCATTGTGTCATTCAGTGGGCAATGCACGGGTGGGTACCCGGCCCTGCACGCACACACACAGTCCATCTACACACCCTCCCGGCTGCTGTCTGCAGTTGGGTGTGCATGATGATGCCTGCATTGCTCTATAAGTCACTGTGCAATGGTGCCCAGCTTCTGACACACGCACAATGACAGGCTGTGGGCGTGGTGGTCTGTGGACATGTGTGTGGCTAGGGGTGACGTTCTGGGTCAGCGTTCCTCCTACCCTTTGTGCATGTCTGGTGAGTTGTGTGTGTGTGTGTGTGTGTGTGTGTCTGACCATGTGCCATGTTAGACCTCGCCCATCCCTGGTGGTGTGTGTGGTTCCATGCCCTGCCATTCCCTTGATGGCATGCACCCCTGGTGTGTGTCCATGCGTGTTTGTGGGTTGTGCCTTTGCCACTGGTGGTTGCACATGGCCCCATGACTTACCTGGGTTGGCTGAAGTGCTCCTCCATAATGGTGTCCTGGTGCAGCTGTGCCAGCCGGAGCAGTCTGGGGTCCCATCACCCAGAGGGGGCTGCCCATCACCATTGTCACCGGCGTCCTCATCGTCCCCATCGCTGTCCCCCTCTTCGACCTGTACAGCTATCCCACATTCATTGGCCATGTTGTGCAGGATGCAACAGGCCAGGGATAGCCCGCAGGCCTTTGAGGGGCTGTACTGCAGAGCACCACCGGAGGTGTCCAGGCAATGGAAACATGTCTTCAGCATACCAAACACCCGCTCGATGACATTACATGTGGTGGCATGTGCCTCATTGTAGCATTGCTGTGATGGGGTTGGGGGCCGCTGGTATGGTGTGAGCAGCCAGGGATGGAGTGGGTATCCACTGTTATCTGTGTGTAGAGGGTGGAGGTTAGTTTGGTGATCAGCATCGCCCTGCCCCGGGCCATGTAGGCCACTACCCATGTCACCTCTGACCATGTCCCTCCCAAGCCCTATGTTTTTCCGTGTGGTTTGCATACTCACCCACTAAGTGGCCAGTGGGGATGTCCCCACTCTCGAATCTGTGGCACAGTGCCAACTGGTGCCAGATGAAGGCATCAGGTGCTCCCCAAGGGTGCGTGGCACAGACATTGATTATGCGCCCCTGGCATCGCACACCACCTGGCAGTTGATGCTAGCATAGCCCTACCAATAAATATATGCAGCCCCCTCAGGGTCAGGTGGTGTGCGGATGGCCACATGGGTGCAGTCTATTGCCCCTAGCACACCAGGCATACATGCTACCCTGTGGAACTCCTGTATGTTTGCTGTGCACTCCGCCGGTGTGCTGGGGAAATGGATGTACTCCGCAGCATGTGGCAGCACTGCGCTGGGGAATTGGGTGAGGTGGCGTGATGCAGCCGACTGGGTTATGCCTGTGGTGTCCCCTGTTGGTCTCTGGAAGGTACCCGTGGTGAGCAAGCACATGCAAGCTGTCACTTTAATCTCCACTGACAGAGCATGGCTCTGTCGTGTGGGTGCCTGCATCACATCGCTGCACAGCTCACAGAGCCACCTCAGAATTGCCCAATTCAGGCAGTACTGGCCCACGATCTTAGTATCATTGTACAGCTCGAAGCTGGTGCGGGCTCGGTATTGCCTGTTGGGGGCATACAGCCGACGGACCCTTCCACGGCTGCACCCCCCCTGCTGCCCACCTTCTCACCCCCCTCATTACTGCCTCCATCTGGATCGTGGCACTGGCCATGTCCCTGGCTTGTGTTCACCACCCCGCAGCTGTTTCTGTGTTCCCCGCTGTCCTGGCTGCACTTCCTGCACCGAACACCTGAATGTGGTGGGCCTGTGCTGTGTGGCACTTCCTTCTGCACTGGCTGTGCCTCCCCACACCTTCCCTGTGCCTCTCTGTTCAGGGTGCCCTTTCCCTGGCCTGCCCTGTGTGTCCCTCCTGCCCAGTTTGTCTTGCTATGGTTCAGCCTCATGTGCCTTCCTGTAAGCGTTCTTGCGCCTCTCCCTTATTCCCTTTTTATTTGGCTCATTTGCTTCAATGCGCAACTAAACTCTCTACGCACATGGCGCTAAGAACATCGCATCGCGCCATTTATGCTGGTTCCTCCCCTCTCAATTGCACATACATTCATTATCATTGCGCTATTGCTCAGCATGATTTGGGGGGGTGCATCTGCCTCCCGCTGAATATCGCAAAATGGCGCATTTTCAGACTTGCGCTGGAGCAACCCTATTGCCCATGGCGCAACCCTTTTGAATATCTGGGCCATTATGTTTTTTACTGTCCTGAGTCATGGCTAATCAGGGCTGGGGTCTTCCTTGGGGTTCTTAAACCAAATGTTGAGCCCACTGTGATATAGTCTTCAAACATACAGAACTGTGTTTTCCCACATGTTGCCAACAACCTGCAGGTCCTACCTGAAAGCAACAGACCACATATGACCTTATTTGTTTATGGAAAGGGGTGAGTGTTAGGGCTGAGAACCACAAGGAAGACCCCACCAGTGATTTGCCAAGACTCAGGACATTGAAAATCATAATATTTCTTCCTTTTGCTGCTTGTGGGTTGGGGAGTTAGGATTGGAAACCCTAATGCTGCGTTTCCCTACTTTTATCACTTGAATCTGAACCCTAACCGGTACATTAATGCAGTTTTTTGCAAAGAATTTCCTTTCCTTTCATATGAAGGAAGAATGTGAAACAAAATTAAGTTCAAATTCTTCTTGCATATGAACCTAATCTCCTTTTGTATGGCCTAGTCCTCTTTCATGAGGTCATGCAAAAAAAATACATTTCTGGGTCCTTTTTCTAAAAACTATCTGCTGAATCCAGCAAATGTGGTCCCATTTAGCAAGATACATGTGTTGATGTCTATGAAGTGTATTATTTATATAGGTTTTCAATCTTTTTTTTTTTTTGTAAATTGAAACAAGATGACTGCACCATGAAAGAAGATTTTTTTTTTCTCACAAGAAAGGATTACTCAGCTCATGAAAGAGAATCCTCTCTCATATGGCCAAATTCTTCTTTCATATGAACCAGCTATACAAAACACTATACTGAGCATGCTCAGAACAAGCATTTAAAATCCTTATAACTTTGGAATGAATTAATATTTTTCACTAAAACCAATAAATGGCACCGTTCTGAGACAAGCCCCTTCCACCCTGAAAATTTCAGAATACAATTCTTAACTGTCTGGGTGCTATGTGATGACAAACAAGCAGCTAACCCCCCTAATCTTTTTCACTTTTTCACTATCTGGATCCCAGAATCTGCACACCCAACAGGAACAAAACTTTTCAGACCATGAGACCTTGCCCTCAAACTGTGCAAGCAAAATTTCATGCAAATCTGTTGAATGGGGTGAAGCTATTATAGAACAAAGTTTGGGGATTAACATTAAACAGCCTACTCAACCCTAACTATATGGGCACTACAACACCACTATCATATTATAGGGGCATGGTAGTGCCCCTATAGTTAGGGCTGAGTGGGCTAGCTTATGTTGAACCCCAAATTTTGCACCTTAATAACTTTGGCGTCATTTGACGAAATAGCTGAAAATTTGGTTTGCACAGTCAGGCTGTCAGAGTCTCAAGACATGGAAAGTTTTGTGATGGCATCTTGTGTGGTTTTCGAGAAACAGATTACCAAAATAACTGAAAAAAAGTGTTTGGTTTCCCTGTACTTAACTCTGGGTATTTTTTTCTCTCACCTACAGCCTAGACATTTTCATGACTTAATAGGCCACATAAAAAACAGGGACAATTGGTGGCATAGGGCACAGAACTCTGGCAAGCAATCAGACTTTCAGGAATACAGAAGACTATGGGATGACTGCACCCGGACCATCTGCTCTGCCAAAAGTAAACATTTTAGGGAAGCATTACAAACATTAGGGGGAAACAGCAAGTCTTTTTGGAATAACCTAAAAGATGTAACAGGGAAAGTCAAGAAAGAGGCTTCACAAATGCTCAACATTGATGGTGCCCCTACCCTTGACCCCCTGACTATTGCTAACATGTTTAACAAAGCATTTACTGACCATAACAGTGTACTTCCAGCAAATTTTTTTGAAGAAACCAACCCAAGCTGAAGCCAAAGCCTAGGACCCACTCAAACATCCCCCCTCCCTTCTATTTCAAATCTGTCAACTACAACCAAGCAAGAAAGTACATTCATAAGGTACTTGGAAAACCCAGGAGAAGTGCCGATACACTCAGCCTCAAATTTATTTCCCTTGCACTTGATAAAATCCTAGCTCCCATTACTAAACTGCTGAACTTATTCCTGCAGCTGGCTCAATTCCCCCAAGCTTGGAAGTCAGTCCTGGTAGCTCCGGTACACAAGATTGGTGACCGGGCACTGTATGCCAGTTACAGACCTATTTCTATCCTTCCACCACTGTCAAAAGTGCTGGCGTGCATAGTCTTACACCAGCTGGTTGAATATCTTAATAAATACAACATTCAGTGTCCGGAACAACATGAATTTCAGAAAAGGCACAGTACCTCCACAGCTCTTCTGGAGTTCACCAGCTGCATACACAGTTCACAGGACCAGGGTAACCTTGTTGGCATGGCCTTTATTGATCTAACAAAGGCCTTTGACACGGTAAGTCACTCCCTACTACTTCAACAACTCACCTCGATAGGCCTCTCTAACCCCGCTACTAACTGGTTCAAAAGCTATCTAGCTGATCGTTACTGTCTTTTACCTGACAAATCCACCTAGGCTGCTACTGTTACCTGAATTATCCTAGTGTTAAAACCATCTCTGTTTCCTATTTACAATGTATTTTGTCTATGTTTACTCACCTAGCTAGATACTCCTAAACCCACAATGTATGTATACCCTCCCTTTACGATGTGGATCCTTTGTAAAAGAGCAGTCTCCCGCTCAAAGGTATTGTAATCTAAGACTGAATAAATAACGACAGGGTTGAAGGAGCCCATGCCAAAGGTGCGCTTTTGAAAGGTGTGGTGAAAAAATATTATACCATTTTAAATTTATAATGATTTTAGAGTTAAATGTTCCAGTTCGACTGGTAAAAAAAAAACTATCACAAAAGGTAAAAAAAGAAAGTATTGTGAAAGGTAAAAAAACATATCGCGAGTGGTTATTTGCATGATTTACTTGTCGTGGGGGAAAAAACAGTTGAGATGGCCACAATTTTTTTTTACTGTTTAAACTTTTAAAGTACATAAAATAATGCCTTTGTAAAGAAAAGAACACCTGCACCTATATAAATGGACCTGTTTACCTAGATTCAGGTGTTTGTTTTTAAAAGTTGCCAGAAATACCTTTTCTGGGCACCCAGAGTCCAGGGTGCCCACCTTAGCAGGAGGAGTCATTCACCTGCATTCTCTGTATGAGAGTAGCAGGACTTTCTTGAGTTCTGCAGCTGCAGCTGGAACTCATGCTGCAGGCTGCTGTGACAGCAGTGAGCTGCCCTTTCCCTGCTATCTAGTGGCACCCCTCGCCTTCTGATCACCATCCCCTCATATAGAACCTTTCCCTGGTGTCTAGTGGCACCTCACAAACTCAGATTGCCATCCCCTCATATAGAATGTTTCCCTGGTGTCTAGTGGCACCCCACCCTCCATTTGTTGATCCTGCATTGTTAACTGCAATAAAGAAAAATGTCCCTCAATGTTTTTTTTATCTGTAAAAAAGAAAACAGTCCTTCACCGATCTGACCATGTCACCCTGGCCTCCCACTCAGCACTCACTACCCAACATCCCTCTACACCCCCCAAACACCCTCACTCACCTGAACAGGTCCCTCGGTCAAGATCCTCTCTCGCTGATCAAAGACATGTCTTGCTGCTGGAACCGGCGACTGCAATATAAGAAAATAAGGTACAGTAAGTGTGGTTCAATGTAGTTCAAAGGAGTTTTCAACTTTGATGCATAACTTTGTCAGTTTTGCAAATTTTGACCCCACATTTTCAACATGACCTTTTTGGGACCTCACCTTGTGATCAATGGCAGTGGAATTATGCAAAGCAGGCCTGAAAGGCAATTTCATGGACACTTGACAAAGCCATCTTTTGGACAGGATTTTCACTGTCTTTGTCCATGGGGGGGGGGGTCATAAGAAGACTGTGTTAAAAATTTGGGTTCAAAATATTTAAAAATGGCAAAGTTATGAGCATACATTAAAATGTTTCAACTCACGCTCATAACTTTAGTAATTTTACAGATTCTGACCCCAGATTTTCTTTTTCTTATTTTATTTTGCTCTTTTTGCTCTCTTGAGGACCAGCCTCCATTTGCCCAGCCCCATGCCCAGCCCTGTCACCTATCTCCCACAGACTTATCTACTGGAGATATGCTCTGGCTTACCCCCCAGAGTGGGGTGGTGTGAGGGACCCAACCACCCTTCGGACTCTGGTATATCACCCCAGGATGCTTCCATTATGGAGTTATGCCTTGGCTTACCCCAAGGGCAGGGCTTTCAGGAGGGGGCTCATCCTCCCACCAGATGCTGGTATACATCTCCAGTGGTGCCACAATGCTGGTGTGGGATCTGCAGTGCGAGGTGGGTGGCATCTCATTTGGCCCCATTTTGCACCATTTTCACCCTGGGTGGTGGGACATGCAATGACACCAAGGTTGCAAACTCTGACATCTGTCCAGCCTCCAGTTAATATGCAGGTGCTGGCAATGCCTTCCCCCCAGCTTCCACCACAGGTCAGTCATACCCTAGGCATTTGACCACCCTCCTCCCAGAAACAGAGAGCAGTCCCTTGTACACTCAGTCCTTCTTCCTCCAGCTGTCCCTCTGACTCTCGGGTCCATTCCTGAACCCGAGATGTTGGTGTCACAGGCAGAAGCCTTACCAGTGCACTAGCAGGCCAACTCTGACCCCAAGTTTTCAACATACCCATATTTTACCATCGCCTCATGAATATGACAACTGTCATTTTTCAAATCCTGGCCAAAATGTGTTTTCGCTCCTGTGGCACAGAATGGCATTGTTGATGCACAAAATCTTTTGGGCAGGTTTTGAAAGTTTTCTCCACCCTTGTTAATGAGGTGTGGTCATAAGAAGGCTATACTGAAAATTTGGGGTATAGATATTAAAAATCAACAAAGTTATGAGCATACATTGAAATTTTGCAATGCATGCTCATAACTTTGGTAAATTTAAATATTTTCACCTCAAATTTTCAAAATTGATATTTTTTCACATCATCCCATAAGCATAACAACTGTCATTTTTCAAAACCTGGCAAAATGTGTTTTCACACCTGTACTGCAGAGTGAGATTCCAGCCAAGATTTGAACATTTTTATATACTGTGTTGATGAGGTGGGTTCATAACATATTGAAAATGTGGGGTCAACATATTAAAAAAAAACATAGTTATGAAGGTACATTGACTTTTTTACGCACTTTCATAAGTTTGGTAATGTTTGACATCTGGTGCTGCACAGAATGGCAGGGTCAGCAGGGCCCTGCACTTCCGTAGGCCCTGCACATCTGTACCTGTTCACATAGGTTCTGAAGGGATCTGCATGAATGAGGATATGATTCCACTATCTCAAAAAGAAGGGAAATTTTTTGCAAAAAATTCAATTAATGTACCAGTTAAGGTAATTTAACACCACAAAAGTAGGGAAATGTGGCATTAGGGTTTCCAGACCTAACTCCCTAGCAGCAAAAGGAAAAATCATTAGGGTGTTGGGTCTCTGGAGTCCTGTTGAATCAGTGGTGGGGTCTTCCTTGGGGTTGTCAACTCTAATGCTCACCCCTCCCCAGCCTCCAATCTGAAGCACAAGGTACAGCTCCAAGCTACAACCTCATAAAGATACACTCTTCAAAAGTAAAGAAGTATATATTGTCACAGGTTGCCAACACAATTGTTGTACCTTTCTTCATGCAGGTCCCAAAGGAGATTGTATATGATGTAGTTTGCTCATGGAATTGGGGGAAATTAGGGTTGACAACTCCAAGAAAGATCCCACCACTGATTCACTAAGACTCTAGAGACCCAAAATCCTAATTTTATTTTTCCTTTTGCTGCTTGGAGGGGTTGGGGTGGGGAGTTAGTGTTGGAAACCCTAACACCATATTTCCCTACTTCTGTGGTGTTAAGTTACCCTAACTGGTACATTAACTAAGTTTTGTTGCAAAGAATACGTATATAGTTAGGGTTGAGTAGGGTATTTAATGTTAAACTCCTAACTTTGCACCTTGATAACTTAGCTCCTGTTCAATGGAATTGCACAAAAGTTTGCATGTATAGTCTGGCAGTAAGGTCTCTTTATCTGGCAAGTTTTATAATGGTCAGATATCCAGATTCCAAGAGCTGGATCATGCAAATCTAGGTTTTTGCTGCGTGTTTTTTTTTTGCACTCACCTGTAGCCCATATGGTATGGAGCTCTGCCTGACATTTTCAGAGTAGGTGGGGCTTGCCCTAGGAAGATGCCTTTTTTTGGTTTGGTAAAAAAATATTAATCCAGTCCTGAGTTATAAGGATTTTACATTTTGGTTCTGAGCATGCTAAGTAGGGTCTTTCATTTATATGTCTGATATGAAGAAGAATGTCTGGCTCATGAAAGAAGAATCTACCAGTGAGCTGAAATTCTTCTTCCATGGGAAAAAATATTCTTTTGTATGGCATTCATCTTGTTTTTTATTTTTTTTTTCCAACAAAAAAATTGAAAACCCATAAAATGATGCCCTGGAGAAAAACAAACACATAAATCCAGCTAAACAGGACTCATTTAGCTAGTTTATGGTGTTTGATTTTGAAAAAAAGACCCCAAAATATGGTTTTGGTAGATCCCTAAAATCCTAGGTAGATGGCTTAGTGAGGGCTTCCAAATTATTTTTTCATGAGCCAAAATTCTTCTTTCATGAGTCTCATGAAAGAAGAATCTCAGTCATGAAAGAATAGGGTAGGACTAAGTTTTTTTCTCACAGTTCGTTCATGAGGTCATACAAAAGAACCATTCTTCTTTCATGAGATCTGAATCTCACAAAAGAAAAACCTTTTCTCACAAAAGAATTATGGTTCTTTCATATGATATCGTGAATATGATCTCATGAAAGAACTGTGAGGAAAAAAAAATAATTCCCACCTTCTTTCATGAGTCAAAATTCTTCTTTTGTGGGACTCACAAAAGAAGAATTTTGGCTCTCAAAAGAAAAATTGCATGTCAGCGGGACATTCTTGAATTGTTAGGCCACAGCTGGAGTCATGCTACCAACTTCAGTCGGTAGAGCGAGTTGGTGGGATTAGTGAGGGCTCATACAAAAGCACAATACAAAAGAACTATAGTTCTTTCCTATTGTTCTTTTGGAAGAACAGATGGACTTGTTGCATACTGAAGCCACAGCTGGAGTCATGCTGCTGGTTTCAATTGGAGCAGTGAGACGCTGATTGATCTCTCTCTCTCTCTCTCTCTCTCTCTCTCTCTCTCTATCCATCTGTTGCACTAATCTATTTAATGTTTGTTAAGTGGGCCAGGGTTCCCACCCCCAGTACCATTTCTTTCTCCCCCCTCTCATCCAGGTCATCCACCTCCCCTTCCCAATGTTGATTTATTTTAGATATATATTTAATCTATATATATAATAAGTAGATCAGGTTGCCCACACCCAGTACCATTTATTTTGACCCCTTCCCCTCCAGTTCACCCATCCTTCCTATAATACACATGGTGGCACCAGGGTGCCCACCCCCAGTGCCACCAAATATCATCCTGACCCTGGAGTGCCCAATCCCTAGTGTCAGCTTGTATTCCCCTAAAAAATAAAAAAAAAAAACTGTCCCTTGTTGGTCTTTTTTTTGTAGGTTTTACCTGAAAAAACAGAAAATGGTCTGTCAGTGATCTGACCCTCCACACCCCCACCACCCTACCCTGACCCCCACTCAGCACCCACCACCCTCATCCCTCCCTCACCTGAACATGTCTCATAATGTAGATCCACTCTGCAATTGAAGACATGTCTTGCTGCTGGAACCAGTGACTATGATATGAGAAAATAAAGTACCTGCAAGTCAGGTTTAATTTATTTCAACGGGGTTTGAACTGTCATGCATAACTCTGTAATTTTTAATATTTGTACACCAAATTTTCAACATGGCCTTTTTGAGACTGCCCCTTGTCAACAAGGGTGGTGAAATGACTCAAATTTGTCCCAAAAGGTGATTTCACTGTCGCTGTGTGAAATCAACTTTCAAGCAGGATTTGAACATTTTCACCACCTCTGTTCAAGAGGTGAAGTCATAAGAAGGCTATATTGAAAATCTGGGGTAAAATATTTAAAAACAACAAAGTTATGAGCATATGTTCAAATTTTTCTGCGGTCACTCATAACTTTGAAAATGTTCAGTATTTTAGCCTCAAATTTTCAACATACAGTAACCATTTTTTTCACACCACCTCATGAACGTGACAGCTGTAATTTTTCAAATCCTAGCTGAAAGGTGTTTTCACACTTGCGGCGCGAAATAACGTTTTGTCCAAAATTTAAAAATTCTCACCTACTGGGTTCATGAAATAGGGTCATAAGAAGGCTATGTTGAAAATCTGAGGTAAAAATAAAATAAAAAAAAGTTATGAATGTGCATTGACATTTTTCTATGCTCAATCATAACTTTGGCAATTTTCAATATTTTGACCCCAAATTTTCAACATAGACATTTGTTCACACCACCTCATGAACATGATGCTGCCTTTTTTCAAATCCTGGAAGAAAGGTGTTCCACGCTTGAGGCATGAAATTACATTTTGGCAGGAATAATTTTCACCTACTGAGTTCATGAGGTGCGGTCACTAGGCAAGGTAATTTTATTTATGCGGCACCTAATCCTGGAGGCTTTGGGCACCTATCAATATCTAGAACAAATAAGATGAATCACAATTAAGAACAAAGCTATAAAAAACATTTAAGTCAGGAATCCAGGTCACAGCATAAATTAAAGAAATTCGTTTTTAAAGATTTTTTTAGAAATAGCCAGTAAAGGAGCATAGAAACATAGAAATAGTCAGCAGATAAGGACTGCCAGGCCCATCCAGTCTGCCCATAAACTCTACACTAATTTGTAGCCTCTGACCCTACCTGGTCAATGGCTCTTCAACCCTCCTTCGCACATTTAGAGTTCCCTTATGCCTGACCCAGGCATGTTTAAATCTTTCTACTGTGCTTGCTCCCTCTACCTCCTGTGGCAGGCTATTGCATGTGTCCACCACCTTCTCCATAAAGAAAAGCATCTTCACATTTCCCCTTAACCTACCCCCTTCCAGTTTCATATCATGCCCCCTCATTTTTGTGCTCTTCCTATATTGGAAGATGTCTCCCCCACCCCACACCTTGTTTATGTCGTTAAGGCACTTGAATGTTTCTATCATGTCCCCCTGAGCCCTTCTCTCCTCCAGTGAGTATATATTGAGGTCCTTTAATCTCTCCTCATATGTTTTCTGGTGTAAGCCTTGGACCATCTTAGTTGCCCTTCTCTGGACTGCCTCTACCCTGTCAATGTCCTTTCAAAGGTGTGGCCTCCAGAACTGCACACAGAACTCCAGGTGAGTCCTCACCAGTATTTTATACGATGGCATCACTACCTCCCGCCTTCTGCTACTGATACCTCTATCTATGCACCCCAACAAGCCACTCACCCCCCTTGCAGCCTTTGTACTGTGCTTAGACACCGTTCATTCATCTGAAATGATGACACCCAGGTCCCTTTCTTCCTTGGTGATTGTGAGCAACCCCCCCCATCCCGTAGCTCTCCCCAGGGTTCCCTTATCCCAAGTGCATTAATTTGCACTTCTTTGAATTGAACCTCAGTTCCCACACCTCAGACCATTTTTCAAGCTTCCTCAGGTCCCTCTTCATTCTCTCCACCCCATCTGAAGTATCCACCCCTGTTGCTGATCTTGGTATCATCTGCAAACAGGCAGACCTTGCCCTCCAGCCCTACTGCAATGTCACTAATGAAGACATTGAACAAGACTGATCCCTGGGGTACCCTACTGGTCACCCCACTCCCCAGATAGGATTCCATTTACCACCACTCTCTGCTTCCTGTCTGTTAGCCAGTCCCTAAACCAGTTTACCACCTTGTGCCCCATGCCCAGACTACTCATCTTGTTAACCAGCCTTTTATGTGGGATGTGTCAAAGGCCTTGCTGAAATCAAGACAGTCGATGTCCACCACCCCACCCTGATTTACTTCCTTCTTCACCAAGTCAAAAATAAATCTGATTCATTTGACATGACCTTACTGCTATGAATCCATGTTGCCTCAGATCCTGGGCACTATTGGATTCCAAGTGAGCCACTATTCTTTCTTTAAGCAGTTCCTCCATGATCTTACCCACTACTGAGGTGAGGCTGATAGGCCTATAGTTCCCTGCCTCTTTCCTTTTTGTATGGAGGGATGAGATGTGCCCTCTTCCAGTCCCCCAAAACCACTGCTGTGTTGAGTGACTCAGTGAACATGGCTGCCAGAGGCACTGCTAGCTCTCTCCGCAGCTCCCTTAATATCCTCAGGTGTATGCCATCTGGCCTCATTGCTTTGTCCACCTTCAGTTTTGTGAGTTCCTCCAGGACTTTCTCCACTGTGAATGGACTTGTGTTTACCTCTCCCCCCTTAGTGTCTGTTACCCAGCTTTGGTCCCTGACCCTCCCCCTCTTCAGTGAATACTGAACTGAAGTATTTGTTCAGTATTTACACCTTTTCCAAGTCTCCCTTCTTACACTCCTTTGTATCCCCTCTGAGTCTTACAACCCCCCCAGCTTTCCTTCTCTCAATGATGTACCTATTGCATGTCTTGTCCCCTTTCTTCACCATCAGTGCTAGTCTTTCCTCAGTCTGCACCTTTGCTCTCCTTACAGCCTTCCCCACTTCCCTTAGTTTCCTTAGGTACACCTCCCTGTCTTCCTCCCTTTGAGTCTCCTTATACTTCCTGAACCCTGCCCTTTTGGCCCTTACCTTGTCCTCCACCTCTTTCAAGAACCATAGTGGTTGTCTCCTTTTCTTGCCTTTGTTTACCATCCTGATACATTGGTTCATCACCTCCTCTATGGCTCCCTACAGGTGTTCCCATTGATCCTCAACCCTCCCCCCCATCTCTCTCTCTCTCTCTCTGTCTCTCCTTGCCATGGCCTCTTTGATACAACTCCCCATTTTAGCAAAATCTGCCTTCACAAAATCTAATGTCTTTGCCTTTGTGTGACTGGACTGTGTCTCTATCCCTATACTAAACCACACTATGTGGTGGTTGTTGGATCCCAGTTGACCTTCTTCCTAGACATCTGTGATTCTGTCCTCTTTGGTCAGTACTAGGACCAGAATCACCCTGTTTCTGGTGGGATCAATCACTAGCTGTCTGAGGCCTGCCCCCTGTTGGGAATCCAGGATATCTTGGCTCTCATTTGAAACAGCTGCTGGGATGGTCCAATCCATGTCTGGGATACTGCAATCACCCAGCAATAATACCTCACCTTCTGTTGCCATTGCATGAATTTGATCCCCTAGATCACTATCCACCTCTTCCCCTTGTGCTGGGGGCCTGCAGATCACCCCAGTGCCGACTGCTGCGCCATTGCCTGGCTCAAGGGTGACCCACAGTGCCTCAGCCTCCCCCTGTCTACCCAGTACCTCTGTTGCCTTTATACCCTCCATGACATACAGGGCCACCCACCCCTTTTCTATTTCCCCTATACCTCCTGAATAGAGCATACCCTGGTACATTAACATCCCAGTCATGATTTGCAGTGTACCAGGTCTCTGTTATTACTTCTATATTCAGGTCTACCTCTACTAACAATGCCTCCAGGTCAGGGATTTTATTCTCCAGGCTATGAGCATTTGTAACCATGACCTTCCATGTTTTGTTGCTTATTTGTGCTCCACTCATGCCTTTGTTCCACTGTTTCTTTCTCTCCCCCCAATTTTCCTTTTTATGCTGCCTTCCTACTTCTGCCTTTTCCTCTATGTCTGATTTAGGTGTTACTGTCTGCATCTTGCTTTCCTGCTTCTTATTTCTGGCTCCTCTGTCTTGTGGTGGAGGGCTACTGGTGTCTCCCTGCTCCTGTGGGCCTTCCCCTTGGCTAGTTTAAACACTTGGCAAGGAAGCAATTAAACTGTTCATTTAAGACTATGTTCCCCTTCTGGGACAGAAGCAGCCTGTCACTCGAGTGCAGGGCCACATCATTCCAGGTGGGTCCCAAGTCCCCAATGAAGACATACCCCTTCTCACTGCACCAGCCCTTCAACCATGTGCTGAAGCTTCTGATAGGGAGATTCCTACTGTATCTTCCCCCCCTGCTGTGGACCAGCAGCACCTCTGAAAATATCATGGAGCTTGCTACTTTCCCCAGATGCCCTCCCAACTCTCTGAAATCCACCTTCACCTGCTCCATGCTTGCCCTGTCCTCAGATAGGTCATTCATTCCCTGGTAGAAAATGACCTCCAGCCCCCCTCTCTTTGCCACTGTCCTAGTAATCTTCTGGTTCTACTCCCCCTCCCTCCCTCTGAGCTGTGCCTCCTAGGAGGCACTTGACCTTCTTTTCCTCCCTGCTGTCCTTGCCCAGATCTATTCCCCAGACAATCGAGTCACCCATCAGGAGTATCTTCTTCTTTCCATGTGGTCCTCTTCCTCCTTCCACTGGGTCTCCATTCTAGAGTACCCTCACCTCCTCCCTGGTCACAGCCTTGGTTTCTCTTGCAGCACTCTCCCGCTCCTCCAAGACAATGTAGGAGTTCTTAAGCTGGACTGGATGGGGGATGTGTCTCTGCCCCCCTCCCTGAACCTCCCTGAGGCCACTGTAGTCCATCCTGCCATCTACCTGCACAGTCATTGTGGCAGTGGCTGGTAACATGGTGGCCTCTGGGTGGGAATGAAGGTCTCCAGTACTCCTTCTAGCTTGGCCCAGAGACTGGCCAACTCCACCCTCTCTTACAGTCAGTGAAGCACCTCTCACTTCCCAGGGAAGGGCCTTCCAAAGAATCAGAGCCACCACACCTAATGCCCTATTATCTGAGGACTTCAACTGGGATCTAGGTACGGACAGGCGGTCAGCAGCCACTGACTGTAGGGTGCGACCAGGAGTGTATGACACCAGGAGGTCTTGTAGGTAGCCTTGACCCAGACTGTGTAGGTCCTTCTATGTCAAAAAGCACACCTTGAAGCTAATGCACCCCAGAACTGGCAGCCAGTGAAGAGCACAGAGAACCGGCATGATATGATCAAACTGGGAGGTCCCAGTGACCAGATGTGCTGCTGCATTCTGGACTAGCTGCAGGTAATGCATCAGTTTGTAGATAACCCAAGGTAAAGAGTGTTATAGTAATCTAACCTAGATGTGACTAAGGCATGTACCAGTGTTGCCAGGTCAGTTGGCTCAAGATAGGGCTTGATCCAGTGATGTTACGAAGATTACAAAAGCCACAGCAGACAACAGCCGACATCTGGAGCTCCAGAGTCAGCATGGAGTCCATAATGACACCAAGATTATTCACCTTATCTGCAGCACAAAGGCCAAGCTGTCCAAAAGAGGTAGGGCTTCACAACTACTTGTTGCTACTGAACCTAACACTTTCCACCGGTAACATCTCCATCTTTGATGGATTAAGCCTAAACCAGCTTGCCACCATCCAATTTTGTATTTCTGTAAGGCACACACTTAGTTCCAGGACAGCTGCACTATCGGGGCACAACACACATACAACTGGGAGTCATCAGCATAGCAGTGAATAGCCAGGCCTTAGCATCTGATGATTTTTTCCCAACAGTAACATTTACATGATGAATAACATGGGAGCCAGAACTGGCCCTGAGACACTTCACAGTAGAATGTAACACTGCTCAGTATAAAGGGGTCAAGTGCTACCTGCTGCTTTCCGATTGACATGCAGGACTCAACCCAGCACAACACTGTTCCTGAGACTCCCACATAGTGTTTAAGGTGATTCAGCAGAACTCCATGGCCCACTGTGTCAAATGCTAAAGACAGGTCGAACAGGACTATGATAGAATGGTGTCTGCTATCCCTAGCTAGGAGGAGATCATGGTGCACCCTGAATAAGGAAGTTTTCATAATATGGAGAGGCCAGAACCCAGATTGAAAAAACTTGTAGATATCATACATTTCAAGATGTTGTTCCGGTTGCACCACTACCACCTTCTGGATCAACTTCCCAAGAAAATAAAGATTCAAGACAGATCTGTAATTGGTGAGGTCATCAGGGTTCAAAGAGGGCTTTCTGAGGAGAGGTCTCACCAGAGCCCTGTTAAGGGCAGGAGGAAAGACACCCTCCTGAGGAAAAAAACCTGAGGATCTCCACCACAATTGGACTGAGCAAGTCACAGCATTTTAAAAGAAATCAGTTCAGCCCAGGGCCAACGCACAGAAGGTAGGATGCAAGACAGAGACAACCTGAAAAACATCATCTGCAGAAACTGGGTCAAACTCAGCCCACAAAGGTGGAGTGCCTATGTCTCATGATGATTGAACACTGTCAGCCGATGATAGGCTGCTTGGGGATATCCCAGCCTGGATGGTGGACACTTTGGGCCAGATTCTCAAAAGGTTACATATGTTGCAAAGTGACTTGTGCCAACAAAAATGGTGCAAGTAGCACTTTGCACCATGAGTTCTGCCATTTGGAATTCTGCAAAGCAGCCTGCAACATGTCACAGGCTGCTTGCGCCAAACTAGCATTACGCCACCAGTTGCACCAAAACCTCCCTCTGACATGGTGCAAGGGGGTTTACGGCAGCAGCTGTGCCCTGTTCTGTAAGGGTGGCTGCCAAATCCCCAAAACTGGTACTCTGGAACAACCCCCAGAGGACATCTGTCTAAGTACACTTACAGCAGCTGTTAGCTGCTGTAAGTGTACATTGTGTCCACCAGGGGTTGTGCCAATGTGCCTGACAGCCCAACCCCAAGTACATGTAGCCCCCCTAATGCTGCAGTTCCCTGATGTACAATTAAAAGTGCCCCACAGGACAATCGGCACCCCCCATGCCCCAGTCCTGTTAATAAAGTTTTAAAAGCCCCACAGGGCAATCAGCGCCCCACCATGCCCCAATCCTAATAATATATTGTTTAAAGCCCTGCAGGGCAAATGGCATCCCCCCATGCCCCAAACCACCAAAGTACATTTAAAATGCCCCACAGAGGTAGGACCCACCCATGACCCGATCCTCTGTAGTACATTTAACATTTCCCACAGATCTAGGACACCCCCCATGCCCCAATCCCCTGATGTACATTTAAAAATGCCCCACAGGGCTAGCAGCTCCCCCAGGCCCTGATCCCTGAACCCAAGTCTGGGTGGTATGTCTAAAAATAAAACAACACATCCCCGTTATCCCTGGTAGTCTAGTGGCCCCCCAACCACCCTACCCGGCAGTGCCAGATCACCCCGCTCCACCAAACCATACCCAACCAGTGACTGGCACAACCCATCTCTTACCATCACATTCAGCATGTACGTCTGTAAATAATACACACTCAATGAAAGCGCCGTCATTCATTGAGTGCATACTATTTACAGAAGTATATGCTCATATGGAGCTCAGTTGGCAACTGGCAGCAGTAGTGAGAGGTGGGCTGTGCCAGTCACTGGCTGTATGGGTTGGGGAGTGGTGGTCTGTCCTGCTGGTTAGGGAGTGGGGCTACTAGACTACCAGGGATAATGGGATGTGTGTTTTTTTTATTTTTAGACATATCGGTTTGCCCAGGGATCAGGAATCAGGGCTTGGGGGTGCTAGCAGTGCAGGGCATTTTTAAATATGCATCATGGTATCAGGGCATTGGGGGGTCCTGCCCTCTGGGGCATTTTAAATGTACTTCAGGGGATTGGGGCATGGGGGGCACTGATAGCCCTGTGGGGCTTGTACATCCAGATACTGGGATTGGGGTTTGTGGGGGGGGTGTTTGTGCTGACATTGCAGCAGGCATACAGCAACCTGTATGGATATGCCCGCCATTTGGCGTACAATTCAGATTGCCACAAGTCACAGAACTTAGATGAGGGGACCCTGCCCAATAGAGAATCAAGCACAGGGTCCTTGGCTCAAGGGCATTTGGCACAAGTCACCTTTGGCGCGACTTGCGCCAGCCCTTTTAGAATTATGTCTTTTGTCTATAAAGAACCAGTTGAACTCATACTTCTCAGTAGAAAAAGTTCTACAGGACCGCAAACAGACTGGATTTATAAGTATGTCCACAATGTTGAAGAGATGATCCTGCTGGTTCTTTCCAGCAGCAATCACCTGTGACAGGAATGCTGACATTTCAGGATAATTGCTCACTGATACTCAGCATAGTGAGTCCTTAGCATCAATTTTCCTCCTGCCAGCAACACTCTAACTTCCACCCCTTAGTCTTAAACCTCCTCAGGTCTGTGTTGTACTAGGGTGACCTGAGGCGGGAGGTCAAGAGGCATACACACAGTGGTACTGGGGAGTCAATGACAGACGAGAAGTCTAAATTATAACCCTCCACAACTGCCTCAGTATGCTTTGCAAAAGCCATCTTCATACTTGAGTTTTCCAGTACTGCAGGGATGCCCTGAGGCTCAAGAGTTTTAAAAGAGCAGTATCTGACCATCTTCACCGGGGAGATTAAATGGGAAGCCCCGCAGAGGAACTGGACAACATGATGATCTGACCAAGTGACTAGATCAACCCTGACATCGCTGATGTTAAGACCCATTGAGAAGACCTGATCTATTGCATGACTGTGCTGGTGGGTACCAGTGGCAACCGCCTGTATGAAGCCCAGGGATGACATCACTTGGAGGAACTGCCTCCCAAATAAAAGAAAAAGTCTATGAGCATAAGAAGGCCATAAAGAAGGTTATATTGAAAATTTGGTGTAAAAATATGTTGAAATAACCAAGCTATGAGTGAACATTGAAATATTTTAACATTCACGCATAACTTCGCTGATTGTCAGTATTTTTCTCCAAACTTCCAACACTGTCATTTTTTCACACCACCTCATAAACTAGACTGGTGTCATTTTTCAAATCCTGGATGAGTCATATTTTCATATCCACTGTTCAATAAATGCCTCATTTAATGTTTACAAGGGGAGTCATAAAATGACTATCTTGAAAATTTGGGACAAAATAAAAAAAAATTATTAAGAAACGTATGAGTGCCAGACTTCAGTAGTGATTTGTGATCCCATGCCAGTGACCTGAATTTGGGAGTGGGCTCAGTTAACCAGCTGGATGGGGTGAGTGTGGTGGGACATTGCTGTTACATGACACCCCCCACCAGAGCCAGTGAAGAAAAGGTGCAGGGTTGCCATCATGGGACCCGGTACCATAAAATGTACAACTCTACTCTTGGCATACTGCCCTGCACCTCTGCACCCATGGGTGGCAGAGGGTGCTGTGTAATGGCTGAGAGATGAAACCTTTGCCCTGTACATTTATATCTGCAGCCATGTGGTAGTGCAGGGCCTAGAGGGCTCTGCACTTTTGCAGACCATCAGGCAACTTCATGGACTACTGGCATCCATCACTGCATGGAAGTGCGGGGACAGCAAGGCCCAACACTTCCATAGATGGACAGAATCTTCCCTTGGTGCAGGGAGCTCTATTCTAAATGGACTTGCATGAATGGGGATACAATTCCACTATAGAAACATAGAAACATAGACTTTGATGGCAGATAAGGACCGCTTGGCCCACCTAGTCTGCCCATTTCCCTACCTAGAGGATAAGCTGCAGATCCTATTTAACCAACAGCCTATTTCTTCCTACCCCCACAAAAATTGCCTTATGTCTGTCCCATGCATTCTTGAATTCTCCCACAGTTTTAGACCCCACAACCTTCTCAGGAAGGCTGTTCCATGCGTCCACCACACTCTCTGTGAAAAAATACTTCCTCACATTGCCCCTGAGCCGTCCCCCCTCTATCTTCAAACTGTGTCCCCTTGTTCTTGCACATCTCTTTTTCTGAAAGATTCTACCCTCTTGGACTTTGTTGACTCCACTGAGGTACTTAAACTTTTCTATCATGTCCCCCCTCTCCCTTCTTTCCTCAAGGGTGTACATATTAAGCTCCTTTAGTCTCTTTTCTTGTATGGCTTCTCTTGCAGACCCTGCACCATTTTAGTTGCCCTCTTCTGAACTGCCTCCATCCTGTCTATGTCCTTGCAGAGATGGGGTTTCCAGAACTGGATGCAGTACTCCAGATGGGGTCTCACCAACTGTCTGTACAGTGGGGTAACAACTTCCTGTTTTCTGCTGGTGATGCTTCTCCCTATACATCCCAGTATCCCTCCAACCCTCCCTACTGCCTTCTCACATTGCTTGCCAACCTTAAGGTCATCTGATATGATTATCCCCAGGTCCCTTCCCATTTTTGTTGTTGTTACTACCTCCCCCCATTTTGTAATCTTCTCCTAGGTTTTTGTTTCCCAGGTGCATTACTTTGCACTTCTTTGCATTGAATCCAAGCTGCCATACTTCTGACCATTCCTCCAACCTTGCCAAGTCCCTTCTCATCCTTTCCACGCCTCCTTGTGTATCAACCCTGTTGCAGATCATTGTGTCATCTGCAAAGAGGAATACTTTTCCTTCTAGACCCTCTGCAATGTCACTTATAAAGACATTAAAAAGGACTGGACCCAGTACTGAACCCAGCGGTACCCCACTAGTAACCCCTCTTTCTTCAGAGTGGACTCCATTTACAATTACCTTCTGTGTCCTGTTGTCCAGCCAATGTTTTACCGAGGCTACCACCCTGGGACCCACTCCCAGGCTGGTTAATCTGACTATTAATCTTTTATGTGGGTCTGTGTCAAATGCCTTGCTAAAGTCTAGGTAGGCCATTTCCACAGCCCCTCCCTGGTCTACTACTTTGGTCACCCAGTCAAAGAAATCAATTAGATTCATCTGACATGACCTTCCTGCTGTGAACCCATGCTGCCTTGGGTCCTGTGCCCCACTGGCCTCTAGCTACTCAACAATTCTTTCCTTCAGAAGTGATTCCATCACTTTCCCTACCACCAAGGTCAAACAGACAGGTCTGTAGTTTCCTGCCTCTGTCTTGCTCCCACTTTTGTGAAGGGGAATCACATCTGCCTTCCTACAGTCCTCAGGTACCACACCATCCTCGCATGATTTGTTAAAAAGAGTAGTCAGTGGTGTCACTAGTTCTCTGCTTAATTCTTTTAGAATTATGGGGCGAATTCCAACTGGCCCCATTGCTTTGTCCACCTTCAGTTTTAGGAGTTCTTTCAGAACCCTTTCTTCTGTGAAAGGACTGGGATCGACCCCCCTATCCAGAGTGCTTCTGTTAATTGAATTAGGTACCTCCCCCACCTCCTCTTTTGTGAATACTGAACAGAAGTATTCATTCAGTATCCCTGCTTTTTCACTGTCCGTCTCTGCCCACCCACCCACCGTCCATTCTATTCAGCCTCACTATCCCTCCCTTTGACTTTCTACACTCCCTGATATACCTATAAAAGGTTTTATCCCCTTTCTTAACCGAGTTGGCTATCTTTTCCTCAGGTTGGGCCTTTGCTATTCTGACTACCCTCCCAGCTTCCTTCTGCCACTATCTCAAAAAGAAAGGAAATTTTGCAAAACAAAATGCATTAATCCACCAGTTATGGTTAAACTTACTGCAACAAAAATAGAGAAATGTGGTGTCATGGTTTCCAATCCTTACTCCCCATTCCCACCCCCAAAAAAAGCAGCAAAAGAACAATGCCACACAAGCAACCACAGACAGCCATTATCAGGTAAGACAAACAACATACAGCTGTTTCCAGATGAGATAAATAAAGTAGCAATGATGTGCTACCTATGTGGATTTGTATCTGTGGCTGCATAAGTAGGGGGTTGTGTTTATATAGCAACACCTTTGAGTGTATGTCATACTGTGTACATAAGTAAGTATGTTTGGTTGCAGAAGCACAGGCCCCATAGGGGCCTGCCCTTCTATAGAGAGCAGGCCCCATGGGGTCTGCACATCTTCAGTCAGAGGTATGGTGGCAGCAGCCAGGGTGCAATGCAGTAATGCTGCAGTATATCACAAACATGCTACAGTATGCTGCAGAGAACAATGTAACTCAATAGCAATTAAGCCCTTCTTTACTGTAGTATTTTGTGACATGTCATTTACTGCAAGTTACTGTGCTGCATTGTGGCTGGTTCCACTGTACTCATGTATGCTGTACAAGGTATCTTACTAGCTAGCATGAGCCATTAATGCATGCTTTTCTATATGATTCTGTGTAACTGAAAAATCTACTACCCCCTTGAGCAATTTCTAGATCTGCTGCTGAAACCACTGTTCCCACATTGTAACAATATTTTCATTTGCATAACTGCAGACCCCAAAGGGGCCTGCCCTTCTGAAGCAAGAAATTGGTGTGTATGTCTTATACTTGTGCTGAAGAGGTGCAGACCTTTCATGAGCCTGTGCTTCTGCAGACAGAAGTAGTGTTAACATTTTTGTATCATGGATTTTGTGGCACCTGTGCTCCTGCAGCCAGAGGTCAATGTATATGTCTTACATCTATGGCTGCAGAAGTGCAGGCCCATCAAGTATCTGTATGTTTTAGTGTGCATAGGTACCTGAAGCAACAGAAGCTCACTCTCATAGAGACCTTCACTTCTGCAGACAAAAGAACTCTTCTAATTTGTGTATCATGGATTTACGGGAGCCTATGATTCTACATACAGTATAGAAGCAATGTTGTGATTTGAATATGGTGAATTTGTATCTGCAGTGACAAGTGAGTGTGCATGCCTTGTGGTGTGCATGCCACAGCTACAAATCCACAAAGTTAGCACAGCAGTGCTGCTGCATTTGTGTCATCTGGAAACAGTTGTAAGTTTATTTGTTTTTCCTTGAAGATGACTGTCTGTGGTCTTGTCATTTTTTTGCTTTTGGGGGGATGGGGAGTTAGGACTGGAAACCTTAATCTCACATTTCCCAACTTTTGTTGCATTAAGTTGAACCCTACCTGGTACATTAATGCCACTTTTTGCAAAGAATATGTATATATAGATCACACAGTACTTGCGCAGTAGTGCAAGTGTAGTTAGGGTTCAGTATATGTTTAATGTAAAAGCCATTTCTTTGCACCTTAATAACTTCGGTGGTGTTTGACAAAATTGCCTCACATTTGGCATGTTTTGCTCAGGTGTGAAGTTTAGTTATGGGAGTTTATCCAGTTTCTGAGATCCAGATTTGGGAGGCAGTATAGTGCAGTGGTTTAAGGCTCTGAGCTGCAAATCTGGTGACATCCAGCTGACTAAACCTGGGTTTGAATCCCACAGTTTCCACTTGCATACTGTGTGACCCTGAGCAAGTCACTTAACTTCCCTGTGCTCCCATGTCACTCCTGTAAAAAAGCTTTCAGCTTAGTGTGCTGCTCCTGGTTAAACAACTAAATAAAAAAAAGATGTATTGCACTCACAGAAAAAGCAACAATTTTCAAATTTTTTGTCATTTCTTATCTCTCACCTACAGCCTTGATAGTACAGAATGTTGTTCCAAAACATTCAGAGCTGAATGGAGCTTGTGCCAAGGGTGTGCCTTTCAAAGGTTTTGTGAAAAAATATGAATTGGTTCCAGAGTTATAAGGTTTTGACATTTGACTTTGGAGCATGCTCAGCAGGGTTTTAGGATAACCCTCTGATATGGCACCAAAGTTTTTCTTTCATGTGCATTTTTCTTTCACAAAATAAAGCATTTTTGTGTAATGAGAAAACATTTTTAGATCATGACAGCCACCAAAAAAAAGTAAGATCAAAAATACATAAAAATGAGTATTTTTTCAAAGAGGGGACCTGATTAGCTAGATTCTGTGTTTGGCTTTCATAATTTGGTCCAGAAATGCCTTTTCTGTGCATTCCAAAAATCATTGTGCCCAGCTTAGCAAGACATCCGAGTTTAGGGTTCTGAGTCAAAAAATCTATGGAAAATGTAACTATCACTCTGATAGCATCATTTTACTCAGGCTATCTGCTGCGCTCAGTATTTAATAATTTATTTAAATGAACATTTTTTCGAAGTCTTGGCTGATCTCTTGCATGAAGGCATTACCTTCAGTCTACTTTGTGCTGGTGTGCCACAGTTTGACAACTGTTATTAGTGTGATTGAATAGAAATTCATTTCATCAAATTGTATTCTTAGTCCATCCTTACTGTGACAGTTTACTTTTATCTTTTTTTTTAACAGAGTATTATTTGTACAAGTATTAGACAGGCAAGTTGTTAAATGCAATGACAAACAAGAGAAAGCCAGTCCAAACTCTGACATCTCTCCCCCTTTATAAGTGGACAAGGGTGCCCACCCCAAGCACCACTGAATGATACACCCCCCTTCACACCAGATTACCCCCGCCCCCCACAGATAACTGGCAACACTAAGATGTCCTTCCCAGTAAGTACTCCTAAGAGTATGATGACACTGGGGTGCCCAATCCCCAGTGTTGGTCTGGTCCCCTTGCAAAAAAGAAACCTGTCCATCACATGTCTTTTTTTATTTTTTTTAAAGTACCTGAGAAGAAGAAAATGGGCCCCTCATCAATCTCTTACCGCCACCCTACCGAACCCCTCAATCAGCACCCAACACTCCCACACACATTCACTCACCAAACAGAGGGTCCCTCAGCATAGATCTACTCTCACCACAAATGACATCCTCCTCCTGGAAGTGCAAACATGAATTAAAGAAACAAGGTAAGTGCCTTTACTGTATTTTTAATGCATTTTGAACTTTTATTCATGACTTTGTCATTTTAAAATATTTTTCCACCAAATTTTAAACATCGTCTTTTAGGGACTCCACCTCATGAACAAGATAGGTGAATTTTTTCAAATCCCAATTGAATGCTGATTTTGCAGTTGCTCTGTGAAAACACTTTTTGGGCAGGATTTGAAAATGTTCACCTAATGGTTTCATGAGGTGGGATCATAAAAAGACTAGCTGAAAATTTAGTGAAAGCATATGCTAAAATGACTAACTTATGAGTGACGTTGAAATTACTCAGTCTTTGTTCATAACTTCACTAGGTTTCAATATTTTGACCACAGATTTTCAAGATGGCATTTTTGGGACTCCATCTCATGAATAAGGCAGATTAAATTTTCCAAATCTGTGCTGAAAGGTGATTTCTGCAAAATCACCTTTTGGGCAGGATTTGAAAATGTTTACCTACTTGGTTCATGACTGAGATGGGGTGATAAGAAGATTATGTTCACATTATTAAAAAAACAACCAAGGTATGAATGAACATTGACATTTTTCCATGCTCGCTCACAACTTTGATAATTTTCAATATCTTGACTCCAAACTTTCAAACTAACTATTTTTACACACCACCTAATGAACCTGACAGATGTAATCTTTCAAATCCTGTCCAAAATCTCTTTTTGCACTTTTGTCACAAAATGGAATGCCACATGTCATGTATATAAAGCAAAGTCATAAAATGACTAGACTGAAAGTTTTGTATCAAAGTAAAAAAAAAATATTAAGAAACATTGTGTGCAGGGACAGCTTTTGGCCCAGCATGTAGTGCATTGTGATCCCATGCCAGTGACCTGAGTTTGGAGGTGATCTTAGTGAGCCATAAGGCACTACCCCTAACCTGGAAAGGGAAGGTGGAGTGTTGGCTGCACTGGCCTTAGTACCATATAGTGAATAGAAGTCTTCTCTTGGCATAGGACTTAGAGGGCCCTATACCTCTGCACCCATAACTACCAGAGGGCCCTGCATTTTGGCTGTTAGATGGACTCTTAGCCCTCTGCATTTGTCTCTGTAGCCATATGGAAGCACAGGGGTTAGAGGGCCCTGCACTTCTGCAGGCATATGGGCATTTCCCTTGACACCAGGCCAAGAGGGCCCTGTGCATATGCAACTATTCACACAGGTCCCAAAGGGACCTGCCTAAAAAAGGATATGATTCCTCTGCCTCAGAAAGGAAGGAAATTCATTACAACAGTTAGGGTTCAAATTAACACCACAAAACTAGAGAAATATGGCTTTAGGGCTTCCAACCCTAACTCCTCACCCCTCCAAGCAGCAAAGGAACAACACCATACAAGTAACCACAGAAAGACATCATCAAGTAAGACAAAAAACATACAACTGTTTCCAGATGACACAAATGCAGTAGCACTGATGTGCTACCTTCATTAATTTTTTCTGTGACTGCAGAAGCACATGCCCCATGCCCCATAGTGCTTCTGCAGCCACAGATCAACATGCTTGCACAGTGTAAAACATGCACAGCCAGTGATACCCAAAAGACAACACTACTCCTGAGGGGACTGTGCTTCCGCAGTCACAGATCAAGGTGCACAGTGTAAGACATACACAGCCAGTAGTGACTGCAGAAGTGTAGCCCCCTGCGGGGACTGCACTTCTACATCTGAAAATATACATGTACATTGAAAAACATACACCCATGTCCACAGTCACACTGTAATGTTTTTAAACAGCACTGATACACTATTTTTTAAGTTCAGTGTGGTGTATGCATATGTCTGAAGGTACCAAATAAGTGGTACTTTAATTATGTCATTTGGAAATAGCTGTATGTTGTTAATCTTACCTGATGATGGTTGTCTGTGGTTACTTGTGTGTTCTTGTCCTTTGGCTGCTTGGGGGGGAGTTAGGGTTTGAAACCCTAACACATTTCCCTTATTTTGCTGCTTTAAGTTGAACCCTAACTGGTGCAATAACACAGCTTTTTGCAAAGTATCTCTTTTCTTTCTGAGATAGTGGAATCGTATCCTCATTCATGCAGGTCTGGACCTGTGTGAACAGATCTATCTGACTGCAGAAGTGCAGAGCTCCATGGTCTCTGTGCTTCTGTATGGTTACAGATGCAGATGTGCAAGGCCCTGTAGGCCCTGCACCCAGTGAGAAGTCTATCTTGCTGAAGAAGTGAAGGGCCCTCTAGGCTCTGTGCTTCCATATTGCTACAAGGATGCAAACACGCAGGGCCCTCTGGGCCCTGTGCCAAGTGACGAGTCCTTATAACTCGGGAACCAATTAATCTTTTTTCTTTCTAGAGCAAGCCCCCTCTCCTCTAAACATTGCAGAACAAAATTCCAAAATGTCTGGCTGTAGGTGAGAGCACAAAATGGCCAAACCCCAATTTTTCTACCTTTTGCAGTATCCAGATCTTGGAATCTGTACTTTCAACCATCAGAAAACTTGCCAAATCAAAAAAATTCCCCCATCCCAACCATGCATGCAAGTTTGTGTGTAATTCTGTCAAATGGGAGACAACTTTATTAAGTTGCAAAGTTAGGGGTTTCACATTAACTCATTATCTCCAGGGCCATTTTGTGTCAGGTTAGCAGTGGATAGTATGGACTTCATATAAAGCTATTGGAATTTATGAGTTAAACACCCTACTCAAACTGAACTATGCTGGCACTATGGGGCTATGTAGTGGACTGACTCAAAATATACAATTTATCTTCAACTGTGAAGGAGCAGGACCATAACTCACACATTGCAGAGCCACGTGTGAGTTATGAAAGTCCTGCACACTCACAAATTGCCTATTTTGAGGCAGGCTATTGCATATTCGATATATACAACAGTGGTTTACAAGTTATAGCTTTTAAATCTGCACTTTGGTTGAAGATTGTGCTGCTTTTCTTTGATTTCCATAGCTAGCTTCAGTGGTGCACTTACCATTGTGATGTCATCAGCATTGTAAAAGCTGCTCTCTGAGTGGTTCACTATTCTGTTGTGAGGAGAGTGACTAAAAAAATATTCATTATAACAACATTAACAGTATATTTTTGGCATGTGTTATTGATGTCACTAGCCAAGATATCTTTTGTATCTAACATAGAAACATAGAATTTGACGACAGATAAGGACCGCTTGGCCCACCCAGTCTGCCCATTTCCCTACCTAATGGATAAGCTGCAGATCCTAGTTAACTGGCAGCCTATTTCTTTCTACCCCACCCCCTAGAATTGCCTTATGACTGTCCCATGCATGCTTGAATTCAACCACTGTTTTTGACTCCACAACCTCCTCCAGAAGGCTGTTCCATGCTAGCTCATGAACTTTTACTCATAACTTTGCCATTTTTGGTAATTTTCAACATGGCCTTTTTGAGACCTCACCTCATGAACAAAGTAGGTGTAATTTTTCAAATCCATCCTGAAAGGTGATTTCATTGTCGCTTCGCAAAATTACCTTTCAGGCATGCTTTGAAAATGTTCACCAACTGGCTTCATGAGGTAGGGTCATAAGAAGACTATGTTGAAAATTTGGTGGACAAATATGGTAAATGACTAAGTTATAAGTGAATGCTGAAATATTTCAAGATTCACTTATAACTTCGTTAATTTTCAGTATTTTTTAACATGGCCTTTTTGGATCTGCACCTCATGAACAAGGCAAGTGAGCTTTTTTAAATTGGGGCTGAAAGGTGATTTCTCACCACTCCGTGAAATCATGTTTCAGGTGGGATTTGAACATTTTCACCTACTGGGTTTATAACATGGGGTCATAAGAACACTATGTTCAAAATGTGGGATAAAAGTATAATAAAATGCTTAGTTATGAGTGAACATTAAAATATTTTAATGTTCACTCATAACTTCATTAATTTTCAATATTTTGACTCCAAACATTCAGTATAGCCATCTTTTTTCACACCACCTCATAAACATGTCAGGTGTTCTTTTTCAGATTCTGGATGGGATGTGTTTTTACACTTGTGACACAATAAGACATTTCGTCCATTATTCTATAAATGCCACAAGTCATGTTTATAAGTGGAAGTCTTAAAACAACTATCTTGAAAATTTTGGGTCAAACTTGAAAAAAATTATTAAGAAATGTGTGTTGTGCCAGCCTTTGTCCTGGTGGACAGTACTTTGTGATTCTGTGCCAGTGAGCTGAATTTGGGAGCCAATACAGTGAGCCAACTAGAAGGGACAAGGCTTGGGGGACAGCATCTGTCATGCAGCACCACCCCCAGCCTTTGAAGTATCTTGTCATCTTGCCCCACTCCTGTTGTAGGTATATTTATTCTTTGCAAAAAAACTGTTATAATATACCAGTTAGGGCTCAACTTAATGCCACAAAAGAAGGGAAATGTGGCATTTGGGTTTCCAACCCTAACTCCCCACCCAATCCCACAAGCAACAAAAGGAAAACACTTTAGGGTTTTGGGTCTCTGGAGTCTTAGAGAATCAGTGGCAGGGTCTTCCTTGGGGTTGTCAACCCTAATGCTCATCCCTCCCCTGGCCTGTAGCCTGCTGTCCGAAGCACACGGTACAGCTCCAAGCAACTGCCTCATAGTGATACATTCTTCAAAGGTACAGAAGTATATCTCACCACATGTTGTCAACACAGTCTGTTGTACCTTCCTTCATGAAGAGCCCTGCAGGCCATGCATGAAGAGAAGAGATCATAACTGACCTTGTTTGCTCAGGGAAGGGGATGGACATTAAGGTTGACAACCCCAAGGAAGACCCCACCACTCATTCACCAAGACTCTGGAAACCCAAACCCCTAATGTTTTTCCCTTTTGCTGCTTGGGAGATGGGGATGGGGATGGGAATGGGGAGTTAAGGTTGAAAACTGTAACATCACATTTCCCTGCATTCGTTGGCATTAAGTTGAACCCTAACTGGTGCATTAATGCAGTTTATGTCTCAAAGAAAATATCTATCTGTCTATCTATCTGGCTATCGATCTATCTAAATAAAGTTAAACATTAAATAGCACAATAACCTGGACAAACCCATTTTTATTTTTATTTTCAAGCACAGCTTTATTTACTGCCATCAGCACTATTGTATAATAACTAGTTTCTCCTAGTGCCTGCCAGCTCAGCTGCAGAGAGACTACTTTTCTCCTCTTATGACAGAATTTTATTAAAACTTCTTTATCTTAAAACTTTCAGAATTGTTTTTAATTTCCTAACACTTTCCAACAAAACCCATTGTATTAGCACAATAAGACACTCCAGGGTGTTAGATGTTATGTAATGAATGTACTTGCAGGTGCCTCGCTACACACCTGGGCATGCATTTATCACTTAACAGCCAATATTTTATTGTAATTTATTGTTTACATACAGCAGGTAGGTGAAGAAAACCACTGATGTTGAGAGTTTCTTCTTTGTACACACAGCACTACTGGGAGTTAAAAGAGCAGTGTAAATAAGAAGGGGTTCCAGTGGGAGAGAAGCTACATGGATCTTTGAGCTGATCAAGCAGCAGTCTTTGGAATGTGGAAATATTAAAGGTTTGTCATTGGCTGTTCCATTCTGCAAGGCCTGAGAAGGAGCAGTCTCATCTACTAAAGTGTTCTCAGTATGTGGATATTATGTGGTACCATCTAGCAACTGCCTTGGCTGATCTTAGAAAACAGCAGGTAGGAACCAGGGTAAAGGGGTAAACAAGGATGTCAGAGATGTGGGGGATGTGAACAGTTACACTTATGAAGATGTCCTGCTTGTATCCTTGTGTGTTTTGGCTCCTGCTCATCCCAGCTACCCATCTAGCATGCGCTTACATGAACCCAGACCATCACAAAGCCTGATGCTTCTTATCAGTTCTCTGCTTCATTTCTTCATGTTGCAGGGCCCAGTAGGACTGACCATGCATTAACAGCTCTGGGGAGCCGTCTTGTGTGGTGGGGTGGAGAGGAGGGGCAGCAGGTTCTTGGTAGTGCTTAGGTGCTCAGATGGGCAGGGCAGTGGTGACATCATTAGTGCTGGGTGAGATATTACCCCTACCATGATCTAATCAATGCTCATGCCTGTCCACAGTGCCACCTCAGTGGAGTTTGGTGCCAGTGCTGTGTTGCCACCCTAGACATTAATGCCATCATTGCTTATGCCATACAAGGTGCTGTGGTCAAGGGCAGGTTTGCTTCCTCCCCCAAGAATCTGTGTGTGAAGCATCTACTGTACATCATGCCCTAGTCCCCACCAGTCTGGGCAGGGGAGTCAGGATCAATGTTCAGTCCTGGATCTTTTCACTTGGTACTACAGCTCACCACAGCTCACCTCCTTTGGGCAGTGTGGTAGATAACTTTTTGGGGATGATTTGGTCCCTCCTTGCAGATTCACAAGAGTCCCCCACCAATGTCTGGACATCCTATTCTGGCAAAATATGTTCATTTCTGTGGGAATGATGGAAAGGAAGGCCAATTTGAAATGTTTTCCTGAAAATGCATGTTGTATCTTTGCCCTTCCCCCCTTGTAATCAAGAGTCTGAAACAAAATTCAGTTGTTCTGGGACCTTTGCTATGGGGTTAGCAAAAGCTCTGCTTAAGGAGATATGCTGTACAATCCTGGCTCCTGACCATATGTATTTGTGTATCTGAAGACTTAAGTTTGTGCATCAACTGAATAACCTTAAACACAAACCCTGCTGTTGCTTTTCTAAAGATTCAGCATTAAGGTATTGGTAAATAGAACTCCAACAACTGGTTACAAGAGTAAGCCTTATGATAACAACATTTGTAGGCTACCCTGAGGTCTGCAGAGCTATCTGTTTTGTCTGTAGCTGTTGACAGTATCTCAGGGAAACTAGCTGCACTAGATTGATTGGTACCTCCAACTTAGCCGTTTCCTTACAGAATGGCTGGATTTTTTTCCCTAATGATGTTACATTTGTCCTGCGAATGATGTAGAGCAGGCCGCCAAGGATGAACAGCACTGCTCTGATCACTCTTTACTTGGCAAGCACTCCTGGTTCAGAGGAACCCTCCTCTGCACCATTAATATTATATATAGATACCCTTGTCACAGTTTTACATTCAGTGATCTGAAATTAGGATTGGGAGGGGGTTGATTTATTGTGGGGAATACTTGGAGAATAAAAAGAAGGTGGTCAAAGTCTTATTAATGGCCTGCACTATATTCATAACTCTTCATTTTCCTTTTATACTAAACTACATAAGAGAGCTACAATTTAATGCATGTCAACCAACAAAATATGAATATTAACAAAAACTTCAGAAGTTTTAGACGCCAAATTTTGCAACAAACTCAAATGCAGTTGCCCTTACCATTTGCTGTGGCCCTCACCAGGTGTGAAAAACTGTAATTAAGAGGAAGTGGTGAGAAACTGTAAACAGAAACTGGCAAAGCCAACAATATTTGCACATCTACATTTGTATGTAGTACATGGGGAAGTGGAGTGAGTAGCTCAAGGTCATACAGTAAGTTAATGGTGATGGGACACTAACTTGGCTCTCCAGGTTCACTGCTGAGCACTGTGACTCCCGTACACACACACACACACACACACACACACACACACACACACACACGACTCAGAAAGTGTTACACATTGAGTAATAAACTGGGACACAGTCAGTAATAAGTTGGGACAACACTGTTCTATCAGAAATACAGATTAACTGTATGTTTACAAGTATTATGCCTCTCTGCTCATTTTGCTCAACTCATGATTATAACTGGAATACACTGAGTCAGTTCCAATGATGATGTGAGCTCCCAAATGTAAGCCACGCATGTGTAGCATAAGCATATAGAGTCTATAGATGCACATGCTCAGTGGTAGTAAATTCTCTCAATTCGCACACATTGGCCACTATTCACGAATGCCTACACGCCGTGCAAGGGCAGTGCACAGGCATTTCTACAACCAAATGTCACACAGCAGTTCTCAGCACACACACACCCCCATAGCATTCATTAATGGGCATGCTAGTGCCCTGTGCAAAGGATGCCCAGTGAGTCACGGGGCACTGTGCCAGGGGCGGGATGGCGACTGGTCAGTGGGAGACCACACTGGCACGTATGTACAAAGACACTTGCATGCCATGTCGGCATGGAACATCTGCATGAGGGGGGACCCTGTGGTACTGTCCTGCACAGTTACATACACCCCTGTTATAAGCCAGTGGTGCTGGCATTGGGACTCCTGTTGCACTATTGCCCCAGCCCACTGTGCTGCTTGGGTGGACTTGGGGTGGCCATTTCAGCAAATGCCTTCTGGAGAAGCACCAGATGGTGTGCACCATCTCAGGACCTCCTGCCCACATGCAGATGGGGATCCACTATGGAACCTGGGCTAGGCATTCTATTGGATGCCCACCGGCAACTGCCCCACTCCCACATTTCCATGTTACTGTATAAATAATTTTTCCATTTTTTTTAAAGATTTGACCTTTTGCAACCTGGGTTGACCTTCCAGTTGTAGAACTATCAAATTTAAAGATATTTTTGGTATTTTCTTTTCCTATAATTTTGCTAAGATTCCCAACAGTCAGACTTATAATAATTTAAGCATTATAAATGTATGTGACTATTTCTGCTCACAGTGAGCTTTCATTGTAGTAAATAATATGAAGTTCAAATACAAACTTTAAACTTGATGGAATAAAGCTAGTACTGTTATTATAAATTTAAAGTGAATAGCACTATGCTTATTAAAGTAATGTGAATGTTTGAAAAATAATACAGTATTTAAGTTACAGGCATCTAAAAAACTGTTTGATATTTTTCTATATTTTTTTTATATGTTTAATTGTATGTATTGCTTTAAATTTTGTAATGTCACTTTAATTGTGTGGGATTGTTTTGTATAAATTAGATCATGTTTGTGTGTGATTCAGATCTGCCCCTAAGGAAAACCCACTTCAGGGCTGAAGCGCAGAGCTAGGTCTGTTCAGACATTCTGCTGAAAATAAATTTGTTGCCGGTGCAATTCAGTCAGTAGTTTGTGTGCCTAGCCTTTCTTGTGCTTTGTTATGTGAGTTGGCAAACTCTGTTAGAGCACCACCAAACTCCATGAGTGCATGATGCTTTTTGTTTGTTATTTTTCCAGATGTCAGGTCACTTGCAAGTGTACATCACTGATTTGCCTTTCTGAGATATACACTCGCCATAATAGCGATCGCTGTTTTGCGATTGCTATTATGACATGGAGCCCTCTGTAACTAATGGGAAAGGCAGTTTTGGCATCTAATTCTGACACACATATAGATGAGTATGAATCAGATTAGAATACTGGGATTCATGTACATCTCTACTGAGGGGAGGATACAGTTCACACATGAGTCGTGCTTCCCGTTGTGCATTTCACAATAGTTGAGGTGGCAAATTGAATTGCTTTAAGCACACAGAACTCATTATTTGAAAAGTTATAAGCAGCAAGTGGACTGTTAGCCTGAAGATTACAAAAACATTTACCTGTATAGCAACAAGTACCAGTGTTGTGCAGGGAAGGGCTTGGCAGATAGGAAGAGGGATAGAACATGTATCTGCATCCCCAAAATAATTTTATATCCCCAACAATTTCATAAAAGGGTAAACTGAACCCCCATATCTGGGTCCCCAATGGGAACACTGTTTTGTTTTGATAAAACCTGCTGTCTTTTTTATTGACTGACACCTCATTTTATTCTACAGTAAGCACTGTTTTGAACTGCAAATGCTGAATTCTTTTCCTACCCTGTTCTACAGCTAAAAGACTTGAATCTCAATTTTAATCCTTGCTCTCCTAAGACATTCTCCCTTCATACTTTGGATGCTCCAGCCCCCACATTTCCCACCCTTGCTTCTGGCCTGCTCTGTTAGTCTCCTACCATGTACCACAAATATCCATCAGAATCCTGCGAGATTGATCTCTTGCAGAGGGGTGCAGAGCAAACAGGGAACCAGTCTATAATCCATCTGTAATAATGCCAGTGGTTTGGGGGAGATGTAGGTGGAACTAGGGCTGAGGTCATTAGGTGGGGACCAACTATCACCGGCACCCGAGGGAGGAATTTTCTCATTCTGCTTAATCCCTCCCACCTCCCCTTACCTAGCTAGTGTGTTCCGCTGCATGAGGGGCTAACATCCCATGGTCACCCAGAGTGGAAAGTCCTTCCCCACCTGCAGGAGGTGCTAATGCAGCAAGATGGGTTTTCCTATCTCCTGAAGCTGAAGAGTGCTCCCATAGCTTCACTGGCCAAAGCTCCATCAGTGTTAAAAATAAACATTTGTACTGGTAAAAAGCTGGAAATCTTATCTTTCAATCAGTACGATACATTTGTTCTTAGTACTTATGAATAAGGAGAAAAGAGCCTAAAAAGCAATGATGTGTTAGACAAAAAAAATAGCAGTGAGTGAACTCCTATACTCACTTGCATGTAGTGTGGGAGTGAGGTTAGCAACCTGGGGAAATCACTTTAGCTTTTACCTTTAAACCAGAGAAAGAAACTGGAGCATCCACTGGTTTATCGGGCTGCAAATCAAAGTGATGACAGTCTGATAAACCAATGGGTAGGGTGATGGCCTTGACTTGTTGCTCTGATTGTCATGAACATTATGAAGACAGGGATGCATTTTCTAACTCTCCAATGGCTGAGGCTGTGATTAACCCCTTGAACCTGAGTTATACCAATAGGTCTGTATTTTCTACATAAGCAAACATAAAAAATATCAACATTTTTGGAAAAAAAAAATCCTGACCTGAATAAATATTTACACTTTGCAGTTCAAAATATTTTTTTGCATGTTGTCAGTTGGTGCACACAATTTTGTTCCTTTTGTAGGTTCTCCTGTTTATTCCTTTAAAGGAGACCTAAACCAACTTTATTTCCATAGCACAGTACTGTAAATGAATCCCAGGGCAATCTAGTATAGTGACTGCCCCTTTAAGTGATGTATCTCTTTACTTCTGAAACATTGATTTAATGCAGTTTCATCACATTTACAAAAAAATAGACAGTTTGTCCTCGTTCACTACCTAAGACGGTGCATATGTCTTGTGCGATGATGTCAATGATGTGACAGAACCACACAGCATTGAAAGAAATGCTATAGACAGTGTTTGTTAGGGTATTTGGCACCTATTATGGACAACAGAATACTAATTGATGCTTAATGTGTGCATACATGCATTAAGCATCGATTAGTATGCTGATGTCCATAATAAGGGGCAAATATTCTGAGAGACACTGTTCAAAGGATTAGTTAGATCAATCACTGAATTTTGATGATCAGATCTCTGCTACTGTGCAAAGTTGTTTCTTTTATTTGTGCAGTATCAAATGGGTCTATACTTTATTGTCACCTGCAGAGCTTGCAACTGGTTCACACTCTCGTTACTTCAAGTTTGGACTATGGAAATGCTCTGTACTCTGCTCTGCCACTGAAATCTTTGCATTGGCTGCAATTAGCACAGACTGCTGTGGTGAAACTGGTGGTGGGGTAAGAGTCCTCATTGCCATATCTTTCCTGTTCTGGCAAGATTGCACAAACTCCTGATGAGATGGAGAGTCTATTACAAGACATTTTTCTTTGCCTTAACAGCCTTGCGTGACCTAGGCATTCCTGCTATTTCTCAACTGTAGACTTGATGTGTTCTCATTCACAGTCTACAGTCTGCTGTACAGAGGCTACTGGTTGTGCCCACATCTTGATAACATTCTGTAAGTGACAGGTGTGGCACTTGGCCAGCTGGTTATGATTATTGTATGATATTGGTATTATAAATAAATGGTCAGTGTATGAAATGTCAGTCTGTGAGATTTGGCCCATTAAATTACAAGGTGTCAGCAGCTGAAAACCAGGATGTAATTAAACAGACCAGAAAGAAACAGTTAATTGGAACATCCTTCTAGAGAGACAGTTTATGGCCCTCATCACCTGCTGCTGCTTTTGAAGTTAGAACTTAAACACAAATTTTACTATATCAGGAAAAGAAGTCATTTAGCTGATTCCTGTTGGCTATCTCACACCTGGGTGACGGACTGCAGGGTTGTAAACCTCAAAGGAACTGGTTGATCAAAGACGCATAATTTGGGAAATGGGTTTTTGCTGATGTTCACATTATTTAAAATACCTCCTGGCAGTAAATCATGTTTGTAATTTAATATTCAAAAAGGAGGAGCTAGATGACTCACAGAAGGGGTGTGGAGGCACAGAGGTTAAACTGATACTTGTGTCTGAATTGTATGTCATATCTTCTTGGGGCTATAGAGAGACACAGCTCTCTGATCTAACTTTAAAATGCACTTACAGAAGTAATACTTTAGATAGCAAAGATCTAAATGCATTGTGGTAGGAATTTTATTCTATAAGTTTCCCATTTTATTTTGTAACTGTAATCTCTTGATATTTGTTCTATATTTTATTGTACTTATTTCACAATTTTTAGTAAACTACATTTTCTTAAGATGCTGCCTGGGTGTGCCTTCCAAGTTCTTTCTGCATGTGATGTATACATGGTTAAGTCTGACAGCTGTTTGAAGAGCTTGATGATGTTACTAAGCTTGGTAAAAGGTGAGAATACACATAAGGTCTCTTAAAGAGTTTTAAGGGTTCATTTTGGATACCTGGTTAGGTGCCCTTAGGCAAAAGATATATTGCATCACCCCGAAGAGAATATTATCTGAGCCTATACTTTTGGGTACATTAGCATAAAGTTCACAGTTTGAATACCCCCAGAACTTGAGACTAAAGGTGATTCTGACCCAAAATCAGACAGGAGGGTCACCCAGTCTGTTACCTGTTCACACTATTGTGCTCTGAGGTTGGCACTGTGGGAGCAGAGGGCCTGACCTGCGGAGTGTGTTTGTGACAATGCGATCCTCTCTATGGTGGCCCAGGGGTCATGGAACTCTTTATCACAAAAATACAAACTGTTCAGCCACTAGTTAGGTCTATAAGTATGCTAAATAAAATCACCTTTTCCAGAAAACCTTGGGCATACTGACTATCTCTGCATCTTATGAAGGCATGCTTTTAGAATTGCTTTATGTTTGTATGAGTTATAAATATTGTCATATCTGTATACGTTGATTCCACTGAAGTGCTAATTGAGTGCTTGCAGAAAAGTGTAGACAATATGATAGTAACTGTTTGTTTACTTTTTCTTAAATGTGACAAAACAGCATTATATCAATTTTTTCCCCTTAGGGAATCGGAGAAATGCATCTGTCCTAATTTGAGGTTTTATGATCAAGTTATCTTTGAGGTCTTCGTTATGCCCATAATCTGATGACAATTAATTTATTGATTTATTTATTTGAAATTACTCCAACTGGGATAACCAAATGAGCTTCAGAATCTCATTATATGGGGGTCCCAGAGAGGACAGCAGCAGTCAACAGGTTAGCATAGTCCAGCAGGAATGGTTACTTTCAGGCTAAAATATACCCATGAAAGAAGAATTGTAAAGGTAACCACATTCAAACAGTAATTAAAGCAAGCTAACAAAGTGAGGACACAGCAAACAAAGAGCATGAGTATTGTTATGCAACATGATCATGGTCAGTTAGATGGGGATTCTGGATCAAAACAAATATAGGGAGTTCGAAGGTAACTGGAGAGACTGGACTTGAACACTTGTAAACTAGAAGCATTCTTCAGCTGGAGAGGGAGTTTGTTCTAGGTGTCTGGTGCTGCAAATGCAAAAGCCTTTCTACCAAATTCATGCTTGATCCTGGGAACCAAGAAGGTACAGTAAGTGCCGTTGTTGAATGGAGTGAGTAGGCACCACTTAAACTGTGTAATGGTGATTGTCATATTCCTTCTTTGATGGGTATTGCTTCAAAATGCTAATGGCATGGGCAGAGGCACAATGAACAATTGGGCCCAGATATTTGGACTGCACTAGGCAGTGGCGTAAGCCTGGGCGCAGTGCAACTGGGCTGTGCCAGGGCCAGGACCAGGCCATATTCAACGGTGATGCACCATGGCACAGCACCATTGAATATGGCAAGGTCGGCACACATACTGCGCATGCTGCAGTGGCACTGCACCAGTGCAAGCCACAGAGGGGGAGCATGGGGATGTGCCAGCGCAAGTGCCATTGCATTAGGTGCATCACCTGCGATATTCAGCCAGGGGAATGCAAATGAGGCAATAATCTATGCAAGGTGCAAATGGGGACATTTTCATGTCATTATGGCCTGATTTGCATGCGCTGCACAGGGCGTCCTGGTGAAATATGTCTGGTGCCCTGTCAAGCTGCTGTCATTGGGGGTTGACACCCTGGTGGGCTATTGTAGCCCCTTCCCCTCCCATCCTGTATGCTGAATCGCGGGCTGTACTAAAAATAAAGATTAACCTGGTGGTCTAGTGGCTCTCACCCTGTATGCCCAATTGCAGGCTGTAATAAAAATAAAGATTAACCTGATGGTCTAGTGGATCTCACCCAGTATGCCCGATCACGGGCTGTAGTCATAATAGATATCAACCTGGTGGTCCAGTGGTACCCCCTCCCCACCCACCTACAGAGGACCCCCAGCCACCCAGCACCCTTCCCATTCATCGGTGGGCGGCAGCACTCCCTGCCCCCACACCAGCCCACCGCCCACCAAATGACAGCATACAGTATGATCTATATGTCTATTGGGCCACAGTGTGGACCAATGGGCTTGCAGACCATATTGTACTGCACTGGACCAGTTATGTGAATGAACGCGTTTTTCCATTTTATCCCAGGCTAGTGAGTTTTCCTGAGAGTGAAGCCAAAAGAAGGTGTGTTCTATCTGAGCTGCATAAGATTGCCGTGATAGACTAAGGAAGATCAGGCCATCTTTTTCAGTGGAGGTATATCATTTTCCACATTTGCTATATTCTAAGATTTTTTGTTTGTTTGTTTTTTAATTGTATTCTCCAAGATTTTGAAGACTCTTTTTGATGTCCTAATGGAGAGGGTTTGGAAGAAAAAATGCATTCTGGGTAGGACATTCATTTTATGATGTTCATCCATCTCTTTATGGTCAAAGGAAGAAACATCCATTCCTTCAAATCTGACAGGGTCTGTCTAGTGGGGAGATAATTTAAGTTGAATAGATCTGAGATTTTTCTTGATGATGGGGTCCGATAACAGATATTGTGACTAAAGTGGCCTAGATGAGGGTGAGCTTGAGATGCAGATTAGTATTAGGGTCTAAAATTATGTCTGTTTTAACCCAATTAACTTTATATCCAGAAACAAAGGAAACATTTGTCACAATGTCAAATTAGGGAGTGAACAATTTACTTGCATCATTCATGTAGATTAAAACCTAATCCACATATAACAAAACCATATGTTTAACCTCATTAATGGTGAAATATTCTACATTCTAAGTTCTATTTTGAACAGATGGCTTGAGCAAAGGGTTCAATGAAGAGGGTAAAGAGCAGGGGAGACAGTAGGCAAGCTTGTCTTGTACCTCTCTGAAGATGGATAGTATCTTAGAGAAATTAGTTTGTCCTGACTTGAGCTGTTAGAGAGTTGTAAATCAGTTTGACCTAGTTGATAAATTAATGGCCTATACTGACTTTATACAGGGCTGCAGGAAAAAAAATCCCAGCTGACCCTGTCAAACACTTGTTCTGCATCTAAAGCAATTAAAGCAGAACAGATAGTGTACATTTGTTCAATTATTGTTTACAATATGCCAAATGTTGAAGGCCAGTCTTCTTCCTCCAGTGAAGCTTGTTTGATCTGTATGAATGATTTTAGGTATTACTTTAATCTATTAGCCAGTAGTTTTACAAATATCTTACAATCACTGTTTAATCATCATACTAGTCTATATAATCCACATTTGTCTGATGGTTTATCATTTTTTAAGGATCAAAGTTTTCCAGGTTTCATTGCAAGAATGAGGGTGCCTTGCCTCTGTGATGAAATTATTGAATAGCTTTGTCAAAAATGGAGTGAGGATATGCATAAAGGCTTTATGGAATACAGTTGTAAAGCCACCAGGGCAATATGATTTATATAGTTATCGGGAGTGCGTAACTGTAATCCATTACTTCCTGTGTTGAGAGTCCTTGATCTAATAAATCCCTATACTCTTGGCTCAGAGATTCTAAATTAAGTGTGGAGAGAACAGTTTGTGTCTGGTCCTGATGTGGGATGGTTTCAGGGGCATAGAGCCTTTAATAAAAATCTCTGACAATATAGTGGGTTTCCCTATGGTTGGCTACTTACTAGTCTATCCTGCTCATCTCTAATATGAGTGATGATGTTACTCACTATTTTGTATTTCAATTGATATATCAAAAGACAATTGTGTTTTTTCACTCAAAAATTAATACTTTGACCTAGCCATCGCTAGATCCCCTGTGCCCAGGCCTCTTCAATCTGGTTGCATTTATCTCTTATGATAAAAACTTTAATAAGTCATTTTCTAAAGAAGTGACATAGATGGCTTCAGAAAGTATTAATTCCAACTCATGGTCACACATTTTTAACAATACCGTGTTTTGTTTATAGTGCATGATATCAGAAGCCCTGAAAAGAAGGTTTTCAAAGCATTTCAAACCATAGGGAGAAAGCTTAAGTTCCCTCCAGAATGCTGATGGTGAGGAAGTACCAAGTCTCTTTCCCCAGAAACTGTGTAAATCCTGTATCACTAAGCAATTCAGAGTTGAATCTCCATGCCCATTTGTAATGAGGATTATAATGGAGCATTGTCTGAAAAGTTAATCACCCAGAACTAATCCCTGTAACCTTGTTTATTACATTCTTGCACAAAAGACAAAAGTTTGTTTTAGAGTGGGTTTTATATACATTAGAGATAAAAGAATAAGCTTAAGAATTTGGGCAAATCTGCCTGAAGGGGTCAGCTATGTTAAGATCTGTAATAAAGTTTAACATGGATGAAACTGCTCTATTTTCCTTTTCCTGAGAGACAGAGTTTCTATCATTGAGTTCAGGGTCAAGTTAAAGTCCTCTGATAATATATAGGAAGTTGGAAATTGATATGTGTTAAAGTAGAGGCATTTCTTAGTCACCATGTAGTATTTTTTCTGTAATAATGTTTTTTTTTTCCTTTTTTTGGCAAGAACATAAATGTACCCATATTTATTTTCAATTTGTTTCATACATGAACTAAAATAGGAGATTTTTAAGTTTTTTAAAGTTCTTGCTCCCATTTCATGCCCTCCATGAGAAAATTGAATATCTTGGGACAGTTCTGTGCAGTTTACTATCAGAAACTATTGTAGCACCATTCTAAGACATCCACAGTATGAATCTAGTAAAAGCATTCAACAGGTAACCTCAGTGGAAGAGATGTATTTTAAAAATTGCGAGTGGCAGCCTTCTTTAATGATGTGAGCAATTTTTTTACAAAATCAGCTATAAAACTGTTTGACAAATATATGAGAAAATTAAAAAGATACCAAGGATACATCTATGGATGTATGATGGTCAGAGCACCCTGCAGTCCACAATAAGCCATTCTTTCTCTCAGGCTTTTGCCACTAGGACCATCTGGACCAGTGTCACCACTGTCAAGGTCCCCTCTTTAGCAACAGCTCAGACTCCAGTGTTCTTATTGTCCTTTTCCACCACCTTCTACCCTTCAGACTCCCCATAGTGAAGGTCTCCACTCTGGGAAGGACACACTGTACCCTAGTGGATATCTTCAACTATTCATTCATTTTATGCAGGTACCCTTTCCTCAGAGATGCAGTCAAAAACAACCAGTTACTTCAGTCTTTAGAAAAATAACAAATTTATTAACAAACACTAGTTGTATAAATACATCAGTAATAATCAGGTATACAGTAACACTATTTACATATAGTAACACAACAGTACACATACAGGATTAGAAAAGAAAGCTTGCACATTTGTACAGGCAAACACTTCTATTTTTTCTACAAGTTACAGAGTCTTCTTACCTCATTATCCGCTAACTGTGTTACCCAACCTCTCTCTGCAGGCACACAGTCTGGCTCCCTCCATGCATGCACAGGACCCCCAACAAAAAGAGGAAGAAACTTTCTGGTGTAAAGCATTTATGCCCTCTCTCTCTCTCTCTCTCTCTCTCTCTCTCTCTCCCAGGTGCCTTGGTCAAGTGAGGTGGATATCACTTCCCTGAACCCGGGTTCATCCCATTGGCTGAAGATGCTTCAGATCTGGAAATTTGGGTGACACCTACCTTGTGATGCTATCTGTCCTCTGTGTCTCACAGATTCATCTTCCTAAATAATAATAATAATACGTTTATTTATTATGCGCCTTTCAAATATCAAGGCGCAATACAATAAGATAAAAATACAGAAATCAACATTATAAAACCAAACAGAAACAAATCAATGAACAGTAAAACCATAGGCTTTTTCCCACAGAAAGGGTTTCAATGCCTGTTTAAAACGCCCCATAGTCATGCACTCCCTAATCTGATGGGGTAGAGAATTCCAAAGGAAAGGGACCTCATCCAATTTTGGATTTCAATGATGCAGCTGTTGAATACCGAGATAGCTCCTTCCTGGTTGGGTGCAAAAGACAGGTATAGCTGGGTATCATCCACATAACAATGAAACCTCAGCCCATACCATCTCACAATGTCTCCAAGGGGAAGCATGTACACCGCAAACAACATGGGGGACAGTATAGAGCCCTGAGGAACCCCACAAAATAGAGAGACGGGATCAGAGGAAAAAAACCTGAAACCACACTCTGAGTTCTTCCGGTTAGGTATGAAGTGAACCATCTGAGAACAATCCCAGAAAGCCCACAAATACATCTGAGGTGCTCAAGTAGGACCTCATGGTCAATGGTGTCAAATGCCGATGACAGATCTAATAGTACCAAAATGGACCATTTTCTTGGGCCTCTCGCCATCAGGAGATCATTGAGCACCTGAACCAGTGCAGTCTCGGTACTGTGCCTCTTTTAAAAACCTGATTGGAGAGGTTCGTAGATGCTATGGATGGTCAAGTGGTTCTCCAACTGGGCCGCCACTACTTTCTTGATCACCTTCCCCACAAAGGGGAGGTTCGAGATAGGCCTGTAGTTGGCAAGACAGTCTGAGTCCAAAGAAGCTTTCTTCAACAAGGGTGTCACCACTGCCTCTTTCAAGGAACAGGGATATTCACCTGAGTCAAGAGAGCACCAGACTATTTGTGCCAGAACCAGGAGAATGGACTCCCCACACCTCAAAATTAGGGAAGTAGGGCCTGGATCTAAACTACAGCAGGTAGGGCACAACCCTTGGACAATCCATATAACATACACAATTTCCGGGCTGTTGAAGGTACTCCAGGAAAATGAAGGGGTGGTGACCAAGTCGTGACCAGTAGCAACCCCCATAGAAAGTGTCAAATGGATCTCTGACCTAATGTCAGCCACCTTATCAGCAAAGAACTGAGCAAACTCATCACACTGTAATTGTGAAAAAGCTCTACAGAGCTGTAGATAGGTTGGGTTGCACAATCTGTTCACAGTTCTGAACAGCTGAGCTGGTCGGTTCTGAGTGGCAGAAATTTCCCCGGACAGAAACTCTGCCTTCTTATGAGAAATTTCTGACTGATAGAATTGATAGTGTTCTAACAGTCTAAGGTGGTCAGCATCCAGGCCAGATTTCCACCAACAATGTTCTAACCTGCGTCCAAGTTGCTGCAACTCCCTCAAGGCCCCATCAAACCATGGAACCCGAGGTCGAAGGGCGAGAGGATGCACACGAACTGTAGCAATAGAATCCAGGGCAGAGGTGATGGCATTATTATAGGCCACAACCAATGCCTCTGGATCACTACAATGCACAGGGAATTGTGATAGGACAAGGACCACAGCAAGGCCATTGGAATAAATATTCCACAAAGGGCGGTACTTGACCATCTCCATAGGGGTCAGCCTACAAGGTGGGGTGCCAAAATTGAATCTCACAGTGTAGTGATCGGACCAACCAACTGTTTCCACCCCCACATCAGAAGCCTCAATCCCCAGGAGGAAGACCAAATCAAGAGAATGGCCACCTTTGTGTGTAGCAGTGGTAACCACCTGTGTTAGGCCCTGTGACTCTGTTAACTGGAGGAAGTGTTGTCCAAATTGTGAGAGTTCGTCATCGATCCAGGCATTAAAGTCACCCAGGACCATCAGTCTGGGAGACTCAAAAGCCATGTCGACAACAAATTCCGCTACTTCCTTAAGGAATTGCTTCCCATCTCCAGGTGGATGGTAGATGAGAGCAATTTGATAGCCCACACCTGCTACAACAGCACATTCAAAAGAGATGGTCTCCTCAACTGCAACACTAGTGAGTTCCAATTTGGTCTTAAAACAGACCACAACCCCACCCGCGGTCCAACCTCAGGTGATGTATCACCGTATACCGGGCTGGAATTGCAGCCTCAAGTATTGGTCTTCATTATCATCCAGCCAGGTCTCGGTGATGCAAGCCAGATCTGTTGAGCCAAAAAGATCTGAAATCACAGCAGTCCTGTTCCAGACAGATCTGGCATTGCACAACATCGTCCGGGTTGGACAAAACTCCTGGGCTGCCCTGGCTACCTGCCCATCACTAATGATGGTGCCCTTGGGTATGGGGGCCAAACAAGTTGGTCCACGCTCCAGGCTCCACTTCACCCCAGGACGTCTCCTGGGCTTAATCACCCTAATGAGGTGCCCCACTCCTCCAGCTCACTGTTCCCCCACCTTCCCCCCTTGCAGGCAATACCTAAGGCCCGACAATGCTGATAGATAGAGAAAAGCAGAGGGGGTATGAAAGGGGCAGAGGGAGTGGATAGCGGAGGCTGAGTAGTGCATGACCGTGGGGGGGGGGGTAACAGGCAAACACATCTCATAAATCCACAACCTCCCAGCACTCAAAACTAAGCAATCTAAAAACAAATATCGTACTCCTAAAAATCAACCACTTATGAAATTCAACCCAACTAGATACCTAAAATTACCAAATTACTAACTTAACATAACCTAAATTATACCCCAAAAAATAATAAAACCCAAAGAGGTCACCCTCCAGAGAAATCTCTCACAAGTCTTGAAGGGGGACAATCAGCACAAATCATTAACAAAAGAAAAATAATAAAAACAAATAAACTAAACAAACCAAAGAGATTAAAAGGAAAATAGTTTGATAATCCACCCACAGATTAGTCTCTCACACTCATCTAAAAGAAGGTGAAAATACAGATTGTTACTGGGCCTTCTCACTGCCGAAACTAATTTCCAAAAAATAAAAATAAAAACTTAACAACAAAAACACAAAACTGAGGAAAAAAATAAAAGTAAAAAATACTTGCTATCCAAAAAACACAAGAACTCAAAAATCAAAAATGTTAATTCCAGTCAGTCATTTCCAGGAGATCGAAATGCCAGGACAAATATCGGATCAAGTCAAAGCTCAAGTCCCAGGTAGTCAAATCCAAAGATTTAAGCCAAAGTTCTCTCAAGGCGCACAAATTTCTTAAGGCAAAAATAAAGGGAAATATTTTGGAGGATTAATGGCACCCCACCACAACCACGGGCAAAGCCACCCCTCCAACTGACCACCCCATAAGTCTAGGGGAGGAGAGCAGGACACCGGCCAGCCGCCGGCCCCTCTCCCTGACCCTGTGGGAGCCAAAAAAACACAAAATCCCCAAAATAGCCCATAAATTGAATAAAACAAAGTCAAAGCCCTGAAACAAATAATAAACAACACCTGGTTGTACAAAAGAGTATGGAGCAGTCCTCTCCTAACAGCTCCTTTTACTAGGTAGTCTTCAATTAATCCTCGAGATATACAAGTCCGACTGACCGCATCTTCTTTAGTCCACAGCAGCAAACTACTCAGGCAGTTCCCAGTATCCAAAATGAGTAACTTCAGGGAAAAACTCAAAGGTTCACGATATTCACAATAAGCTCACTCCAGTTCAGGCAGGCATTCTGAACCAAAGAGGCACAGAGCAATCACCCCCTATAACACCGGGATCATGACTCTCTCACACTGGCCCCAGTCCCATCACAGTTCTACTCTCAATTGCTGTAGCAGTCGACTCGCTCCACCGATATTAAAAGATTAGTCTGTCAAAGCCACCTCAGTGCCACATACAAATTTCAGAGTCCACAGCACACCCCGATACACCAGTTACTAATGCCAATGAAGTAAAATCCAGGGGACTCCTTAGAGATCCCACCTAAGAGATAGCGGGCAAAAGTGTTTACCGACCATCATTTACTGACATCCCAAGATATTGTTCAACATATGTGGCCCCGATTTAAGCATAAAAATGCCACAGAAAGTATTAAAAACAGGTAAAATAAATTAGAATTAAATGAAAAAATGAAAAACAAAACAAAACACTGCAGCACTAAATCGACGCCTGGCCCAGCGTGGCCGCCAACTTACAGAGTAATACAGAGAGAACAAGGAAGGCAGATTATGCCAGACAATCATATGGCAGATTATTCAGCATATGAATGTATGTACTTTGATGCTGCTGAGACAGCCTATCTCTGAGTCCTTTGTGTACTAATGAATTTATCCCCCCTTCCAGGAAGCCAATACAGTAAAAATCCACTCTACTTCAGAACCTTGCTAGGCTATTGAGAATCTCCCAAACAGATCAGTTTTTCTCACCTTTGATCAATGATTCTTGGACCCCCACTGCTACAGAAGTTACTTGCATTCGATAAAATATTTAAGACTACCAGCAAAAGTTATCCAGTCAGCACAGGATGTCAAAAATACATCTTTGCTAAAAAAAAAACTATATGATAAATATTTCTGCTGACTGACAGATATTGTGGCTTTAATAAAGAAGCTTGTGAGACAATGGATCATCCTCATTTGGGGCATACAGATTAGCCAAAGTAAAAATCTGAGTGCCAAGTTTGATGTTTGAGATCATATATCTACCCCCAGGATCAACATAAGTGTCCTCTATTTCAGCTTGAGAGAAGATTTTGATAATGTCTTCTATTTCTCTTCGGTTGGATGCATGGTGGGAGTGGATGCCTCAGTCTCCAAAGAGATTGATAAAATAATTAAAGTCTCTTTCAGTAAAGTGAGTTTCTTGTTATAATAGAAATTCCAAAGTCATATGTTTTCAGTGGTTAATTATTTATTTAAATAATTTTGATTCCCGTCCCTTTTATCACTGATATTCCAGGACATAAATTTAGTTTTATCTACAGTGTTCATTTACATGTGTAGATACAATTCTGGGCAAGAGCACCATCAACTGGATTGAGTCTGAAAAAAAAAATAATAGAGAAATTACAATTAAAGTAATGTGTAAAGGTTTTATAAAAATCCCTTGATAAAAGATTTTGATTTTAGATCCAAATACAATCACCCCAAGGTGTTCCCCAAAAACCAAATTCCTAATCTGCCCCCCCTTTGTAGAACCACCAAAGTGTTGGGGAGATGTGATAGCCCCAACACCTGCTACCCCCATCAATACCAAGATGTATGTGTGCTACTTAGTACCATACTGATGTGTAGTGGGAAGAGAAAGTGGCAACCCGTAGGATTTAATAGGATAGGATAGGATTTAACATAATGAAGTGAGAGAAATAAGTTAGGTTTTCATTAGTTCCCCATTGGCTACATCCCATATGGAATATTCAGTGAGTGCCCCTTCCCCCCACAGAACAGAGGGCATTTCATGAGAATGGAGATATGCCAGTGAGAGTAGTGAGAATATATGGATAGTCATTGAGAACAAGACAGCAAGTTATGTTGAGCAGAGGGGACAAGTCAGCTGGTAGGGGTGGGGCATATCAGAGGAGGCAGATCAAGCCACAAATATGCAGGACATGGAGGGTTCTGAAAGCAGGTGTAAGGAAGGTAGGATGGTGCAGGGGCACAAAGGTGGGAGGCAGGGTCTTAGTGCTGGGTGACTCAATCCTGAAAGGAGTCAGATGGGGAAGCAAAGGGGAGTGTCATAGTCAAATATGGGTGGAATCAATTCCTGGACTGACAGTGGATAAGGCAGGACAGTCTACTCTCAAGTGTTCAAGATGAGGAAGGGAGAAATTGCATGTAGTGGTGCACTTGGGTACAAATGATTTGGTGGGTAGTGTCACAAACCCACTCAGCAGGTCATCCCTCTACTCCCAAAGTGCCAACTTCCGAATGCAGTCTTGTGAACAGTTTAACAGAACAAGGTAACCCTCTTGTCTGTTTTGTGAGTTCGGATCAACCTTTGGTCTCCAGTCTTGGAGGGATTCAAACTACGAACCTCTTGTTAGCGTACCCAATGCACAGGCTCAGATAAGTCTGTCTTCAGGGGGCTAGATATCTTTGCCTACAGGCACCTAACCAGGTATACAGAAATGAACCCTTAAAAACTTTTTGAAAGACCTCAGATTTAAAACGCTTCTCTTTCCAGTTTGGTATCACCATTCAAGCTTATGACTGCTGTCTGCTATAACCATATATACTTTTCTTGCAAATGAAAGAAATTCAAAGACAGACCAAGTATGCTCTAAAATTAGAGTTTTTACTAAAATAGATAATAATATGTAAAACATACAATACAGAACTATTATATCACAGGACATACAAATCTTTTTAAAAGAACAAGGTTTTAAACAGTGCAGTTCTTACTTCAGTACTTAGATTTGTCTCTCTGACCTAAATACCTGCTTAAAGTGCTCCAAAGATGTTTCTTTGTCAGAGTCTAGATAGAAGTGTTGTGAAGGAAAACAGAATTAATGTTTAAAAGCTGATTTTTCCCACCTATTTTGCATGAGGTCACCTAGCTCCTCCTCTGTCAGAATACATTAAAAAAAAATCTATACAAAAACAGGATGTCTTTTCAAAGTATTAAATTCTGCAATCCTCAGCAAAACTCAATTCTTCAAATGACTATCTTTGATCTTATGTTGCATCCTCTCTCACACAGGCTTCAAAGGAGCATTTACAACTTTGCACCCGTATGTAATAACCTGGGTTTCCCTCCAAATGTCATAAAATGGATGTGATGTTCCCTCTTAGCAACTACAGCTATAATTAACTCAGACAAACAGGAGATTCTTGATTAAGGCCTGGTCTGTAATTAGCTCATGGCTTTCATCTTTTGGCAGAGACCTGGGGGGGGGTGAGTGAGGTCATTCCAAGAGCACCAGATTTCTCAGTAGAGACAAGCAGTAATACATTTTTATATTTAAAAAAAATGATACAGCACTCAGAACTGACTGTCCACATCACCATTCCTCCCCACCTAGAATTTGGGGGCTCTATCCCCTGCATGGGATGAGCTTCTCAAATCAGTTCACTCCTCAAAGACCCTAGACAGCCCATCTGAGTTCTGGTTGGTCACTCCAGCCCTATGTAGAATTGTCATATCATACCCTTGCAAAGCAAGAATCCATCTTAGCAATCTCCCATTGTTCTTTCCCATCTGTGTCAGCCAAACCACGGGGTTGTGGTCAGTCTGCACAACAAAATGTTGCCCATACAAGTATGGCTCCAGCTTCTTTAGGGCCCATACTATGGCAAGGCATTCTTTTTCCACCGTGGAGTATGCTTGCTCCCTGGGAAGAAACTTCCTACTGAGGTACACAACTGGGTGATCTTTCCCTTGGCTGGATGTCTGACTCAGTACTGCCTCAATACCCACATCTGAGGTGTCAGTCTGAACTATAAAGGTTTTGCTATAGTCAGGACTTGTCAAAACAGGAGCACTGCACAGTGCCTCCTTTAATCTGGTAAAGGCTTCCTCACAGGCTGGGCCCCAGGTAATTTTCTTGGGCATCCTTTTCTTTGTCAGGTCAGATAGGGGAACAGCCAGGGTACTGTAATTGGGTACAAATTTTCTGTAGTACCCTGCTGTCCCTAGAAAACTCCTGACCTGCTTCTGGATTTCTGGTCTGAGCCATGCCTGGATCACCTCTATCTTTATTTGATTAAGACAGAGTTGTCCCCGGCCTACTACATGCCCGAGGTATGCTACTTCTCCCATGGCCACCTGCCACTTCTCAGTTTGACAGTGAGACCGGCCCTCTGTATCCTGCCCAGCACTTTCCTAAGGTGGGATAGTGATTCCTCCCAGCTGGTACTAAAGATAGCAATGTCATCCAGGTATGCCACGGCATACTCCTGAGCACCATTTTATACCTGGTTCACCAACCTTTGGAAACTGGCTGGGGCATTCTTCATTCTGAAAGGCATTACTTTAAACTCAAATAAGCCTATCAGAGTGATGAAGGCAGACCTCTTCCCAGCTCTGTCTGTCAACTCTACCTGCCAATACTCCTTGGTCAGGTCAATGGTCATAAGGTAGGTCGCTCCTCCCAACTTGTCCAGGAGTTCGTCCATCTGGGGTGACATTGGGTGGGTATCTGACTTCATGACTGTATTCAGTCCATGATGGTCCACACAGAAATGAGTAGAGCCATCTGGCTTAGGCACAAGAACTACGGGTGAGGCCCAGGGGCTGTGGGATCTCTGGATTACCCCAAAATCCAGCATCTCCTCCACTTCCCTCCTAATGTCCTTTTGGACAGCTTCTGACACCCAATATGCTGTCTACTGTATGGGCGTCTGTGTCCCTGTCTCCACATCGTGAGTCGCTAAGGGGGTTAATCCGAGCTTAGCGCTAAACAATGAGGCAAAGTCTGATAAAACCTCCCTTACTTTCTGGATCTGGTCCAGGGTCAGCTGGGAAGACAATTTTACTGCCTCCACAGAGGACTCTGACTTACTCTCTTCCAGCAAATCCAGAAGGGGGGGTCTCCTTCATCCATCCTCTCCCCATGACTATACACTGCAAACACCATGTCAGCCCTATTTGCATATGGCTTCATCATGTTGACATGGTACATCCTTTCTGTTTGTCTTCAGTCAGGTAACTCCACAATTAAATTCACGTCATTTACCTTCCTAACCACTTTGTACAGTCCTGTCCACTCAGTTTGAGCTTGTCTTTCTGGACCGGAATAAGGACCATCACTTCCTGACCCACCATGTAAGAGTGAGCTCTGGCTCTGCGGTCGTACCACCCTTTTTGTTTCTGTTGGACAGCTGCTAGATTGCTCTAGGCTGTCCCCATAAGCTCCTTTAGCCTTTCCCTAAGCCTAAGCATGTAATCCACAATGGGAGTTCCCTGGGTGGTGTGCTTGCCTTCACAGTCCTCCTGGATCAAGACTAGGGGCCCATGTACCCAGCATCCGTATAAGAGTTTGAAGGGGGAAAATCTGGTCGACTCTTGGGGCACCTCCCTGTATGCAAACAACAGGTTGGGAAGGTATTTCTCCCAGTCCCTCCCATGCTGTTCAGCAAACGCCCGGAGCATTGACTTTAGGGTACCATTGAATCTTTCTACAAGTCCATTGGCTTGTGGGAGATATGGTGTTGTGCATCTCTGCACCACCACACACTTCTCCCATAAACATTTCATTAGGTCCAACAGGAAAGAACCCCCTCGATCAGTGTTAACCTCCTGTGGATACCCAACACAGGAGAAAATCCCAAGTAAGGCATCTGCTACTTTGTCTGTCCTCAGTGAGGATAGGGCGACTGCCTCTGGGTATCAGGTGGCATAATCAACCACAGTCAGGATGAATCTCTCCCCTGAGGAGCTGGGGGTATTTAAAGGCCCCACAATATCCATTCCCACCCCCTGGAATGGCCCCTCCACTATGGGCAATGGAATCAGGGTGGCTTGGGTCTTCTGGCCCGCCTTCCCTATTTCTTGGCACCAGTGACAAGATCTGCAACACTCCTTCACCTGCTGGGTGAAGTTAGGTCAGTAGAAATTCTGGGCCAACCACTGCATAGTGCACATGATTCCCAGATGACCAGACAATGGAATATCATGTGCAATCTTGAGCAACTGCTCATGATACCCCTGGAGAATGACAAGCTGCCTGCTTAACATCCCTCCCTCTGTCTCCACAGCCTGAGTATACATAAGTCCATTTTCCCAATAAACCTTATGTCTGCCATCACCTCCCTGTGTGCCCTCTGAGTCTGCCCAAGCCCTCAGCTTCTCTAAACTAGGGTCACTCCTCTGAGCAGCTGTAAAACCCCCTCACACATTCCCAAGGCATGGAACATGTCCCTTTCAGTCACTAAACTAGGGTCCCTAGCACTAGCATCAGGGCATTCAGGATCACTGTCAATCCCAACCCTCTGACAATGGGTCACTCCTCCCTCTTCAGAGTGACCCTCTCTAGCTGTGTGGTTACTTGCTACTGGGGAAATTTCTACCCCCTCTTCATTACTCTCCATATCAGGAGACACAGGCTTGGGAGCCAGCCTCTCAGTGATTTCCACAATGGCTTCTGTGGAGTTCAGGGAACTACAATTTTCCCTTGCCACTTGGCTACAGGAAACTGCACATACCATCCCCTGTTTTAGATTGTTGCCCAGGATCACATCCACTGCTAATGTTTTGGCTATAGCCATCTGTTGCACAAGTCCCCCTGTTTCACCCCAGTCTAAGAGAACACTAGCGAAGGGCAGTGTTTTCTCCCCACCTGCAAAGTTCTGTACAGTGACATATTTTTGGGGTATAAGCTGACCAGACTATACCAGATCCCCCTTTACCAAGGTCAGGGATGCCCCTGTGTCCCTTAACCCCTGCGTCTGTACACCATTCACCATGACTGGTTGCATGTGTTCCCTCATGTTCACAGGCATACTTCTAGGGACACACAAACAACCCACTTCTTTTCTAGCACCCTATTGTGTATTATTGCTCACCTTTTTGGGACACTGTCTGGCAATATGCCCAGTTTCTTTACACAACCAACATTCATTTCTTCTCTCAGAGAAATCTTTTCTCTGAAACCTGGGGCTAACTGGTTTTGGTGGAGGCAGGGAGGGTTTTAGGTGCCCTGAAGGCACGCTTTTCCCTTTCTGCACTACCATGCCCACCCCATTCATTCTCAGAGCAGGTCTGCTCTTGGCATAGTGGTCCAAGAGTTCAGCAGCCTCTTGCACTGTTTTGGGATCTCGGTCCTCTAGCCAGGTTTTTAGCTCTGCTGGACAAGGCCAATAAAACTGTTCTAATAAAATCACATTTTCAATTTTATCAACAGAGTTTGCCTCAATTCCTTCCCACCAACATTTTAAAAACTGATGTTGTTTCATGGCTAGCCCCTCGTAGCTCATATCAGGGCTTCTCCTGAGCTTACAGAATTTAGCTCTGTATGATTCAGCAGTTAATTCAAACTTTTTTAACAGTGCAGCTTTAAGTTTGCTGTAATCATCACTGTCCTCATTGTCCATTTGACCCAATGCATCCTGAGCTTTCCTGATAAGTAGCGGGGATAGCTGAAAGCTCCAGAACTCTCTAGGAATTTTAGCCTGAATACAAACTTTTTCAAGTGAATTTAAAAAGGCATTCATATCCTCCACTTCTTTAAATTCAGCTATTAATTTGCAGCTCAGTTTGTAACCCAGTCCTGCAGTCCCAGTTAAACCCAAGCCACTTACCTGCCCTGGTGCCACTGGTTGGAGTCTTAGCTTCTCCAGTTTGTGTTGCTTCAGGCGCTCCTTTCTCTTCTCCTCTGCAACTCGCTGATGCTCATGCTCCTCACGGTCTGCATCTCGGCATTCTCACTCTGCCTCATGGTCTGCATCTCATTTCTCTCATTCTCTCTTCTCCTGGAACTCCAGCTCCATCCTGTGCAACTCAATTTGCAGCCTGAGTACCTCTGGATTCAGAATACTGGTGACCTTCCCCTGCTGCTGTGGCCCTTCACTGACAGTGGCCCTGTTGCCCTCCTCATCAGATCTGGACACTGCACTGGCAGCTAGCCCTGCCACACTCAAAGTTTGGTCCTTTCCAGTCATGGTCCATGACCCACTGCTCTGGGTATCTGCTACCATCAGGGCATCTATGAGGTTCTGCTTTTTAGCTGTCACTTCAAACGGGACTCCTTTGTCCCCGCACAACTGCTTTAAGTAATCTACAGTGTGCCTGCTGTAGTCAGAAGCCATCACCTTCCCTGACTACTGCTACTCTGACTTGCACTTTAAAGAAAAAAATAAAATGGGTAGGAACTATACTGTACACCAAGTGATATAGTTCTGTTTCCTTTTTAAATGTAAAACTCTGCCTTTTTCTTTCTTTGCAAGTGAGCTTACGGTCTCAAGCTGAAACAGAAAAATAAAAGCTTGTGATATCAAAATTATGCCACCGCTGCCAACCAAATCTGTCACAAACCCACTCAGCAGGTCAGTCCTCTACTCCCAAAGTGCCAGCCTCTGAGTGCAGTCTTGTGAACAGTTTAACAGAACAAGGTAACCCTCTTGTCTGTTTTGTGAGTTTGGATCAACCTTTGGTTTCCAGTCTTGGAGGGATTCAAACTGTGAACCTCTAGTTAGCATACCCAATGCACATGCTCAGATAATTCTGTCTTCAGAGGGGCCATATATCTTTGCTTATGGGCATCTAACCAGGTGTACATAAATTAACCCTTAAAACCTGTTATAAAAACCTCAGATTTAAAACGCTTCTCTTTCCAGTTTGGTACTACCATTCAAGCTTATGTCTGCTGTCTGCTATAACCATATATACTTTTCTTACAAATGAAAGAAATTCAAAGACAGACCAAGTATGCTCAAAAATTAAAGTTTTTACTAAAATAGATAATAATATGTAAAACATACAATACAGAACTATTATATCACAAGACATACAAATCTTTTTAAATGAACAAGGTTTTAAACAGTGCAGTTCTTACTTCAGTACTTAGATTTGTCTCTCTGTTCTAAATACCTGCTTAAAGTGTTCCAAAAATGTTTCTTTGTCAGAGTCTAGATAGAAGTGTTCTGAAGGAAAACAGAATTAATGTTTAAAAGCTAGTTTTCCCCACATTTTTTGCATGAGGTCACCTAGCTCCTCCTCTGTCAGAATATATAAAAAAAATATCTATACAAAAACAGGATGTCTTTTCAAAGTATTAAATTCTGCAGTCCTCAGCATAACTCAATTCTTCAAATGACTCTCTTTGATCTTATGCTGCATCCTCTCTCACACAGGCTTCAAAGGATCATTTACAACTTCGCTCCCATGTGTAATAACCTGGGTTTCCCTCCAAACATCATAAAATGGATATGATCTTCCCTCTTAGCAACTACAGCTATAATTAAATCAGACAAACAGGAGATCCTTGATTAAGGCCTGGTCTGTAATTAGCTCATGGCTTTCATCCTTTGGCAGAAACCAGGGGGGTGAGTGAAATCATTCCAAGAGCACCAGATTTCTCAGCAGAGATAAGCAGTAATACATTTGTATACTTAAAAAAATGATACAGCACTCAGAACTGGCTGTCCATGTCACAGGTAGCATGGTTGAGTTGGTAAGGAACAGGTTCATGGAACCGGGGAAGTTGTGTGAGGAGGCAGGGAGATTAGTGGCCTTCTCGGAAGTGCTCCCAGTACCCAGGGTAAGCACAGAGAGGAAAGTAAGGATAGAAGAGTTCAATCTTGGCTGGGAGAGTGATGTCAAACCAAAGGGTATGGCCTAGTGGCAGGCTGGAGTAATATCTGGGGCAACAGTGACTTGTTCTCAGTGGACAGGTTACATTTGAGTAAGGTGGGGCAGGGGGTATAAAAACAGAGGCTGTAGGAATACATAGCAACTAAAGTGGATTTAAACTAGGTGTGGGGAATGGCAAGTGTGCAGCAGAAATGTAGAGCCAACAGAGAGAGGAGCCGAATGAGATTACCCCCAAGCTAACAAGGATGGTACCAGGTAGGGATCACGGAGGGGTTAAGAATGGAGAGAAACAGGTAAAGGAAGGGAGAGAACAAGTTGGAGAGTCATCTCTCTGAATGCAAGATGCCTGGGGAACAAAGCAGCTGAGTTACAGGCTCTCTTGGCAGTAGAAGTGGTGGACATTGTGGTCATCACAGAAACTTGGGCCACCCAATACCAGGATTGGGATTTGATGACCCTAGGGTATAGGATGTACAGAAAGGATAGGGACAAAGGGAAAGGGGGTGGGGTGGTGATTTATGTAAGGGATGGGATAAAATGTGTAAGGGAAGAGGGGGAGGAGGGTAGAACTGAGGCATTATGGATGCAGTTCCAGGATTCAAAAGGTAGGACACTTAGGATGTGAATGGTGTACAGGCCACCAGCTCAGGCTAAGGACTTAGACAGGGAATTAGCAGAACAGATCAGGATGGTCTGTGGGAAGGGGAACACAGTCATTGTGGGGGACTTCAATCTACCAGGAGTGGATTGAAGCACCCCAGCCACCTCGAGTGCAAGGGAACAGGTCCTACTGGATGCATTCCAGGACAGCTTCCTGGCACAGATGGTTAATGAGATGACTCAGTTGAGAAAAACTCTAGACCTAATATTGTCTAATGGGGAGGCTGCAAGGGAGCTGGGGGTGGAAGACCCACTAGCAGGGAGTGACCATAACTCAGTGTGGTTCACGTTCAACATGGGCAATGATGCTGTAGGTACAGGAACAGGGGTGGTTGACTTCAGAAAGGCTGACTTTGTTAAGATGGGGGAAATTTTGGAGAGGCACTTGGCAGGAATTCATCCACACTTGGATGCATACCAAAATTGGGAAATCATCAAGCTGGAGCTATCTGGTCATGTACCAAGACACAAAGCAAGAAGGGTAGGGCTAAGAAACCAAGCTGGTTGGATCAGGAGGTCTTGGAAGGGGTGAGGGAACAAAGCAGCATTTAGAAGGTACAGAAAATCCAGGATTGGGGAGGACAGGGAAGTATATGTGAAGAAGTCCAAAGAGGTAACCAAACTAGTCAGGATGGCCAAGTCTTCCAGAGAGCTGAGGTGGGCAAAGAGCATCAATGACAGGGAAAAGGACTTCTTCAGGTACATCAGGGAGAGAAGGAGCTGCAAGGACCAGACAGTGAGGATTAGGAAGGACGGGGGGTGGGTGGAGAAAGGGGTTGAGCAGGCAGAAGCACTAAATGAGTACTTCTGTTCTGTATTCATGAAAGAGAAGGGCAGGCAACTACCTCAGGGGATGGGGAAGGTGGGTGGTGAGGAGGGTGTCACAGATGAGATAATTACAACTAGCAGGGTGCTGGAGGATCTGAAGGCTCTGAGGGTGGATAAAGCACCAGGACAGGATGGCATTCACCCTAGGGTGCTGAAAGAACTGGCAGAGGTCCTGGCAGGGCTGCTGGCAGATCTGTTCAATACCTCCCTGGACACAGGGTGCATACCACAGGACTGGAGGATGACTCACGTGATGCCCCTCCAAAAAAGTGGCTAAAAGGATGAACCAGGCAATTATAGATCAGTAAGCCTCACATCCATTGTAGGGAAACTAATGGAGACAATCTTGAAAGAGAGGCTGGTGACCTTTTTGGAAGACAATGGACTCCAGGACAGTCAGCAACGTGGGTTTGTCTCAGGGAGATCCTGCCAGACCAACCTAGTTGGGTATTATGACTGGGTGACAAGGGAACTGGACAAGGGCCATGCAGTCGATGTCCTGTATTTGGACTTCAGCAAGGCCTTTGATTCAGTGCCTAATAAGCAGTTGGGGAGAAAGTTGGATTATGTGGGGGTGGGGACAAAAATGGTGAACTGGATTATGAACTGGCTGAAGGGGAGGCAGCAAAGGGTGGGGGTGGGAGGGGAAGTCTCATCCCCAAAGATTGTGATGAGCAGGGTTCCACAGGGCCCAGTGCTATTTGGGATTTTCATATCGGATATCTCACATGGCATCAGGAGTAAGATCAGTCTGTTCACTGATTATACCAAGATGGGGCAGTGGTGGATGACATAGTAGGGTGGCAAGGGCTACAGGACAACCTAACTAAACTGGAGGAGCAGTTGGAAATGTGGCAGTTGGGGTTCAGTGCTAAGAAGTGCAAGGTACTGCACTTCAGAGCAAAGAACCCTGGAAGGAGTTGCCAGTTGGGAGGGGTTCATTTAGTTACCACAGAGGAAGAATAGGATCTAGGGGAGGTTATAATGGGGAATATGAACAACTCATCTCAGTGCAGGAAGGTGGCAGCTAAAGCCAACAGGATGATGGGGTGTATTGCAAGAGGAATCTCCTCCAGAAGGAGGGAGGTGATCCTGTCTCTGTACAGGTCACTGATCATAGAAACATAGAAACATAGAAACATAGAAGTTGACGGCAGATAAGGACCGCAAGGCCCATCCAGTCTGCCCATTTCTTTTTCTACCTTATAAATGTGCCTTCGGCCTTTGCTCTGTCAGTGACCTATCTATTCATAGTCATTTGTATTGCTCCCTTATGCCTATCCCATGCCTGTTTGAAGCCTTGCACTGTATTCATAGCCACCACTTCTTGTGGTAAGCCATTCCATGCATCCACCACCCTTTCTGTGAAAAAGAATTTCCTCACATTCCCCCTTAATCAGCCTCCCTCTAATCTCATGCTGTGTCCTCTTGTCCTGCTATTTTTCTTATATTTAAACATGTTAGACTCTTTCACCTTGTTTATGCCCTTAAGGTGTTTGAATGCCTCGATCATATCACCTCTCTCCCTCCTTTGCTCAAGGGTATACATATTGAGCTCCGTTAATCTGTCCTCATATGTCTTCTGATGCAGTCCCTGCACCATTTTGGTTGCCCTTCTCTGGACTGCCTCAATTTGGTTAATGTCCTTGTGAAGGTGTGGCCTCCAATACTGCATGCAGTACTCCAGATGGGGCCTAACCAGTGTCTTGTACAGAGGGATTATTACCTCCCTCTTACGACTTGTGATACCCCTACTAATACACCCTAACACCCCCCTAGCCTTACCTACTGCTTTAGAGGTCTGCTTGGATGATTTTAGGTCATCAGTGATGATGATGCCCAAGTCTCTTTCTTCCTTTGTGACTGCTAGCAACTCCCCTCCCAGCCTATAGGTGGCTTCAGGGTTTCTCTTCCCTATGTGCATGATTTTGCACTTCTTTGCATTAAATCCCAGTTGCCACTCTTCTGACCATTCTGCTAGTTTATCCAGATCTCTTCTCATTCTGCCCACCCCATCTGGATCATCTACTCTGTTGCAGATCTTGGTGTCATCTGCAAACAGACAAGCTTACCCTCTAGTCCATCTGCAAGGTCACTAATGAAGATGTTGAAGAGGACTGGCCCCAGGACTGATCCCTGAGGTACCCCACTTGTGACTTGCATTTCTTCTGACTGTATACCATTTACCACCACTCTCTGTTTTCTGCCCGTCAACCAGTTTGCCACCCAGTTGACCAACTTCTGACCCACCCCGAGCCTACCCAGCTTATTTATCAATCTTCTATGTGGAACAGTGTCAAAAGCTTTGCTGAAGTCAAGGTAGGCGACATTAACTGCTCCCCCTTGGTCCACCACTCTGGTTACCCAGTCAAAGAAATCTATGAGATTAGTTTGACAGGACCTTCCTTTTGTAAACCCATGCTGTCTTGGATCCTGTGCCCCTATGGATTCCAGGTGTTGCACTATCCTTTCCTTAAGGAGTGCCTCCATAATCTTGCCCACTACTGAGGTAAGACTGACCGGTCTGTAGTTCCCGCCTCCTCCCTGCTACCACTCTTGTGAGGCGGGATCACATAAGCCCTTCTCCAGTCTTCTGGGACCTCTCCTGTGCTCAGAGACTCACTAAACAATTCTGCTAATGGCTCTGCTAGTTCCTCCTTTAGCTCCTTAAGTACCCTGGGATGTATGCCATCAGGTCCCATTGCCTTATCCACCTGAGGCTTAGCAAGCTCTTGTAGGACCCTTTCTTTTGTGAGCGGAGTAGTGCTCACCTCCTCCCCTGTGTCCATGATGCTGAGCTGTGGGCCCTGTCCTACCTTCTCTTCAGTAAATACTGAGCAAAGTATCTATTTAGGATAGATGCCTTACAGGGTCCTCCTCCTCACATGCTCCCTTTTTCCATTAAGCTTATCAATACCCCTCTGGACTTTCTCCTTTCACTAATGTATCTATAGAAAGTCTTGTCACCTTCTTTACTGTTCGTGCTAGAGTTTCCTCAGTTTGGGACTTTGCCTGCCTTACTGCCTTACCTGCTTCCCTTAGGGCAGTTTGGTATGCCTCCCTATCTTCATCCCGCTGTGTTCCCTTATATTTCCTGAAGGCCAGCCTTTTGGCTCTGACCTTTCTGCTACTGTATTTGAGAACCAAAGTGGTTTCCTTCTTCTTTGCACTTCCTTTCTGTCTAACACAATGGGATGTTGTTTCAAGTATTGCATCCTTAATGCTTGCCCACTTTGCCTGTACCCCCTCACCTGTGTTTTTTTTTGCCAGGGCTAGCTTAACTCTGTAGGCCATCTTATCAAAGTCAGCTCCTCTGAAGTCCCATATTTTTGCCTTGGAATGGGACGATTTAGATGTAGTAGCCAAACTGAACCATACATGTGATGGTCACTGGCCCCCAGGTGACCTTCTACCTGGAGATCTGTGATCCCTTCTTTGTTAGTCAGTACTAGATCTAGGATAGCCCTGTCTCTTGTGGGTTGCTGTACCAGTTGTTTGAGGCCCTCCCCTGCAGGAATCCACTATGAGTCTAGTTCTGGCAGATGTTCCTCTGGTATTGACCAATCTGTATCTGGCATGTTGAAGTCTCCCATTATCAGAACCTCCCTTTAGCTGTCATGTTTTGTATATCTTCTAACAGTAATGTATCTATGTCCTCCCTCTGGTCTGGGGGCCTGTAGACAACCCCAGTTCTTATGGCTGTCCCATTTCCTGTTTCCAGGGTGACCCACAGTTCTTCTGGCTCCTTATGTGTATTCTGAATTTCTGTAGCTTTGATATTTTCATTAACATACAGGGCCACACCTGGAGTATTGCGTGCAGTTCTGGAGCCCATTTTTGAAGAAGGATGTCAGATTACTAGAGGGGGTACAGTGCAAGGCAACAAAGATGATCCAGGGTTTGCAGGACAGACCCTTCGAGGACAGGCTGAGGGAGCTGAATATGTACTTACTGGAAGAGAGAAGGGATCGGGGTGATATGATTGAAACCTTTAAAAACATGAAGGGGATAAACAAGACAGGTACAGAAGGGGTATTTAAGATGAGAAGGGGGAGGGACACGAGAGGGCATGGTCTCAGATTGGATGGGGGAATATACAGAAAAGAGATGTGGAGACATTTTTTCACAGAGAGGGTGGTGGCTAAGTTGAATGCTCCACCCGAGGTGGTGGTATCCTGTAGGATGGTGGGCAGTTTTAAAAAAGGATGGGACAGGGTGGGGGGGTAAGCATGAAGGGGAAGGGGGCAGCTTCAATGTAGGGGGCTAGCTGCACATTCAAGCAGACTTGATAGACCATGAGGCCTGTTTCTGCTGGAAGATTCATATGTTTGTATGTTCGTATGTTATCACAGCAATACCACAGTTATTTATACACTGTTAATTTCTAATTTTATGATGCCCCATTCTACAATTTATCTGTTTTCTCCCCATTTATTTTTAAATTTCCTACACTTTGAACTTTCCTGCTGAAACATAGAAACATAGACTTTGATGGCAGATAAGGACTGCTTGGCCCATCTAGTCTGCCCATTTCCCTACCTACAGGATAGGCAGCAGATCCTAGTTAACCAACAGCCTATTTCTTCCTACCCCCTACAAGAATTGCCTTATGTCTGTCCCATGCATTCTTGAATTCTCCCACAGTTTTAGACCCCACAACCTCCTCAGGAAGGCTGTTCCATGCATCCACTACCCTCTCTGTGAAATAATACTTCCTCACATTGCCCCTGAACTGCCCCCCTTCTATCTTTAAATTGTGTCCCCTTGTTCTAGCAAGTCTCTTTTGCTGAATGTTAGCAATTAGCGATAAAGGCATCATCCTGCGAGGGATCACAAACTTCCTGTTGATAAATGAACTGCATCAGGATTAAAGGCAGAAGAACAGCATGCAGTAGCAGGTGACTTGGAGGATGGTTCAGTATCTGAGGGAGTTGATGTTTCTGTCAATGTAGAAGGTAGAAAATACTCAAAGCTCTGTATGATTGATTTAGTTGAGCTTGCAGTGTCAGAGAGAACAGACACAGAAGGATGAGACTGTGCAGTTGGCTGCAGTGGTGCTGGCTCTGAATCTTGGGTTAGAGTGAGGATTATTGGAGGGTCAGACAGTGCTGCAGAGCTACAGTAGTCCTAATCGCCGTCTCTCTCTGTCTCTCTCTCTCTGTCTCTCTCTCTGTCTCTGCAGGATTAAAGCTACTGTCCATCTTTACTAGGGGGACATGGAAAATGAATAGGGTGGAGATCACAACAGAAAGAGTAAGAAAAGGGTTAGAGGCCCTTCATGTGAATAAGGCACCAGGTCCAGATGACTTCTCCCAAGGAACTGGGGGAAGAATTAGATGAACCCCAGACCTAACTATATATTATAAGTCTAATGACTTATTCATGAGCTAAAGAAGCTCACCGATTGGCCGCTGTGCTGGTATGAAATCTCTTAGAAATGCCTGGCACAGCAGCCACACGGCTGATTGCAGCACTCTACACTGTCGGCAGCAGTGGTGAAACAAAATAAGTGTTTTTGGCACTGCTGTCAGTGTACATTAAGAAATTAAATAAAAAAAAAATGAACCAGTGAACCAGTCCTGTATTCTTGTTAATACCTGACACACACCACAATCGTTCCTACCACTGGAAAAAGTTACCTCAGGAACCAGTGCTGGCGTGTGCTGCCCGGAAAAAAAAAATATTACAAATCTTGTCATTACTGCAATTAAACTTATATTCATAAAAATTACCTCAGAGCTGGTCATTTCCTGTCGATTATGACCAGCTGGGTGAGGTTGGCCCTCGGCTACACCTTGGGCCACCCTTCCCCACAGCCGGTCATTGATCTCCAAGAAATGACTGACTGGTCATTATTGATTAAATAGCTCACTGCAGTCTGGAGTAGTATGAGGGGATTGCAGAATAGTAGTAGTCCCATTACATATGGAGGAGACAAAGAGGATCCAAGTAACTATAGACTGGTCAGCCTTACCTCTATTGTGTTTAAGCTAATGGAAACAATAGTAAAGGAAAGCTTAGTAAATTACTTGGGCTGATGGACATCAAATGATACAGTTTTGTGATGGGAAGATCATGTCAGGCAAATCTGTGTGTTTTGATTGGATTACTAAGGCACTGGATAAAGGGTAGACAGCAGATCTGCTTGTATTTGACCTCAGTAAAGCATCTGACTTTGCCACACTGGAGGCTGGTAAAATAGTGGGATGACATGGGAGTGGGAGGGGTTAGTCAGATATATGGGAAACTGGTTAGGGGATGAACTTCCAAGAGTGGTAGTGAATGGGGTTAAATTGGGGGCATCAATAGTCACTAGAGGCCAGCTGAGGTTTAATGCCAACAAATGCAAGGTTACCCATTTATGAAATAGAAACCTGCATACAAAGAATTGGATGGGAGGCACTCAGCTAACAACTTCAACAGAGGACAGGGATCTGGAAGTTTTCGTGAATGACACAATTAAGAAAACTATCCAATGTAAAAAAGCTTACTGTAGAGCATCTATGATGCTGGGGATGTATTGGGTGGGGGGGGGTTAATAGTAGGAAGTAGAAAGTGATGGTACCCTAAACAGATCACTGGTGACTGAGGCCTCACCTGTAGAGATGCAGTGAATTTAAATTCCGCAGGTGAAGTGAACGTGAACTGGGCACTTCGTGTTGCCACTCCACTATGCAGAGTGGGCAATGCAAAGTGCTCACTCCACCTTGTCATTACCACTTTGCGTTAAGGCGGAATGGCAATGCGAAGTAAGGCAAAGTCATTGTTTTTAATGGACTTCGCGTTCCTTATCATGATTCTAAGTGATCCACTTGGTGTTTCAGATTTGGCAGCCCCCACACATCACATGGCTTACAGTATTGTAAGTCACATGCTGTTTAGCTAGGCAGAAAAAAGGTGAGTCATACAAGCAGACACCTTTACTTTCTCCTGTGCAGATGGAGAGAGAGTAGTGTGTTTTGTGACTGCTGATACTTTGAGATCAGAGCGAGGAAGAGATTTAAACTTTGATTTAGACCCAACAGCTTTTTTAAAAGCTACATTTTTTGTGTTTTCTGTACTCTTTTTTACCTAATTTGTTCTTTCTGTAAATTTTATTTTTCTTACCTTTATAAGTAGTTGTTTGTCTGTGTCTGTGTGATTGTGCATGTGTGTGTTGCGTGGCAGTGTGAGTAGTGATTGCTCGGACTGAGGGAGTTTAGTAGGAGAGATGGACAAGGGTGAGGGAATGTCTGGGGTGGGGGCAGCTCTGGGAGAGAGTTGTAATGGTAAGCGTCATACCGTGCGAATGTGTGGAGGGCATGGGAGCCCATTCCTGTTGGACCGCTCAAAACTTGTGAGTGTCCCCCCCCCAGAAGCAGGACCAGCACCGCCTCCTGTCCTGACTCTGAGGCAGTTGAACCACCACCACCACCAAGTCCAGCACCAGGTCCTCTGGAGCAAGATGTGCCTGTTCCCCCGGGCCCAGGTGTGCATCCCATCCCTGTTCAGCAAAATGACCAGCTGGCTGCCAGTTCATCTGGCCATCCCCTGCCTGTGCCTGGTCCTCCCCCACCTCTGTTGCTTGGCAGTTTTTTGACTATGTTGGGGGGGGACAGCAGTGTGGTCAAGTGCCGCCTATGTGAGGTGGAGGTGCACCGTGGCCCCCGGGGGACTCACCTGGGGACTGGGGGCCAGCACACCCATATGCTCAATCACCAGCAGTTGGAGTGGCAGGCTGCCACAGAACAGATCATGCCAGCACCTGCTGGTCATTCTGTGGCAGAGGGTGCATCTGTGCATTGCGGCATCTCTAAGAAGAGGAGGGCCACAGCAGCACCTGCAGCTCCACCAGCACCCCCCCCCCACCACCACCACCACCACCACCAGCAGGTCAGCCTGTAGAACGTGTGGACCTCAGAGAACTGCATGTAACACAGGCTGACTTGGCAGTTCTCTGGAGTGCTGTCGAGGATAACAACGAGAGGGTGAGTGCTGTGGAGCAGTGGCTGGATCACATAGAGGGAAATCTGTTGCAAATTATGTCCATGCTGGAACTGCTGCTAGATCACCATGGGATCCCACATTGTTTTTTTTTTTCCTCACACCATGTGCCTCCCCACACATTCCTTGCTGTGTTATAAAATGTATTCCTCCACCATCCCCCACCCTTGTATGTAATTATGCCCTTTTTTTGTTGTCTTCCGTATGCGTGACACTTTGTATTCTGAGCAGTGCAAGTATACTGTACTAAACTGCATGTGTGTTCAGTCTTCTTTCCAGTCTGTGTATGTACTGCAGACACTGTCCAATTCCCTGGCTTAAAAACAAACATTTTTAACCTACCCCCTAAGGTCACTGGGCCCTGCTATCCTTAAGGTCCCTCCTACTCATACCAAAATGGGGGACAGGGACTTTGCGTCATGTGCCCCTAGACTGTGGAACTCCTTTCCTGTCCAGGTCCGGACCTCCCCCCAGTCAGGCCTATGCACCTCCCTGTGGAACCACTTGAAGCTCTCGTCAGTATGTGACTGTCTTAACCTTCCCGGATTAGCCTGGTCCTCTGCACAGTATACTTGAGTGTATTCATTCCCTGTATCTTGCAAATGTGTAAATTTTGTATATATCTGTATATATATATATATATATATATATATATATATATATATGCTGGTGACGTTGTGTCAGTGATGCTGTACCTTAGCATATTGACTATGATTACTGTCGTGACCTGAGATATCTTACTATGTATGTTATGCTTCTCCTGACATCTGTGTATCTGCCCTACTTGCTTCAAATTGTACTCTGTATGTTCTTTGATTTCCTATACTCTCCCGGGTCGTACCTGAAAATAGGCATGTGTTTGTCTAGTGTACTTACCTGGTTAACAAAAGCTAAATAAATAAATAAATAATGAGTACAATGGTGGGGTGGTGAAGCATGGAAAGATACTACAAAACAGGCTTACAATACATCCAAGTAACTAGTAAAAAAAAAATAATGTTGTGATTCATGACGTGATCGTGAATCATGATTTGTGACTGCATTTGTCACCATGATGATGAAGAAACATTAATGCCTACCACCTACGGCTGTACTTCCTGGATGAGCTGTGGCTTAAAACTCCCAGACTTAAAAACGCGTATCAGTGAGTACAATGATGGGATGGTGAAGCCTGGAGAGATACTACAAAACAGGCTTACAATTCATCCAAGTAACTAGAAAAAAATTCATGTTGTGATTCGTAACTTGAATGATCGTGAATCGCGATTTGTGACTGCATTTGTGACCGTGATGATGAAGAACGTGATTTGTATCACGAGTGACTCGTGATGATGGTCCTGACTTAAAAATGCATATTAATGAGTACAATGTTCATGCAGAATTAAACACTACACCTGTCCAGTACTCTGAAGGGAAGCCAAAGAAACAACTGTAACTTAAGTTACGGATGGAGATTGGGCCCTAAAGAGATGCAAATGCACAGACAGATTAAGATTGCGCTGCGCACTGAAGAGATGCAGACACAAAGGCACAACACCTTACCAGTGCTCACCATCAGAAATTCAAATCTGGAAAAGAATACCTTTGCCAGTTGGGGCGGGCGGTGGGGGGGGGCAGTGTACTGCACTGCTGTAGTAACAGTCACTAGTACTAGTACCAGTAAAGATACCACAAAGAAGTACAGAAATCACACTGCTGCAGTGGATAGCAGCTTCACATTGCCAAAATTATTATGTGACACTATAAAAGGTGTCTGATTTGATGGCACGCATCACACACATACTCACACACACACACACACACACACACACACACACACACACACTAAGTAATGCATGCAAATTGAAAACTTCAGTAATATAACCACATATTTTAAACAAACTAAAATTATGCAGTGCTGCACCACAACAATCAGAAAAAAATGGCAAGAAATATTGAAAATATTACTGTGTGTACATTAACACAGTTATACAAGAAAAATATCACCAAAACAGAAAGCACTGTCTTTTTCTCCAAGTTAATCTACTTACACCACAGATATGCCCCTCCCCCAAAGCATACTTCCACTGTCTCTCAGTACACAGACTGAATGTCGTACATTAACATTCAAAATCCATACACAAACAATAAATGCTCGATGTTATGAGCATAGGTGGGTTTCCTATAATCGATGAACTAAAGTTTTAGCAAAAAAAATGACTCAAAAAGGCTTTTTTAACAGGTTTGAATCACAGAGAGCTCTCAGAGCAGATTGTCTCCTACAGCTTCCTACACACACTACTCCAAACTGAAGCTGTGCAGGACAATCTAGAGCCCATGTGATCTGAAATCCCATGAATCACTGCAAAATGCACTTTGGAGCTTAAAAACAAGGCGAAGTGAAGCGAAGTACATTGTTTTCAATGTACTTGGCCTTAAGAAATGATGGAGTAGTGGTTTGGGAATGCGGAGTAATGTGAAGTCAGTGTTTTCAATGGACTTCGCGTTACCCATCAATAACACGAAGTACTCCGCTTCACGTTGCGGAGCACTCCGTGATTTGCCTTCACTCCATGAATCACTCCATGGAGCGAATTGGGGCCACTTCGCCCATCACTACTCACCTGGAATATTGTGCCCAGTTTTGGAATGCATATCTAAGAAAAGACTGGAGACAGTACAGTGAAGGGCCACAAAAATGATCCAGATTCAGGAAGACAAACCATATGAAAAACGATTAGAATTCCTAAACATGTACAACATGTATTGTACTTTTCTAAAACTAGAAGGGAGCGAGGGGACATGATCAAAACTTACACATTTTCTGAGAGAAATAAGTAGAGTAGGTATAGAGGAAATGTTTATTAGAAACAAAAATGCAGTCACAAGAGGATGCAACTGGAAACTGATGGAGTGGTAAATTAAAAACAGATGGTGGGAAAGAAATGTTTTTTTTTTTTGCTGAAATGGTTGTGGAGTCATGAAACTAGCTATAAAACAAATAAAAGAGGAAGTTGGTTCATTCAGAGGGTAGTGTCGATCTGGGACAGTCTGCCAAGTGAAGCAATATACAGTGATTCTTTAAATACATTTAAAAGGTGTCTTTTTAGTTTTATGGGTGAAAGGTGTAGGCATTTCTGCTGATGTAGTGGCGAGTATGAAACTTTGAAATAAACTGCCAAAGGAAGTAGTAAGTGTAAGAGGCCAAGGACACTGAATGAGTTCAAACACAGGACATAACAAAGGGACTCATATGCCCGAGAGTGGGACATAAAGCAGGTCTGACTCTGCAGCTGTACTTTTAGTCAGGCAGAAGAGAGCATAGTGAATCAAATGCTGCAGACCTGAAGTATTTCTTTTTCCTGCACCAGACACTTTCCTCTTACCTTTTCCTCTGGGGAAAAATCTGAATATACCAGAATACTAATCCAGTTGGGGTGTAGACTCTTTTCCATGTTTTGCCTTCCTCAGCAATACCTCCTTATCTTGTATGAGGTGAGGCTTAATGTATAAAAACTGTGTTTGCTTACTGAAATAATTTTGGTTTTCCATACCATATGTGCCCAATCAGTGCACCATACCATCATGAAATTTTCACCCTACAGCCTCAGCAAGCACTCACTCAAAGAAGGAAGCTGAGTCTGGGCTTTCCGTATCTTCTGAGACAGCGCGCAACTTCAGGTTTTCATTTTGGGAGTGAGTCTCCATTTTCTTAACTTTTTCTTTCAGAACAGCCCAGCATTTGGACCTGCTTCTCAGTGATCCCATGGAATGGATTAAGAGTATCATCTACTGTGCTGACCCACTGCTCCAAATCTCAGGTCTGTAGGGTGAGCAAATCAAGCTTAGTGATCTGCAGCTGCTTGAGTGAGGGTACTCAGGCAAACATTAATTTCTAAAAAGCCCTGATGCAGTTCTTTAAGTTGGTGGTCCTGGGTTTCCTCTGATTTATCCTCCATGTTAGTAGTTTTGCCTTTGCCACTGGTCATCTCTGTTTGCAGACCTGATGCTCCTGGGAGGTGATGCACAGTGGAGCCAGTCCTTCGGTGGAAATCAGGCAGTCTTCAGAAAGGTCAGCATTGCAGCTCCTGTAGCCATTGCCAAAACAGTGATGGAAGCCAATCCTGATGATCTAAGCATGTATCTGGGGTCTCTGATGTTGTTCTTGTTCTTCTTCTCCTTCTCAGTTGTATCACAGTTATTTCCTTCACACGATGCTATTTCAGACATTACCCAGAACCAAACATTGGACAATGCCGTGTTTAAGAGAAGAGATCGAGTTATTCTCATAAGAAACCTTCAAAAACCGTGGTTAGAACCAACTGCTGGCAGAGCTCCTCTCAAACACAACCTGTCAGCCATCCTGCCTCAGCCCCCCACAGGGGAAAGCAATGTTTCAAAGGTAAAGAGGAGCATTCCTTAAAAGGCCAGTCACTATGCTACATTGCCCTGGGATTCATTTTCCAATGTCTGTAGTCCTATGCAGAATTACTACTCTGCTTCCAAAAAGCTCGTCAGAATTTCATGATGCAGTTAATTATTCTTTGCAGAGAATTACACTAAGTGAACTGAGATTAATGTTTAAGTAAACTGCAGGTTTTTAATGTGAACTGCATGTTTGTTGTTAAATTGCAAAAATATGTTCCATGGAAAACCTATGAAAACAGCAGAATTTTGCTATGTTCTGTGGATTTTAGCACCTTTTTTTTAAAATTCCACCTTCTCAACAGCAGAAATGGCCTGTTCCTCCTGAGGTTGAAGTCTGCAGAATTCCACATAATTGAGGTGTAAGTGGAATTTCATAATTCCTTATAGCACTAATAACATGTTGTGGAAATAAATAGGGTTTAACTATCCTTGAAGTGAGTTCCTCTGTCTGAATTGATTACCTTCAATTCAAGGTGCTGCTGTCTATGTGGCATTTGATTAGGAAGCCCTCACACACAACACATCCCAAAGTGCTGCTCTTAGGTATACCTGTAGCAGTGAGGGGACTACTTGGTGCCAGTTAAACTACTGTTACAGTGGGAAACTGACGTGTGCCAGGTACATTGACCTGTTGCAGTGAGTGAGATAGTCCAGATACAATGACATTCAACACTGTGGATTGATATCTACCAATAAAATTAACCTGTACTCCTGGGGGGGGGGTGATGTGTGCCAGTTACAGTACCCTGTTATAGTGTATGGGGGGAGGCTGACATGTGTCTGTTTCATGGACCTGTTACAGTGATGGTCGGACATGTGACAGTTACATTGACTTGTTATAGTGATGGCTGGACTTGTGATAGTTACACTAACCTGTACCAGTGGGGAGGCAGATGTGTGCCATTTATAATAAGCTATAGCACTGAGGGTTGCTGTCATATAAATTGACCTGTACCCATGGGGAGGGGGTTGATGTGTAGCAGTTACAATTACCTCTTACAGTGGTAGGCTGATGTGTGCCAGTTTCAGTTACCAGTTACAGTGATGGGCTGATGAGTACCAGTTCATATATCCTGTTACAGTGGGGCAGGGCTGAAGTGTGCCAGTTGCATTGAACTGCAACAATGAGGGTCAGACTTGTGATAGTAACAGTAACCTGCACCAGTGGAGGGCTGATGTGGGCCAGTTAAAATAATCTATATTTGTGAGGGGGTTGATGTGTGCCATTTACTATAACCCGTAGCATTGAAAGTTGATATCTGCCAGTTAAATTAACTTGTACCCATGGGGAAGGGGTGATGTGTGCCAGTTATAATTATCTGTTACAATAAGGGTTTGATAGCTCTGTGTGTGTGTGTGTGAAGGGGGGGGGTTAATGTGTACATACTTGTTGCTCCAAAGGTAAGAAGTAGTGGATCAGACCACCTTTATAATAGACAGTGAATAGGTTGGACAGGGGGATAGAAATTACAGCAAACCAACAACACTATAAGTCATCTACCAGGGAACATTTACTTGGGAAAGGGCTGTGGCATGTGCTTTTATCTGGGGCAGCCATGCAGGTGCCACAAATGTGGATCTAGAACTCACATGAGTTCAGTCTATGATGAAAACAACATGTAATATGTGTTTGGAGTAAGGGCATCTCAGTTTCCAGTGTCCTAACCCTTTTAAATATAATTTGTGTGAGGAACAGGGGTACTTATATAGGCAGTGTCCCTGGGCCTCACGCAACAGGGATGATGGCCTAGACCAGGAGCACTGAGAGTAAGTGGTCAGGAACAGGGCTCTGTTAAAAGCTCTGCTCAGAGAATGGCTGCCCTATCCAGTAAAGAGGCACAGGTACAGACCTAAAAGTCACGTAGCTGAGTCAGGTAGACTCAGGTTTTCATATGATTGTAGCACCTCCCGCCTTGAGCTCCAACATACAGGAGACCCCACTAGAAGAAAACAAAAGTACGCACAACAGCATACCAGTGGCTGATCCAAATGTTGAGAGCCAGACCGACTTTGGAAGTCTCCCTGAATAACACAGAAAACAGCAGGGGACCTGACCAACAGGCTACTGGAGCTGAAGAATGGCATATGTCCATGCCCCCTCCACCAACACACCACCTTCAGGATGCTGATATGAGTGTGGTAACTAGAAAGAAAAGAGGGAGAAAGAGGAAAGTTATGCACAAGGTTACAAAACCCACATCACTCCAGTGGAAATTTGCTCTGCATCTCTCAGTAAAACTAAACAATGAGGAAACACAGAGGAGGATTCTGTGGCCTCTGTCATCTCCTCATCTGTTTGAGACCTCTCATCAGACATGGAAGACTTGCAATCTGAGACATCAGTGAGCAAAAATATCCATGGGAGAACACAGTCCCAAACTAGACATACATGAATAAATACTCCCGCCTCCTCCTATTATCATGTGTACTGGTGCCACACTCACCCCAGTAACCCTGAATGTAAATAGCACAAATACTATACAAAAGGAACTACCACTCTCTTACTATATTATCTAAGACATCCATTTTAAAACTGCTTGAAACTGGCTACAAAACAACGAGTGATTAGGCCATCCTTTTTGGTCACTAGGCCCAGATCAGTGTGATGGGGTTGGTATACTACTGCGAGGGACTGCATTTGTGGTACTTAAACTAGTCAATATCCTCCCAGAGAATGTCTTGTACTGGATGTAGAATACTTAAACAAATAATTTTGATTTGTGAACATGTATGCACCACAAACAAAACAAGCATTTGTCAATGTGGAATGTTGTCTTGCTGGCATTGGCATTGGTAGTGCAGGAGTTAGAGAGATGCATAATAGAAATGGCAGTGAAGTATGGAACTGACTTCAACCCCACCCCACCCTGCAGAGACTGACAGGCATTGAGGTGTGCCTTTGGGTCATCGGCCATAGTGCTCATGCCATTTCACCTCACCTTACCATGCAGCATCTGATAAGTATCGCGTTGTGCCTTGTGGTCATTGGGCCTTATGCTCACCTCATTCCATAAGGAAATACATAGAGATGGGTGCAGTATAGGAGAATGGGGTGAACTTTGGGGCCGAAGAGTTCAAGGCACACTCTGATACCTGTCACTGGCTGCAGGGTGGGGGTGCGGGTGGAATGGCATGAGCATTACAGCCGACAATCCAAAGGCACACCCCTGATACCTGTCAGTCTCTACAGTGTGGGACATTATTTATTTATTTATTTAGTTTTTGTTTACCGGCTAAGTGCACTAGCCATTAAATGACTATTTTCAGGCACAACCCAGGAGAGTACAACAAGGAAAAAACAGTGTAATAATAACAAAGGTACAGTATTACAATAGGGGAACAGTACAGCAGTGCTATAACAGTACATTAAGTAGAATCAAAAAATATTAAATAACGGCAGTAAAATATGTAACGCCCCAGACGTTTGTTGGTATTTGCACTCCAAATTTTCAACATGGGCTTTTGTGACCCCACCTCATGAAAGAATCTGGGACCCCCACTCATGAACAGAGGCACTGTGAGTTTGTTAATCTGTCCCGATGTTGATTTCCCACAGTGACCTCACCATTCTGCGCCAGATGTGCAAAAACAATTTTTGGCAGGATGTGAAAAATGACAGCTGTACCATTCATAAGGAGGTGTGAAGAAATGGCAATGTTGAAAATATGGAGTGAAAATATTAAAAATTCCCAAAGTTACAAGCATGCGTGGAAACTGTGCAACGCATACTCATGACACAGTCATTTTGTGGAATTTTGTTACCAAATTTTCCACATCAGCATTTTGGGACCTCCACTCATGAACAGTGTTACTGTGATTTTCTTCCTCTGTCCCAAACATTGATTTCCCACAGCAACTGCGCCATTCTGCGCCAGATGTGCGAAAACACATTTCAGGCAGGATGTGAAAAATGACAGCTGTACTGTTCATAAGCAGGTGTGAAGAAATGACAATGGTGAAAATCTGGACTGAAAATGTTAGAAATCCATGAAGTTAAGAGCGTGCATGGAAACTGCGCAATGCACGCTCATAACACAGTCATTTTTGGTCACCAAATTTGCAGCATAGGCTTTTTGGGAGCCCACCTCATAAACAGTGACACTGTCATTTCATTACTCGGTCCCGAAAAGGTGATTCCATGCAGTGACAGCAAAACCATGTTTCGGTACTGAATAACAAAATGACAGTGACTGATTTCATGAGGTGGGGTCGCAAGAACCCCATGTTGAACATTTGGAGCCAAAAGTCACAAAAATGGCCGAGATATCCACCTAAGTTGACACCCCCCCCATTGATGCCATTATACAGCTTACCGTGATTTTCTTCAGTTCGCGGTCGGCTTTGAAGAGTGCAGACGTGTCTCCGCTCCACCGAAGATCACCATGCCGGGCTCCAGAGGTAAGTATGGGGTGAGGGGGATGCAGGGAGATGGGGTGCACAGAGGGTGAATGCGGGTTGGGGAGGGGGGCACCGCAGACAACGAGGGACTGTTTTCTGTTTTACAGGTAAAAAAAAATGGGAACATTGAGGGAAGGACATTTTTGCACACTGGGGTGGGCTCCCAGTGTGCAACCTCTGTTTTGTGGGGAACTGAAGCCAATGGAGATTGGGCACCCCGTCAGCTAAGAAAGTGTCTCTGTGTTTGGGGGGGCATGATGCCAAGGGGGATTGGGCACCCCCTCAGCAAACAAATAAACCTTGGGGGACTTTATGCCAATGGGAATTTAGCTCCCCCATTGGCAAATGAACTGGGGGGGTGGGCATGCCAACAGGTGGATTGGGCACCCCCATCAGCAAATGAACTGAGGAGGAGGCATGCCGACAAGGGTATTGGGCACCCACAAAGTCAGCTTGCTGGGGATTGTGAGAGGCAGATGGCTGACAGCCGCCGCCATGTTTACTGAAATGTTACAGTAGGCAAGGCACGTCCTGCAATGATGGATCGCTCCCTCATTGCACCGGCAAAGTTGTTTCAAGTTGGTGGCATGCTTTTGCAGTGCAGTCATAGACAGAATGCTGTTTCATTCGTGCCACAGAGCCTAGTCAAAAAAATCAGTGGCACCATTGGGCACAACACGACCGCACCTCCAAAACCTGCTACTCCACCAAACTACCACAATATGTTGTTTGTGCTGCACGCGCAAGACAACATAAAAAGGCTTGAGTCTCTCTCTCTCTCTTCTAGGACATTCAACCCTACCTCCACAATAGTAGAATGGCAGTGTTGGGTGCAGATCTTAACTGCATTTTTTTCTGAGATTGACAGTGGCATGAAAACAAATAATGACACCAACTTTCTAAACAATACAAAAGAAGTAGCAGGTTTACAGGATGGTTAGATGACCTTGAATAAACAAGGTGGTGCCACATACATGAAGGGGAAAGTTAGTTACTATGATAGATTATTTGTTCATCTGCAAATCACTGATTATTCAAAGAGCAAGCAGAAAAACACAGGAAATACTAGCAAACAGACTGTCACAGGGTGCTCCATTGGTGGTTACTCCTACTGAGACCTTTGCTTTCCCCAAAGATCCATCCATGATAATCTATGAATTATTAGGGAAATAATAATAAGAGGCTGACTAGGCATGACAGACAGCATTCTCCTGTCAATTGACCATGAAAAGGCATATAATTATGTAATGCATGACTTTTTGTACAAAGTATTGGCACTGTATGGTATTCTAGAACCACTTATTAAGTAGATTTCTACCCTGCATGGTAAGGCAGTCATATGTTAATGGCTGGTTTGTTGATATTAATATCTATACGTCTAAATTGTGGTATTAATTTATGCATGTTACTAAGATAATCTTTTTTGCATGTAAATGTGTCCAAATGTTGTAATTCATGTATTGATATTGTTATGTAGAGGGCAACAGTTAAAAATAGGGCTAGTCCCTACTCTGTATGATCCTGGTTAAAAAGAACATATTATTGGGTTCTTAATCAGAGGAACATGTACAAGAGGTTTTTGAACAGTTCTCAATGGTGGCTGGGTCTAAAATTAGCTGTTCTAAAAGTAAAGATATATGCATTCGCCGGGACATAAACCACAAAAAAGTGCAACAAATAGCAGGTATGGAAATATCAGAAACTACGACCACATTAGGGAATCAATTTGGCATAAGAGACTTGCCATCTTTGAATTGGCAAGCATGTTTAAATAAAGCCAAAACTTGATTCTAGCTTAGAATAAAACATATTCTTTTTAAACAAAATAGTGGGTGTTTTTAATCAGGATCTTATTAATTCCATGTTTTTATGTTTGCTTGCATGCATGTGCAAGAAACATAGTGCCATCATCCGAGTTTTCGGAGGTGTGGCAGCCCTCTTCCAATTCAGGCAGTGTGTTTGCAGGCACGGCCGCAGTTCTCCAATGCCTGATGGAGCTGTCTATGACAGCTCCAAAATGCAGTGGAGAACAGTTGAAAGGGGGAGCTACACTTCAGTGAGCAGTGATAAGATATCGCCTGCTCATGCGCGCTCCCCCTACACACACACACACACACACACACACACACACACACACGCACATACGCACACTGCATGCTGTCCCCCCCCTCATACACACACTGTATAGCCGGGGGTGCCCAATCCCCATTGGCTGTGCTGCGCCCCCCTTAAAAGCCTTCCACATGCCACGCTGGGTGCCCACCCCAGCGTGGCAACTCATCGAATAGCTGACAGGGGTGCCCAATACCCCATCGGCTCCACTGTCCTCCCCCCCGAGAGTACAGGGTTCCACGCTGGGAGCCCACCCCAGCATGGCAACAGATGCTATGGCTGATGGGGGTGCCCAATCCCAGTCGCTCCACACACCCCCAACCAGCCATCCCTTGTGCCACGCTGAGAGCCCACCAGCAGTACCGGCGAATCCAGGTCATCATTTAAAAAAAAAAAACCCTGCAAATAAAAACTGTCCTCGGCACTTCTCCCTGCCCCCTCCCACAACCCGCACCCACCCACTGCGCACCCTGCCTCCCCACACCCCCTCACCCCATGCCCTCCGGACCTTGGCGTGGCGATCTTGGTGGACCGAGAACACGTCTGCACTCTTCAAAGCCGACCACGAACTGAGGAAATGCCGGTAAGCTGTGTAATGGGATAGATAGGGTTTTTTCAACTTTGCTGCATATCTCAGGCATTTTTGGGAATTTTTGCACCAAATTTTCAACATGAGGTTTTTGGGACCCCTTCTCATGAATGCTGTCACTGTTATGGCGTTATTCGGGCCCGAAGGGTGATTTAGCAGTCACTGTGCGAAATCACCTTTCGGGACTGATTAACGAAATGACACTGCCAGTCTTCATAAGGTGGGCTCTCAAGAAGCCTATTTTGAAAATTTTGTGGAAAAATTCCAAAAACTGATTGTTTTACGAGTGTACGTTGTGCAGTTCCTAGGCACGCTCGTAAGTTCGTGAATTTTCAATATTTTCACTCCAGATTTTCAACATTGCCATTTTACCACACCTCCTTATGAGCAGTATAGCTGTCATTTTTCACATCTTGCCCAACCCAAAATGTGTTTCCGCCCATGTAGCGCACAATGGCGCAGTCGGTGTGAGAAATCAATGTATGGGACACATTAAGAAAAGCACAGTGACACTGTTCATGAGCAGAGGTCTTAAAATGGCTATGTTGAAAAGTTGGTGAAAAAATCCCTAAAAATGACTGTTTTACGAGCGTGCGTTTCACAGTTCCTACGCACGCTCGTAAGTTTGTGAATTTTCAGTATTTTCAATCCAGATTTTCAACATTGCCATTTTATTACACTTCCTTATGATCAGTACAGCTGTCATTTGTCACATCTTGCCCAAAACATGTTTCCGCCCATGTAGCGCACAATGGCGCAGTTGGTGTGTGAAATCAATGTATGGGACACATTAAGAAAATCACAGTGACACTGTCCATGAGCAGAGGTCTTAAAATGGCTATGTTGAAAATTTGGTGAAAAAATTCTTAAAAATGACCGTTTTACTAGCGGTGCATTAGCAGTTCTCATAGCGCTAGTAAGTTGTGAATTTTCAAGATTTTCACTCCAGATTTTCAACATTGCCATTTTATTACACTTCCTTATGAACAGTGCAGCTGCCATTTTCACATGTCACCCAAAATGTGTTTCGCACATGTAAGCGCTACAATAAGGTGCAGATCGATTGACAGCAATGTTTGGGACAGAGTAAGAAAATCACAGTTACACTGTTCATGAGCAGAGGTCTTAAAATGGCTGTGTTGAAAATTTGGTGACAAAAGTCCATAAAATGACTGTGTTACAAGTGAGCATTGCACAGTTTCCAAGCACCCTCATAAGTTCATGACTTTGTAATATTTTCAGTCCAGATTTTCACCAGTGGCATTTTTCCAACCTCCTTATGAACAGTACAGCTGTCATTTTTTCACAACATGGCCGAAATGTGTTTTCACACTTCAGCACAGAGATGCGTGGTCGCTGTGGGAAATCATTGTTCGGGACAGATAAAGAAAATCACAGTGACACTGTTCACGATCGGAGGTGCCAAAATGCCTGTGTTGACAATCTGCTGTAAAAAATCCCCAAACTAATTACATTACAGGTGTGCATTGCACAGTTTCTATGCACACTCGTGACTTCACCAGTTTTTTTAATATTTCTACTGCAGATTTGCAACATTGCCATTTTTTACACCTCCCCATGAACAGTACAGCTGTCATTTTTTACATCCTGTTTGGAATGTTTTTTGCACCTGTGGTGCTAAATGCCATAGTCGCTGTGCATAAGCAGCTTTCGGCTAACAAACTGATAGTGCCACTGTTCATGAGGTGGGGTCACAAAGAAACCGTGTTGAAAATTTGGAGTGAAAATACCAATGAATGCCTGAGGTATTAGGGTTTCCAACCATAACGCCTAACCCTGTAGAGAATGACAGGCATCAGGGGTGTGACTTGGGATTCTTGCCTGTAATGCTCATACCATTCCACACCCTGCAGCCAGTGAGAGGCATCAAGGTATGCCTTGGACTCTTGACCCCAAAGTTCACCCCATTCTCTATACCGCACCCATCTCACTGTATTTCCTGATGGAATGGGGTCGCGCATAAGGGCCAAAGACCCCAAGGCACACCGTGACACTTGTCAGTGTCTGCAGGGTGGGGTGTGGTGAAATGGTGTGGCCGTTATGCCTGACGACCCAAAGGCACACCCCAATGCCTGTCACTCTCTGCAGGGTGGTGGTGGGGTTGGCTTCAGTTCAATACTTCACTGCCATTCCTATTATGCAGCCCTGTAACTTCTACACTACCACTGCCAATGCCAGCAAGCAAACATTCGGCATTGACAAATGCTTGTTTATTTTTGAGTTACATGTATCCTCACCTAGAAATAGAAACCAAACTATACAGTTTGTTTTTTCTGGCTTTATGGGGTAATTATTTGAAACCATCAAATGTGATGTCATCTATAGGAAAATAACAGGAGGGGGTGTTTGCATAGTAAACCTGGTTACCAACAACATAAATAAAATAAAATAAATAAATAAATAAACCCAGTTGCGTTTTTCCACACAATTTCTTTATGCAGCAATATAGATCCAGTCCTGGGTGAGAAGGACACATTGTGAGGGGGGACATCTATTCTCTGGAAAGCAATGTATCAAGAAGTTGTCTTGGGCATATTCAACCTCTGGGGATTGGGGGCATTTAATAGTAGGACCATACACATACAGTATGTTTTTCTGCATGCACATACAGTATTACCTATGGCAGGCAAAATGTGTGCTTGCTAGCCAGCAAATATATAACACATAACATATAGAATAATGTATGGGCAACCATACACAACAAGGCTGTGTTTCCACCAAGGGGATGAGATGAAAACATAGGGACCTCTTGAGCAAAACCTGAGAGGTCCCTGGTGCCATCTTAACCCCAAGATGTAAACACATGCCAAGTGGTGTTTTAGTTACTCATGTATTATTTTTTATAGTATATGGGTGTTATAGTACATGAGTAAATAAAATGGACTGGACTACAGTACATCTGTCCTTAGTAAAACAAGGAAAATAATTAATTTTAAAATCTAAAATGTAAAATATGAATGACAGTTTTGGTTTCGGGTGATGGTGGGGGAGCAGGTGAGCCTCATGAGGAGAGACTGTTGGAACAAACCTCAAATGGAAAAGTGGTTGTAGTATAGTAGTGATGTGACAACTATACACGGCAACTTTTTTTTTACCTTTAAACTGTACTACAACAACTTTTGATGACCTTTGAACCTTTCTACAAGCAAATTGCATGCATAGAAATCAATACACAATAGCGGCTAACCATATACTATAGGAAGTTGTGTACATAACTACAGAGACTCTTATTTGATTATGTTTCTCAGAACATGGGAAAGAAGCAGATAGACAGGTTGGCAGATTATTGGTTAACTGCCACTGGTTACTCATTCCAGGGAGATAGTACATGGTCTGACACAACTACTTTTGAATTTGTATGCAGTCTTTCTTTCTTTCTTTCTTTCTTTCTTTTTTCCTTCTTTCTTTCTTTCTTTCCTTCTTTCTTTCTTTCTACTACAGGTAGAATAATGGGAATGTAATCTGTCTGTGGGGGATGTGTGATTTATTAGTATAACACTGTATTTATTTTTTCTGTCTTCAAATTTTTTTTTGTTTTAGGATTTAGAAACTGTTAATTCTTGTCTAAATGCACTGATAATATATGTTTGTGTCATGTTTTGTATGATTTTTATTTTTATGTTTGCTTGTGCACATGTGCAAGAAACATCTTGTGGCATCTTGCTGTAGTAGCAGGTTATAGAGGTGTGGCAGTGTTGTCGCCAATACCATCACTGCTTTTTTGGGCTCATGTGTGTGGCACCAGTGAAAGAGCATGCAGTCTATGAAAGCAGTTTTGAAGCATGCCACCAACTTGAAAGAAATTTGCCGCTGCAATCAGGGAATGCCCCATCATTGGAGGATCAGCTTCTCATTCCGTCCTTAACAGTCTGCATGCAGATAGATGTGGAGATGTGGCAGTACGTTTGTGAAGACAGCCAGGCAGGGGGAACCTTTGCAGATTCTTTCAGCAAAAAAACCATACCAACAACATAAATAAATAAAATAAATAAATAAATAAACCCAGTTGCGTTTTTCCACACAATTTCTTTATGCAGCAATATAGATCCAGTCCTGGGTGAGAAGGACAAATTGTGAGGGGGGACATCTATTCTCTGGAAAGCAATGTATCAAGAAGTTGTCTTGGGCATATTCAGCCTCTGGGGATTGGGGGCATTTAATAGTAGGACCATACACATACAGTATGTTTTTCTGCATGCACATACAGTATTACCTATGGCAGGCAAAATGTGTGCATGCTAGCCAGCAAATATATAACACATAACATAGAATAATGTATGGGCAACCATACACAACAAGGCTGTGTTTCCACCAAGGGGATGAGATGAAAACATAGGGACCTCTTGAGCAAAACTTGAGAGGTCCCTGGTGCCATCTCAGCCCCAAGATGTAAACACATGCCAAGTGGTGTTTTAGTTGCCCATGTATTATTTTTTATTGTATATGGGTGTTATAGTACATGAGTAAATAAAATGGACTGGACTACAGTACATCTGTCCTTAGTAAAACAAGGAAAAGAATTAATTTTAAAATCTAAAATATGAATGACAGTTTTGGTTTCGGGTGATGGCGGGGGAGCAGGTGAGCCTCATGAGGAGAGACTGTTGGAACAAACCTCAAATGGAAAAGTGGTTGTAGTATAGTAGTGATGTGACGACTATACACGACAACTTTTTTTTTACCTTTAAACTGTACTACAACAACTTTTGATGACCTTTGAACCTTTCTACAAGCAAATTGCAATGCATAGAAATCCATACACAATAGTGGCTAACCATATACTATAGGAAGTTGTGTACATAACTACAGAGACTCTTATTTGATTATGTTTCTCAGAACATGGGAAAGAAGCAGATAGACAGGTTGGCAGATTATTGGTTAACTGTCACTGGTTACTCATTCCAAGGAGATAGTACATGGTCTGATACAACTACTTTTGAATTTGTATGCAGTCTTTCTTTCTTTCTTTCTTTCTTTCTTTCTTTCTTTCTTTTTTCCTTCTTTCCTTCTTTCTTTCTACTACAGGTAGAATAATGGGAATGTAATCTGTCTGTGGAGGATGTGTGATTTATTAGTATAACACTGCATTTATTTTTTCTGTCTTCAAGTTTTTTTTTGCTTTAGGATTTAGAAACTGTTAATTCTTGTCTAAATGCACTGATAATATATGTTTGTGTCATGTTTTGTATGATTTTTATTTTTATGTTTGCTAGTGCGCATGTGCAAGAAACATCTTGTGGCATCTTGCTGTAGTAGCAGGTTATAGAGGTGTGACAGTGTTGTCGCCAATACCATCACTGCTTTTTTGGGCTCGTGTGTGTGGCACCAGTGAATGAGCATGCAATCTATGAAAGCAGTTTTGAAGCATGCCACCAACTTGAAAGAAATTTTCCACTGCAATCAGGGAATGCCCCATCATTGGAGGATCAGCTTCTCATTCCGTCCTTAACAGTCTGCATGCAGAAAGATGTGGAGATGTGGCAGTATGTTTGTGAAGACAGCCAGGCAGGGGGAACCTTTGCAGATTCTTTCAGCAAAAAACCCATACCAACAACATAAATAAATAAAATAAATAAATAAATAAACCCAGTTGCGTTTTTCCACACAATTTCTTTATGCAGCAATATAGATCCAGTCCTGGGTGAGAAGGAAAAATTGTGAGGGGTACATCTATTCTCTGGAAAGCAATGTATCAAGAAGTTGTCTTGGGCATATTCAGCCTCTGGGGATTGGGGACATTTAATAGTTATGGATGGCGATCCAAAAGCACACCCCAATGCCTGTCAGTCTCTGCAGGGTGAGGGTGGGGGTTGGCATTAGTTCAATACTTCACTGCAGTTCCTTTATGCATCTCTCTCTAACTCATGCATTACTAATGCCAATACCAGCAAGCAAACATTCAGCATTGACAAATGCTTGTTATAAAATCCCCTTACTCTTTTTGAGAAGTGTCATGCGGTCTATAACATCCACCTCACAAACCACCAGATCAAGCATGGGATCTCAGTTTAACATCTTATCCAAATGATGACACTTCTGGCAGCCCAGAGTCCCCTTCTTTACTAAATTTCCAAACCTTCTCCCCCATTCGCGTATGCGGTTTGTCGACAGAAGTTGACATTGCGATGCCGGCGCGGTCCCTGATTGCTGCTGCAAATTTCAGCTTTGGACACAGTATCAGATAGATCTTGAGATGTGGCAGTATGTTTGGGAAGACAGCCAGGCAGGAGGAACCTTTGCAAATTGTGTCAGAGAAAAACCTGTATTCTTTACTAAATTTCTAAATGTTTTCCTCTAGTCACATTTACAGTCTGCTGACAGAAGCTGATGCTGTGATGAACATTTCAATAAACATGGTGGCAGCTGCCGCTATCTGGCTCTCACAATCCCTAGAAAGCTGACTTCAGGGGTGCCTAATCCCCCTGTTGGTATGCCCCCTCCCCAGTTCAATTTGTTTGCCAATGGGGGTGCCCAATCCCTATCAGCATCATGCACCCCCAACACACGCACGCTTTCTTTGCTGACAGGGTGTCCAATCCCTGTCAGCTACAGTCCTCCCCCCAAAAAACAGGTGGCACACTGGGAGCCCACCCCAGTGTGCCCAAATGTATTTGTGAAACCTGCAAAAAAAAAAAACCTTCCCCTGAAGATTTTTTTTAAAAATTTGACCCTGTAAACAAGAAAACAGTCCATCGTCATCATGATGCCCTCCTCCCCAACCCACACCCACCCTCTGCACACTCCACCTCCCCACACACCCTCACCCCATGCTTACCTCCGAGGCCCAGTGCGGTGATCTTTGGTGGACTGGGAGATGTCTGAACTCTTCAAAAGCTGACCGCGAACTGAAGAAAATCATGGTAAGCTATATAATAGCATCAATTGGGGAGGTTTAAACCTAGGTGGATATCTTGGCCATTTTTTTGACTTTTGGCTCAAGATTTTCAACATAGGGTTCTTGGGACCCCACCTAATGAAATCAGTCACTGTCATTTTGTTATTCGGTCCCTAAACATATTTTGCAGTCACTGTGCGGAATCACCTTTCGGGACCGATTAACAAAATGACAGTGCCACTATTCATGAGGTGGGCTCCCAAAAAGCCTACAGTATGTTGCAAATTTGGTGAAAAAAATTCCAAAAAAAGGCTGTGTTATGAGCATGCATTGCGCAGTTACCATGCACGCTCGTAACTTCAACAATTTTTAATTATTTCACTCCAGATTTTCAACATTGTCATTTTTTCATACCTCCTTATGAGCAGTACAGCTGTCATTTTTCACATACTGCCCGAAATGTGTTTTGCACATCTGGTGCACAATGATGTGGTCGCTGTGGGAAATCAACTTTCGGGACAGATTAAGAAAATCACAGTGACACTGTTCATGAGAAGAGGCCTCAAAATGCCTATGTTGAAAATTTGGTGAAAAATTCCAGAAACTGACTACAAGTGTGCATTGCGCAGTTTCCACGCATGCTTGTAACTTCGAGAATTTTTAATATTTTCACTCCAGATTTTCAACATTGCCCTGGTGTGAAAATATGAAGAAGTGGTGAAGTTATGAGCATGTGTAGCAATTGCGTAATGCACACTTGTGTCATTTTTTGGAATTTGTTCACCAAATTTTCAACATGACTTTTTTGGGACCTCCCCTCATGAACAGTAGCACTGTGAGTTTATTAGCATGTTTCGGGCAGTTTCACACCTGTGGTGTAGAATGGTGCAGTTGCTGTGCAAAATCAACTTTTGGGATAGATTGCTAAAATCACAGTGCAACTGTTCATGAGGGGAGATCTCAAAAAGGCCATGTTGAAAATTTGGTGAACAAATTCCAAAAAATGACTGCGTTACAAGTGTGCATTACGCAATTTCTATGCATACCTTTACCTTTGCCACTTTTTTTCATATTTTCACACCAGATTTTCAACATTGCCATTATTTCACACCTCCTCATGAATAGTACAGATGTCATTTTTCACATCCTGCCCAAAATGTCTTTTCACCACCTGTTGCACTGAATGGTGCATTCACTGTGCAAAATCACCTTTCGGGACTGAGTAATGAAATGATAGTACCACTGTTCATGAGGTGGGGTCCCAAAAAGCCCATGTTAAAAATGTGGAGTCAAAATACCAACAAACACTCAGGGTGTTAGGGTTTCCAATCATAATGACCCACCATGTACAGATTGACTGGTGTTGGGGGTGTGGCTTGGGGTTGTTGGTCGTAATGCTCATGCCATTCCACCCCCACCCCCACCCTGCAGCTACTGACAGGCATCAAGGTGTGCCTTGGGGTCTTTGGCCCTAACTTTCACCACATTGTCCTATACTGCACCTATCTTAGCTTATTTCCTTATGGAATGTGGTGATAGTAAGGGCTGAAGACCCCAAGGCACACCGTGACACCTGTCAATGTTTGCAGGGTGGGGTGAGGTGGAATGGCATGAGTGTTATGGATGACGATCCAAAGGCACACCCCAATGCCTGTCAGTCTCTGCAGGGTGAGGGTGAGGGTTGGCATTAGTTCAATATTTCACTGCAATTCCTTTATGCATCTCTCTAACTCATGCATTACTAATGCCAATACCAGCAAGCAAACATTCAGCATTGACAAATGCTTGTTATAAAATCCCCTTACTCTTTTTGAGAAGTGTCATGGGGTCTATAACATCCACCTCACAAACCACCAGATCAAGCATGGGATCTCAATTTAGCATCTTATCCAAATGATGACACTTCTGGCAGCCCAGAGTCCCCTAATTACCATTTTTAACCAAATGGGTACTGCCCCCGCAGAACTATGAACACCACTTCCTGCCACACATTGTGTTAACTGGAGGTATTCCATCCTGGTACTTACTGGCCAGGCCAAGCCATGCTTAACTTATGAGATCAGATGAGGTTGGGCTCCAAAGTGGTAATCTGCTGACTAATGACTGTTGTTAAGTAACACTTGTACATAAAATGCAATAATTAGTGAATAGGGAAGGGGAATTCTCTCTTAACAAATAGCTGGTTTGCATTCAATCAGGTAACACATTTGTGGTTTACTAGGGATACGCAAAAGCAAACTAAACTAATTAAAGCAGCAGTGAACAATACCTCAGCTGTTTTTCTCTCATTTTACAGGACCTAACTGGAAGGTTACCCAAATCATGTTTCTAATCATCCAGCCATTTTATAGCAAATTAATACCAATTTCATCTGATTTAGCAACATCACCCAGCTTTTACTTAAACAACATTTTGCATGTTCAAATAAGAGTGTTTGTGGAAAGGGAAATGCTATGATGGTCATCTTGGTGTCCATATGCATTTCTCCAGAATGTACGGATTTTAACCGCTGGAGTGCGAAATGGTCACAGTCAGTTCAGATCACCATAAATATGTCGAAAACTGGTGCTGCAAATCTTATGGCAATTGTGCCCCCTGCAACTGCAGGATGACCAAAACTCCAGCCTCTGATATGCATTTTTAAGGCATTACACAGTCATGAAACACATAAAGAAGTCACACCAATGGGGAATTGTAGAGCAGAAAGGTATCCCAGTGATGTGTTTGTGACAATATGATTTCTGTGAAAGGCATATTTCTTGAATCTTGATTGACTGCAGTCTCAGCCTCCTCATCCAATGATCACACTTGGGAAAATCCATAGTAACATAGTAATTTAAGATCTGACTGGACTCTAGGTCCCTTCACTTCTTAAGCAGGGATTTAAAAAAGGAAGTATTCAGTGTAAACGTACTAATTTATAAGGATTCCCTACCCACTATAGTATGCAGGGGGCCCATAGATTCTGACTACCCTTAAAAACAGGCAGATTTGTTTTCTGCTTATGGGCCTTCCAGGTTACCAAAGTAAAAATAATAAACTAATTTCCCTGGTCAGAAAAAATGTGTCCAGGTTTACCCTATAGTTCCATACTGCCCTAGCATGTGGTTCTGTAGGGCACAAAACTCAAGTGTAATGAACTGCAGGCAACAGGGCTTCAGATAGTTTTCATTGGACGTTTAATAGAGCAGTAGTTCAACTTCTGAGAGTGCCGTTGATTGCTCTGGAAGTAAATGAGTTTTAGGTCCCAAATTTCAAAGTAGTACATGAAATAAAACAAATCTTTTAGGTTCATTTTGAAAGGTTTTGTTATAGTTCTGTGAAATTAAAGACCAGTGGAACTATACAATGTACTTTGTGTTATTTTCACTGTTGACGTGTGTTCATATCAAAATATTTTTAAACAAATATGTTGACATGTGGCACTAAATTGAATTTTGGTCACTGGTATCTCTGCCCTAGGTTCTCAGAGCACAGTGTTCCATGGGAAAAAGCATGATGTCATTTTAGTTTTAGCACTGTTTTCCTCCTACTAAAAAATGGTAAATTGAATGCCTTGGTAGGTGAAATAACTCTTGACAATATTATTTTATATTTGATTATTTTTAAAAGCCAAGCTTTTCATAATGTGCTGAGCATATAAAAGCTTTTCATAAAGTGTTAGGGGTAGAACATCAGTTCAGTTCAATGTTAATCAGGATAAAACCATTGAGCCTAGCTTGTTCACAGTTGTATCCAGTCAACACTGAGTTATGCACCAATGCGTAAGGGCTGGCCGCAGTTTGCACTATGTGTACAAAACTATATATATATTTTTTTTACTTACTGACCATTTAAGCATAGTACTATAGAATGTTATTGGACTGATTTTTCTTACTTCTAGGCTGATATTTTCTGTAACTACAAATCCCAACATCTGACATCAGAGAAGGGCTGCAGCAAGGGGAGATTCAATAGCCTGTAGTGCATGTTAGAGTTTATATAAGCTTTGATCTTTTGATTCCTCATCTCACTGTCCTCCTGGGGCTAAGTACAGTCACAAAGGACTGTACAGTACATAGCTTCAGCAGAAAAGCAGAACCTGCAGTGTCAACATCCGGGGTTCGGGGATGGACTCGGGAGTTGGAGGGCCGGCCAGGGGGAGAAGGATTGAGCATCATGGAGACAGCGTTCCTTCTCTGGGGCAAGTAGAGTGTCCAGTGTACTATGGACCCCTGATGGAGGCTGAGGGTTCAACCACAGCCGGCGTTGTCAGTTTGGGAGGTGGGGCAAATGTACGTCATTGCACATCCTGCCCCCTGGGGACCAGCATCTGGAAAAATGACTCACAGGTCCTGCCATGATGCCTGCCCCCAATCCCATTGTCTCTGCCATGCCTCTCAGTCCCACCAAGACAGTGTTCCTCCAATCAGCTCAGCTCCACAGCTCCAACTGGGGAGGTAAGCCAGGGAGTCCTGCTGGCAGTGGTGATGCCACCGGTAACCCAGAAGTGTTTCCATGGGGGAGGGTGTCTTGGCAGCCCCACCTTGTGGGGTTAACCAGGGTGGTTGGTGGTGTGGAGGTTGCAGCATGTGCAGGGACCCGGTGGTATATGATCAGATGCTTCAGGGGACCCCGCCTCAAAAAAAAAAAAAAAAAGAAAACCAGAACCTGAAAACATTTGATCAGAGCTTATAAAAGCTTTAACACATACTGCAGACAATGAATCTCCCACTGCTGCAGTCCTGCTCTGAGATCAGCTGCAGGGGATGCTGCGATTTGTTGTTAAATAATGTGTCAGCCTGGAAGTAAGCAAGATTAGTCTGATACAATCTACTATACTACAGTAAACAGTAAGTAAAACAAAATGCTTTTGCATACAAAGTGCACAGTGGGACCAGCCCTGTACTTGGATGTGAGGCCCTTGGAGCTGACTGTTCCTCTTTAAGGCAAAACTTCTGATGGCAAGCAAATGTATTACATACATAAATAACATTAGATACAGTGCACAGCTTACAATGAGGTGTATGTTTAGACAGACATAGCAACATTTCAAGTATAAAACAATGTCCAGTGCAAGGGGGTATAGGGACAGTAGCTCATTGTTGTTGCTGTGTTGCCTGTAATGATGGCAGCAAGGTTTATGTCCAAAGGAGACTGAAAAGAACCATTCTATGATTTTTGTACTAGAGGGCAAAGGGCAGTTTACCAGGCATAGGTATTCTGTCAGAGAATTCCATGCAGCCGGGCTTCTGTGACTGAAGGTGAGGGACCCACAAGTCATATCTATGTGCAGATCCTTCAGCTCAGGTGATTCAGAGGAGTGCAGTGATTTAGGATGGGACTTGTAGACAAGTCTTGAGTGCAAATAAGAGGGAACAATGCAATTCATGCACATTAGGGAGAACAGGATGAAGTGCAGTTTCCTCCTGTCACCCAAGGGACAGCCAGTTTAATGAACTGTACAGCTTATGGCAGTGAGTGCCATGAAGGCAGTTCGGGTATCAGCCTGGCTAGCTTGTGTTGTAGGCACCACAGAGGAAGATGTCTTTATAGTTGAAAGACAAGGGTATCATAGATTGGAATAATCCCTCTCTGCAGTCATGGGGCAGCAAGGATTTGTTTCTGAACAGGAAGCCAGTTTTTGGGCCTGGGCTCCTGATGAGTTGGTTGACATAGGTGTTCTTTGTGAGGAGACAGCTGACCCAGAAACCCAAATATGTGTATTCACTGACCACTTCTGGGGTGATCTGTCTGTGGTAGCAATGACCAGAAAGGCAGAGCCAGCACAGCTCTTCAGTCATGGGGCAGACTCAAATACCATAGCTTTGGCCTTTCCCACATTTAAATCCAAGTTTAGAATCATGGAAAAAGGCTTGCAGGTCATGATATCCCTATTGGAAAACATACTGAACATCTGGGATGTTGGCACCCGAGGCACAGAACATAGTATTATCAGTGTGCATCTGGTAGTTCATCCCTCTGACATACTGACCCAAGTCTTTCACATATAAAGTGAACACTGTAGAGCCAAGTACTAAGCCTTATGGTACACATTTAATGACTTGGAAGGGATCAGTCTTGTGCCATGTATCCAGACACTTTGTTTACGGTTAGTCAGGTAACTCCCAAACCATCTAGCTACCTCTGCACTCACGTGCAACCAGACTCAGTTAGTCTGGTCAATAGTATTCTGTGGTCCACTGTGTTGAAGGCTTTCAATATGTCATTGAAGAGCATACCAATGTATTTTCCTCCATCTGTGGCCAAGCTGATGCCATTAAGTACCCTGGTCAGAGTCATGGCTGTAATGTGGCCTGTTCTAAAACTGGACTGGTATTTGTTGAGCTGTGAGGTTTTGTTTAGGAATTTGATGATTTGGCTGTGAGGTACAGTATATGCTCTGGTACGTTGGATGTCACAGGCAGGAGGAACATAGGTCTCAAGTTGTTTAGGTTATCCAGGTCACCTCCTTTAGAGACAGGCACCATGCTGGATGTTTTGCAGCCAGAAGCAGCATGAGATAGCTTTAAGTGACTGAAGACATAGGTCAGAGGCCTGAAAATTGTGGGATCAGCATGTTTCAGCAGTTTTGTGTCCAGACCATCTGGACCACTGTTTTTCCTATCTATTAAGTGGAGCAGTTGGTCCAGGATTTCATAAGGCTGAATTTTAACAAATGAAGGGGGGATCCTCCTGTTGCTCAGTCAGCTTGGGTTCAGGGAGCTGGTGAGGTGGTGTGGGTGTTCAGGTGAAGCTCCTTTGGCATTTAGGATGTCCACATTAAGAGCAGTGCAACAGTGATGAAATGGGTATTTAAATGATTTGCAGTGTTGTGGGGTGAGAGACAGCAGGGTAAACAAAAATATTCACAGGGATGTTGCATGTTTTTGAGCCCTTCAGACCAGCAACTGTTTTCCAGAAATTCTTGGTGTTGTTGGAGAATGCACTAACCATAAAGGATCTCTTGCTTGCTCTGACAAGGTTTACATTCATTTTTTAATTGATTTATGTATTTCAAAAGTTTCACTGGGAAAGACATACTGAGCTGAAAATGAGCTCATTTCCAGATGCGTCCTGATAGAAAGGGGGAGGATGGGTAAGACAATAAAATATAACAATTAAAAATACAATAAAAACATAATACAGATACAATTTAAACAATGCAACACGAGGTTCATCAAATAGGAAAATAAAAATATAGGCTAAACATTTTACAAGGACAGGACAGGGGATCTGTCCCATTGGTTCAGGCAACAGTACAATTAAATGGTGGGTGCACCAGGGACTAAGGTGATACAGTTTGAAATGGTGCAAGATGAGATTCATCAAACAGGTAAAATTTAGGCTAAAATTTTACAAGGACAGAGTGGAGGTCTGTCCCATGGATTCAAGCAGCAGTACATTTCGACAGAGAGGGCACCAGGGGCTAGGGCACTATAAGGAGGAGGAGCTCAGAGTTGGGGGGGAGGTGCAGAGCAAGAGAAAGAAAGGATGGAGGAGGGTTTTTGAGATGAGGTTAAGGAGGAGAAGAAAAAAGGTGAAGAAGGTGGATTGAGGAATGGGGGAGAGCCATGACTCAAGGGCAGGCACAGGAGGGAGTGATGTGATCACGAAGCAGAGAGCACAGAAAGCATTTGGAAGAGATAGAGTGAATGGTATGGGGGAGAGTGTTCCAAAGTTTAGGAAAGAGAAAAGGGAAAACAGCCTGCCCAGCTAGGGATTTACATATAGGGACTAATGGCTAAACTGGCATCATCAAAGCATTGTGGTCCACAGAGATCAAGAAAGGAGCAGCAAAAAAATGCACGTCATCACAATCCTATGGTAAGTCTGAGGAACTTGTTTAACTTAATGTAAGTTTGTCAAATTTAGGAAAACATTGACAAACAGAACATTTAGATACACATCAGCTTATCTTTTATACTGCAGTTTGTGTTCATTTCCCTTCCCTTTGTTCATTTCTTTTAATTTGCTTGGACACAGAATCCATGTCCCATGGAGATCATCCACGTCTACTGCTAAATCCTTTGCTTATGTCATAATCCTCTGTGTGTGACATCACAGTTTGTTGTGGAACTGATTGATGTCACAAACAGAGGATTATGATGCCTACAAAAGATTAAGCAGCAGGCACAGGCCAACTGTAATGGACGAGGGTCCTTTTTCCATGTAAATGAACCCAGTTAAGAAGAATAAAATGAACAGAAATTCAGAAAAATTAATAAAATATAATATGAATTTTGTCTAAATATTTATATTTTTCAAAGTTTTCTCAAAAGGGACAAACCTAATCAGAGTCTCTATTTCTAGTTCATGCTACAAGTAAAACATAAATAAAAAAAATAAAACACAAGATTTTACATTTCCAATTATCTTTAAAATAATTCTAAAATCATATTTACTGATGCCTTGGTTGTAGGGTCTCTGCCTTTCCTTAGCCAAAGAAGCATGCATCACAAAACTAAGCTAGGCCAGTAATTTAACTGAGCACGTGCTGCTGTTTTTGGAAATGGAGGAAGGGCTCAAGGTGGAACTACAATGAAGCGTATTTATTTTATAGGGCCACTCAAGCACTTGCAATTAAAGGGTGCATTGGGCAAGCACAGCAGCTGCATTAGGAACTGTGATTCATAGTCTACAGACACAGAGAAATCAAATGATTCATTTGTGTTCAGAGATTACGATTCTAGAAGCAATAGGGGCTCTCTAGACCTAACAGGCAGGGCAGGCTGATTCTGGAAAAAAGGGGTCATCAATGTATAGAGTTTTGAGGGAGCCAGAATGGGTTAATTTAGGGAAAGCAGATTGAGTGGTTAGGGGACATTGCCTCTATGGAGAAAACTTTGAAAAACAGAACACTTAGACGCAATTCAGTCTACATGTTATTGATTGTCTGCATTGCTCTTCTCTTGCTCTTCATCAATAGGTTGACTTGCATGGCAACAGAATCCTTAGCCCCTACATTTCATCTATATCTGCTCCACAATCCTCTCCTAAAATCACAGTTCTGTTTGTGACATTATAGCTTGTTGCTGTGCAAATGACTATGATGCATTTAACATTTGCCTGTGCAACGTTATACAGAAAATCATGTTTTGGTGCTTAGTGTTTAGGTATGCCTTGTTTAGTTCATTTATGTACAAATGCTTTTTCTGTTTTTATCTATGTGTATAGCTGTATGAACATCAACTGCTCCCTGTCATAGAAATACAGAAACATAGATGTTAATGGCAGCAAAATGGCCCAATGGCCCATTGATTCTGCCCAGTACCTGCCTGCGCACAACTATATCCAGCTTAATATGGGATGAGGTGCAATAAAGTGTAAGGAATGAATGAAATGTCACAAACAGAGGAGAATGACTCCAGTAAGGGACTGAACAGCAGAAGCAGGTAATCTGTGAGGTAGGGGGGCTGTGGATCCTGCTTTCATGTAAATTACCCTAGTTAGCAATAAAAGGAATAGATGTACAGCAGTTCTATAACATTTAAGTTGAAGAGTATCTAAATATTATGTTTGCCAAAGTTCTCTCAAAAGTAACAAACTCACTAGCCCCTGCACCCCACCCCAGCTCATACCTGATGGTTCCACCGAGCACTGCCTTTGGGTCAGTTTTCCACTTCCAGAGCTATTTCATTCTTGAGCTTAACTCATTAACACATCATCATCATGTTTCACACTGCTCAAGTGAAATCTGAGGGTAAGCAAAATGTTAACCTTTCAGGATTCAGACCCCGATCACCTGGTTCACAGACTCAGTCTGGCCACATGCAGTGCTCAGGGGAACAGCCTGTCAAGATTCAATCAATTCAGTTAATTTCTTTATTTATAAAAAGGCACCTTTCCAAAACCAAGGCACCTGTACAATAAAACCAAACACATTAATAAGATAACAAAATAATTTTAAAGCTAATAAATACAATAGCAGCTTTAATAATTGGAAAATGCCAAGCTAAAAAGACATGTTTTCAGGGCAGCTTTAAAACTTTGGATGGTCAGGCAATCTTGCACCTGATGAGGTAGAGAATTCCACAGGGTTGGGGCCACAAAACTAAATGACCTTGCCCCAGATGTTTGTTAATGAACCCTGGGAATCTCTAGCTATCCCTCATCAGTGGATCAGAAAGGGTGGAGGGGACAGTAGGGATGAAGGAGATCTTTCAGGTAACTAGGTCCCTGATCATGTTGTGCCTTGTAGGGTAACAAAGCAACCTTGAAGGTGATCTGCCACTGTATCGCCAGCCAGTGCAGTCCACAGAGCACAGGCATTATATGACTGGTCCTAGAGGTACCAGTCAAAAGCCTGGCTGCCGCATTCTGCACTAGTTGCAAGCGGCAGATATCAACTCCCAGTAGCCCTAGGTAAAAGATTGCTCCTACTGGGAGCTACCACTGCCCAGAAGCTTTTGCTACTTCCTTCTCATGAACAAAAATGGGAATATAAAAATAAGACTTTGCCATTAATCTATATTCCTGTTGAATTAACGTATATATATATATATATATATATATATATTTTTTTTTTTATTTATTTTAAATAACAAATAGTATTCCCCACATATACAAGCTTCAAATGTAAGCAATGTTTTAACAGGCTAATCCCGGCTGTGACTGAGGACCCCAATCTTATGGTTTAACATTGCCTAAATATATACTGGTGTGCCATGCAGCAGTCCTGCAGTACTCATAGCTATATTGGCAGTAATAGGAACTTGCCATTCTTTAAATGGCAGGATCAAAGAAACACGTTCAATTAGGCACTGTGCATCACAGTTTACTGTAACAAAGAAGATGACTGGTGAGGTTCAACCAGTTCATTTGGCTTAGGAATGGACTGAGATCTTGCAACCCATCCTCTTGTGCTATTTCATATCACCATAAACCATCCCAGTCTGCTATCAGAATTACAGAATGCCTAAGCAGTCACTTATTCAGGAAACAAGTTGCAGCTCAGCAAAGATAAACTGAGAGAAATGCTATTTATAAAATCCATTAAAAAGAAACATTTATCATCTAGGATTGCTATCGACTGACATCATCAAACAGACTAAAATTTAATGCGAGTAGGTTATTCCAGCTGACAGCAAGTGAGAATGATGTGCCCCCTGCATGAAGAATGGCATCATAAATGGACAACTGTACTGAAATTAAAACATTTAAAATAGAAAATCAAAAGAGAAATGCAAGGCAGTTTCCATAGAAATAACATAAAAGGTGTGCCTCTCCCAACAGTTCAAAGATGTCTCAATTTGTGGGCCAGCCCAATGTTTGACATGGCAATGCTACTACTTGCCACTTTAGGACATTTTATTATGTGTTCTCATTAAGCCTGGGATTGTGAGTTTGCAAGAGGAAAGAGAAGTATCTCACAAGGTACTCTCTTCCTCCTCCTCCTCCTCCTCCTCTGGTGTGGATGGTGGCAGTTGGACACAGAATGCTGGGATTACTTTCTGGTGTACAAAGGAGGTAACCACACTGCATAGTCCTGACAAGGGGCAGAGAAGGTACATGGTGGTACTATGTAAGACCCATGCTGCTTGCTCACACCTGGAGCCAGTACTCCACTGCCTTTCAGGGGATGATGAGGACCTACATATAGGGGTGAAAGAACTCCAGCTCTACAAATGGATGACAGCATAGGTCCTTCATGATCTCTTGCACTGGCTTAAGGTTTCACTTGCCTTGCAGGAGGGGCCTGCCACTACAGTGTATGAGCCAAGAGCTGCTAGAGAATGGGGTCAGTAATGGTCCTGGATTGGGGAACTGGAATTCAGAGGAACGTTTTCAGAGAAAAGTAGGAAAAAAGTTCCAAACCCAAACAAAATGCTTTGCCAATTGATTAGATTTGCATTAAAGAGGAGAGGAAATGATTTCTATTTGGTAGCTGTTTATAATGTTCCCATTTACAGAAATGATATCCATAAGCCTACATGATTCATATGTAACTGTACCTGAATAAAAAAGTAATGTGAAAAACAGTATTTTGCATTGTTGTGTTCTTATGGGCAGCAATCTGTTGTAGTTCTTTTTACAGAACCAGTGATTTAGAGTTTTAACTATGTCACGGTTTGAGGAAAGAAGTCTAAGCATGGCTCTGATAGGGCAATAGCTCATGTTTAGCATTCTGTACTCAAACCATGACATAGTAAACAGTCCAAATTACTGGTTCCATGAAGAGAACTGTGCAGAATGTTGTCCATAAAAAGAAAACAATTGAGAACACAGTTTTTCACATCAGTGTTTGTTAAGGTAAAGTTAAATGTGGATCATTTGGAGGCAAGTGTATCATTTCCCTTATTAGGAACATTACTAATTGCTGCCTGTTAGCACAAATTTCCTGTACCCTTTAAGGGTGACAGGGCCATTAGCAAACTTTCACCACTGTGCTGTGGAGGAGAAGTCTTAAAGTCCCTAGAATAAAGACCCATTTTGGTTAATTATCTTTCAGCTTTATAGCCACTTCTTTCTGGAACCTAGTCCCCCCCTCCCCCCAGATAAGGAATTTATTAACTTAAACTAGTGTTACAACTGATATAAGACAATGGTGCACCTTTATATGTGATTGTTACTAAATTAGGCAGTTTATATTTTGTATGTAATAAAAATGTTTTGATATTATTTTTGTACTGTGACTATAAATGTATCTTGCAGCTGAACTGTATTGAACTGCAGGGTGGTCCTGCAAACAGGTTTGCCTAGTGACCTTATTCTGGATAAACATGAATAAAATTCAATTCCAAGTATCAATAAAACAAATAAATGAAAGATCTATCAGATAAAGTGGCTATCTAGGGCAGCAGGTATTTTAAGTTACATTATGCTGTGCACACAAGTTATCTCACAATATTTAAAATGAGATTCAGAGGGAGAAATGAAATATAATTATAAAAATAAACACAATAAACATCGGCAAAATAACACAATCAGAAAATACCAAGGAAGCTTAAAAAGAGCAAACACAATGCAGAGGAGATTATGTTAGCAATTAAAAAAGGAATGCTAGGGATACGCAACAACCCAGTGAACCAAACCCAAAAGAAGACAATAAAGAAAAAAAACTGCAGGAAGGTAAAGGTAATGCCAGTGAAACTTGATGTTCTATAATATATAGGACGTATACACACACACACACACACACACACACACACACACACACACACACACCACCATATGAAACATTGTTACAGTGAATTTGTAATTATAATAAACAAATTGGCTCCTGAATGACTGCATACAAAAGACAAGATTAACTATTCTAGTAAACACTTCAGTATAATGAAGAGGGCTTGTGACCACTAACTGGTTTGTTACTTTTTTTTTTAATTGGTGGCAGGGAAAAGCACACTCAGCTGAAAATCATTTCCAGCTGTGATCCATGAACACATGGAGGTTACGTGACTCACTCAGGCTCACACAGTATGTGAGTGGTGGTAATGGGATTCAAACCCAGACTGGTTAGGTCTTCAGGTTCTCTGCTTGGTGTTCAAACCTTTAGGTTATACAGCCTCGCTTAACTGAAGAGTTACAGTAATTGTCTGACTGTGTACAGTACTGTACTTAACAATATACTGTAAGGATGAGACTTAATTTTTAAGAAAGGTAAGCTAACTTTAACCCAGCCCACCATCTAGTCAGAGGTCAGAAGCATGTCTGGGTTGGGTGATGTGGCCCTGCCCTGCCTAGGGCAAGCACTGGAAAATGTGGAGAATACAAAACAGTCTATCAAGTGCGGCGCTGTTACCATGACTGACACAATTTATGTTTCCTTAAAGATTTGTAATTGTATAATATGCCCCCAAAACATTCTGGATGATTTCTGTAAATAAGTTACTCTAGAATAAAATGCAGCAAAACTGAGAAAGGTGCTCATTTTTGCTTTGCAAACTGTCTTTTTTTTTTTTAAAAAAAGAGCTCAAAGCATGGGAAAACAACTGAGCCAAGGCGACAGTATAGGAATAAAAATGAATAGTGTAGTTCAGCAAAATAACATTTGAGGAACAGCTATTCTAATGTAGTTGTAACTATTCCAAATAATTAATATACTGGAATGTATTAAAATATATTTAGGTTTCACCACTGAAGATACAAGAAAAACACTCTTGCCAGTACTTTTTTTTATGTATGTGTGTTATAAACATTACCTTATTTTTTACCATCTGTGGCAATAACATAATCAGAGCTAGAATGCAACTGGGACCATTCCAATCTCTACACTGTCAGTCTGCAAGAGACTCGGAGCTTAGCTTGCCAAAGTGGGTGCCAAATAGGATGATTGAGATGTGCTTACTTACATACATACTAAGAATTTGGATAGACTGTCGACCTTGTAAAAATGTCAGCTCTTTCCGAATGGGTGGCTAATTAAAGACAAGAAACAGCAGGGTAAGATTTTTTCATGAACATTGGGGCTGTATTTTAGTCCTTTATGTTAACTCAAATATACAGTGTATCCATTTTCACAAGAAACCTCCAGTAAAACAACCAAGTAGGGATAATTTGGGAAGACAAGCATCAGTACATGTGCAAAGTGCAGGTGCATTTGGCAGTGAAAGCTTTGTTCTGTCACATCAGTCAGTGTGTAACCTGATCAAGTCTCAAGAACTGCAAGTGCATGCAAGTGCTAACAGTAAGTGCAGTGCCTAGACACAGTCCTTTATGTCTCACTTTCCTTCTTGCTATCTTGACTGCCGTCCCTGTTTTATTGTATTTATTGCAGGAAGTAAAAACAAAAATGCAAAAACCGAATAGAAGGAACACTTAGTGAGATAATTTCCAGAAATGTCACTATTCGTAAGGTTCAGTCCAAGTGTGAACCGAGAACTAATAGTGACAGCTGTTACATATCATGTACAATTTTTCAGGGGTCTCTTTATTCCCAGTGATGGGTCGGCCCATAGCAATCAGGACAGAAAATCAATAGGCAGTGTAAATAATAAGTCTGAGCAATTTTTAAAGCACTATCTTAACATCTGTACATTGTCAGGCTAGCTGAACATTTGCAACAATTTCCAGAGCCTAATAATTTGTAGAAGACTAATTCAGAATCTGGCTTTTGTGACAATTTATACTGTGATATACACCCATTAGGTGGAGCATTTTAAAGGGGACAGGAAATCTGTGCCAAATGGCAGCTGTTTATAATGTTCCTCTTTATGGAAATGAAATACATACTATATTTCCAAAATATCCATATTTAACTGTGCCTGAATAAAAGTTTAGGTGACTGTCTCGTGTACGTTTTTTTTTTCTTTTTATGGAGAACATTCCATTAACAATTCTTTATATGAAATCTGTAATTTGGAATTTTCACTATGTCACGAATTGTGTACAGAATGCTAAGCATGAGTTGTTGACCTATCAGAACAGCGCTCAAAGTTCCGTTCATTAACCGTGACAGAGTCAAAACTCCACATTACTGGTTCTGTGGAGAACTGTACAAGATGTTACTCATGAAAACAAAACAATACAAAATACAATTTTTCTCACAAGGTTTTATTCAGGTACTGTTAAAATATGGATCGTTCAGGGGCATAAATATAATTTCTGGAAATAGGAACATTGTAAACAGCTACTAATTAGAAATGATTTTCTGAACTCTTAAACCTTTCATGGCCCTCTCTCATAGAAATGTGTTGTGATGTTGTCAGTATCCAGGGAAACTGTTAAATTATAATATTCAGACACAGTGCATCTTATTTGTAATTTGTTTTATATATTTATCTCCTCTTATTCCTTATTTCTAAGACTATTTTCATAAAAAGCAGTATATCTGAGTCTCAGACATCAACTCATTCTCCTGCTTTGTCCCCACTGATGTCATACACCTCTGCTTCTGGGATCATAGTTATCTCCCCAGCATCAGACTCTGGTGTCACAAACAGAAGATTAGGAATCCAGCAATGGAAAAACAGGAGGTTGAGATGAAATATGGGATGCAGACAACCTTCCTTTCCTGCAAGTGTCCTCCATAATAAAGAATGAGGGCAAGACATGCAGAAATAATGAAATATATATAGAACTGTGTCAAAATATTACATTATAAAAAAGTTTTAGGGGCTACTAAAACATATTTTAAAACAGCAGTATTTGTTAGCAGGCAACAAAAACACCTTTTTTGTTAGTATTTCTGGCAAAACTCTGAATGTATCCATTTTTATTTTCCTTTCATTTTATTTCACCCCTAGACAGAGATATATGGTTTTGAAGCTTTTTAAAAGTTACTGCTCTCTGGTCATGCCTACTATAAATACATCAATCATTTAGTATGGTGCTACCGCTGGTTACCATCAGAAATGTGTACCAGCACCCTCCTACTACATCCACAGTATGAATCCAGCATGTGAAGACAAAAAGTAACCTCAAAGGAATGGATTTTTAAAAATTGATAGTGGCAGCCACCTTTAATGACTTGAATAATTAATTACATAAATTGATAAGAAAAGCTGCTTTAAAAAAACATCTGAGCAAAACAGAAATATATTAATGGTTACTTTAATTATATCAGAAATACCTATTGCTAAAAAAAAGATATGATGGTATTTGTTTCCAACTAACAAATACCACTGTTTTAAATCTGCATTTTTATCTCATAATCTCTAATTTCAAGCCATTCTCAAACACCAGTTGGTGCAGGTCTCTGAACTACAGTGGCATATAGAAGGATAGTAAGTTTTGTTCCAGGGAGGTACACACATTTGCACTATCCAAATAAGTTTCTGTCAGAATTATTTTGGTTTCCTCAGATGTGGTCACATGATCCTCTTGTGAGACATTAGACACCAGGGCACAACCTTTGTAAAGACACACAGGAGAGAATTTTCACATTGCTCGTCAAAAGGCTCATCAAGTTCTCCTGTGGTCAGGGGCACTGAATTAACTGATTTAAAATGTTAGCAGGACAGCCTTAAGAGTTATAGCATCTCATTTTCATAAGGGTCCCAGGGGATAGAAAATACATACTGAATTTTGCTGTTGCCATGAACTTCACTCTTTGCTGCATCTGTAGTACTATTTCTGTCTAATTTGGATCACTTTCATAAACATATAGCCACATTTTTTCAACTCCACAAACCCTCTCCTGCAGTACTGGTGATGTTTTTGCACACAATACTGTACTTCTTAAAATAACTGTCACTGAGCAGGCATTCACAGTCATGAGATGTAAGCTGTATGGCTTCATTCTGTATGACTGTGAAAATAACATTAGAGATGCATAATGATTTATTTATTTATCTGTGTATTCATTCATTCATCCATTCATTCATTTATTTATTTCAAAAGTATTAACAGGGAGGCCATACTGAGCTAAAACAGTTAATTTCTAGATGTGTTCTGGTGAGAAGGGGATGTGGAAGGTGCACAGTAAGTTACAACAGCGAGTTACAAAAACAGAAATACAAGTTCTATAACAAGAAGTGACAAAGGGATCATGTTGTGCAGAAGAAAGCATCCGAAGAGTAACAAAGCAGTGAAGTACAGACCACAGCAAAAATGCAGGGTGAATGAGGCACTACTGTGTGCAACGAAGAAGAGTGGCCTAGGGGTGTGTGTGTGTGTGTGTGTGTGTGTGTGTGTGAACTGTAATTAGGGCATGGGTAGGATTAGAGGAATTTAGTGGGTGATATATTAAAGACCAAACCCAATGTCAGAAGCAACTGCAGGAGTGAGAAGTGAATTTATGGAGAATACATTTTAGTGCATGGGAGGAAGGAGCAGTTTGAATACTGTGGGGGGGGGGTGGAGTGAGTACAAATGTTTGGGGAAATGGAAAAAGAAAGCAGCTTGGCCAGCAGGAGATTTTACTGGCAGGAGAGTGAGATAACAATGGCCAGAGTTATAAAGGGAGTACAAGGTGGAAGGATGGAATGTGAGGAAGTAGGAAAGGCGCGATGGGAGGGAACCAAGCCAGAATTTGGAGATGAAAGTGGTGCAACAATGAACAAGGTGCTTGGTGTCAAGAAGGAAATGAGAGGGAGGAATAAACTGAACAGTGGTGTGTTCTGTGGGGATAGTCCAGGGCAAGGTGGCAGAAAGAGAGAAAGAAGTGGTCCAGTCTGGCTCTGCAAGACTTGGAAGCAGCATTGCGGACAATGTCACCATACTCAGAGATGGCAAATACTGCAGTCTTGTGGATATGGTGCCCACCACTGCCACATACTCACTGTGTGTTCTTGATCAAGCCACTTAACCTCCCTATCTTTAAACTCATCTTTCTTTTTCACTGTGTGCATCCCCCCCCCCAAAAAAAAAAAAAATTAACTGAAGATGTTCATGTTCTGGGTCAGGGAATCTTTTAGCTGGCTCCCCTGGTGCCTCAGTTTCCACTGCAGTTTATCTTTGCAAAGTCACTTTGTGACTTATTTAATGCTAGCTTTAATAAAAGCTGACATCAGACTTTAAAATATTTGTATTATTGCAGTGTGACTTTAAAACATTTCATTGAGGTTCAGCCTAAGTATGCCCTTTTGTCCCTTCTAGGATCCAATTCTGCTAAGAGCATTTGAGGCAGCATACAACAACTGAAATAATTCCAAACTCCTGGAACAAAAAAAAAAAAAAAACACCTTCTGCCAATCTACTAGAGGTGCAGTAGTGTGCCAATACCCTAAAGAAACTGATCACTCACTACACCCACAACTGCACTTGCTATCCATATTTGCCGGGCAGTTTCCTCCTTACCTGTTTTTTGTTGTTGTTTGTTTATCAACCTTGTATAGCAAGAGTACTCCGGATGGTTATGAACCACTGGTTCTAGAATCATATCTCTGTTCCAGTCTGTGTAATCTTGCAACCTTCCATGTGGCACAAATGACCTTCTGGATAATATTCTTTGTTTATTTTTTTTATCTGTTCGTTTTTTGTTTCTCTTTTCCATTATGATGTGCATGGTTTGCTTTGCAACATGTTATTACTGAAGTCTCTTCCTTATTACTGAACCCTCGTTATTACTGAATCCCACCCCCCCCACAGCAATTTTTCCAAATATTTTTTTCGTTTGTTTGTTTTGTTTTAACTCTGTGTGCCTTCATGGTTGCAAAAAATCAAACAAATGAATACACAGAAGACCCCCCCCCACCAAAAAAAATAATAAAATGTGAATTAATGTATGTGCTGATGTCCAATATGTCCTAAAAAAAACATAAATTCTCCCTTCTGATGAAGCTCCCCTTTTTAATATAGGACCATCCATGTTTGAGCAGTGCAGTCACATGATATGGTTTACATTTTAACACACGTTATCTTAAAATTAAAATTAGTTTTTTATATTTGTAGACATGAGTTATGTGATAAAGTTATTTGTATTTGATAAACTTATTTTTCTACCATATCTCTAAATTCTAGGGCTTATTTGTCACGGTAGTTTTATACTGCTCTTTGTGCATCAATGAATGATGCATGCTGTACTGTTTCTCAACAGTACTTGCTTGACCACGCTACAGTTGTCATTCTTGCCGAGGTTGCACTGGAAAGAGCACAGGTATCGTAATTATGAATATCAAATTAAATAAATTGTGATTAATACAGCAATTGCAGGAATATTCTAATATTTTGTTAGCAAACAATAAAAAACTAGAGGAAGCCTTCCCAAGCCCTCGACATTCCCGGTTTAAACAAGCATAAAATGCACATTCATTACATATAAATGAGGATAAATAATATTTAACCGTAACAGTTATTTTGGGAGGCAGTAAGCACCATACATGCAAACGATAGGGTTCCACGGAAACAAACGACTGAGTCTGGAGCGGAGTGGGCAAAATGTCAAAATTTGCATTTGCAGATATTTTAAGTGCTGTATGATGATCAGGACTCTGTATCAATTTTTCTCTCGTTGGGAATTTATAACAGGAAAAAGTAGATCTTGCCTGCTGACTTCGGAGACAGGGGTACTTACAATAGGAAAGGAAAGAGCTCCCTGTCTCAGTGCAGCAATTTGCTGCCCCATATCGGAGCCCCACTATCAATTTTAAATAACCAGGCAATCAATTTGCAGTGCAAACCTATATATAATACAGTATATAACACATTTGCTGTTCTGTCTTAGAATGTAAGCTGGTGCTTCCTGTAGCATTTTGCAGAACTTCCAGTCAAATATAAGAGTGTTCCAATCTACTGCCAGTAGTGAACAGGAATCCGGGGAATTATTTTATGTACAGCAGTACTAGTATTGGACTCGAATTCAGGGAAGTAAGTGGAAAGTAGGCAGACTATATACTGTAGCATGGCCGTTTTGAATGATCAGCTCTAGTAACCCCAAAGCTTCTATGTAGCACAGCCAATCAAGCAACTGACAGCCCACCACCAGCCCCACATAAACCGAGTACTGAAGTGTTCAGGGGAGCCCATTAACGAGCACTTTAATTCAAGAGGGTCTGGCTGATCAAGAAAAATTAGACTCTTACTAACAGCAAAAATCAAAGGAAATTTGGACAAAATGACTCTCCGCATCACAGATTTTGTTTACTAGTGGGTAATTAATTCTCCACATATGTTGGAAACATCTGTCGCGGTGACCTGCTATCGTAGCTGCGAAATGACTGCTGCGCCACGCTTCCGCAGGTCATTACCAGCGCAGCTCGGCTCTGCCCCCACCCCTCCCTCCCTGCTGAGCGCACAGAAATAGCAACAGCTCAAGTTGGGAGCTGTGGACATCCACTCACAACTTTCTGCAGCACTTAACCTGGCTTTGCTGACATTTCTGCTTCGTTACAGTAGCATCCTTCCCCTTCCTTCCTAGTGTTTATGTATTCTGTGCTCCAAGAATGATGGCATTTGCCCTGTAAAACCGCAGCAATTTTCCTGTGTTTTCTTGTGGATTACACTATTTCCTAAGGAAGCATTATCCCTTTGTTTTCTTGTATAACCATTGCAAGTCTAAGACTATGGGAACTATTTCCCCATAGATGGCTCCAAATCCCTGTAAAATACAGGAATACCTATAGATCCAGGAGCCTTGTGTATTTGTATTTATTCCAAAATATTTACCAGGAAGGGTGTACTGAAGTGAAACAGCTCCGTTCCAGAAATGTTTCTTTTTTTTTGGGGGGGGGATGACAATATAACAATAAGTTACAGCAATTGGTAACACAAAATAAAAAAAAAACATATATAAATTAAATGAACAAGATGAGGTAGGCAGAGCATCTAAAGAGTGTCTAGTCATAAAGTGCAAATTGAATGAAACACTGTGACTGGAATATGAGCAAGACACTGCTAGGTAGGGTATTAAAGTGCAGCTGGCAGCAGTTTGAAAGGTGAATGAAATGTTGTTGCCTGTGTTCAGAAGGGAAGGATGGAGGAACTGGGTAGGGGCAGGAGAAATTAATTAAGTCAGGAGAAGTGAGGGAGAGAATTGTAGGGTAGAAAAATACAGCATAGGATCAGAGACCACTACAGGAGTGTGTTGTGAATTCAGAGAGGAGGGATTTGAGTACTAGGAAGAAGTATGAATGCTAACGGATTAGAGACCTGTAGTTTGGGGAAGTGGAAAGAGAGGTCATTACTTCTATGCATCCAGAGTTCTGGCTGTTGGCCCTTCTACACCTGATCCCCAGCCGCATGCACAAGTGGCTGGGACAGAGGTGGGCCAGGGGGCAGGGGAGTGCATGCTCAACATGCATGTACGATTTATGTGTTAGAGAGGTCTGGCAGAGGGACCTGATCAGCCCCTATTCCACCAGTCCTCAGAGCCTCCACAGTGGGCTGGGGGACCGTATTGGCACTGACAGACAACTTTGGTAAAATATATAACATTCTAGTAGGGATACAGCAGTCCCTGAAGGAGTGGCACATCCCACCAACCCCTGTTCCATGCAGACTCAAGGATCCACCGATTGACCAGCATGGACATTTGACTGGATGAGTCTGGTACAGTTCCAGTCCCCATGCTGCCTCCTTGCCACAATGCATGGCTGTATACTAGCAGAGTGCAATGTGCAGACATTTGATTCTATCCACTTAGATGGGCATCATGGTGCAGAGTGTCGCAGCCACGATGTGCTTGTATCGAATGTATCCTATTCAGCTTTGTCTTTTGGGCCCTAAGAAAATTTCACTGAACAACAATAGACCTACACCTTTCTTACATTCATGCAATTTTTATCACTCTGTGTATTAATGCAAAAGTGTCCCAACTCTGTGTCGCAAAATGGTAACTGTTTCCAACATCTAACAGTAGGCATTAAACATGCAAACGTATAAATGGAAACTCTTCTTGAAATATCCTCATAGTCACCCAAACCACAGTAAGATCATATGCTGGCATGATATGAGCATAAAAGCCATTCCAGCAGGCACATGCATGTACTAGCTTTGATGAAGCCTTGACATCAGATTATGCACGTCAGCATTTGTACATGCACATCCACATTCCTCCCCACATTCCTTCCCACTGATCTACCTGTGGTTTGAGACAGTATGAGGATAATTCAAGGAGACTTTCTATTCACAAGTTTGCAAGTTTGATATCTGTTAGATATTGGAAGTTTACCATTTTGCTACACAGTATGGGAACACTTGCAACAATACACAAAGCAGTAAAAATTACCAGAAGATAAGAATAACTTTGGTCTATTTTTCTTTGGTAATATTCTGTTATTGAGAAATTGTGTCAATTTGGAGTGCCACTATACTGGGAAGCCTGGCATGCAGTGATACTCTTTCTTCTGTAAAGGCTGTAGGGCTTGGTGGCCAGAGGAAGGACTACTCATATGGAAAGAGAAACATAGAAACAGATATTTACAGGCGAAGACCTGCAGTCCATCTAGTCTACCCATAGACCCCAGCTAATAAGAGTAGCATGCTCAATCTAGATGGAGTATCCTTAGGATGCCCCTTTCACAGGACCATGTTCCTCCTACAAGCCCCCCTCCTGCAATGGCCACTTGTTCCTTGAAGCTATCCCATCCAGCCTTGAATCTGGCTACAGATTTGGCATTAACCACTCTGGAAAGCAAATAATTTCATTTGCCCACCACCCCAATGAATGAAAAAGTACTTCCTCACATCCCACCTGAAACTGTCACCACCAACTTGTAACTGTACCCCCGGTATACAAGCTCTCATTTCCTGCAATTAGCTCTCAAATGTCCACTACATTAATCCCATGAAAAAACTCAAAGGTTTCCTTCATGTACCTCCTTTCTCTTCTAGCCTTCAGGGAATGCATATTCAGTTTGCAGCTTTTCCTTAGATGATTTTCCTCACCACCATATCATTTGCTCACCATTAAATTGATTGATTGATTGATTAATTGTAAAATATTTTTCCCTCTTGACACTGTATCATTTTCATTGCTCTCTTTGAACTCTCTCCAACTGTCTTGGTCCCATTCAGTGTTGGAAGTAAAGAGGGGCTTAACTGCCCAGCTGAGATGCAACATCTTCTTTTCAATGGGGAGCCATTTCTATTCAGTATTACAGTTGGGAGGCATGAAGCACAGGGAGGTCAAAAAATTGCATTTTATAAGCTGAGGGAGGTATTTGTGGCTAAGTTGGGGAATATACCACTGAGAGAGAGATCACTAATGTGAAATGCAGAAACAGAATTTGTCAGCTGAAAAGGATCTCTTTTTTTTCCTTCCTTTTTTATGTTTGCTTGCACGCATGTGCAAGAAACATAGTGCCATCATCGGAGTTTTCGGAGGTGTGTCAGCCCTCTTCCAATTCAGTGAGTGTGTTTGAAGGTGTGGCCACAGTTCTCCAATGCCTGCTGGAGCTGTCTATGACAGCTCCAAAATGCAGTGGCATACAGTTGAAAGGGGGAGCTACGCTTCAGTGAGTAGTGATCAGATATCGCCTGCTCATGCGCTCTCCCCCTGCACACATATACACACACATGCTGCTGCTGCTCCCCCCCAATGCACACACTGTATAGCTGACGAGGTGCCCAATCCCCTGTCGGCTCCACTGTGTCTCCCCCCCAGTACAGGGTGCCATGCTGGGAGCCCACCCCAGCATGGCAATAGATGCCATGGCCGGGGGTGCCCAATCCCCCATCGGCTCCATGCCCTCCCAACCATCCTTCTGCCATGCTGGGAGCCCACCCCAGTGTGGCAAATGTCCTGCATCATCTTTTAAAACAAAAAAAAACCTGTAAAGAAAAAAATGGTCCCTCGCAGTCTCCCTGTGCCCCCCACAACCCGCACCCACCCATGCACCCTGCCTCCCCAGACCCCCTCACCCCATACTTACCTCCGGAGTCTGCGCGACGATCTTGGGTGGACTGAACAAATTCAGATTTTCAAAGCTGACCGCGAACTGAGGAAATGCCGTAAGCTGTATAATGGGATAGATAGGTTTTTCAACTTTGTTGCATATCTCAGGCATTTTTGGAATTTTTGCACCAAATTTTCAACATGGGGTTTTTGGGACCCCTCCTCATGAATTATTGCACTGTCATGGCATTACTTGGGCCCGAAGGGTGATTTCGCAGCCACTGCGTGAAATCACCTTTCCGAATGATTAACAAATGACAGTGCCAGTGTTCATAAGGTGGGCTCTCAAAAAGCCTATTTTGAAAATTTGGTGGAAAAATTCCAAAATTACTGTTTTATGAGCATGCATTGCAGAGTTCTTACACTCATAAGTTCACAAATTTTCAATATTTTCACTCCAGATTTTCAACATTGCCATTTTACCACACCTCCTTATGAGCAGTACAGTTGTCATTTTTCACATCTCGCCCACAACATGTTTCTGCCCATGTAGCACACAATGGCGCAGTCAGTGTACGAAATCAATGGGACACGTTAAGAAAGTCACAGTGACACTGGTCATGAGCAGAGGTGTTAAAATGGCTATATTGAAAATTTGGTGAAAAAATTCCCAAAAATAACTGTTTTAGGAGTGCACGTTGTGCAGTTCCTACGCACGCTGGCAAGTTTGCGAATTTGTAATATTTGCACACCAGATTTTCAACAGTGCCATTTTACCGCACTTCCTTATGAGCAGTACAGCTACCATTTTTCACATCTCGCACAAAATGTGTTTCTGCACATGTAGCGCACAATCGGTGTGCGAAAACAATGTTTGGGACAGATTAAGAAAATCACAGTGACACTGGTCATGAGCAGAGGTCTTAAAATGGCTATGTTGAAAATTTGGTGACAAAACTCCATAAAATGACTGTGTTACGAGTGAGCATTGCACAGTTTCCACGCACCCTCGTAAGTTCATGAATTTGTAATATTTTCAGTCCACATTTTCACCAATGGCATTTTTCCACACCTCCTTATGAACAGTACAGCTGCCATTTTCCACAACATGGCCAAAATGTGTTTTCACACTTTCAGCACAGAAATGCGTGGTCGCTGTAGGAAATCATTGTTCGGGACAGATAAAGAAAATCACACTGACACTGTTCATGATCAGAGGTCCCAAAATGCCTGTGTTAACAATCTGCTGTAAGAAATCCCCAAACTAGTTACATTACGGGTGTGCGTTGCACAGTTTCTACGCACGCTCGTGACTTCACCAGTTTTTTTAAGATTTTTACAGCAGATTTTCAACATTGCCATTTTTTACACCTCCCATGAACAGTACCGCTGTCATTTTTCACATCCTGTTCAGAATGTGTTTTGCACTCATGCGCCAAATGCCATAGTCGCTGTGCAAAAGCAGTTTCGACTAACAAACTGATATTGCCACTGTTCATGAGGTGGGGTCACAAAAAATGTTGAAAATTTGGAGTGAAAATACAATGAATGCCTGAGGCGTTAGGTTTCCAACCATAACGCCTACCTCTGAGAGAATGACAGGCATCAGGGGTGTGACTTGGGTTCTTGCCTGTCATGCTCATATGATTCCACTCCACCCACACCCTGCAGCCAGTGAGAGGCATCAAGGTGTGCCTCGGACTCTTCGGCCCAAACTTCACCCCATTCTCCTATACCGCACCATCTCACTGTATTTCCTGATGGAATGGTGCGGACAAGGGCCAAAGACCCTAGGCACACCCGTGACACTTGTCAGTGTCTGCAGGGTAGGGTGTGGTGAAATGGAGTGGTCATTATGCCTGATGACCCAAAGGCACACCCCAATGCCTGTCACTCTCTGCAGGGTGGTGGTGGGGTTGGCTTCAGTTCAATACTTCGCTGCCATTCCTATTATGCAGCTCTGTAACTTCTACACTACCAATGCCAATGCCAGCAAGCAAACATTCGGCATTGACAAATGCTCGTTTATTATTTGCTAACCAGGTAAGGCCGTTTAGGTAAAATGCCTGTTTTCATGGGTTACCTGGGAGCACAAGTGACTTGTTCAGGGTCACACAGTATGCAAGTGGAGGTTGTGGGAATCAACTCCGGTCTGCTGGATGTACCAAGCTCATTCACAGCTCGCTACTTTAACCCCAAGGCTACACTGCCAGCTTGGTTTACCCAGTCTGCCCAGTTTGTCTCTGCCTATACTGTCACTGCCAACCCTACCTGATCTCCGGCTCCCCCCCCCTCGCTTTCCTACTAAGATTGATTTGTGCCTCTCCTACACATGCTTGAAGTCTTTCGCTGTTTTCACTCCCACCACCTGCACTGTAATATTTTTGCAGGCATCCACCATTCTTTCAGTGAAGAAGTACTCAATCACATCCCCCCTAAATTTTCCCACTTCGAGCTTCATTACATGCGCTCTTGTCCTGGTGCAGCTTCTCTTCTGAAAAATACTGACCCCCTGCACCTTGTTCACCTCTGTGAGGTACTTAAGGGTCTCAATCATGCACCCCCCCTCCTGTCTTCCAGAGTGAACATATTAAGATCCCTCAGTTTCTTATCATAGGGCTTATGATGCAATCCCTACACCATTTCAGTTGCCCTCCTCTGGACAGCCTCTACCCTGGCTATGGCCTTTCTGAGATATGATCTCCAGAACTGGGCACAATACTCCAGTTGGGGTCTCACCAGTGCTCAGTACAGTGGTAACACAACCTCTCTCCTTCTGCTGGTGATTTCCCTCCCTATGCACCCCTGCATCCTGCTAGTCCTGTCTGTTGCCTTGTCGCACTGCTCCACCACCTGAGGTCATCAGATAAGATAGCACCATGGTCTCTTTCCTGCTTTGTGACTGTGAATACCTTTCCCCACATGTCATACACACTGCCCCAGGCAGGTTTCTGTGTCCTAGGTGCATAATTTTCTTCTTTTTTACATTCAAACCCAACTACCGTACCCTCAATCTTGTCTCAGTGGGCCTACCTGGTCAACAAAATTTAAATTTAAATTTCACTCTTCAGTTTTCTCAAGTTTCTATTCATTCTCTCCACCCCATCTGGAGCATCCACCCTGTTGCAGATCTTGGTGTCATCTGCAAAGAGGCAGACCTTTCCCTTTTAGCTTCTCTGAAGTGTCACCTATGAAGACATTAAAGAGGACTGGTCCCAGCACTGAGCCCTGTGTTACCCTGCTGGTTACTCTCCTCTCATTAGAGTGAGTGCCCATTTACCACCACTCCCTGTCGCCTATCCATCAACCAGTTCTATATGTAATTTATCAACTTGGGTCCCACACTAACACTCAGTTTCCTTTTAAATCTCCAGTGTGGTATGGTGTTGAAAGCCTTGCAGAGATCTAAGTAGGCAATGTCCACTGCCCGACCCTGATCTATTTCCCTGGTTACCCAGTCAAAGAAGTTGATCAGGTTTGTCTGACATGACCTCCCACCTGTGAATCAGTGCTGACTCAGATCTTGTAACCTGCTGGATTCAAGATACTCCACTTCTCTTTCCTTCAATAGTGTTTACATTAACTTCCCCACCACTGACATTACACTGATTGGCCTATAGTTGTCAACCTCCTCCCTGCTGCCACTTTAGTAAAATGGAACTACATCTGCCCTCCTCCAGTCCTCTGGAATCGCTCCTGTTTCCAGTGACTTGTTGAATAGGGATGTCAGAGGTGCAGCCAGTACCTCCCTGAGCTCTCTCAGTGCCTCTGAATGTACCCCTTCCAGCTCCATAACATTATCCACTTTCAGAGTTGCAAGTCCTCTCAGGGCTCTTTCTCTCTGAAGGCACCTGTGTACACCTCCTTCCCCCCCCAAGTTTTCCAGCTGCTTCTATGTGATCCATTCCATTCTCCCTCCACTGTGAAGACTGAGTGGAAGTATCTGTTCAAGATATCTGCTTTCTCCTGATTCCCCTCTGAACCATGTCCCCCTGCCCTTCGTAACCTCGTAATCCCTCCCTTTTCTTCCCCTTTTCAATTACGTATCTGAAAAATGTTTTGTCTCCTTTAGCTACCCCTTTGGTCATCCTTTCATCCATTTGTGCCTTTGCTCCCTTGCTTCCCTCTGCATCTCATGGTGCCACTCCCTATCTTCTTCCCTCTGCATCTCCCTGTACCCCCTGATTGCCACACCTTTAGCCTTTAACCTCCCAGCCACTTCCCTCAAGAACCACAGTGGGCTCTTTTTCCTCCTCTTTTTGCTCACTTCTTTCACATGGATGTTTGTTGCCTTCACTGTGCCATCCCTTAATTTTGGCCACTGTTCCTACACCCCACTCAGACAGTCCCCCCCCCCCCCCGTGAGTTCTTCTCTGAGGCATTCACCCATTTTTTGAAATTTGCCCTCCTGAAGTCCAGGACCCTCATCATTGTGTGTTTTTTCTCTGCTGCCATCCATAAGTTAAAACACACTGTACAGTGAGTGATAGTCCCCATGTGTCATCCCACCTTTCCTCAATACTGTCACTGTTTGTGAGTACCAGATCCAGTATTGTCCTATATTGGGTGGACTCTCTGACTAGATGCCTGAGAAATGCCCCCTGCAGGGACTCTAGGAAGCCCCTGCTTCTAGCTGAGACCATGGCTGGGATGTTCCAGTCTACATCCAGCAGATTAAAGTCACCCACCAGCAGCACCTCCCTTTTCTTTGCCATCATACTGATGACTTCCCCAGTACCTTATCCAGTCCTTTCCCTTATGTTGGAGGTCTGTATATCACCCCAGTGTGAATAGTGGCTCTGGATCCTGTCTCCAGGGTGAACCACAGCACCTCCAATCTATCCTTTGCCTCTAGGTTCCCTTGCATTTCAATTGCTCTGATAACCTCCCTTACATACAGTACAACCCCTCTCTCCCATCTTTCCTGAACTCAGTGTAGCCTGGTATTGCCATGTCCTGGTTGTGGCTTCCTGTACACCATGATTGTAGCATGTCATTTGGGCGATAGCAATAACAGCGATTGGAAATACGATGACGGGAAAAATGGCGACCGACCAGAAAAGGCAACCGCCGACTTTCACTACCTCCCCAAGTTTTGCGCCCCCCTAAGTTGATAATCACTAGAAAGGGGGGGATGCAAATCCCCCCACATTGGGAGGGTGATGGGACCAAGCCCCCCAATAATACATAATACAGTGTTCTCACCATTTTTGCTGTCACCCTATATTGCTGGTCGCTGTTCTTTTTCTCACTGTTGTTGCATTGCCCAAATGAACATCACAGTTTTTTATTCACCCAAATGACATGGAACTGCACCATGACTCAGTAATGGCCACAAGATCCAGGTCTGCCTCCACCATGATGGGCTCCAGGTCTGGAATTTTATTTCCAAAGCTCCTTGCCTTGGCACATATGACTCTTCACAGCTTGATTCCACTCTGCTTGCAACCCCTTCCCCTCCTGCCTTTGTTGCCACTTGAAACTTCCATCTCTCCCCCTTCACTGTGCCTTGCCTCCTCAACACCTTCCTTTCCATCTCTTCAGTTCTTGTCCCCCATTTTCCCTACTATGCGTCTACTTCTTTACTTGTGCCCTGGGGGAGTTTCCTCCCATTGAGCCCTCTCTTCTTGTATCTTCAATTAATGTAGGGGGACAGTGTATGCTTCCTTTTTGTATTACCACCTCCCCCCTCAGCTTGTTTAAATGTTCATCAAAGTATCATCTAAAACTTCTACTGAGGATTGTGGTCCCCTTCCCAGACAAATGCAGGTCATCACCTATGTATAGACCCATATCCTTCCAGGTTGGCCCCCAGTCCCAAATGAAGTTGAACCCCCTCCTCTATTCACAATTCTTTTAGCCAAGTGTTGAGGCTCTTGGTGTGGAGTACCCTATCCTCCCCTTGGCTGTAGACAGGTAACACATTGTAAATGCCACCATTCATGCTACTTGTCTTAGGCCCTTCCCCATTCCTTAAACTCTCATTGTACTACCCAAGCCCCATCCCTCGCTACGTAGTTTGTCCTAAGATGGACAATGGCATCTAGCTCCCAACCCTGTCCTGTCATCATTGCAATGCTTAGGATCCATTGTCCATCCCATGGAGCTGAGGCACCAAGCAGGAACCTTACCTCTCTCCCTTCACCCTTTCCTGCTCTGAATGTATCTCCCTGACAATTGAGTCCCCCACCAGAAGCTCCTTTCTCCTCAATTGGTAGCAATGGAGAGGGATGTCCTGAAGTAGTATATAATGGAGCAGTGACTAGAATCTTTCCTATGGACAACAAAGGCAAGTCAGATAGACAGAGACTTCTATGGTTGAACATGGGACTCCAGGGGAATATATTGGAGAAAAGGTGAGTGTATAATTGGAAGTATTCATGGGACAGAGTGAGGGCAGTGAAGTATATGGCAGCAAGGAATGCAGGACCATGAATGCATAAGCTATATCCTGAAGACATAATTCCATAGGAGAACTAGGGGAATAATAAACTCTTCAACATATAGGGAACAAAAAAGAATAAGTGATAGGTCATGCCCTTGATCATGGTGGGGGTGTGGGGATTGATAACCGAGTGAAATTTCAGGAATACTGTAAGTGCTCACTGGTATTGAACCTGCCTTTGTATTGTTTCTTTAATCTTGTATTTATCCCCACTGCTGCTTGTTTACCATCCTCAGCCTTCCTCATGGGTCCATTTGCACCACACTGACCTTACTTTTGCCATCCAGTTATGCTACTAGCCATCGGACACCTCAGGGGAAAGTCCTCCACTCACAGTGACCCCGAAGGTGTGGGCCTCCCTGTGCTTCTGGAGCTGGTAGGAGGTGGGCATGAATCTGGGGTTAGGGACATAGGAGCTTAAATAGCCCACATAAGCAGCCCTTTTTCCGCTTTGTCCCCATCCTTCCACCTCCCCTAGCATTGCTGGTGAATGTATGTGATGCTCTCCTGGAGGCAGGGGCTGGCCAACATCAAATGGTCATCCATGACATCAAGACCACCTCTGCTCCTGCTGTAGGAGGCACTGCTGCAACAGAACACGCAGCTTCCTCCCTCCACGGTCAGTCAGTAATGCCAGCATATCATGCACAAGACCCCACTTGCCCAACATTGGGGAGTCAGAACTGAAATTCATTCCCAGGTCTCTCGTGTGATGGTGCAGCATACCACCAGCCAGCGGCACTCGGTGGGGTGAACCTGCCTTTGTTTCTGTTGTTTTTTTTTATCCTCTTTTCTGTCACCCCTGGACACACTTGGAAATGACCTAACCAGTTCAGTGTGCCTTCCTGACCACACATTTTTGTTTTATTTATTTATTTATTTATTTGTTAATCGGGTAGGGACACTGGACCAAAGGTCCTTTTTCAGGTCTGACCTGGGAATAAAACACAAAATACAACTAACAAAGTACAAAACAACATCAAAACAGGACAACATCATTAAATAGAACATCTACAGACAGCATTGTACACATGATAAATAAATAATAGCAGCCGCACTGAATAAATATTTTTTGCCAGTATTCAGCCAGGATGTTAGAGGCGGGCACAGCAGTGAACTGGGAGGAGATATGAGAGGGGTGCAGGCCAAACAGAAGGTGCCGCTGCTCACTTTAGAACTGGTAGATAAGCATGTGGATGTTGGGAATCTTGGAAAAATCCCTATCTGGATGACAGCTACCTAAGAGCAATAGTGGAGATAACAAGGTTTTAACTAGGCACCTTGCAAATATCCTTTAAGTCTCACTGTGATTTATGTGCCTCTCTTCAAACATAGAAACATAAAAACATAGACTTTGACAGCAGATAAGGACTGCTTGGCCCACCTAGTCTGCCCATTTCCCTACCTACAGGATAAGCTGCAGATCCTAGTTAACCAACAGCCTATTTTTTCCTACCCCCCAAAAGAATTGCTTTATGTCTGTCCCATGCATTCTTGAATTCTGCCACAGTTTTAGACCCCACAACCTCCTCAGGAATGCTGTTCCATGTGTCCACCACCCTCTCTGTGAAAAATACTTCCTCACATTGCCCTGAGCCACCCCCTCTATCTTCAAATTGTGTCCCTTGTTCTTGCACATCTCTTTTCTGAAAGATGCTACCTCTTGGACTTTGTGATTCCACTAAAGTACTTAAAAGTTTCTATCTATATCCCCTCCTCCTTTCCTCAAGGGTATACATATTAAGCTCCTTCAGTCTCTCCTCGTGATGGCTTCTCTTGCAGACCCTGCACCATTTCAGTTGCCCTCCTTTGGACTGCCTCCATCCTGTCTATGTCCTTGTGGAGATGGGGTCTCCAGAACTGGGCACAGTACTCCAGATGTGGTCTCACCAGCTGTCTATACAGAGGGATAACAACTTCCTGTTTTCTGCTGGTGATACCTCTCCCTATACATCCCAGTATCCCCCCAGCCCTCCCTACAGCCTACTCACATTGCTTGCTAACCTTAAAGACATCTGATATGATTACCCCCAGGTCCCTTTCCATTTTTGTTGTTGTTACTGCTCCCCCGGAATTGTGCAATCTTCCCCTGGGTTGTTGTTTTCCAGGTGCATTATTTTGCACTTCTTTGTATTGAATCCAAGCTGCCATACTTCTGACTATTCCTCCATCCTTGCCAAGTCCCTTCTCATCCTTTCCATGCCTCCTTCTGTATCAACCCTGTTGTAGATCTTTGTATCTTCTGCAAAGAGGCATACTTTTCCTTTCAGTCCCTCTGCAATGTCACTTATAAAGACATTAAAAGGATTGGACCAAGTACTGAACCCTGCAGTACCCCACTAGTAACACCTCTTTCTTCAGAGTGGACTCCATTTACAATTGCCTTCTGTGTCCTGTTATCCAGCCAATGTTTTACCCAAGCTACCACCCTGGGACTCACTCCCAGGCTGGTTAGTTTGATTATTAATCTGTTGTGTGGGACTGTGTCAAATGCCTTGCTAAAGTCTTGGTAGGCCATGTCCACAGCCCCTTCCTGGTTTACTATTTTGGTCACCCAGTCAAAGAAATCAATTAGATTCATCTGACATGACCTTCCCACTGTGAACCCATGCTGCCTTGGGTCCTATGCCCCACTGGCCTCTAGGTACTCAACAATTATTTCCTTTAGAAGTGATTCCATCACTTTCCCTACCACAGAGATCAAACTGACAGGTCTATAGTTTCATGCCTCTGTCTTGCTTCCACTTTTGTGAAGGGGAATCACATCTGCCTTCCTCCAGTCCTCAGGTACCACACCATCCTCCCATGATTTGTTAAAAAGGGTAGTCAGTGGTGTCACTAGTTCTCCCGTTAATTCTTTTAGAATTCTGGGGTGAATTCCGTCAGGCCCATTGCTTTGTCCACCTTCAGTTTTAGGAGTTCTTTCAGAACCCATTCTTCTGTGAAAGGACTGAGATCGACCTCCCTATCCAGGGTGCTTCTGTTAATTGGATTAGGCACCTCCCCCTACTCCTCTTTTGTGAATACTGAATAGAAGTATTCATTCAGTATCTCTGCTTTTTCACTGTCCCTCTCTGTCCACCCACCGTCCTTTCTATTCAGCCTCACTATCCCTCCCTTTGTCTTTCTATGCTCCCTGATATACCTATAAAAGGTTTTATCCCCCTTCTTAATCGAGTTGGCTATCTTTTTCTCAGTTCGGGCCTTTGCTATTCTGACTTCCCTCCCTGCTTCCTTCTGCCTTAACTGGTACAGTTCTCTGTCCTGCCCCTTCTGTGTTTCCTTATACTTCCTAAATGCTATCTTTTTCTCCCTAACCTTCACCACCACCTCTTTTGAGAATCATAGTGGCTTTTTCTTTCATTTTGATTTGTTTATTTGCTTCACACAAAGGCTTGTTGCCTCTGTGATGGCAGTTTTGATGTTTCTCCATTGTTGCTCAACCCCTCTTTCTAGCCTGTTTGCTAGTGCTTTTCTAAGGCACTCTCCCATCTTGCCAAAATCAGGCCTCCTGAAGTCCAGTACCCTCACTTTTGCATGGCTTGACTCTGTAGCTGAGTTTATCATGAACCACACTGTTTGGTGGTCACTTGTTCCCAGATGGCTACCTACTTCTAAATCTGAGATCCTCTCACTGTCCCCATTTGAGAGTATGAGGTCTAAGATTGCTCCCTTATGAGTGGGTTCCAAAACTAGCTGTCTGAGTCATGCCACCTGTAGGGCATTGAGAATGGCCCTGCTCTTGGATGTGGCTGCAGCAAAGGTGCTCCAATTAACATCTGGCATATTCAGGTCCCCCATCAACTGTATCTCCCCTTTCTCTGCCATCCTAAGGATGCCTTCTATCATATCCTTGTCCATTCCCTCTCCCTGACATAGGGGTCTGTATACAACCCCTGTGCAGATTGTGGTGCCATTTCCAGTCTCTAAGGTGACCCACTGTGCCTCCTCTCCTCCCTGTTTACTCTTTTGTTCCATTGCTTTTATCCCTTCACTTATATAGAGAGCTACTCCTCCCTCTATTCTACCCTCCTTGTCTCTCCTGTAGGTTGTGTAACCTGGTATGTTAACATCCCAATCATGGTTCTCTGTGTACCATGTTTCTGTGACTGCTAAGGTATCCAGGCATCCCTCTTCCATCAAGGCCACAAGTTCACAGAGCTTGTTTCCCAGACTGTGGGCATTGGTACTCATTACCCTCCATTTCTTGATGGCGTTACCCCTTTTTGCCCCATCCCTGTCCTTATTGCCTTTGTCATTTTCTCCATTTACCCCTGCCCTTCTCCCTATCAACATCTTAAAACTACACACATACACCCTAAAGCCTCCATCCCACTACAAGGCATCATGGGTATGTAAATACTTGTCCAGGGCAGTCTGACAAGGCTTCACCAGAACAGAAAACTACTTTCTAGACAAGCTTTTTTTAATTAAACCAATTGTTTATTCAATGTCCTGCACAGCCAGTATAGTGGTATGCTTTGTGCAACTGTGTTACCTTGGTTTTGGCCATTCGTGTTCTCTATTCCAGAGGAATTACCACCCTGTAGGGGTACAAAAGGCAAGGAACCCTCAGAGAGGGTTCAGCCCCTAGAGGTGCCACAGGACGATTCCCGTAGCTAAAGGTACCTTAGGAATCCCCCTAAGGAGAGAAGTGCTGCTGCTGGAGGAGGAGGGGAGGATGGTGGGGCAAAGAAAAAATGCTTCACAATGAGGCTGAGAGGAACTGCTTATATGCTCAGGAAGTGGGAGTGGCTGGCTACTTGGTCATTGAACTCCAGGCAAAGCCTTTCCAGTTCAATGTCCTGTGCAGCCAGTATAGTTTTATGCTTGTGCAACTGTGTTAGTTTGGTTTTTTCCATTCGCACTCTCTATTCCAGAGGAATTATCACCCTGTATGGGGTACGAAAGGCAAGGAACCCTCAGAGAGGGTTCCACCCCTAGAGGTGCCACAGGATGATTCCCGTAGCTAAAGGTACCTTAGGAATCCTCAAAAGAAATGTAGTACAATCATATCCCAAAGAATGAGATGACACCGAGCTTATTAGCAAGCAGTAACTGTGACATAGGAGCAGTAATTGTAATGAAGTAATAGAGAAGTATAGACAGTTTGATAACATAATGAGATGCTCAGTTTGATAATGTAATGAAATGCCCAGGTTTGTGTAGCATGATACTGATGATTTGCAATGAGAATAAGTGGATCCTCTAAGGAGAGAGGGAATGGCAGGACATCCTCCACCTCCATCCAACAGCAGAACGTACCTAAAGAAACTAGGAGACACTACTATGCTAACTAGCAGTTATGACCTGAGGCAATGGAGGAGAGAAAAAAACCCTATGAGGAGGAAATCTCTGGGGATCCAAGGCCTAGGTCGCCTTCCCTCCAGGCATGGGGTAGTTTAATTAGTGATGGCTCTGCAGCTGCAATTTGAAAAACACAATTAAAGGGAGGTGGAAAATATTCCAATTTGGAGGAAGGCTCTTACTCAAACCTTCTAGTGGGTACACCATGGAAGGTTGTGAGAAAACTCTGCAACAATACATGCAGCCAAGGTGGAGGAGGAGAGCAATGACTGTTGAGGCACTCACCTGGCCTACCTGCCCTAAACTCAAAACAGGCGAACCAGAGGCAGTCGTAGGGAGAATGCGGAGAAGGTGCCTTGCTAGGGAAACCACTAAAGCCAATGGACAACCGTTATAGTGGAACACTAGAGCCAAAGGAGATCATCGCAACCACCCTTCATCACTAGTCTTACATTCTACACCAGGAACTGCTGTTACGTAGCAGGCAGCTAAAGCCAAACCCAGGACAAGGACATTACCAGCTATAGGTCAGGTGAGAAGGACCCCCCCAAGTTGGACACGTTCAAGATGCGGACTAAATGCAAAGCGAGACCGTTGGCTGCAGGAACCCTGTGCTAGAATATAATGGCTGGCATGCCCCAGAATTAGACTGAGAGCTGAGAAGCTGTTGATCTGATTGAGCACTTGTGTGCTGATCGTAAATGAGCAGTGAGTGCTGAGACCTTGCATGGTCAAAAGCAGATTGAGTGCAGCAGACATCCCAGAGACTGAAGTCAAGAGGATGTAGTAGGCATGAGCAATCGGTTGCATAAGCAAGCATGGACCTGTACATAGGTCAGTAAACAGAGTAGTAATAAGTGGACCTACATGTAGGTCTGCATAACATAGTAGTAATGAAACAGCACTGAATAGTTGGGCAAGCCAGCCAGACATTTAAAAGCCAAGTCAAGGTAACAAATACTTTGAGGATTTTCAGTGGGGAAGGCAGGATTTAGAACAGAATAATTAGCCACATGGGGCCACAACTTCCCAAACATTTCCCAGTACCTGCCGTAGGACAAACAAGAAAGTGATGGAAGGGCCAAGAACCACATGCAGATATTAAAACTAGTTTAACAGCCTCAGCAGGAGCTTTTTAGCTGACCTCAGAGTACAACAGGGTGAATAAACATAAAAGCAACATCTGTATGGAGTACACTGAGTTATAACTGTAATAAACATAAATAAGGAGACACAATGTTCTGAAAGCAGGTGTAGCCAGACAGTGCAATGAAGCTGCTACAATGAGGTAAGTAGAATAAGAAAGCATGATTGAGCTGCATAGCTAGGTTCAATGTAAGCCTGAGTCAGGTGAAAACAACTGAGTATGCAACATGGATCAGCTATGGTTGAGCTGAAACACACAAATAATGATTGCAGTTGCATTGCAGTAGTTTGAAAGTTGTGAGTAACTAAAAGTAAGTAGTAGGAGCTCTGGAACAATATGCTAGGAGTTTAGAAAGAATGCCCCCCCCCTCAAAAAAACAAATAAACAAAGACACACAAACACAGAAAACAGGGAACAAAGACAGACAGAAGCACATACGCAGCCAAAGGCAAAATACAAACCAGAAGCAGGAAAATAAACACAGAAATCCAGCAAAGACAAGCAGGAGCTGCAAGGTAGGGGGGCCCAACCAGCTCAGAGGACAGATGGACAGAGCCTTCGGCTGCAAAGAAAAAGTGCTTCATAATGAGGCTGAGAGGAACTGCTTATATAGCTCAGGAAGTGGGAGTGGCTGGCTGCTTGGCCATTGGATTCCAGGCAAAGCCTTTCCAATTCTCCTTTCTCCCAGCCTCCATCTGGATCGATCCTTCCTGCCCTGTCCCCAGACTTCCCTAGGCTTACCTGACTATGCTGTGTCCTCTGCCACAGGACTGCCTTAGAGGGGCCCAGTGTTTGGTGTGTGAAGCCGGGGGGGGCATCTTTCCTGCCACTGGTAAGTATCTCTTCATTGTATTTACTGTATGCACTTGCTATTTATTATCAGTCTATATGCCTGTTTGGATTTTTTAACATGATGATACTAACAAATTGTGTATTAAGTGTAGTCGTCGTGCATACTTTCTTGCGTACTGTGCACATGCCAGGTGTTGGTGGGGGTGGGTGCTGCAGCCTTTTTTGTTATTTTCACTTACATGTTATGTTGCTAGTGCTACCATTTCCCCAGGCTAGAGTAGATTGACAGTCCAGTTGCGGTGACATTGTGGTGTACGGCTGGAGTCTGCAGTGCAGAGTGGCTTTTTTGGTTAGGAGCAGTATCTGTGGTTGAGAGCAGTATGTGCCATCAGGAGCTGTTGGATTCTGTGGGGAGCAGTAACTGAGCAATGTGGAGAGACTGGCATTGATGGACATTGGGGTGGAAGTGTGCGGAGGGCCTGGTATTTGAGGAGACAGCTGGAGTGTTGAAGGGATGGCAGAAACATGAGGGTATGATATCTGAGAAAAGAACTGGAGCACTGAGGGACATGATTGTTTGGCAAGATGTGGATGGGGATGTTAGGTTAATTTAAGGCTGTAGGCAGTGTTTTTGTTCTGTTGTAGGGTTTTGTCTTCTAGGTGGTGGACTGTGTCTTGTGAGTGTAATTTGTAGCTTGGAAATTTTTGTAATTGGCTTGGTAGGTTTGTTAATTAATGTTTATTTATTTTTGTATTTATTTAAGAGTTTTACCAGGAAGGCATGCTGAGCAGACTACTGCTCAATTCCAGATGTGTCCTGGGGGAGAGGGTAGTGGAGAAGTGCAGCACAGCAATTACAAAACTAGGAACAAGACAGTACATATTCAGGACATGAGTACACTCAGGTACAGTAGCATATTCTGGGATGCAACCCAGTACAGTAAAGTGAGAGCAATCCACAAATAAGTACAATTGACCAGTAGCAAAAATGGCACTAAAATACAAGTGAGAAAACCCTCTAGAATGATACTGATATAATAGTAAGTGACCATCTCTGTTCTATGAGGTCAGAGGTGAGTTGCATGTGCAGGTGGAGGAAAAGTGTGCTAGAAAGAGGGAGTTGCGGTGTGGAGGGAGGCAAGCCAAATGATCATTGGGAGTTTGTTCCATAGTGTAGGCAAACTGTACCTGAAAGCTGCCTGACCAACACCAGTAGACACGTGAGGAATGGCCAAAACATGGGAGTTGCTGTTTCTGAATGAGTACGCTAGGAGGTTGGGGGCTGTTAAGGTAGAGACAAGGTAGGGGGGGCAGGGATTGAAAGTCCAAAATTTGGCCACAAACCTTGTAGAGTGGGACTGTCTGCAACCATTTAGTAAGGGGAGGTTCAAGGCCTGGTAGAGGGCACAGTGGTGGGTGGAGTAGAGGCAGTCAAGGGCAAAGCGACAGAAAGCGTGGAAGAGGGAGTCCAGTCTGGCTAAGGCGGACTTGGGAGCAGCACTGTAGACTACATCCTCATAGTCAAAGATGGGTAGAATCATTTTCTGCACAGTTTCCCTGTGAGCCGGCAGCAGTATGCATCCACGGTTGCGGTAAGGGGCACCAAGCCTGGGGTGCAGTTTCTTGTGGATGAACTCAATATGTACAGAAAAGTTGAGGTGCTGGTCAAGCCAAACCATGAGATATCTAAAGGAGGAGCAGGCCTCCAGAGCTGTCCCATCCAGGGTATGGAAGGTGATGGTGGAAGGCAGCTGAGAAGGTCTCTGCCTAATACCGAAGGTCACGGAGGCAGTTTTCTTGGCATTTAGACATAGTTGATTTGTGCAAAACCAGTGCTGGACATTGTCGAAGTGCTGCTGAAGTCTGGTCACCGCATCAGAAGGGGTGGGGCCTGATGTATACAGGACACTGTCGTCCACATACATATGCATGCAGAGGGCAGGTCATTACATAGAAACATAGAATTTGATGGCAGATAAGGACTGCTTGGCCTACCTAGTCTGCCCATTTCCCTACCTGATGGATAAGCTGCAGATTCTAGTTAACCAACAGCTTACTTCCTCCTACCCCCCCACTAGAATTGCTTTATGTCTGAACCCTTGCATTCTTGAATTCTCCCACTGTTCTATACTCCACAACCTCCCCAGGAAGGCTGTTCCATGCATCCACAGCCCTCTCTATGAAAAAATACTTTCTAACATTACCTCTGAGCTGTCCCCCATCTTCAAATTGTGCCCCCTTGTTCTTGCACATCTCTTTTTCTGAAAGATGCTACCCTCTTGGACTTTGTTAATTCCCTTCAGGTACTTGAAAGTTTCTATCATGTCCTCCCTCTCCCTTCTTTCTTCAAGGGTATACATATTAAGCTGTTTTAGTCTCTCGTCATATGTCTTCTGGTGTAGACCCTGAACCATTTTCATTGCCCTCCTCTGAACAGCCTCTACTCTGTCTATATCTTTGCAGAGATCCAGAGATCCAGTGTCCAGAACTGCACGCAGTACTCTAGATGGGGTCTCACCAACTGTCTGTACAGAGGGATAACAACTTCCTGTTTTCTACTGTTGATGCCTATCCCTATGCATTCCAGTATCCCCCCCAGCCATCCTTACTGCCTTCTCACATTGCTTGCCCACCTTTAGGTCCTCTGATATAATTACTCCCAGGTCACTTTCAATTTTTGTTATTGTTAGTATTGAGGAAAAGGGAGAACAGGAGCGGGCCCAGGACTGAGCCTTGGGGTACATCAGTTGCAACAGGGAGAGAGGCGGAGAGGAATGTGCCGGTTTTGACAGATTGGGACCTATCTACTAGGTAGGATTGGAATCAACTGGTGGCCAAGCTGGAGAGCCCTGCATGTGCCAGCTTGGATAGGAGAAGCGAGTGGGAGACGGTGTCAAAAGTCTTCACCAGGTCAATGAAAATGGCTGAGGTGATGTGCCCTCCATCCATACTGGCTAGGATGGAGTCGGTTTGTCTTAGGAGGGAAGTGATGGTGGAGTGTGTTTTTCTAAAACCAGACAGGAAGGGAGTGAGGAAAGAGGAGGTGTCAAGAAAGGTGGAGACCTGAGAGATAACTAGGCATTCCTGAAGCTTGGCTAGTATGGGGAGGAGGGAAATAGGGCAGTAGTTTCCTGGGGCAGGGGAGTCACCACCCATGGGGAGTGGTATGACAATGGCATGTTTCCACTCAGAAGGGATGGCAGTGAGAGAGAAGGATAGGTTGAAAAGTGAGGCTAAGGGGCATGCAGTAGTGACAGCTGGCAGGCAGAGCATTTTAGAGTCCATGCCAGTGGGTCATTTACCTTTTGAGGGGTTGAGGGCGAGCAGGGCATCGAGTACTTTGGTCAGGGAAACCTGTTTGAATGAGAAAGAGTCGACAGGAGGTGGGTGGGCCTGGGTGGGAGTCATAGGGAAGGCCTGCTAGGCCAGTTGGGGGGAGGTTAGCAGTGAAGAGGAGCAGCTTGTGAAATACGAGTTGAATTCCATGCCCACCGCAAAGGGGTCAGAAACTGTGGAGTTACTTACATTTAGGACCGGAGTGGGTGGCTGAGATGGAGGGGTGAATAATGATTTTATCACTTTCCAGAATTTGGCAGGGTAGTTTAACTTTGCGTTAAGGAAGACTTTGAAATAGCTAGCTTTGGTCCAGCGGATTTGCCTTATACTGGTATTTTGTAGTGTACTTTACTGTTGGAGATCTGCTGGCATACCGGAGGCCTTGAAAGACTTCCAGGCCTGGTCCCTGACCCAGAGTAGAGACAGTAAGTTAGCTGAGATCCAAGGCAGATGTGTGCCCCTCAGTCTGGCCTGTCTGAGAGGCGTATAGTGGTCCCAGACTTCAGTGAACTTGATTTTGAAAAACTCCAATGCGGAATCTACAGTAGGGGCCTGGTTAATATAGGACCAGTCAATGTTTGTTTAGGTATTTAGGAGGTAGGCTTGGCCCAGGGTTTTATAAGATCTGGTCAGTAGGATTCTTTGGCCAGAAAATTTTCCTTACTGAGTATATCATGTGGTAATCGCTTAGGGCATCAGGCAAGAGGCCTGAGGCAACTATTCTATGTGGGTGGGAGGTGAATCACCAGTCCAGTAGGGTGTGATTCAGCATTTTGTGATTAAGGCAGGTAGGTTCAGAGATTTGTTGGGACAGGTTTAGCACAGCCACCAATGTGTTGTTTAGTTGATAGTTGTTTAATCAAGTTATTTATTTATTTTTGCTTGTTTGTTTGCTGCACCCCCCAGCTCCAGGCAGACCTCTCCTTCAGGCCTTCCTATGTCCCTCACTGCCACCCTGCCTTGATGCAGCCACCCATCACCCTATATTGCAGCCCTCCTTGGGTAACCCGGATGTAACCCTTTGCTGGGTGGGTCCCTCTCCTCTGAGGGGGAAGGCACCAGTGGGACAGCCAGCACAATTCTTGGCCTGGGTGCTGCTAGAGTGGTCCATGCACTGCTTGAAGTCTCGCGGCAGCAGGAGCTGGTGGCTATCATCTAGTAGGCCATGGGGCTTTTTTCCCATTTGCTCCCCAGGGGCATGGCATGCCACTAACATCAGGCATACATTGAAGTTCACCACGTCCCATTAGTTAGTAGAACCCCACACGTTGCCATGCTCCCTGCCTCAGTCAGGGGTCAGCAAGCACCGGGTCACTTCCCTGCCCTCCCCCCGAGAGAAGGTGAGCAGTCATGTGATGCTCGAGCCTTCTCTCCCCAGCCGGCCCTCCAGCATCCAGATCCATTCCTGAACCTGGGTCGCTGGCATCACAAGTGGAAATCCAACTGCTGCGCCAACGGGCCAGCGTTTACATATTTTGTTGTGTTTTCAGGTGTTAAATGTATTTCTTTTCCTAAGGTATACTACTTTAATTGATGAGGTATGCACATTAAATTGGAAGGTAGACAGCTTTACTTGAGAGGTATGCAGATTTAATCAATGAGATATACAGGGAAATGCATAAAAATGGATTCTATATGGGGAAAATCCCCATCCATGTATTATTTATATACTATATAGAATAAATGGTAGGTAAGTGGGGCGTTTGGATAAATTTACCATAGATGGGAGCTCAGGAGCTCAATAACCCATCTTTCCAATGGGCGAATGAGTCTATGAGCTCCTGAGCCCAAGTTGGTAATTTTGCCGTACAGCACTTTCTTAGCATTTATTTTGTATAACACATTAATTAGGATGGTGCAGTTCTTCTGTAGAACTGAAGTTACAGTCATTTCCTGACTTGACCTTTTCATTTTTGTACCATTGTTTTTGGTTTTTTTCCTGTTCTGTGGTTTTGTATGCCATTGGTATTCCCTTAGTATAGAGTCCTCCTCTACAAGAAGGCATGGTTGGATCAGTCTGTGCTTTAGTTCTGCATAGTAATGGTGAGGAAGGAGTGATATCTGTGGTCAGCAGCAAAAGGAGGTCAGAGTTAGGAGCAGCAGTGGAGGCCTAGGCAGTAGATGAAGGAGGACAAAGTCAACAGCAGCATCATGCAGAGCTTCCATGTGAGGAGAGAGCTGGTGTGTCAAGGAACATGGCTGTTGGGTATGAAACAGGAAGGGGATTTGTAGGTTAGTGTTAGGATGTAGTAGTTTTTGGGTTTTCTTTTTCAACGTCTGTTTAGGTGAAGAACTGTTCTGCATTTCTGGTAAATGTCTTAATTGGCTTGTTAGGTATGTTAATTGATGTTTTAAGTGGTTAATTGCTGTAGTTATGTAAGCAATAAGACATGACGGGACATGGGCTGTGCTGGGTTTACCACACACACAGGGGTGTTGTGAAGCATGGAGCCACAGGCCGAGTGCTTTCAATCACTGGGCATGTGGTAAATCCAGTACAACCCAAGCTAGAACATCTTATTGCTTATATAAAGGGAGTACTTACTGAAATAAAACAAAAAACTGATGAAAGTTAAACAGTTGAAAATATATGAAAAAAATTATTTAAATTCTGTAAAAAGGGTAAAAAGTCCCCTCCACCTGTTTGTTGCCACCAGGGGCACTATATTTTTTGTTACCAGCCCGCAAATTAGAATAACTGCCCAAGAGACTGCTATCTCTTTTGTTCATTGTCATGGCAGAAGCATGCAGGCTTACTGAACTGTGATGAGCAGCTCATGAAGAACAGTGTCCATTTCCTCCAGTTTCACCAGTGTGTGGCAGTTTGATTGTGAGCATCTTCTGTGAGCATCTTCCGTGATGAGCTCTGCACTCTGATCTACTTTTAAACTGCTGTACCCCAGAAAATATCCACTTCCCATAAAGTTTGCACTGCCAGCTATTGTGACACATTTGCGGCTGTCAATGTTTGTGCTCCTGATCAGTTTCTAATTGCTATGAATTTAATTTTGACAGCTAAGTGGCAGCTAGCTGTTTGCGAATGGCCAATAATGGCAGCAATCACTATGTGACCTCCAGTAATCTACAGTTGAAATTGTCTTGATTATTGCAGCAATCAGATTAGTATCTGACTTGGAATAACCCACAGTTTATATTGAGCTCCCCCACCCAACCCCAACCCAGAACTACATACTGAATGAATGAATGTCTTCATTTTTGAGTCTTGCCTTAACTTGTTTTTATCTTGTGTTTCATACCATATTATCAATAAAATTTGAGTGCTGCACATTACATCTCATCTCTTACTCACTCGCCCTTTACATCTTAAAGAGAGCTTAGGCAGTGTACTGTACTTTGCAGCAAGATCTCAACTTGCAAATTGTATTTGTTTATTCATTTTGCTTAGCTGCACTGCATCACTGCATCAGTGTCACAGAGTTCTGTTTTAACTCCTCAGGCAGAGTCTGGAGTGACTAATGGTCGGCCAGTGTACCCCTCCCCAAGCCTCTGATAATGTCCTACTACACCAGCAGTGTTTTTTTCCTTTTTTTTTTTTTTTTTTACTTTTATTACAACACATCAGTGGCTTCTTTCCTGTCCAAGTTATGCTGGGTGTGAGGTGCTAAGCAGTCTGCTGACTAACAAAGAATAAGCATTTGTCAATGCTGAATGTTTGCTTGCTGGCATTGGCATTGGTAGTGTAGGAGTTAGAGAGCTGCATAATAGGAATGGCAGTGAAGTATTGAACTGAAGCCAACTCCACCACCACCCTGCAGAGACTGACAGGCATTAGGGTGTGCCTTTGGGTCGTCAGGCATAACGGCCATGCCATTTCACCACACTGTACCCTGCAGACACTGACAAGTGTCATGGTGTACCTTGGGGTCTTTGGCCCTTATGCGCACCTCATTCCATCAGGAAATACGGTGAGATGGGTGCGGTATAGGAGAATGGGGTGAAATTTGGGGCTGAAGAGTCCAAGGCATACCTTGATGCCTCTCACTAGCGGCAGGGTGTGGAATGGTATGAGCATTACAGGCGAGAATCCCAAGTCACACCCCTGATGCCTGTCATTCTCTACAGGGCGGGGCATTATGGTCGGAAACCCTAACGCCTCAGGTATTCGTTGGTATTTTCACTCCAAATTTTCAACATGTTTTTTTTGTGACCCCCCCCCCACCTCATGAACAGTGGCAATATCAGTTTGTTAGCTGAAAGTTGCTTTTGCACAGCAACTATGGCAGTTAGCACCACAGGTGCAAAAATACATTCTGAACAGGATGTGAAAATTGACAGCTATTTATGGGGAGGTGTAAAAAATGGCAATGTTGAAAAACTGGTGAAGTCACGAGCACGCATAGAAACTGTGCAATGCACACCCGTAATGTAATTAGTTTGGGGATTTTTTACAGCAGATTGTCAACACAGGCATTTTGGGACCTCCGATCATGAACAGTGTCACTGATTTTCTTTATCTGTCCCGAACAATGATTTCCCACAGCGACCATGCATTTCTGCGCTGAAAGTGTGAAAACACATTTCAGCCATGTTGTGAAAAATGACAGCTGTACTGTTCGTAAGGAAGTGTGGAAAAATGCCACTGGTGAAAATCTGGACTGAAAATATTACAAAGTCATGAACTTACGAGGATGCGTGGAAACTGTGCAATGCTCACTCATAACACAGTCATTTTATGGACTTTTGTCACCAAATTTTCAACATAGCCATTTTAAGACCTCTGCTCATGAACAGTGTCACTGTGATTTTTTTAATCTGTCCCAAACATTGATTGCACACACCAACTGCATACATGCGCGGAAACACATTTTGGGTGAGATGTGAAAAATGACAGCTGTACTGCTCATAAAGAGGTGCGGTAAAATTGCAATGTTGAAAATCCATAGTGCAAATATTACAAATTTATGAATTTACGAGCGTGCGTAGGAACTGTGCAACGCACTCTCGTAAAACAGTCATTTTTAGGAATTTTTTCACCAAATTTCCAACATAGGCTTTTTGAGAGCCCACCTTATGAACACTGACACTGTCATTTCGTTAATTGGTCCCGAAAGGTGATTTCGCACAGTGACTGCAAAATCACCCTTCGGGCCTGATTAATGCCATGACAGTTCAAGAATTCATGAGTAGGGGTCCCAAAAACCCCATGTTGAAAATTTGGTGCCAAAATTCCCAAAAATGCCTGAGATATCCATTAAAGTTGAAAAAACCCTATTTATTGCATTATACAGCTTACCGGCATTTCCTCAGTTCACGGTCGGCTTTGAAGAGTGCAGACGTGTTCCTGGTCCACCGAAGATCATTGTGTCAAGCTCCGGAGATAAGTATGGGGTGTGGGGGGTGTGGGGAGGCAGGGTGCACAGTGGGTGGGTGCCGATGGGCTGAGAGAATGCCGAGGGAATGTTTTCTTGGTTACAGGTTTTTTTTTTAAGGAAGACGACGCAGGATGTTTGCCATGCTGGGGTGGGCTCCCAGCATGGCAGCTGTAAGGCTGTTTGGGGGGGTCTGGAGCCAACGGGGGATTGGGCACCCCATCAGCCATATGGACATGTGCCACGCTTCTTTTTGGGGGTGTGTGGAGGTGTGTGGAGCTGACAGAGGATTGGGCAATGCCATTGGCCATACAGTATGTACGTGGGGGGGAGCGCATGAGCACACAATATGCGTGTGTGCTTGCATGTGGAGGGGGGAGCGCTGCTCACTGAAGCGGTGCTCTCCCTTTCCACTGTATGGCACTGCATTTTCAACTGCTGTCATAGACAGCTGCAGAGTTGATTGGAGTACTGTGACCACACCTGCAAACACACTGACTGAATTGGAAGACGGCTGCCACACCTCCAAAAACTCGGATGATGGCACTATGTTTCTTGCACATGTGTGCAAGCAAACATAAAAATTAACCCCATAACCAGACTTGCAGCTGCAGCCAAAGCGGCTTCTCTCCTGTCAGAATTATGCTCAGTGTGAGGTGCTAAGCAATCCACTGACTAACAATATAAATTAACACTGCACAATAGATGGCGTCTAATTTATTTCACTCTTCCTCAATGTTTGTGGATTTTTGAAAACCAGGAGCATAGCAAAATAAAATGCATGTAAACAATTCTTGGAGTATAGTAGTTTGCATTTTCATGAGGATTGGGTTGGTGGGTGGGTAGGTAGAGTGAATGACTACTAAAGCAAGCTAGTGTGGTGATGATGAATGGTTTGCTGAGTGAGCTGATGGTAGAACAAATGAGTGAGCAGAACAGTGGCTGGCTGTGTGCCAGTATTTCAATTATTACACCAAAAGGAAAAAATTACTGTACACAAAGGAGATAGTTTGTGGGTTTAAAAATTAAAATCTAACAGCTCTGAAGTGGATGAGGGAACCAGATAATGCAGTTGAGCGCTGCATTTACATCATCTGGTGTTGCTGTATCAGGAAAAATGGCTGATATTCGAAAATGAAAATTCCACACTGAAGGCTCATTGATATGGAATGGACTATGTCCAGGTTGACAGGTACTTGTTTTTAGCCATGGATTGTGCTGTCACAAAGCCATGGCTTCAACCAAGTTTCAGCCAATCAGAATGCAGGGATTTCTTTACCCATTTTGTATAATTAGTGTGGTAGCATAGGATTTTTTATACTGTGGGTACATGACTTTCATTGCCATGGTATATGACTTTAATTTCTGCAATATAAGAACTTAATTATCGTGTTATATTACTTTAAGTGCCGTAGTATCTGATTTTAGTTGCCATGGTACAGCATACGGATCAATACATTATGGGGTTTTCTATGGAGAAAAAAAGTCTCATCCACGTAATAAATATGGATATAGATAGTGTTAATCTTTTCAAGGTTTTGTTTTCACCCGACTCTGGCAATTTGTAGTACTCTTATTTATTTAATTAATTAATTAATTAAAAAAATTGGTAACCAGGAAAGTCACACTGAGCCAAAGCTTGTTCCAGGTGCGACCCATGGAAGGGGGAGATGAAGCAAAACAGCAGTAGACAATAGTAAAATAACATCTGAACAGATAGATGAGCAATGAGTCACAATAATAGAATGAAAAGAATGTCCACGTACCACAATTAAACAAAGTGCAGTGAATTCTTAGAATGACGACCAAAAACTTGTGTGGGTTAAAATCAAGACTTCAAGGGTAACTGGGAAAAGGGTTGCAGGAGCAAGTGGGGGCAGGGGATGAAGTTTTAGCAGGCATTTGAAGGAGTTAAAGGAGGGGGAGAAATGGAGGGAGGAGGGGAGTTTGTTCTACAGAGAGATGTAAGCCTATAGGAGAATGCAGATTGTCCAGCAGAGGCACGTGGGTGAGGAATGGCAAAAGTGCAATGGCCCCTAGAGGGGAGAGAGCAGGAGGCAGGAGGCAGGGGGTATTTGAGATAGGAGCAAGAAAAGGTTGAAGGGAAGGGTGTTGAACCAATATTTGGAGATGTCTTGTCTTGATGCACTGTGACTGAATGATTTTTACAAGAAGTAACAAGTCAGCTGACTGTTTCATGCTTTCATTACAGCTGTTCTTACATAAAACTAGTAGATACTATCTTCCTACTGGTACCAGCTGGAAACAAATAAATAAAAAGAAGCATTTTTTCCTCTCAAATATAGTCTGTTTGTGTAGAATAAGACAAGCTTTTGCTTTAGACATCTGCAGCACCTGCTGCATGCCAGCTCTGTTTAAATGTCACTTACTCTGCAGCTGTTTCATAAAATCAAAATATTAAATCTTTTTAAGAGTTATTTCTCCTAACTCCTGGAGTCTGTAGGGTACAATGTACTCTCATCTAGGAATGCTATGACTGAATGATTTTTTTACATGTCTGCTGACTGTTGTGAACTTACCCTGCAGCTGTTGCTGCATCAAAACAATAACTTGTACTTACCAGTGTCTACTGGAATACAAATACTGTACATAGATACATAAAAATTGTCAGCAGATAAGGACCGCTAGGCCCATCTAGTCTGCCCGTCAGCCCTATACTTGTATGCAGTCACTGACCCTAAGTAATCAATGGCTTTTCATCACTCCCTCCCCACCCAATGTTCCCTTGTATAAATAACAATTATAAGTCTAATTATTTATTTATGAGCCTAGACAGTCTCCTGATTGGCTACTGAACTGGTCATTAATATTTTAGAAATGACCAATCCAGCTGCCAACTGATGCTGTGCGTCACACACAGCTCACGCCACTCTGCTTAAAACCTTAATTGTAATTGCAATTAGACATAATTGCAATATGAACCCCAAAGCCAGTCATTTCCTTGGATACCCCCAACTGGTCATTAATCCCTTTGGAAATGACCAGCTTCTTGGTTGTTATAGCTTAAGTAGCCTTTTTTTCTTCTCTCCATAAGCAGGGCTGGCTCCGTTTTTTGTTTTTTTTTTATCCCACTATCTGAGCCAAAATTTATTTTTTGAGTCGCTTGACTGGATTTTTGCCAGTACTATCACATGACAGTATCTGGTGGGGTTTCACAGCACATTTTTCAAAGGCACTGTGTATATTAACATTCTGAGTCTGGGAGGCCCTCAATGGATTTTGTCGTTCAATAATGCATTGTCTCTGTGTTCAGGCAGTTAATTAGCTGACTCTTGATGAGCATTTGCTTGCTGAAACCCCGCTCACAATCAGCCATGGACACTGGCATTGCCAAGAAAATGGAAGGAAGAATACATAAACAAGGGTAAACCCCTTCCCCTTCCCCTTCTGTGATGATAAATGTGCACACATTATGCAGACATCCGTGAATATTTTAAACATATGTTGCGTCTTTTCCACTAGTGTTCTGAAGTGGCTGTACTCCTGCCTGCATGCTTCTTCAAAACCTGTCTGAACAGCTGGGATGAACTCCACTCCACTAAAATGCCAGCTAATGTGTCTGAAAATGGATAAAGAAGATGCTGCAATACCATCATCACATGAAGAAGAATCATAAAAAGAATCATTGTGATGTGAAGAAGAATGATCTAGCAGGATGCACTTTGGTGAGAAATCATCAATGACACCCTCAGAATGTTTGAACAGTCTGTGACACTAAACCTTTTAGTGATGGACCAGAGAAGTTTCTGAACAAATTATATACAGGCTGGAGTGACTTCTGTCCTTAGTTTGTAACTGTCATTCAGTATATGTTTTCTGAAAACTCAAGCTCAGACCCAGCTTCCTGTGGTGTGCACTCTCTAAACTTTCTAATGGACACAGCTGTTCCATCTTCTATTTCAGAGAGTTTCTGAACAGTGATGGCCATCAGTGGAGGTTCTGGGGGGTGAAGGGGCAGCCTCACTCCCAACTTGAACTTGCTTGTTGCTACTGCATTGCACTTTGTGTTGAATAAGTCAGATTTACTGATTGTAAGAAAATATAAATTCAAAACTATAGATTACATTTGCATTTTCTGTTAAAATGTAATGAAAAAGATAACAGACAATAGAAAAGATTTCAAACAAAAAATTGAAAAATTGCATACCAAGTATACAGACCACCCAGCACCCCTATTTGTAAAATCTTTGATCTGTCAGTGCTATCATGTCATGCATTTTATTAAAATGGAAGTCTGTTCACTTGAACGATCGATTCATATATCCAAGTTGCTGGTGGAGCACATCAGAAAGAAAATGAGAAAATATATAAATTTATATGTGGAAACTGATTTCAGCAAGACATTGGCCTTGGCACTTTTAATGGCAGTAAACACAATGCTTCAACTAGAATAATTCACATGGAATTCGTGAACTGCATCTTCAAATTGCAGCCATCCTGTGTGGAAAACCTCACTGAATTTACATTTTTCCTCATTCAGAACATTCCAAATATCTTTTGACGCATTTGAGTTTTTGGTCAATTTTCAAAAAACCTATAAATGCTGTTTATCAGCTCCTGGTATTTTACTAGATAAGGGATGCTATTGGCAGCATCTGCAGTGACAAGCATCATTCTGTGTGAAATGTAGTGACCTGATACAATACCTGGATACATATCCTATGGCTTGGTGACTACTTCAGACATAACTCTTGTCATGGTTGCAGAATCATTTGTGACGATACACATGTTTTGAGATCGATGTGGGACTTCTCTTTTAATACATCTAAAAGTTGATTCACAATAACCTCTGCAGTACCAGCAGGGGCTAGAGTCAGAGACAAATAAATCTGCTTCAGATAACCCAGAATCCATGTTGATAAATTGCACTTGCACAATAAGATGTTGTTCCACTTCAATATAAGTTGATTCATCAAGCAGTATGCTAAAACAGGAACTGTGTTTCAAATTGGTAACAATTTTACCCTCAGTCACAGAAGCAATTGCTGATTGGAAATCTCTAATTGAAGAGTGGTGACTGTAGTTGGTGTCCAAAATAAGTTTTGGTGTTCCGAGGTCTTCAAATCTATGTGCAATGCATGGTTGGTTTATTTCTGGGACGACTGTAATTGGGAGACTCAATTTTGTAGCACTGGACACTGTATGTGACTGTGGAGCTGAGCTAGTCATGGGTGTATGTTCATCCTGGTTGTTCTATTCCATGCTCTGTGTATTACTTATTTTATTTTTATCACTTGTCATGCACAATTTGGTGATTTTATTGTTTGTATCTCTTACCAACTGGATTTCTCTTTTACAGCCCATGGTGATATTTCATAAAACTTTATTTAGAAACATAGAAGCATAGACAATGATATCAGAAAAAACACTAGCAGTCCATCCAGTCTGCCAAAGTTCCCTGTAAGCCCTGGAACCTATTGTTCCTCCAAGGTACTAACCCTCCTGCCCCCACTATTCTACTCTTTGATTCTGTCACTCTGAGCAGCCACTATACCACTATACCTTTATTCTATTCAAGCCCTGCTTGAATGCCCTAATTATTTTCACACCAATTACCTTGGCTGACAGACTGTTCCGTGGTTCCACCACCCTTTCTGTAAAGTAGTACTTCCTCAAGTCCCTTCTAAACCTCCCTTCTGTTATTTTCCACTCTTGTCCATGAAACCACGAGTTTGTGTTCAGGCTAAATAGTTCCATGCAGTTCACTTTGTTAATTCTTTTAAGGAACTTGGAGGTCTCAATCGTATCTCCCCTCTCCTTTCTGGTCTCTAGTGCATATATGCCCAGTGTCTTGAGGTGCTCTTCATAGGATTTTCCTGGCTGCCCTTGAATCATTTTTGTTACTCTGAAAGCACTACTTCCAGCCTATCCTTATCCTTTCTGAGGTTAGGACTTCAGAACTGGATGCAGTACTCCAGGTGAGGTCCCACCAGGGATCTATAGAGGAGAAGAATCATCTCTTTTCTTCTGCTATCAATACCCCCTCTGAAACATCCCAGCATCATATTAGTTTTGCTATAGGCCTTGTTGCAATGGCTCAGTTGCTTAAGTGAGTTGCTAATGAAAACTCCCAGATCCCATTCCTCAGCCATAGTGCTAAGTCTCTCCACTTCCATCCAGTACTCCATCTTGCAGTTCTTGTTCCTTAGGTGCATTAGCGTGCACATTTTGGCATTGAATTTCAAATGCCAAACTCTTGACCACCCTTCCAACTTTTGTAAGCCTCTCTGAATTTCCCTTACTTCCTCATTACTGTCCACCCTCCCACATAGCTTTGTGTCATTAGCAAAGAGACACAACCTGCCCCAGATTCCTCTCCAATGTCACTGATGAACACATTGAAGAGGATCGGATCCAGGACAGACCCTTGTGGAACACTACTTATAACCTTCCTTTCTTCTAATTTAACCTCATTAACCACGACCCTCTGCTGCCCCCCCCTTAGCCAGTTATCCACCCTGTTTACTATGAGTTAAGCCACACCCAGGTCCTCCATCTTCTTCGGCAGCCGTTTGTGAGGTACCAAGTCAAATGTCTTACTGGAATCTAAGTACAGCAAATCCACAATATGGCCCTTATCTAATTCCTTTGTCACCTAGTCAGGTTAGTCTGATCAGACCTTCCTGCCTCAAATCCATGCTGTTTACTATCCTAGATCCCATTCCTGTCCAGGTAGTCTATGAGGTCTTCTCTGACCAGTGACTTCATCAGTGTCCCTATGATAGAGTCAGTGTTCATGCAGGAGGGGGCTGGTCCACTACCGTCATGGACTGTTTACTATCCTAGACCCTGTTGCTGTCCAGGTAGTCTATGAGGTCCTCTTTGACCAGTGACTTCATCAGCTTCCCTATGATACAGTCAATGTTCATGCAGGAGGCAGCTGATCCACTACCATCATGGACTGGGAAGAGGGGGACTGGGGGGAAGAGATGACTGATGGGATTATTGTGAACAGTAGAGTTCAAGAGGGTCTAATGGCACTAAGGGTGGACAAGGCACCATGTCCTGATGGCATTCACCCCAGAGTGCTGAGGGAGATGGCAGATGTGCCAACCTGGCCACTGACAGACCTGGAGGAGTGGTTGGTGAGGTAGCAGCTGAGCTTTAATGTGAAGAAATGCAAGGTTATGCACTTTGGGGTGAGGAACCCAAGGAGGGAATACTGGTTGGGGGGGTGAGGCTGGGGGTCACTGAGGAAGAGAAGGACTTAGGGGTGATGGTAACGGAGAGCATGAACAACTCTGCTCAATGCAGGAGAGCTGCAGCTAAGGCAAAGAAGATGCTGGGGTGTATAGCAAAGGGATTCTCATCCAGAAATAGGGAGGTGATCCTGCCCCTCTATAGGTCCATAGTTAGGCCGCACCTGGAGTACTGCATGCAGTACTGGCAGCCGTATCTCAAGAAGGGTATCTGACTGCTGGAGGGGGTGCAGTGAAGGGTGACAAAAATGATACAGATGATGGAAGGCAAAGCCTACAAGGACAGGCTGAGTGAACTGAATTTGTATCCCCTGGAGGAGAGAAGGGACAGGGGAGATATGATTGAAATGTTCAAGTATTTGAAGAGGATCAACAGATCTGGCTATGACAGGTTATTCAGGCTGAGGTAGGTAAGGGATATGAGGGGGCATGGGCTAAGATTGAAGGGGGCAGATTTAGGAGGGAAATGAGGAGGCATTATTTCATGGAAAAGGTGTTGTTGAAATGGAACACCCTACCAGAGGAGGTGATATCTTGTAAGACAGTGGGAAGTTTCAAAAGGGCATGGGATAGGGCACGGGGGAGGTCTGGGTAGATGGTGCTGAGAAACGTCCAGGGGAGTGAAGGTGGGGGTGCAATTGCAAATTAGGGGTGCTAGCTGCATACTCAAGCAGAGTAGATAGACCACGGGGCATGTTTGTGCTGGCAGATTTGTAAGTTTGTATAGAGGTTAGACTGACAGGTCTGTAGTGCAGTAGTGCTCTGGTTGCTCCTTGTCCTCCCCTTTATGAAGCAGAACTATATCCACTGCCCTCCAATCCCCTGAAACTTCTCCCATCCTAACTGAGCTGTTGAATAGACCCACTAGAAGGTCAGTCAGTTCTGCTGCTAATTCCCTGAGTATCCTCAGATGCAACCCATCTGGTCCCAGGGCCTTATCTATCTTTAGGGCAGCCAGCCCTTTCATGTCCCTTTCACTAGTAAATAACTCTTCTCCAGGACTCTCTTAGTGGCTGCTTTGATGCCTCCCTCTGGCAAGCACTCACTGTTTTCCCTAGTGAAAACTGAGCAAAAGTAATCATTAAGGATGGTTACCTTTTGCCCATCCTCCTCTATCACCCTAACCCAATCAGTTAGCCTTATGATTCCCCCTCCTTTTTTCCATATAATATCTGGAAAAATGTTTTTCTCCTTTTTTGACCACCTCTGCAATATGCAGTTCTGTGTCTGCTTTTGCCTCCCTAATGGCCCTCTTTGCTTTCCTATTTTGTCTCATAGGCTTACCACAAAAAAATAAAGAGATCATCTTCTTTGAAGACCAGGAGGGAAGCACTAAGGTATTTGTAGTAGTGGTTGTGGTACTGACAGAAGCAGATATTTAGAGCAAAGTACTTGTAGTGGTGGTGGTGGTCTTTGCAGCACTATCCACTGTACTAATAATAGTAGACTGGGCAACTGTATTATTTGTGGTGCCAGCTGCAACCATGGTCATCACAGCAGTAACAGTGAGGATGGTGATGGTGGCAGCTCCTGTGGCAACAGTAGCAGCAGATGCAGAGGCTGACACTTGAGCATGAACAATGGTAATGGTACTGGAGCTAGTACAGCTACAAGTGGCAGCAACAAGTCTTCTAGGAGTGTATGGGAATGCAGGATGGTGGCTACGTGTTAACGGTGACCACAGTCCATAGCACATTTGGAATGACTTGACCACAGCCATTTTTTTCACAGATGACTTGTCAGATAAATTATTGATTGCCAAAAATATTTTTAGTCTAGCTTACAGAAAGTAAAAGCTTATGACAGTCATCAGACTTGTAAAAAAAATTAACTGCTAAGTTGCAGTGTGCCAAGACAAGAGTACTACTAGTGTACAGACTTTAAATGTCAGGAAAAATACTTTTTAAGATTTATATTTTGATTTTATGCAACAGTTGCAAAATAGGTAGTACTAATACAAAGCTAGCAGGCAGCTGGTGCTGCAAATATCCATAGTGAAAGCTTGAATTATTTTACAGCAAAAGCTTGCCTTATTTCATGCACATAGATACTTATCAGGGGTTGCTCTGGGGCTCACCGTTAGTGCAAAAAAATACTTTAATTAGTTTTGGCCCCATTTGGTGGTGCTAATTAAAAAAAACAGTCTTTAAGTCAGTATAGTGTAGTGGTTAAGGGCATTGAGCTTCAAACCTGGAGACCTTGGTTTGAATTCCATCAGTCCCCACTTGCAAATTGTGTTACCCAGAGCAAGTCATTAAACTTCCTTGTGCTCCCAGGTCTTACCTGGAAACAAACTCAGGCTTAGTGTGCCTTTCCTGGTTAAAAAAATTTCACCTTTCCCTTTCTCTTGAAAGTGTGCATGTGCAGCTTTCTCCACAGCTCCATCCAAACTTCCAGATGCACTTTTCCCATCATGCACACATGTGTAAGTGGCAAACCAGCAGTACACTCAGTGGTGGCTGTCTCATTTGGCATTACCATGTGGCATGAATTGGATTTCATGAGTCAGCAGAAATCACAGCCACATGAAGGAAGGGAAGCCTGGAAGCTCTTGGGGACTGTGACCAATCACACAACACCTGCCACTTAAAAGCCAATGTGGACAGAGTCATCCATAACTGATAGCGCCAGGGAGCCAATCAGCTTTCATCAAAGGAGGTCTTTAATGCTGCTCACACTAAAGCACATATAAGAGTGAAATCAGCAGTCACTGCAGCAGGACTTGCTCTTTAGAGTGCTCCAGATGTTACACATTTGCTAATCTCTGTCAGAAGATATTTAAAAAATCACTAAAAACAAAGAACATAATATTTAAAAAATAGTATAAGGAAGAGCAAAACAACAAAATTAAAGGACTGGTATTGGGGTGGGAAGAGTGGCAAAGGAGTGAGGGTGGGCAGGGAGCTGGTGAACAGTAACTGCTGGGACCAGTTTCTTGCAAACAGGTGTACCGAAAAAATAGATTTTACCTTACAAAAAAAAAAAAGGCACTAAGGACGGGGAGGGTTTCACGTGGTGCCTGGAAATAGGATACTGTGGGTGGACAGAGAAGCAAACCCTAAGAGTACTGTCTGCTTCATGAAATGTAAAGAGTTAAAAAAATATTTACAAATTAAAAAAATAAAATAAAGAGGCACCAAAGCATTAGGAGTGTTTTGGAGAGTGTTGAGTGAAAGGAGTGTTGGTGAGTGGGAATGGTGGCAAACCCCACTGCCTGCAGAAGCACTGCTGCATTATTTTCTGCCTGCTCTGCCCATAGTGATAGTGCAACTCCACAGCATAGCCTCTAATATATAAAAACAAAGTGAAAAAATAAGGAACTAGTGAGAGGTCTTGAGCACGGCTGAGTCATCTACTACAGTCAGGGAATCAGGGATCTGCTTGCTGTGCCCACGAAAGACACAGTAACTGTTGCATAGCCGAAACCAATGTAAAAACAAATAACAAAGGACTAGTGAGTCTTTATTGGTTCGGCTGAGCCACCTACATCAGTCAGGGATCTGCCTACTGTGCCTGGAGACACAATTACTGCTTTGCACAGTCTGAAATATATGAAAAAATAAGAGACTAGTAAGAGGTCTTGTAGGCTCGGCTGAGCCATCTACGTCAGTTAGGAATCTGCTTGCTGTGCCTGGAGACACAGCGACTGCATGGCACAGCCTGAAATAAATAAATACATAGCAAGAGACTGATGAGTCCTTGATGGCTCAGCTGAGCCATCTGCAGCAGTCAGGGATCTGCCTGCTATGCCTGGAGAAACAGTTACTGCATAGTACAGTATGAAATAAATAAAAAATTAAGGACCTAGTGTGAATCCTTGTTAGCTTGGCAGAGTCACTACAGCAGCCAGTGATCTCCCTGTTGTACCCAGAGACACATAAACTGCAATGCACAGTCTAAATTTAAAAAGGGAACTAGTTAGTCATCAGTGTGGACTTGGCTGAGCCACTACAGCAGTCAGGGATCTGGCTGAATTTCCTACAGGCACAGAAACAGCAAAGTACTGTCTGAAAAAAAAAAGAAGGGACTAGCAAGTTCTTGTCAGCTGAGCCATTGCAGCGGTTAGAGATCCACCTGCTGTGCCCACAGACACGAAAATGTAAAATGCAGTCCAAAATAAAACAAGCATTTGTCAATGCCGAATGTTGGCTTGCTAACATTGGCATTGGTAGTGCAGGAGTTTGAGAGATGCATAATAGGAATGGCAGTGAAATATTGAACTCACGCAACCCCCCCCCCCACAGAGATTGAAAGGCGTTGGTGGTGTGCTTTTGGGTCATCAGCCATGATGCTTATGCCATTCCACCTCACCTCACCCCACCCTGCAGACAGCAACAGGTGTCATGGTGTGCCTTGGGGTCTTTGACCCTTACGCTCACCCCATTCCATAAGGAAATAAACTGAGACAGGTGCAGTATAGGAGATTGGAGTGAATGTTAGAGCCGAAGACCCCTAGACACACCTCGATGCCTGTTAATGACTACAGGGTGGGGGGTGGGGATGGAATGCCATGAGCATTATGGCCAAGGAACCCAAGTCACACCCCCAATGCCTATCAGTCTCTACAGGATAGGGCATTACTGTTGGAAACACTAATGCCCTGGGGGTTTGTTGGTATTTTCACTCCAAATTTTCAACATGGGCTTTTTGGTACCCCACCTCATGAACAGTGTCACTATCATTTTGTTACTCAATCCTGAAAGGTGAATTTGCACAGCAACTGCGCCATACACATTTTTGGCAGGATGTGAAAAATGACAGCTGTACTGTTCATGAGGAGGAATGAAAAAATGACAATGTTGAAAATCTGGAGTGAAAATATGAAAAATTGGAAAAGTTAAGAGTGTACATAGAAACTGCGCAAAGCACACCCATAACACAATCATGTTCTGGAATTTTTCCACCAAATTTTCAACATGCACTTTCTGGGACCTCCCCTCATGAACAGTGGTACTGTTGTTTCATTAATTGGTCCCAAAAGGTGATTCTGTGAACCTTTCAGGACAGAGAAATAAAATGACAGTGCCAGTGTTCATGAGGTGGGGTCCAAAGAACCCCATGTTGAAATGTTGGGGCCAGAATTCCAAAAAAATGGCTAAGATGTCAACCTAAGTTGAACCCCCCCTTCCATTGACTCTCATTATATGGCTTACCTTCGATTCTTAATTTTGCAGTTCGGCTTTACAGAGTGCAGACATGTCCCGGTCCACAGAACATGACAGTGCCTGGCCTCCGGAGGTAAGTATGGAGGGGGGGTGCAGGAAGGTGGGTGCGCAGAGGGAGGGTTGGGATGGGGGAGAGGACGGAGACACATCGATGAACTGTTTCTTTTATTATAGGTACAAAAAAACAGCGAAGGACGTTTTTCTTCTTTTGCAGGGCAAATTTTTTTTTATTAATGTGGGCACACTGGGGTAGGCTTCCAGTGGGCCACAATAGTGGGGGGGGCTGCCAAAATGGGGATTGGGTGCCCTGATGTCGGCAAATCATGTAAAGGGGTTTGGGGCCCATCCAACACTGGGAGTGGACATCCCGGTGTTGGAAGAAAATGAAAAAAAATTTTGGCACACTGAGGTGGGCTCCCAGTATGCCACATTAATGGGGGAAGGGGGGATATATGTTGACACGGGGATTGGGAGCCCCATTGTCGGCCTTTCTGGAGTGTGTGGCAGGCAGCAGGAGCCACCATAGTGGAAAGCTGCTCTGTGACTACATTATTTATTGAAATGTTTCACCAGGAAAGGCACACTGAGCAAACATGTTGCTCATTACTCCGGCCATGCACATTACTGTGCACTGTAATGTGTATGGCCAGAGTCTTGTCATCTGCCACTGCGATGATGAAACTGCACCTGATTTCAGAGGCAGATTTCTTTCAACTTTCTGGCTCTCTTTGAAGTTTTCTGTCACTGGCAGCATGCTCACTGGTTGGCGGCTGAGGGACGCACCCACTAAAGCATCCCCTGCATTTGCCACAACACTGACACACCTGTGAAATGTGCTACTGCCACAAGATGTTGCTTGCACAATCATGCTAGCCAACATGCGCATAAGGCAACATACTGTATAAAGGCACTAATTAGAAGTCCTGTAGAGCTCAGCTGAGCCTCTATAGCAGCTAAGGATCTACCTGCTATGCCTGGTTTATCGTGAATGACAATGGGCAAATTACAGTTTGCAGATCAGAAAAAACAGTATTTTCACCGCTGTCTACAACACCAAAATCATTTTTTACATGTGTTCAGTCCTTGTACCCTTTGGTATGTGTATAAATATTCAGAATGAAGGAAGGCTAAGTGTACATCAAATTAAATAAGGCAAAATGAAATTGTACTGGAAAGAATTTATAGAAAAATACAATTTCTAAAGATTCATTGAGTCACTGGTTAAACATGGCACATTTTATAAAATTCTTGGTTTTACTGGAGTATAGAAAGACCACATTCCAGAATTGTATTAGATTTTCTGGTAAAAAAATGAAAATCAGTGTCCTCAGTGTTATGTAAATACTGTGTATTCAGGCACAGCAGTTAGATCCCTGGCTGCTGTAGAGGCTCATCCAAGCCCAAAAGGACTTCCAACTACTCCCTTTTGTATGTTTGCTTGCGCGCATGTGCAAGAAACATTATGTGACAACTTAGGAGAGAAGCGGGTTGTGGAGGTGCAGCACTGTGGTGGTCAATGCCGGCACTGTATTCATGGGCTTGGCAGTACTCAACCAATGCAGGCCCAACGTCCTGATGACACTGGTTCTGCAGAAGTGCCACCAACTTGTAATGATTTGGCCCGCTGCAATCAGGGGCTGCCTGGTCATTGCAGCATCAGCCATTCTGTTGCAATGAGGGAGCGACTCATCATTGCAGGGCGGTACCTTGCCTGGTGTAACATTTACAGGAACATGGTGGTGGCATAGCCGCTGCCTTAGAGCCCATGAAAGCCAATGGGGGAGCCCACTCCCCGTCAGCATAATGTCCCACCCAATTTGCTGTGTGCCAAGGGGGTGCCCAATCCTCCTTGGATCTTGCCCTCCCAACACTCGGTATGTGCCAACAGGGGTGCCCAATCTCCCTCAGCTACATCCCCCCCAAAAAAGCACTTAGTGGCATGCTGGGAGCCCACCCCATTGTGCCAAAAGTCCCTGTAAGACAGAAAACCTTCCCACAATGTTATTAAATTTGAAACCTGTAAACTAGAAAATGGTCCCTCGATTCTGGTGGCACCTCCCCCAACCCGAGCCCACCCACTGCACACCACACCTCCCCACACCCCCTCAGCCCATACTTACCTCTGGTGTCCAGTGCAACAATCTTCTGTGGACCGGGAACACGTCTGCACTCTTCAAAGCAGACCGCGAACTGAAGAAATGCCTATACGCTGAATAATGGCATAAATAGGGGGTTTTCATCTTATGTGGATATCTCGGGCATTTTTGGGACTTTTGGCACCACATTTTCAACATAGGGTTATTGGGGCTCCTCCTCATGAATTCAGTTACTGTCATGACGTTATTCAGTCCTGAAAGGTGATTTTGCGTTCACTGTGTGGAATCACCTTTAGGGACTGATTAATGAAATGACAGTGCCACTGTTCATGAGGTGGGCTCTCAAAAAGCCTATGTTGCAAATTTGGTGGAAAAATTAAAAAAAAATGACTGTTTTATGAGCGTGTGTTGCACAGTTTCCACGCACGCTCGTAACTTTGCGAATTTGTAATATTTTCATTCCAGATTTTCAACATTGACATTTTTCTACACCTCCTTATGAATAGTACAGCTGTCATTTTTCACATCCTGGCTGAAATGTGTTTTCGTACTTCCAGCTCAGAATAGTGCGGTCGCTGTGGGAAATCAGTGTTTGGGACATATTAAGAAAATCACAGTGACTCTGTTCATAAGCAGAGGTCCTAAAATGCCTGTGTTGAAAATTTGGTGACAAACATTCATAAAATGACTGTGTTATAAGTGTACATTGCGCAGCTTCCACGCACCTTCGTAATTTCGTGCATTAGTAATATTTTCACTCCATATGTTCAACACTGGCATTTTTTCACACCTCCTTATGAACAGTACAGCTGTCATTTTTCATATCCTACTCGAAATATGCATTTACACAACTGGTGCAGAAGAGTGCAGTTGCTGTGGGAAATCAATGTTCAGGACGGATTAAGAAAATCATAGTGACAGTGTTCATGAGCAGAGGTCACAAAATGCCTATGCTGAAAATTTGGTGAAATAATTCCACTATATGACTGTTTTACGCACATGCATTGCACAGTTTCCATGTACGCTCAGAAGTTCGAGCATTTTTAGTATTTTCACTACAGATTTCCAACATTGCCATCTCCTCACACCTCCCTATGAATGGTACAGCTGTCATTCTTCACATCCTGCCTGATCTGGCGCACAATGGCACGGTCACTGTGGGAACTCAAAGTTCGGGACACATTAACAAAATCACAGTACCACTGTTCATGAGAAGAGGTCCCAAATGCTTTCATGAGGTAGGGGTCACAAAAAGGCCATGTTGAAAATTTGTAGTGCAAATACCAACAAACACCTCAACATTTGTCGGTGTCTGCAAGATAGGATGAAGTGAAATGGCATGAACGTTATGGGCAACAACTCAAATGCATACCTCAATGCCAGTCTGTCTCTGCAGGGTGGAGGTGGAGTTGGCGTGAAGTTCAATACTTCACTGCCATTCCTACTCTGCATCTGTCTAACTCCTGCATTTCCAATGCTAATACCAGCAAGCAAACATTCAGCATGGACAAATGCTTGTTTTATTTATCTGACCAGTGAAACAACAGCCTAATAGTCAAATAATACTTCCTCTTCTGTGTAACTCGGCTTAAATATACCCCATTTCCAAAACCACCTAATGTTCTTCTGCCATACTGAACAGAAAGCATCTCATTTGTATGTCTTGGGGTGTTTTTACAAGTTCATAGCCAGTTTTAAAAATGTACTTTGCTTACCCAAGTCAAAAACCTGAATACCTAGGTTGTATTCAACAAATATTAAACAGATACATAATTTAATATTTGCATTCCCATATCAACTAATGTATCCTCCTATTCAGCATGGGGGGCAAGGATGAACACAGATGATTGTATACTTGTTGGCCTTCCCTTAATGCTTGACATGTTTAAGTCAGTCATAAAAGATGTGGTTCAGTCAATGAAAATGATGAACTGTCCTTTAGCAGGCAGTGTTGCTTCAAAAAAGATATATCCTGTCAAACCAATCGGTTTGCTTTCATTGAGGAGGTAAGTAGGGAGGTAGGTGTCTGTAGGCTACTGTATCTGGAGTTCAGCAAGGACACTTTACTGTAAGTATTGCAATGTGGAGTCCACAGACTGCACAGGATTGCACAGGATAGCAAATTGGCTAATAGGATGGAAGCAGAGAGTGGAGGTACATCATGGTTGCCTTTCAGAATAGAAAGATTCTATGAGTGGAGTGCAGCAGCAGTGATTGTCGAGTGTGTTGCTCTTTAACATATTTGATACTGACCTGGAAGTGAAGTTTGCTAACAATGCTAAATTGACTCAGAAACTTAACATAACAAAAGGAGTTTGAAGTACAGAAGAATCTGCACACATTAGGGGTGTGATCCAAAGAATGACTTTGATGTAATTTGGGGAAGTGCAGGAAACTACACCTCGAAGGGAGGAACTTGGGTTGCACATACATCCTGTGTGGTGCAAGAAATGAGGAACGGGGGCCCAGGTTAATTGTGGACAGTGAGCTAAAGCCAGATAATGTGCTGCCACAGTCAGGAGTGCAAATGCAATGTTTGGAGGGTCCTGATGGCCCACCGTCATAGCAGTAGTGCTACTGCTTGCAATGCTGATGACCCAGGTTTGGAAACAAGCCAGAGGCATCAGAAGGATGGCTGGAGGAAGGAGGAGCAAGCATCTGTGGGACTGCTCTCCTCCTCTGGGGGGGAGGGGTAGAGCTCGATGCTTGACCAGCCCCTGGAGGAAGCCAGGGGAAAGGCAGCCCAAGCTAGAAGAGGAGGAGAAGACATTGCAGACGTTGATGTGTGCACCTTGACATCAGCACACGCCATATCTCCCTTGGGAAGAAAACCAGAAAAACTCCTGATCAAGCAGGATGACCGCCGGCCTCCATAAGCCTCACACCCAGTGACACAGACACCTCCCAAAAATCTGGATCTGTTCTTGGTGGATCAAGGACTCCCCACAACCCTGCCATGGAGGGCAAGCCATGGAGGACTACAGGATCAGGTAAGCCCTGGGAGATGCCATGGTAACAGGGCTAGGAGAACTGGTGGGAAGGAGTGCTGGCCGGGATGGGGAGAATAAAAAAACAGAGGGTCCTGCACAAGATCACGGAGCTGATTAGCTGCTTAGCAGGCAAGAGCTTTGAGAAGAGATTAGATATCCTTCAATTATTTAACCTAGAGAAGAAAAGGCTAAGAAGAGGCATGATCTCAGCATTCTGAATAGTAAAGGGGATAGACAGGTGTTCTGAACAAGAAAAGGGGATAAACAGGTTTGACAATACCCTGATATTTGAGCTAGTGGGTAGTAGCAGAACTAGAGGACTTGTACTACAACTGGGGGGGTGGTGGATAACATGAAACATTAGAAAGCATTACTTCACACAGAGGGTGGTTAGTGAGCAATAGTTTTATGTGCTCCATATGCTCTACTTACCTCTATGTGTGTTATCATTATGTTAGTTTGCTTATCATATTATGCCATTTTTAATAAAAATAGAATAATGGATAGGTTTGTGTGCATTACCAGGGAGTAATACCATCAAGAAGTTTTGGACATATAGGAACCTCGAGAGCGATGCTTGAGAGGTTCCAATGTGTCCAGAACCTCGAGACGGTAGGACTCCCTGGTAATGCACATAAACCTGTTATTTTTTATATATATATATATGGATCCAATTTCAAAATTTTATTGGATCAAATACGGGCACCCGACTACTACACTCACAATGGGCATCCGACGTCTGGTCTGTATACTGTTTAATGGGAGCTTGACAGAAACACTGCAGTACACTGACGAGTCGCTCACTCTCACTCTTACCTTCAGTGACAACTTGAGTTTAGTGGCGAGAAGAGTGAAATCAGGATCAACCAGATAGTTAACATGGTGAAATAAAGAAAAGAAGAAAAAAAAACGCTGCTGGTAGCACCGAGGACATTTGTCTCGTTAAGCAAGAGAGTGAGGCACCATGTTTTGAAAGATGTTCTGCCTGCCCACACAGGAAAAGTGGCCAATCGGAAGGTATGCTTAGGAAGATGTTGGGAGGCAGACTTGCACTTACGCTGTTGACTTTTGCTGATAATAGTATAGTTTAGTTCAATGTGTGGTACATAGCTCAGTGCTTGTGTACACTTATGAGCTGAATGGTATATGCTTGATGTTTATAACTTGAGCTTTGGTGTTTCTCTATATCCCATCCTCTGGGATACTGGGTAGGTGTAAGATTTAAGCCCCTGCTTAGAGGGTGAGACAAGAGTGCCGGAGAAGAAAGAGGAGGAGGCAGGGGAGGATGGAGGGTGTTTAGAAATGCTCAAAGCGGAGCAAGTGGAAGCCTGAGGTTTAAGAGGGTGATGTGGGAGGAGCAATCCCCCCCCCCATTGAACCTCAGGCTAAAGCCTTCCAATTCAATATGTGATACATAGCTCAGTGCTGAGGTTTTAGTTATGGTTATGTCCAGGATTCAGTCTGATTTGCTGGTCGAAGTGTCCTGTTTCAGAGGTCGATGATGAGCAGGAAGTCAACGCTGAAGATAAAGGTTCCGGCAGATGAAAAGATTCAACTTGGAATGAAGTCCAGATGAAGAGACGATGATTAATCCATGCCCAAGGTAGCTGTGAGTGAAGGAGATGTAAAGTGTACGGTATCACGTCACTTCATCGCAAACATTACGTCGCAAAAAATTCATCGTAAAAACTTCATCGTAAAGAACTTCATCGCATGATACAATTCCCCGCATGTAATTTCATCGCAAATCACTAAGATGAAGCTTAGTACTTAGAACTTCAAAGTAAATTAGATTTCTGCTTGTAATATGACTAAATGCATCTTTTTTTCAGAGATAGTAACTTATTGTTTAAAGTACGTGTTTGTCAGTGAACATATATTTAAAAACACTGAAAGGATCACATGCTGCTTTGTACAAATGCCACATTTTTCTTGGGTTTTTCTTTGCAATACTTCCTGGCATCTCAGCTGTACTGGGATTCATATTGCCTATTGCCTGTAGTGTTTTTTTGTCATCTATTTCAATTATGAATCAGAGTTTCCACCAGAGCAGCAGTTAAATGGTTAAAACGGACACTCTAGTTTGTGTTTTGACTTTATTGAGTATTTTAAAAATACACTAATGTCTTGCTTTTTCTGAAATGCATGTATGCCTCTAGGTTGTTTTTTTGGGGATCAGCAAAAGAATTCCACATTCTGCACAGCTCCAGTTGTTATATTTTTTAGATTTGGTTGCAGCATATGACTCATTTTACAAGTTCAGTACTTAAAGTTGCATTACTGCTCAATTAAGTGCCTTGCTGGCAAGAAGTCAACTCGTCTTCAATATACTAACGTTACTTCTATGCTAGCATAGCCTAAAAGAATGAGCACTGGAGATACTGAAAGATGCTTTCCACTTCCTAATAAATCCTTTGGTGACTGACACTACAACTAACAGACTAGGAAAGAAATTGAAAAACCTGAATGAACAACTCCAATTGCACTGTAGGTGGTGGCACAACAGAACAGCGAATTAATAAATGCTGAACTGTCAAGCGCTGTACAGTCTATGCGTTGAAATGTATCACGCTCTAATTACTGCACGGTAATTAACTGCGACGAAAAGTTTTGCGATGAAAAGACGTGGAACCAAGTGCACATATACAATCAGCATGGCTGAGGAATTGGTGCCAAAACTGCAAATTGTTTGAGGAATGTAGAGATCAGAGATGATGAAATGGTTGGGAGAGTTGCGTGGCTGGAATGATAAGATAGGAGTGTAGCCTAGCTGGGAGGCTTGCATGGCTGTTATACATCCACTGAAACATTAAGGTACGGTTGAGTACTGTCAAACATGAGAAATTGTCCTAAGACGAACAAGGAAATGAGATGTGCTCCAAGGAGATATCTGGCAAAGAACTAGGGCTGGAACTGGAATGAAAAAGAAGGTGGCTTGCAGTAGAAGAAGTGAATGAATGATGAAGTAAAGTAGGCCTGGATGTGGGCTAGCTGGAGCATGGAATCCTCTTGTAGGTCTGATGTATGCAGTGTTCAAATGCTCAAGCAATAGAATAGGTATCAGGTGGTGAGACTAAGGAAGTCGAGACCTCCACATGGGTCTGCCTTAGTGAAGATGGAAATACGTGTGAGTAATGAGAAATGCCCATGGGCCACGATGGAATCAGGATGGCGAGACCCCCATGTGGGTTCACCATCACCACAGTATGGTAGGATCCGAAGTAAGGAGGCAAAACCCCTGCTTGAGACTGCTTGTAGATACAAAGAGATACATTTGAGAAATAAGTTATGCCTATAATGGGCATGTTTGTGATGGCAGGACTCTTCTGCCGGTCCGCCAACACTGTAGTGTGACGTAACCCATGATAAGAATGACGATCCATTGTTGGGGAGGGTGGGACCCCATGTCGTCCACCATCGCTGTAGTCTTAGATAGTTTGAGGTAAGAGGATGAGACTCTCATGTGCGTCTGCCTGTAATGACATGAAATGTGAGTAAGACCCCTTGAGGCATGCGTGATTAGGCTGGTGGGACCCCAAGTGGTCCGCCATCACGATAGTATGCAATAACCCAATGTAAGGAAGGTGAAGACCCCACATGAATCTGCCTGTAGTGATTTGGAGATACGATAGAGCTATGAGTAGGGCCCCCTTGTGGGGCATGTATGTTTAGGATGGCGGGACCCCATGTGGTCCGCCATCACCATAGTATGTGGTATCTAAGGTAAGGATGGTGGGATCCCCTGCAGTCCACATTGCAGTAGTAGGCATAGTCCAATGTAAGAGGATGAGGCCCCAAGTGAGTCCACGTGTAGGAAATGGAAATGAGGTTTGAGTGAAACGTAGATGTTCCTTCGTGGGCATGGTTGGTAGGGATGGCGGGACCCCATGTGATCCGTCATTGCCATATTCATGGAGATGTGTGAGAGTGAGATGGCGGGACCTAACGTGGTCTGCCATCGCCATTCCATGAGTAGTGCATGATTGGGATGACACGACCCCACATGGTCTGCCATCGCTGTTTCACTGAATAGAGTGTGATTGGATGGCGGGACCCAACATGGTCCGCCATCACCATGGTATGGAGTAGAGTACGTTTGGGATGGTGGGACCCCACTTGGTCCGCCATCGCCATAGTAGTGCACTGTTTGAGCTAAGGATGGGGGAACCCCCCCCATGGTCCGCTGTCACAGAATTAGATTTTCAATCCAAATAAGGACATATAGACTTTCATACCACATAGGTGCTGTTAAAACTCTTCATTCACCGCAATGATGGTCACTGAGAGATAGAGTTCTTTACATTAAGCTCTGTATGGTTCGGCTTCCTGGGTGGATAGCACTGATGTTGATGATACAGTAGATCTCTGATTGTGGTGCTGTGTCCCGGATATGTTGAGCCTTATCCCTGATTCATGAGGTTGGAGGTGGAGAGGTACGAACATAATGCAAGCAAGTTCATAGTTCAAAGTACTAAGCCAAGAAAACAGAAATATGCAGCACTAGGAATTGGAGTTGTAAATGGAGCCCGGTGAAGCAATTGGGACATATAAGCACCAGAGCAGGGTACAAAGGTTCCTGTACTATTCAGCTGAGGGTCTGGAATTCTGGGAATTATGCCCTACTTCCCATAAATACATGTCTCCTATGGCAGCTAGAAGCCATTGCATTCTGGATAACCAGTACCTGGCAGGGGAAAACTTCTCCTTTTATGGTGCCAGTTCTCCGTAGAATACGGGAATCCCCAAAGATATGGGAGTCAAGAGTCAGGTCCCAATCCAGCAACAGATAATGGGGAAGTACAGCAAATACAGAAATAATGACAGTAAAGATAGGGCTAGAGGAGTAGATACCTAAAGACATGATGCAGCTTTAGAAGGAGAAGTGCAGTGGGCAGGAATGAAGTTCATCAGTTCTCAAAGAAAAAAGCAGTCCACTAGTCCAGTGTTTACAGCAGAAGCCAGAATGTTGGATTCCAAAAGCAGACAGCACCTGCAGAAGTGGAGCATCAGTGGAATAACTGGAGAGCAAACCCACTCAAGGAGCAGAAGCCGCAGGGAGCAATGCAGGCTGCCGGAAGGAAGAAAGGCTGGGAGAAGTACAGAGTGATGACTCCGACTAAGAGGGGGCAGGGAAGTAGAGGAGCACAAAAGGAAAGTCCAAAAGAAAGGAAGATAGAGAGGAATGAGAACATGGATGAATGGAGGGAGAAGAGGCCATGAGGGGGACAGACACAGGAGGGACCAGAGATGGAAGCACCAGAAACTACACCAGGGATGAAGAGCAGCAAAAGTGAGGTACGAACAGACAAAGGTAGATGGCTAGGGTGGCAGGGAAACCAAGGGAATGAGGCAGCAAATGCAGAAGCCAGGGAGGAAAGCAACAGAGGGTGGGGAGGAGCGGAAACAAGGAGGTGGTAATGGGAAGGGGGCAAGGCAAGCAGACACAAGTCAGATAGAGAGAGCATTGAACAGAGGGACCAACAAGGCAGAGAGAAAAAGAGAGAGAGGAGGCGGGGGGAGGGCAACACAGACTACAAGCCGCAAGGCAGTGGGGAGGCAAGGGAGAGTGAAATGCGAAATGGGAGATGGAGGGAGGCCAAACCAGCAGCCATGCAGAAGCTTGAAGCAGCAACAAACCCCCAGGCAGTTCGAAATGCTCGATGCTGAGCAAGCAGAAGCCTGAGGTTTAAAAGGGGGATGTGGGAGGAGCTACCCCCCCCATTGAACCCGAGGCTAATGCCTTCCAAGTATGGAATAATGATATTACTGCATCTGAACCATACTATTATCACTCAAGAACTGTAGTATTATCACTCTGGGAGCAATCCTATTACTGATAATTTTTTGTATGCTTTAGTATGGTATTAATTTCAAAATCCATATATTAAAAATGGTTTAACAAAATGTGTGTCATTTAAACATGCAAGCTAAACTCCATAGCACTCTCTGTTGGTCCAGTTTGCTGTTACTCTGTCTGGTTGTTAACCTGTGGAATAGTTCAGCAAGCTAGAGCCCAAAGAGTCTGAACAGATTCTCTCCTCCTAAGATTGGAGGGTTCCACAGTGCCACATGTCTGACAACACCTAGGGTGGTCCTGTGGAAGTGCACTGGTGATCACATGCTACGAGGTATCCTTTCCCTTTGGACAGTCTGTTGGGGACCAAAATAAGGATAAAATCCTGTATCTGACTACAGCATGATGACTGCAACTAATCTTCAGCCTTGCTTAATGCCACACTGAAAGGCTGGTCACCTCCCCTGATGTTGGCACTTGCGGTAAATTCTGCCCTTACTCCCTCATACTATTTATTTGAATTTTGATGACTGGGTAGGCCCACTGAGATAGACAATCCCCTTTTCAGGGGTGACCCGGGGAAGTACAATTCCAGTAGGACTGAAAACACACATACAACGGACAAGTTACAGAGAATAATCTACAGAGTAGTGTTTGCAAACAGTCAGTAATAAGTACAGACAAGTAGTTTTAGAGAGAAAGCTAGAGAAAATTGGTTGGTAATCAATCCATAAGTGCCATGGTCACAGTTAGCTACAGGCATTACAATGCTAATTCACACACAATCCATAAGTGCAGTTCATTGCAGACAAAACAAGGATTTGGGAACGACGGTCATAGTGACATATATCGGGGAGTGGGGGACTTGGGTGGGAGGGGGTGACCACTAGACCACCAGGGATCGTCATGTATCATATTTATCGGGGAATCAGGGACTGGGGGGGCCACTAGACTACCAGGGATTTATCGTTCACCATATTCCATGCAATCGTGGCTATGGGTGGGGGGGTTCCACTAGACCACCAGGGTTGTGAGTGCTTGTGGATAGTGCTCTGGGTGGGAGGGTGGCCACCCACGGCTGGGCTGCTGTGTTGCACCCTGCAATACAGCTGCCCACCTTTGGGTGGCTGGGACTTGTTCCTACTCTGCACAGGCTCAACTTTGAGCCCCCCTATGCTGAGCAGTACAGGGGTGTGCCAGCATATGCACTGCACATCCCGGGCTGAATATTGGGATGTGCCACATATGCATGGGCACGCCTCCTGCATCTGCGCTGCATACATAATCATTGCGCCCTGGTGCATCGGGATTTGCTCTGCACCAGGCAGCCTTCTCAATAGCCTGCCTGGGCACAATGTGGGGTTGTGCCGGTGCAACCCCTTTGAATATCTGGGCCATAATGTTTTCATGGTCATAGCATTTTCTGTTGATTGAGCACCACAGATTTGTACAGTAACTATACTGCTATTGTCTGTTGGGATGCCGTTGCAAATTACCCCTTAGCTCAAAAATTTATTTATTGGTCAAATCATACACAAAGAAACAAGTAACAAAAATGTGAACTTCCATTTTATAATTACAATGCTATGCTTATGTTGGGAAGGAACTCAAAGGAATTTTCTATTTTCTCCTCTAAATTTTGTAGGATATCCTGCTTTTCTGACTCCATTCTGTATTAAAAAACAGTGGGGCATGTCTCCATTAAGTAGCTAGTATGCACTTCTCCTTCCTGAATATTTCTTATTTTACCTCTGTCTCAGTCTACAGTAGAACCTTCTCCATGGAGGACAGAGGACTCCTGACTGGTACAATGAGAGGTGCCCCTCCTATTGTGAGATGGTTGAGAGACATGGTACTGGTATAGCATGGGCAGTGGTCATTTAATCTTCTCCAAAGAGCCACACTGATGTGCCTCAACCTTTTTATGGAGAAGACCACCTTGCAGTGAGATGGTAAATCAAATTTCAAAGTTTATTTCTAGTAATCATCAAAACATCTTTGAGCTGGGGCTAATTTATAACAGGGTCCTGGTATCAAGATCAGATGCAGTTATGGGAGTATTTTAGACTCCATATCCATTCAGTCCTTAGCTTCTAGCGTGAACTGCCAACAAGGGTGCAAATTAATGCTAATTGTTTTAGTAATGGCATGATGTGGGCACCTGTCCACTAGAAACTGGACTGAGACCACCAAAACTCATTTCACCTCAGGCTCACACACACAGCACTCAAATGATAACAGCATTTGACCATTGTTGTCCTAGATTGGATCTCAAGTGGCCTAGAGGTGAAAAGCTCTGTAACCAGCATTTGCAGCCCCTCACCACCACCATGCCTTTTAACTGAATTACAAAATGGGTAAGAGAAACCAAGACATGTGATTTATCAAATGTGGCCATGTGACCTGTATTATCCCAGCACAGGCCTAAAGTACAATACTTAATATTCTAAACCTCATTACTCAGTTTTTAAACTGAAAAATCAGAACCATTTGATAATCAGCTTTGTCACATGCCTAACACCTCAAACATGTGCTATCTCACAATTACCCACACGTTGTCATGCCTTATTTCTTATTTAAAGATATACAGTGTTATCCAGTGGGATCAGGCACTCTTATCACAGTTTTGGCTGTGATAACTTGCAGGATACTGCAGGGACTTAATGTAATCTAATGGCAATTACTCCAGTTTGTCACACAGGAAACTGTAAAATCTCACACAGAGCACTTGACCCCAGTAAGCAGGTCTGTATCGTCATTATGCCCAACTGACTTTCTCACACAATCCTATATCTTCTCTTCCCAGTGACTGTATATTTCTGATCATTTCGGTAGCAAGCACAGATCAGTTTTTATGCTGACAATGGCAAACAGAAAGATGATTTTTAATTATTTAAAATGGGTTGGTCTGAGCCAAAAATAATTTCTTCTGGTTTACCAAACACTAATTAGGCCAATGCTAGAGTAAACCAGTCCAGTGTGGCAGACCAGGTTTAAAGTGGGTCGCAACTGTAAAAGGAACTAGTTTCCAGTGTGCTTACCCGGTAAGCGAATAAACAAACAAACAAAAGTGACCAACTGTGATTGACTGGAAGCAGTTCAGAAATGTTGTCACCACCGTTTTGATAATGAGGCACTGTATCATGATGTACTGAGTAAGTTTAGCTTGGAGCCCTTGGCAGTAAGATGTGAAGGCTCTTTATTGATGCATGCATAGATAATACCAGATTATTTGTTTGTTTTTTTGTTTTCTTACCAGACATTCTTTCTTCATACAACTCAAGGCATCTAAGTGGTGGTATAAAACAATGAGAAACTCTAAATGTTATAATACCAGTTTTATATAATGCCATATATTATGTCAGATATTTGGGGTATTGGTTGAGTCACCACTACTATTCCTTTTTAAATATGTTACAGGGGGTATACAGTACCTGCTGATGTGTTCAGCTGATGGTGTGGTCTATGAGGGAATCTGCAGCAGGGTCCTTTTGCCACATTGGAAGGTGAAGTTATAAATTAAGCTATGAAGTATCAATATCTTATAAGTATTTCAAGAATGTTTTAATAACTGGATCTGTGCAATCATTAGGCAGTGAATTAATCTTTGCCAGAAAACTGATGTACTATAAATTGATAGTTTCTGGCCACCTGCCCACATCACTGGCAAAGTTTTCTTTATAATAAAAAGTTTATAAAAAGATACAAATCATCTCCCCAAGCTTATAGCAACCTAACAACCCTCATCCCCCAGCAACAACCATTAAAAATGCCCCATTCCCCCAACCTCACTGCATCCAAAATTCCACCATTCCCTCAGCCTAAGGGAAGTGAAGTAAAATATATGCCAAACCTAACCATTAAACCAGTCCATACCTTTCCTCCTACCCTTGTAGAATTCTTCCAATCCCACCATATGTTCTCCAACATGACCTGTTAGAAAGAACATGTAACACCTTCTCCTACATCCTCTTGAGGCACCTGATCCCACCCTCTTCCCCCATACCACCATTGTGCAGGACATATACAGTCTAGCAAAGGGTGTTCAGCATCAGTCAGACGCTGTCTGAAAGATGAATGAGAGTGCATGTGTCACACAGTAGTAATCAGCTGATTCCTTCTGTTTACATGCATTCTCATCCATCATTCAGAGAGCAACCAGCCAAGGGGGTGGTGGGAGGGTCTATCTATGCAGGTCACCCTAAACTGGACTACATGTATCCTTAACAGGTTTGGCAAGTTGGATGGACTGAAGAGGGTAGGATTAGGTGTCTCTAGAGTGTGTTAGAATGGAGAGTTACATGTTTTAACTGGTCAGGTCTGGGGGAACAGGGTGGGATTAGAAGAACGCTGGAGGGATAAGGGAACAATATGGACTAGATATGTTTGGTTTGACATATCTTTTACTTCACTTTGCTGGAGCTGGAGTTTAAAGGAAGCTGGGTGGGTGGGAAGGACCTATTCACTACAAAAAAAGCAGTACATTCATGAGAGGCAATGAATGGAGGCTAGTTGGAAATGTCAGGAGGAATACATATATATGTATATATACAGTATGTAATAGATAACCCACTCTAAGATGTCCGGTCACGCTCTGATATACGCACGCCTTGGTGTGCGTGTTAGGCACAAGGCTGCAGGACGAGTGTGTCAACCACCCAAGGCATGCATATATAAGAGCATGACAGCACACCCTGTAGTGGGTTATCTATCTTATAAAATGGCAAAATTCTTTTGGAGGAGAGTAAAAGTGAAGGTGTGTTGTCGCGCTCTGACATACGCATGGTCATGTGATGTGTTTCAACCAATCACCAGACATGACTTTTCCTAACCATTATATATATATATATATATATATATATATATATATATATATATATATATGCTTTATTGAATTTTAAACATAGGCAACAGACTCCAATACATAGAAACAAGAAGAAGAGCCAGAACAGTGACCAGAAAAGACATTTCCATACTTAAAATTGGTTCAATTGGTAGTTATACAATACATGCTAAAACTGAGAGTAGAGGAAAAATCAAGGGATAGACTATTACACCAACATTTAGGGCAAAATATAAGCAGTGGCATGGGCTGACCAGTTGTATGGTATACAATCCAAAAGTTTCTATGGTACACATTGGAGCCCACGTCCATATAGTGCAACACTCAGCAGCACCATAAAACTTCAAAAAGCTCCTGTGTACGAGATGAAATTGTAGTTTTGTTCTGTAGGTTGTAACTATATTGCATTAAAGCATACCACACCTGCTTTGTGGGAACAGTAGTGCTATGCCAAAGCTTCATGAGAACATTCTTTGCAATTGTACAGAGAAAAATTAACAATTTCAATGTTTTACCTTTAAATTAAGCCAACAACGTCGGATTCAGAATTTTCAGGACCTGCCTGGGTCACGAGGGCCAGCAGAGTGGTCGCCCCCCCCCCAAAGCCATCAATGTCGGATTCAGAATTTTCAGGACTTGCCGGGTCACAAGGGCAGGGAGGCGTTGCCCCGAAGCCATCAAAGTCGGATTCAGGTACTGTCTCGCAATGCCACACGCAGGAGCCCAACAGTTGGAGCTGCTCTACATAATCTGCTTCTGGCTCCTTTTTGATCATTCAAGCCTTCTCGGTACAATGCAAGCCTGAACTGTAACAGCTTCTTTAAGTGCAATTTTCAGACAACTGTGCCTGTTCCTTTAAGTGCAATTTTCAGTCGGTAGACCTAAACAGATAGTTTTTCTGCTAATTTGCTCTAGAGAACTACCAGTCTGTTAATGCATTCGGGAGGGTTACTTTAATTGTACAGTGGGGGGTTCCTTATAGTGAAAATTTAATCCTAGAGGGAGGCTTCTTTTAATCCTGTATACCGCAGCTTAATTTGTAATTTTAAACTAGTGGAAGGCTCTTGTTTCCCTGTATCAAACGTGCCCCTACCTTAGCAGCTCTGCTCCACATCCACATTATCTAGCTATAAAACCTTACCTGACTCTCCTTCTTTCCTCAGAATTTTCAGGACCTGCCTGAGTCGCGAGGGCCAGCGGAGTGGTCGCCCTCCCCCCCCCCGAAGACATCAATGTCGGATTCAAGTGCTGTCTCGCACACCCAAGCCCAACAGTTGGAGCTGCTCTACAGAATATGCTTTTGCCCCCTCTTTGATCATTCAAACCGTCTCGGCACAGTGCAAGCCTGAACTGTAACAGCTTCTTTAAGTGCAATTTTCAGACAATTGTACCTGTTTCTTTAAGTGCAATTTTCAGTCAGTAGTCCTAAACAGATAGTTTTTCTGCCTAATTTGCTCTAGGGAACTATCAGTCTGTTAATGCATTTGGAAGGGTTACTTTAATTGTACAGTGGGGGGTTCCTTATAGTGAAAATCTTATCCTAGAGGGTGTCTTCTTTTAACCCTGTATACAGCAGCTTAATTTGTAATTTTAAACTAGTGGAAGGCTCTTGTTCCCCTGTATCAAACATGCCCATAGCTTAGCAGCTCTGCTCCCTGCCCACTTTATGTAGCTATAAAACTTTATCTGACTCTCCTTCTTTCCGCAGAATTTTCAGGATCTGCCTGGGTCGCAAGGGCCAGCGGACCAGTCGCCCTCCCCCCCCGAAGCCATCAATGTCAGATTCAGGTACTGTCTCGCAATGGCACATGCAGGATCCCAGCAGTTGGAGCTACTCTACAGAATTTTGCCCCGCCGACACTCCATGTCGGCTCCCCACCACCCTCACCACCACCCTTGGTGAACCCTCCATTTTATAGTAGGGAATGTGCGGGCTGATGGAGGCTCAGAACCAATCAGCCAACTTCCCCATCTGCATCTTATACTCGCTCACCAGTAGGGGCAGACTTCTAGGCTGTACTTCACCAACTGCTGGATTACCTCTCATCCTCATCCCAACCTATAATTCAAAATGCTGCATGCAATCATCGCTGTGCTCATCCTGCTCCCTTCAGTCCTGATTCCTCTCCCTCACTCTTCCCATGTTATACACCTGACAACCTGCTGCCGAAAACCCAGACACTACTATCAAATTGCCCAACCACCCCAGTTGAGTACATCTGCCCTAATAAGTATCTATTAATCTCCTGTGCTGGTAACCTCCTCCCTCATTACACAGCCACAACAATCAAAGAGTGCTCAAATATTGCTTACACGCAGACACCCCCTACTCTACCCCCGGACCAGACACCCCACAACTCATTGCATGGGCCAATCCTTGCTACCCCTTACATCCTTACCCTCCCCATACCCTCTCACACGGCCACCAAAGGGCCCTCCACTCTCACACTATATTTTCCCCCTCTCTCCCCTACTTGACATAAGCCATCAAACTAATTCCCAAGATCCCACTCTGAAGAAGCCCACACTGTAGTATCTTTATCTCGCAAACTATCCCCTATCCTAGTGGCTAGCACAAATTACCTTGGGGATTCTAATACTCAGCCAATCTGAAAATGCTACAGTCTATGGCCTGATTACTTTGTATTACAACCTCTGTAAATGTTCTGAATCTGTGTTTATCAATATTAATACTTGGATCTAAATGACGAGTGTTTGATTGTAAGTATAATAGTTAGTGAGTTCCTGTTTTGTCCCTGCAGTTCATTTTGATTCTGCACTGTTTTCTTCTAGTGCATCTACCTGTACTGACGTGGAACCTTTGAAAAAGAGTCTTTGACTAAAAGGTAATTTCTGAATAATCAATAAATAAAATAAAAAAATGTGTACCTTTAAGGGGGTATAGATAAAAGCAACAGAGAAGAAGTAACCAGGACAGGGCAGGGGTGTAGCCAGACAATATACAAATGTACACCAAGACCGTGTTTTTTGCATCATTTGGCACAATAAATACAACTTTTGTGTCTCATGACAATGGTTGTTGCCATGCATGGGTAAATAAAAAATGCCATGCATTGCTCCCAAAGACACCCACATACCAGCCCAGAGCCTGTAAAGTTGTATTGCCCTTGGGACGCAAAGACAGTATTAGTGACCAGTCCTTCTGGTTGTGACTCCTATCAATAAAATTACAGAAAGGTTCAGCATTTTCTTTGTTAGTTTTCATGGAAAAAGGAAACAGTTCAGAGCATATTTGCTACCCCCTCAAATAAAATTGCGCACCATGGAGTACTTAGAGTATGCCTGGCTACACCCATGGGACAGGGTAATCAAATAGAGACTGCAAGACCTGTGCCACTTCTCCCCCAGTATCCAGTAATCCAGGAGCATTCCCAAAATATATGTACATGGTCTAGCTGCTGGGTTCCACAGTCATGTCAGCAAGTCCCATGTGCAACCCCTAGATATTTATCTTGACAAACTGGCATTATGAAGTATCTAGATCAACACTTCCAGGAATGCCCCTGAAGGTATGAGGTTGGGGAGATCTTAATAGCTGGAAAGGCATATTTTAACCATTAATGCAGTGGGTGGTCTGCAGTAAGTGCTGTATTCCATTTTTGAAGGATATGAGAAGTACAATAGTGGGACAGTTCTTGCAGACCTTTGTACAAATTGCCATTTAGGTGCTGCCATAGATTTCACATCTGGGACCCAATCAATACTGTAGCCAAGAGGCCTCACTTATCTGGGAGAATTACTGCTGAAGTACAAGAATGATGTTAAGAAGGATCACAGTTGTGACAGTTGACCCGCCGCTGCAAGGGTAGTACTACCACTCGTGATGCCGGTGACCCAGGTTTCGGGAATGAGTCTGGGGAGTCAGAGAGCTAACCAGAGGGAGGAAGCTTGAGCATCCAGGGGACCACTCACCTTCTCTGGGGAGGGAGGGGGGATGAGGCTCAGCACTTGACTGGCCCCAGGAGGAGGTCTGGGAAACAGCAAGTGCCTAGCCATGCAGTGAGGGGATGCATGGCGGACATTGGTGGTCACTCCTTGGCATCTGGGCACATGTCACACCCAGAAAATAGAAAAACAGCTCCCTGCACTCCGGGGAGACGGAGCGCCCATCGTAGATCTCCAGCTACCCTGTCTGTCCTGGACCGGTGCTCTGATGAAATTCAGATGTTCGGGGTGTACGGTCCCCAACCTCATCCCTGCCTGGGTGGCAAACCAAGGCTACATGGAGGGACTACCACAGGCTCTAGGTAAGAGAGAAGCAGGGGGGACGGAAGCCATAGGCAACTCCTGAGGAACCGGAGTGCACTGGGAAGGTGGAATCATAAACAGAAAGTTAAAAAAAAGAAGGATCACAGTTGTAACTATTTATTCAATGATCAAGGGAGTGCTCCAGATCAATAGGAGTGCTCCTTTCTTCTGCGCATGGGATTCTTATTCTGTGAAGAGTGTCTCACATGTAGCTGCCTGGAAATGAGCACATTCCAGTAAGGTTATTTAAAAAATTAATATATTATTGATCAAGCTCAATCAATAATATATTAATACTTCTGCTAAAACCACTCTTACGGTTGTAAGCGTGGTCTCAAGCATTAGAGTATCAGAACAGCTCATCTTCAGTTTACACTTCTCATACCCTAAGAAAGCACATCAGACCACTCTTACAACTGTAGGAGTGGACTCAGCAGTGGTATTCACATACAAACTGGTCCCGCACAGGGAGGGAATATTGCTGTTGTAGAATATCAAATGGGATGATACCATGTTGATCTGACAAACAGTGTGGTGGACATAAGTAAATCCCAATCGAGTTCATTTGATTAAAGTTGCATCTAGTTTGTTCAAAGGACATGCCAATATAAATGGGAGGGCTAGTAACCACTGTGTGAGTACCTGAAAGGCCTGAGGATGAAATAGGGACTGCCAAATTTTCAAAGTAGGGACGGTAAATCTTTGAAACCCATATGTATGAGACACCCGGAGAGGATGAATTTAAAGAAGGACTCTGGCCAAAAGTGCTACATTACATAATTAGAATAAGCATACCCCCAATAAATCTCATACCAAACATTAGGTTTCTGTGTTACTTCATTTTAAAGTTATGGGCTATTTTGTAACCCTGATTTCACTACCTGTTCAAAAAGGACAGTTTCAGTGAAGCGGTGCTGATGATGTCATCTTCTGAACTCACATTCTAGCTCTCCTTGTCAGCAAGCTTATAGGACCTGTTTCACCAAAGTTAAAAGATCATTCTGTAATGGTTTTCGCAAGTAAAACAAGCAGCACTATTCTAAAAATAGTGCTATAGAATCTATGTGTTTCAGGCTTTGTAACAAAGTTGACAAATGTGTATTTTAATGCCTTTTTGGTGTGGTTCATTTTGCAGAGTTGCAGGATACTGTCAGCATGTTTCCCGGCTATTGATACCATGTGAAGTGTTACTCTGCAGTGCCTATTTGGAAGCTGTATTGCTACAAGTGTTGGATTGTTGGTAACTGCATTGCTGTTTGTCAGTGTCTGCTTTACAATAAGTTTTAATAGGGGCCTTATATGTGTGAATTCCTGCTGGGGTTGAAGTGTTAGCCCTGGTAAAACAATCATTGTAATGTGGTATACAATGGAGATGAGCCAGAATATAGCTCAAGTAACAGCCTGTCAATGAGAAAACAGAAAATGAGCTCTGCTCAACTGAGTATCCCATTCATTCATACTTTCATGATGAATAAAATATTGATTGATTGATTAAGGATTGAGCTGGTTACTTCATAGAAACTCTTAGTAAGTTTTCAAAACTGTACTACCTCTCCCACCCCCATTTACAGGGGGATGGAGTAATTGTTTTAAAGGGCCATCCTGAGAAATCACCTCAATTGAATGATAGGTGTGGATGATCATAGCCTTTCTCCACATCTGAGATATCCAGTCTGCAAATCTCACATTAGCTTGCTGTGACTTAGCATTCAGCAACCTAGGAGGAAAGGACCACAACAAAAAAGCACCAAAAACAAAAATATGAATTTGTCAACTTAGTTAAAAAACCTGAAACACACAGGTTTTAAAGCAATGTTTACATGCTGCCTGTTTTACTGGAGAAAACAATTTGCACATAGTTTTTAAACTTTGGAAAAGCAGGTCCTTTAAGCTTGCTGACAGGGAGGGCTAGACTGTGAGTTCAGGAGATGACACCATCAGCACCTCTTCACTGAAACTGGCTTTTTTGAACAGGCAGAGAATTTGGGGTTGTAAAATTACTTGTAACTTTTAAACAAAATAACCTAGGGATCTCAGTTTTGGCATGAGGGTGATTGGGGCTATGTTGATCCATATTCTGAATTTACTGATGCCAGTAATTTATGACCACAGTCCCTCTTTAAGTATTTGTCCAAGGAGTAGAAGTCATTCAAAATTAACTCCATCATTTTCCAGTGGGCAGAATAAGAGCTGGTGCTCCATAAATATACAGCTCATAAATGTGAGGCCACAGCACAATCATACAAATTTGGGAGAGAAGTCCCCCCTTATCCATGGGAAACCATAGTATTTTAAACTTAATATGTGGGTGAGACCCCCCCAAAAAAATAAAACAGTATATATATTTATCCCAGGACTGGAAATGGGTTGTATCATGGAAAATTGGAAGGGTTTGTAAGAAATATAAAGTCCTGGGAAGAATATTTTGCCACATAGCTTCAATACTGTTAAAAATTCCAAGGGGAATATTGGCCAGAGTTGTAGGTCCTGTTGGATAGTTTTGGTGACACAGGCTTTTAATTGAGAAGTTTTAAATAATTCAGATTCTTTGTTAAAATAATACCCAAATACTTAATAGCATTTCTAGTCAACTAGAAAGTGAATTGTGACTACAGGGTCAGAAAAGGGGAGACATTATATGTAATAACTTCAGTTTTCATGGAATTCAAATGAAACCCTGCTAACTCTTCACACTGTGCTAAGAGGGATCACACTTTGGGAAAGGACACATCTGGAGACAGGATGGTCAATAATATATCATCAGCCAAAGTGTAAGTTTTGACCCTGCCCCCAGAGGTACTCCCTCCACTTCCCTATCCTCACGAATAGAAATGGCGCAGGATCAATGTTCAGGGTAAAACATAAGGCAGAGAAGAGGCAGCCCTACCTAGTCCCCATCTCCATAGTAATGGGATCAGAAAGTCACCCATTAACTTGAACATAGGCCTGAGGGGAAGTATATAATCATTGTAATAATTCTACCCATACTGAAGGGAAACCAGACCAGAGTAGGGGTAGCCCACAAAAAGTGCCATGATGCCTTGTCAAGAGTCTTCTCTGTGTTGAGGCTGGAAGGACTATGGGGACCAATCAAGCAGAAGCATTTTCCTGTAAAAACAGGACATGATGGGCATTATCATGTGCTGTCTGCATTGGAAAAAACCCACCAGGTCACCAACCAACAATAATGGGAAAAGGCCATCTAGTGTTTAGCCCACCATACATTAAAAATCCTAGAGTAACAGCTGAAGATGGAAATCTTTCAATATGGGGATGACTGTGTGGGGTCCTTCCTCTGCTTGAGTAAATCTCTCCTTGCTGCCAGAACCCAGTGTGCTGCTTCTACAGGTACAGAGAAGACAGTCATGTAGGGTTAACCCACCACCGTTACACAGTGGCTTCCCCACCCTGGGTGGATATTTCTCTTATAGGTAGGTTAGGTCACATGACTTTATCACATGGCACTACAGTCGGAGTCTATCACCCCAAACCCCCCATTAGCCACTTATCACACTTGGCCACCAGGGGGTGCTGTACTCCTGCAGCACTGAACTTTAAATAATTGCAGTTATCTCACCCTCAGCTGCCCCCTTACCTAACCCACTTTGATGCCTCACATGAGTAAATCTGCCCTCCAACCTGTCCATTTCCTCAAGTCCCTCTTTACTGTCTCCCCTCTTGAGTCTTGAACCCAAACCTTGATGTGAAGCCTTTACTGAAGCCCACCCACTGTTTCCTCTAGGCAACACAGCCTGTTACTGTTTCACAGTGGCTGGTGCCCAACAGTACCCCTGCCTCTCCCCCATACTTTCATTGGTACCTCCTATTTGTCCTGAGCCATTCTCCCTTGCCAGGACCCCCACATCATACTGATTTGGTACAGCCCATCTGTTACTGTGCTGACTATTCCTCCTGGATCCTAGAAGACACCCTTCACTTTACTGCCCTCCCTCACAGGATCATAGCCCACTCCCCTAGACTCAAGGTGATACTGCCGACATGAGAAACTGAGGAAGAGCTGCACTAGCACCCCTAACTCATTCTCATGCACAAAGTAATTCACCCACCACTAGGGGTCACCACACACCTTTTTGTCAGCTAACCTGACTGATACAGAAAGACCACAGTAATCTCTGCCTCACAAAAGCATGACAACCTGCACAAATCTTCTCCGTTACTTGCCAGTATTCATCACACTGTTAGGCAATACATCCTCTTAGCACACATACTAACAATCCTCAAATTCTAAGCCTGCACCTTGATGGCCCACAAACTGATCAAAGCCATTTTAAAACCACCCTATGCAACTTGCCTGATCAAGGTGCACATGCTACCCTCCCCTCCTCCTGGCTGCCACACCCTACTACACTGCCTTAGTGGCCACTTACTGGATTACACTCTTAAAATTAGTGGTCATACCTACCAAACCCACTCAGGGACTTTTGCAATAATGCTGTTGCTGCTAATATCAGGCAATATCCACCCCAACCCTGGTGCACCATGCACTGCACACTCATGTCTTCCCCTCAATGAGCAGGTAAGAATAGTATCTCTAAACATCTGTAGTCCACTCACAAAATTTACCCAGCTGGAACCTGGGTTTACATGACACAGCCAGATGTCATATCCCTGACTGAGACATGGCTTACCAACGAAAACTGCAGACACTGAACTAGCACTACAAGGCTTCTTTATCTTCCAGCATGACAGGGCAGGGAGGCAGGATAGAGGCTGTAGACAATACATCCAAGCAGACCTACAGGCAGAGGGTGACACTAACACACACCACTCCGGAGTGCGAAGGGCTGACTACCAGACTTCACCTGGGTGGGTGTAGCAAAACAGTCACAGTCATGACTATATAGATCCCACCAAGAATGACCAAGAATGACCCTAGCAGGACAAGAGACCTTCTCCCACTATTACCAAGAAGTAGACACCAACTTTGAGATGCTGGTGACTGGAGACTTTAATACTGACTGGTCTGCAAGCTCCAGTAGCACAGCTAGGGACATAGTAAATAACCGGTACCTCACACGGGTTGTAGGTGAAAGTACCAGGCACAACTACCATACCAGTAAAGGTACACTTATATTTTATTTTATTTTTTATTTATTGAAATGTTTCACCAGGAAAGCACACTTAACAACAAGTTGCTCATCTCCCGGTGCGACCTTGGGGGAAAGGGTAATGGGAGTCTACATACAAAAAGTATAAAGATAAACAATACAATGAACAGAGTAGTGCTGTAAGAACAATATTGAAACATTATAGGTAATACAGCATAGCAACAATGCAGTGTTCACGAGTAATAGCACATAATCAATAATTGGCCAAGTTATTGGTACAAGATATACAAACCATAAGTGCAGTAGTAAATAAGTTGAGACCTGACAGGAGAGGAGATCAGGAGAGAGAGGTGTGGGACACCATTAGGTTTGTGGGAAACAGGTACAGTTTGAGGAGAGGAAGTTCTGAAGGGTGGTGGAGAGGGAATGGAGGGATGATGAGTGCCGAATTTGTGGAGATAGACTAGGTGCTAACAGTTAAACCAGAAAGGATTGCCAAAGTACAGGTCCTGCATGACACACTGAGTGATCACTCCCCAGTACTAGTTGAATGGACCTCCAAATACAAGAAACAACCACCAAAACTCATAGCATGTAGGGTATTGTGAGGTCGCTCATTAGCTGCCATAAGACAACATCTGGCACAAGCTGACTGGAGCCAAATGGACTACATCAATGATGTGGACCAGGCCCTAGACTTCCTTATAAAGGAGATCACACAAGCAGCAGACAAATTTAGACCCATCAAAAGGTGCTTGATTCGAGGTAGGTCCTCAGAATGGCTTACTCCAGAACTGTTGGAAATAATGCACCACAGAGACAACACTTGGGCCAAAACTAAACTGTCAGGAAGCCCTGTGGATATCCAGGCCTACAGGGCAGCCTGCAACAAATGCTCATTCTCAGTTAGGAAGGCCAAAGCCAGTTTCTACAGGGAAAAGCAAAATAAACTTTGGGGGGATGGCAAAAGATTCTGGGGCTCCTTAAAGGAGCTACTCGGGAACACCGACAAGAGTGCTCCACAGCTCATCTCTCAAGGTGACTCCCATACTTCTGACCCCAAAGAAATTGTAGACATCCCCAACAATGCCTTTACAGACCTGAACTCATACATCAACATAATTAACTCCATTACACTGCATGCCTCCCCCAATGTCCCAACATAGGTATCTACAAGCACAACACTGTCCAAGACAGCACATGCTAACCACCCCAAGTTTTACTTCAAGACAATAACAGACAGAAACTGCCAAATATGTTAAATGGGTATTCAACAAAACCAGGGTAGGGAGTGACACAATTGACATGAAGCTCCTCGTCACAACACTGGACATTCTTAAATGCCCACTGTCCAGATTGCACAACCTCTCCCTCCGCTACTCCAAATTCCCCAAAGTCTGGAAATCTGCAGTTGTCACCCCAGTACATAAGGGAGGTGACAAAGCATGCATTACAAACTACAAGCCAATCTCCATCCTCTCCCCGCTATCCAAGGCACTGGAATGAATAGTGGCTGACTAGCTGGTTGAATACCTCAATAGTTACAACCTACTGCGTCCAAAGCAGCATGGCTTTATACGGCAGCACAACACCATCTCCACCCTCTTAGAATTCACTAATGTATTACTTGAGTCTTTTAGTAAGGGAGAAATGGTTTTCATTAACCTGACTAAGTCATTTGACCTCGTGAACCACTCTCTACTAATGGACAAACTTGCAAAATTGGCCTAGCTAGGGAAACTGTGTGGTGGTTTGTGAACTACCTAACTGACCAAACCCAACATGTAAAAATTAATGGAGCTCTCAAGGACTCTAAGGCTGCATCAGTGGGAGTCCCCTAGGGATCAATCCTGGGACCACTAGTGTTTAGCCTGTTTATTAATGACTTAACCAGTGCTTGTGAAGGCACCCTCATCCCGCTCTATGTTGATGATGCTGTTATCTTCACCAGCAGCCCTAAGCAACAAACTGCCTGCCTCACCATGCAGAATAATTTTTACTCACTGGAGCACTGGTTCCTATGGAACAAGCTGCTCCTAAGCTTCAAAAAAACAAAAACAATGATATTTTCCAGCCAATGGAGGAAGAACAAACTCCTGCCACTCTCCATCAGTAACCAGGATGGAGAGTTACTAGAACAAGTACCCACCTTCAAATACCTTGGTGTTCACCTAGGCAGCGCACTAGCCTACACACAGCATATAGATCATGTTGTCAGCACAATACACAAAAAAGTAGAGTACTGCACAGATACAAGCACTGTATGACTCTTGAGACTTGGAAACTCACAGTAGCCTCCTCAGTGCTCTCCTCTGTGGATTATGGGCTTGTAATCTATGGTGCTGCCACTGATACCAATCTCAACAGAATCAAAACCCTGCTGAACAAGGCCTCTTGACTCATCCTAGATGAGGATAGGCTTAAGCACACCTGCAACCTATACCAGAGGACAAACTAACTCACACTGGACCATAGACTACAATTCCATACTTGCTTGCTTGGGAAGCAAGTCCTATTAAGGCTTGCCCCTCCATACCTCCAATCCCTACTACACACCCCTGTGAACCACCATTCTACTGGTATGCTGACCAGACAGCAACTCCAGGACATCGAAATCCCTCACAGTGACAATCTCGACAGGTTTTGAGATTGTCACTGTGAGGGACCCAAGGGCAAAATTTCACCTTTGTGCCCCCCCCAATACAACTCTAAAGAAGGGCGGGGTGGAAAGACACCAATATCTGACAGGTGAAAATTTTCCTGTCAACATTGGGGATCTCGACATGCTGAACTTCGACAACACTGTTGTCATTTCAGCATGGTAAAACCCATTCTACTACTAGGAGTGCTGCCAGAAATGCACTATGCATCCCAAGATGTAGAACCAACCAACACATGAGGGCTTTCTCATTGCAGGCACCATCATGGCTGAATGAACTCCCCCCCCTCCCCACAATACTGGATTTACCCAAGCTGAGCCAATTTAAATCAGCCCTTAGGAAATACCTCATACTACAGCAGGCCTGTCAATGCAACCACTAGAGAATTCACCCTTGTATGTACCCGGCTGCCCTCCTGACTTGACTGGAACACTGATGACATAATTGCTTCCATGCAACTGCCCAGTCCCTAGACAATGCTATTATGCTGCTGCATCTATTGTAACTTAAGGCTATTCAATTCTGGCAGGAGGCCCCATCTTTTGTGCCCCCCCCCGTACCTCTAGGATTCTAACTCTGAGTCAGAATTCAATCAGGAAGGGGGTGCAGGACCGGGAGACAGAGTGTTAGGGTCTCAGGCAGACCATTACAGCAAACTGTCGATGTTCTCGGCATCAATGTGTTCACTGCAATGGTGTCATCGTATGGTGGGCATACCATAACTTAATGCAGGAGCTAGCTTCTACTGACTGTTTGTTCTTGTAATGTATTGAAAGTTTTCTATCGGATCTTGAATCCTCTACTCCCTTGTCTACTCATTGTAGGTATTTACTATATTTACAATAATTATTATATATGACGTGGAACCTTTGTAAACGAGCTCTGCTCAAAGGTATGCTTTCCAAATATTCCAATAAATAAATAAATAAATAAAAAGGCAGATATGGTGGAATAGCTCTATGAAGGAGAAGGGGCACCTCCATGTTAAATTGACTCATAAGCCTCTATTAAAGGGGGAAGCAGAAGACCTGCACTTTTTTTATACAACTCAATGTGGTATCTGACAAGGCCCGAGCATTTGCCCATATTGGAATCTTTAATTAAACAAGTCAGTGGGTTAATCGTCTGGGCCTGTGCATTTGCCCATATTGTGATCTTTAATAATCCCTTCCACTTCTTCCAGTGTAGTAGTGTTAAGTAAGGGAGTATCTTGAACCAGGATTACTTCTAGTAATGGAAGAGTAAACAAAATGGAGGAAAGCACTGACTGGGGGGGGGTCTGCCTGGTAAAGAGTTTGCTAAAAACCTCGGAGTATATTTTGAATAGCATCATCATGATTAACCAGTGTCTTTATGACATCATGAATTCTCAGATGAGGGGCTGACACTTGAGCTCCTTTAGCTCACCCCATAATATTTATGGCAACGGTAAAATAAAGGTTATTCAACTTTTAGGTCAAGAATGTGTTGTATTTTTGATATCATCTGTGAAATCTGAGATCCTACCAACCAATCTCCTTGCATATAAAACAGTTGCATGGTGTGTCATGTGTCCTGCAACTGTTTCAGTTTTGCTTCCCTCAGTTTACACTGACTGGAGACATACACTATGGGGGGGAGGGGCAACCGTAGTGGTGGAATTATCAGTAAGAATTTGAGGGATCCAGGTTTCCATTTGTTGTACGAGGGAGTCACCTTTGGGATACCCTAAATAAAAACTCCTGTGAGATCTTTTATTGGGCTTTCCCAGGTGGAGTTCTGCCACTATAGGCGCATGGTCTGAAATGTTGATAAATCCATGTCTGACAGAGTAAATGATATCACTTTGATCAGCTAAAACAAATAAATAATCCAGGCATGCCAAACAGTGATAATGGGGTGAATGATATGCAAATACCACAATCTGTGGATGCAGCTGACGCCTTGCATCTAAGAAACCCAGATGCTCTACTATGGAGTTAAGATACTTTTAGCACCTGAGAGTTGTGGTAGGGCCAAGGGTTGGAAGCTTTTAGAGTAGGGTGGAGAATTATATGAAAATCACCCCCTAAAATCAACTGGCCTTGAAAATGGGGAAGTAGCTTATTGCAAAGGTTTGTAAGACTGATTTTGGGGGCAGTAGGTACAGATTCACCATTATCACCAGGTGTCCATATACAGTACAGTAGCCATTAATATTGCTGTACATATCTATCCTCCGACTCAGCTACTGAGTGGATGACAGTAATAGGAAGGGAGTGATTAGCCAAAATCAGTACCCCTCAGCACCTCCCAGAGGGGTTGGAAGAAAAACTGTATCCCATGCTTTCAAACTTAAGATGTTCTGATGTAGGGAGGTGGGACTCTTGTAAGAATAATAATTCTGTTCACACTCGGTGGAACATTTTTAGCAAGCTGAGCCTCTTAATGGGGTTGTGAACCCCATTAACATTAAGTGACATAACTTCATTGTAGATAGCATCATTACCTAATGCAGAAAATATAAAACCTATTAGCTGCAAAATGAAATGTCATATCCCCATATATGAGTCCCTTGTCCCCCACATTCCAACAGCAAAGCCGGGTAATGCATAATGGTCACTACTGCAGAGATAAAGGTACAAACCGAGTGTAGAGTGTCAACTGGGCACATAAATATGAGAACAGTTCAGAAAGATATTTACCAGGGCCAAATGTACACATCATAAAGCACAAAGATGTATCCTACCAAGGTTGGGGGGCCTGTAACTCTATAGTTCCTGTCCAGGGTCTGATGGAAAGACCTGGGTGGGAGGTTGTCAAATCTCAGGATCTAGGCTCCCCAAACAGTATGGAAAAAGTTGTCAATGTCTGCACCTGCAAAGGGATCATAAATAGAATGGCACAGCTCTCCACAGCTCCAACACATACAGTAAAACCAAAACCATGAATAATGTGTGGTAAAATGCCATCCAATATTTTTAATGTCACCAGTAAATAATGTGAAAGATTGGTATTGCACTCAAAGTGAATAAGTTCATAGAAACATAGAAACATAGACTTTGACGGCAGATAAGGACCGCTTGACCCACCTAGTCTGCCCATTTCCCTACCTAGAGGATAAGCTGCAGATCCTATTTAACCAACAGCCTATTTCTTCCTAACCATCACAAAATTGCCTTATGTCTGTCCCATGCATTCTTAAATTCTCCCACAGTTTTAGACCTCACAACTTCCTCAGGAAGGCTGTTCCATGCATCCACCACCCTCTTTGTGAAAAAATACTTCCTCACATTGCCGCTGAGCCGTCCCCCCATTATCTTCAAATTGTGTCCACTTGTTCTTGCACATATCTTTTTCTGAAAGATGCTACCCTCTTGGACTTTGTTGATTCCACTGAGGTACTTAAATGTTTCTATCATGTCCCCCCTCTCCCTCCTTTCCTCAAGGGTATATATCTTAAGCTCCTTTAGTCTCTCCTCATATGGCTTCTCTTGCAGACTCTGCAACATTTTAGTTGCCCTCCTCTGAACTGCCTCCATTTTGTCTATGTCCTTGCGGAGATGGGTCTCCAGAACTGGACGCAGTACTCCAGATGGGGTCTCACCAAATGTCTGTACAGGGGGATAACAACTTCCTGTTTTCTGCTGGTGATGCCTCTCCCTATATATCCCAATATCCCCCCAGTCCTCCCTACCGCCTTCTCACATTGCTTGCGAACCTTAAAGTCATCTGATATGATTACCCCCAGGTCCCTTTCCATTTTTGTTGTTGTTACTATCTCCCCCCCATTGTGTAATCTTCCCTTGGGTGTTTGTTTCCCAGGTGCATTATTTTGCATTTCTTTGCATTGAATCCAAGCTGCCATACTTCTGACCATTCCTCCAACCTTGCCAAGTCCCTTCTCATCCTTTCTATGCCTCCTTGAGTATCAACCCTGTTGCAGGTCTTTGTGTCATCTACAAAGAAGCATACTTTTCCTTCCAGTCAATCTGCAATGTCACTTAAAAAAAGACATTAAAAAGGACTGGGCCCAGTACTGAACCCTGCGGTTCCCCCACTAATAACCCCTCTTTCTTCAGAGTGGACTCCATTTACAATTACCTTCTGTGTCCTGTTGTCCAGCCAATGTTTTACCCAGGCTACCACCCTGGAACCCACTCCCAGGCTGGGTAATTTGTTTATTAATCTTTTGTATGGGACTGTGTCAAATACCTTGCTAAAGTCTAGGTAGGCCATGTCCACAGCCCCTCCCTGGTCTACTACTTTGGTCACCCAGTCAAATCAATTAGATTCCTCTGACATGACCTTCCTGCTGTGAACCCATGCTGCCTTGGGTCCTGTGCCCCACTGGCCTCTAGGTACTCAACAATTCTTTCTGTCAGAAGTGATTCCATCACTTTCCCTACCACAGAGGTCAAACTGACAGGTCTGTAGTTTCCTGCCTCTGTCTTGCTCCCACTTTTGTGAAGAGGAATCACATCCACCTTCCTCCAGTCCTCAGGTACCACACCATCCTCCCATGATTTGTTAAAAAGGGTAGTCATTGGCGTCACTAGTTCTCACCTTAATTCTTTTAGAATTCTGGGGTGAATTCCGTCAGGCCCCATTGCTTTGTCCACCTTCAGTTTGAGGAGTTCTTTCAGATCTCTTTCTTCTGTGAAAGGACTGAGATCGACCCCCCTATCCAAAGTGCTTCTGTTAATTGGATTAGGCACCTCCCCCTCCTCCTCTTTTGTGAATACTGAACAGAAGTATTCATTCAATATCCCTGCCTTTTTACTGTTCCTCTCTGCCCACCCACCGTCCATTCTATTCAGCCTCACTATCCCTCCCTTTGTCTTTCTATGCTCCATGATATACCTATAAAGGTTTTATCCCCCTTCTTAACCAAGTTGGCTAGCTTTTCCTCAGTTTGGGCCTTTGCTATTCTGACTACCCTCCCAGCTTCCTTCTGCCTTAACTGGTACAGTTCTCTGTCTTGCTCCTTCTGTGTTTCCTTATACTTCCTAAATGCTATCTTTTTCTCCCTAACCTTCACCACCACCTCTTTTGAGAACCATAGTGGCTTTTTCTTTCATTTTGATTTGTTTATTTGCTTCACACAAAGACTTGTTGCCTTTGTGATGGCAGTTTTGATGTTTCCCATTGTTGCTCCACCCTCCTTCTAGCCTGTTTGCTAGTGCTTTTCTAAGGCACTCTCCCATCTTGCCAAAGTCAGCCCTCCTGAAGTTCAGAACCCTCATTTTTGTATGGCTTGACTCTGTAGCTGAGTTTATCATGAACCACACTGTTTGATGGTCACTTGTTCCCAAATGGCTACCCACTTCTAGATCTGAGATCCTCTCACTGTCCCCATTTGAGAGTATGAGGTTTAAGATTGCTCCCTCATGAGTAGGTTCCAAAACTAGCTGTCTGAGGCATGCCACCTGAAGGGCATCGAGAATGGCCCCACTTTTGGATGTGGCTGCAGCAAATGTGCTCCAGTTAACAGTGTCAGTGGCTCAGTAGGTAGCACACTCACCTCTGAGTCTGGGAGATCAGAGGGCTGTGGGTTCAGTTCCCACATCTGGCACTTGGGTTAATATCCCAGTACTGACACTGTAGTGCAGCATGAGAAGGGTGCTGCACTTCTGAGGTGCCGTATTTCGGATGAGACATTAAACCAAGGTCTCATCTGCCTGGATTGGTGGTAGTTCAGGTGGATGTTAAAGATCTCATGGTGCTTATCGAAAAGAGTAGGGGAATTTTTTATTGGTATCACATCATCACAAATCATAACACATTGTACAAAAAATATAGAGGAAAGAAAAAACAAACATATAGAAAGAAAGAACAACATGAATTCACTTCAAACACTTAATGCAGTATGCTAAAGACCACACAATAATCACTCCTTAACCGCAAAGAAACCTTCCCCCCTCACCCTTATTATCTTTCCCCATACCATTTTGGCAGGGAAATTTTGCTAGATGTAGCTCTCAAACCTAATTACTTCTAAGTGTGTTAAGTCACATGAAAGAATACAATTTTAATCCCAAATAAACAAGTATTTCATTCATACTCTGGTTAAAAATGATTGTTCAAAAATAATTTTCCAACTACTGAGCAACCAATAAACTATTAGGGCAAAAATCAGTAGTACTTTTTAAACACATCTTGTTTAGAAATAGGTTTTTAGTCTACCTCCTTACTTGTATTTGATAAATCCAAACAACCCTTTCCATTTCCTTAAAACATAGCTCTTAGGATTAGCCTGCAGATCTTTCTTAAACACTGCCCCCATAGCTTGTTCTACCAGTGTCTTATAGGTGGTATATGACATCAGTCTCTGTTGGAGTGTCCATTGACAGCGAGCCTGCCAAAGGTAAAACTTTAAACAGCAAAACAACACCATTAAAGTATCATAATCATACATTATCTTGAGGTTGGGACAATGCCCAAGGACCAAAGACTCATCGGTTAAACTGTCTAACCACCTTAGATTGCATTCTGTCTTTAACTATCCCCATAGGGCTTTTGCATAGGAACAGGTAAAAAAGGAAATGATCCATTGTCTCTTCAATATTTATACAACCGTTATATGGACAATTCCTTTCTTCTTGGGCCTTGTGTTTTGCATTGCGTCTTACATTCAGTCTCCCGTAAGCTGAAAGCCATAATACCTCCCACATGTGCATTGGAATTCTGTTGTTATTTAATTGTTTTAACACCCCTCCCTTTAGATCTGGTGGACAATTTTTAAATTCAGGTTGTTCCGGATGGATTTGACTCACCATGTGCGAGTACAATTGCCATCCTGAGAGTCTGGAGATATCCGCTTTAGTGATCTCCCATTTGCAAACCTTTTTGAGCACTGGTTTAATGTATTCTGGTATTTTGTTATGGGTGGGCAATTTTGGGGGAACTTTTCCAGTCCAAATTTCCAAATATGCACTACAAGTTTTACAAAACAAATGGTATGTCACACCGGTTGGTTCCCCTAGCCCAATTTTAAGATTGTGAGACAGGAAAAGGCTATGGAAAAAGATTATAGGGTCCACCATACCCAGACCCCCTTGTTGTTTAGACAAGTATGTAAAACACCTTTTTATTGGGTTCAGTCTGGATCCCCAAACCATCTGAAACAAGCATGCATATAACCTGGTTTCTAAGATCACTGGGGTGGGAAAATCATGGCTATATACAACAAAGTGGGTATAATGAACCTTTTTATTATGTGTACCCTTTTTATTTTAGACAACCTCCATGACTTCCATCTCTGGACTTTATTTTCAGCCCCCTGAAGAGCCCTTTCCTAGTTCTCAAGTGGGAGATTATGTTGTCCAATGTTATTCTCAAGATTTTTTGTGGCTCTGAGGAGAAATAAATATGGTTTACTGTTACAGGTGCCCTCTCTGTATTTCCTAGGTACAACCCTTTACATTTATTTAGATTGAGGGTGGCATTAGATATTCTAGAATATTCCAGCAGTTGTTTTATTACTGTTGGTAATTACCACAGGTTTGCTATAAACAGGCATATATCATCCACATAGGCTTGGATTTTCAGTTCCATTTGGCCTGGGATCCCCCCAGACTTTCCCATTCCTGAGTATTGCTCAAAACTCTAATCAGAGGGTCCAGGGAAAAGTTATAAAGGAGTGGGCTGAGGGGGCAGCCCTGTCAAACCCCTGTATTTATGATGATACCTTTCATTACCAACCCTCTAATAATAGGTTGCACATGGACTCTAGAATATAGAAGTTGGATTTTATGTACAAATTCCTTTGGAATACCATAATGTAATAAGGTCTGAAAGAGGAAAGGAAGGCATACTCTATCAAAAGCCTTGCTTTGATCTAAAGTAATGATACAACCGGATGTTTGTGCAGCACCATACATCTCTATTACATCTCTGATAATCATTAAGGCATGTTGTAGCTTCCTTTCAGGGATCCCACAAAACTGAGTTGGATGTATTAATAAAGGAGCTATTTGCCTTAGCCTATTGTTAAGAACCTGAGTCAATATTTTAAAATTAGCATTCAGGAGAGTTATAGGTCTCCAGTTTAAGATGTCTACCTTTGGCCCTCCCTTATATATAAAAATTAAGAGACCTGCTATGAATTGAGGAGGGACCACCCCTTTGTCAAAAAATACTGAAAACAGTTCTACTAAACACCTTGCCATTATTTTGGGAAATGATCTGTAAGACTCATAAGGCAGTCTATTGGGTCCGGGTGAAGATCCATTTTTTAGTTTCATAATTACATCTTCTATTTCCTGTAATTTCAAAGGACAGGTTAAAAATTCCTGATCCTCCCGGGCCAAGGTTACCTGGCTTTTCTCCAAATAATAATTAATCAAATTTGTAGAAGGAGGAGGGGAACTCTCATGTGATGCCAAAAGTCCACAGATTATTTCATGGATCCCCATCTCATCTTCCACTATGTTTCCTCTATCGTCTACTAATTGAAACATATCTAAAGACTCTTTCTTCTTTTTACAGGCTTCAAAGGGGTCTCCAATTGGGTTTTTTTGTGTTCCAAATTGCAATTCTGTATTTAAAGTTTTTGCCCTGTCATATTGAAATTTCCTCATTTCATCCTGGATCTGTTCAATGTCAGGGCCATAATCTTGTCTAGACATGGCAGACTGTGAAAGCATGTTCTGAAGTTTTGATCTTAGTTTTAAATAGCTAAAAAAAAAATTTTGTGCCCTATGCTTGCCATAGTTTTGGAACCATGTTGCTATCTCTTTTTTTGTGTCCATCCACCATACCTCCAAATCTTCATAGAGATCACTCACTGAGGTCCTAGCCCAGAGTAATGATGAAATTTTCTCTTTAACAAAAGGGTCTGTGAGCATTGAAACATTTAATCTCCATCTTTTCTCCCTCCTTACTTTCGGGGGGGGCTATTTGAAACGTTATTTGTAAGAGAAGGTGGTCTGAAAATTCTATAGGGATAGTATGAAAGTTTGGGTCAGGAAGATTACTAGAAACAAAAATATGGTCTATATTTGATGTCAGATGTCCCCTTTTGTATGTATATTTGGGCCCCTGGGATTGGTAGTGCGTACAATTCTTCAGCTCGCCAATATCGACACATTTTTTGCAAGGCATTTGAATGCAGTATGTTTTCACTCTTTCCCCCTCAGTCCCCCTTTGGGTAAGTATAATTAAAATCCCCCGGATTACATAAGTGGACTATGTAAGTAAGGATAAAGTTTGGAAATTAGAGATACTCTATCTGCTTTTGTTTGCGGGCTGTATACATTTATTAATCTATATGGGACCTTATTCCAATATCCATCTAGGATGAACAGCCTCCCCGGAATCAAATCCACCATCTTGGTCATTTGGAAGGAAAAGGTGCTAAATATGATACCTATTCCATCGGTCCTGTCTGGCCCAAAGGACCAATAGGATGGCCCCCATCTCCATTCGGCCTGGAACAGCCTAAGTTGGTCCGATGTGAGCATCGATGTTTCTTGCAAAAAACAGATATCCAGTTTTAGATCTATCAATAGGTGAAACAACACCATTCTCCTAAGGGAATATAAGAGGCTATGACAGTTACATAAGCTCAGGGATAACTTAACCATTCAATTTAAGAGTTCAAGGCCCTTTCTTCTTCCTTTTCTTTTTCTTTCCTTTGTACTCAATCATATCATCCTTCCCTCCTTCAGCTTGTGTGGGTGTAAGAGCTACATCCATCTGTTCTATGTCTGATTCTACCTCAGTGGGAGCCAAAACCTCAAAGGGATTAGGTTCGCTAGATCTGCTTGCTCACTTGTGGGGTGGGGGCGGGTTTGGTTTGTATTCCTAGCTGTCCTTCTTGGAGGGTGGGTTTTTTGGGGGGGTGGAAGAGGGATCACCTGCACATCAGTGGATTGCTGATCTGTGTAGCAAACTGGTATTAGGTCCCCCCACTGGATGGAATTATCAGGATTGGGACAAAATGGATGATTCTCCTCATCTATTCTTATCTCCTCAGTTTTGACTTCCTCCTTTCTGCCTAGAATAGAAACATAGAAACATAGAAGTTGATGGCAGATAAGGACCGCAAGGCCCATCCAGTCTGCCCATTTCTTTTTCTACCTTATAAATGTGCCATCGGCCTTTGCTCTGTCAGTGGCCTATCTATTCATAGTCATTTGTATTGCTCCCTTATGCCTATCCCATGCCTGTTTGAAGCCCTGCACTGTATTCATAGCCACCACTTCTTGTGGTAAGACATTCCATGCATCCACCACCCTTTCTGTGAAAAAGAATTTCCTCACATTCCCCCTTAATCGGCCCCCCTCTAATCTCATGCTGTGTCCTCTTGTCCTGCTATTTTTCTTATATTTAAACATAATAGACTCTTTCACCTTGTTAATGCCCTTAAGGTGTTTGAATGCCTCAATCATATCACCTCTCTCCCTCCTTTGCTCAAGGGTATACATACTGAGCTCTGTTAATCTGTCCTCATATGTCTTCTGATGCAGTCCCTGCACCATTTGGTTGCCCTTCTCTGGACTGCCTCAATTGGTTAATGTCCTTGTGAAGGTGTGGCCTCCAATACTGCCGCAGTACTCAGATGGGGCCTAACTAGTGTCTTGTAAAGAGGGATTATTACCTCCCTCTACGACTTGTGATACCCCTACTAATACACCCTAACACACCCTAGCCTTACCTACTGCTTTAGAGGTCTGCTTGGATGATTTTAGGTCATCAGTGATGATGATGCCCAAGTCTCTTTCTTCCTTTGTGACTGCTAGCAACTCCCCTCCCAGCCTATAGGTGGCTTCAGGGTTTCTCTTCCCTATATGCATGATTTTGCACTTCTTTGCATTAAATCCCAGTTGCCACTCTTCTGACCATTCTGCTAGTTTATCCAGATATCTTCTCATTCCACCCCCATCTGGATCATCTACTCTGTTGCAGATCTTGGTGTCATCTGTAAACAGACAAGCCTTACCCTCTAGTACATCTGCAAGGGTCACTAATAGAAGATGTTGAAGAGGACTAGCCCAGGACTGATCCCTGAGGTACCTCACTTGTGACTTGCATCTCTTCTGACTGTATACCATTTACCACCACTCTCTGTTTTCTTACGTCAACCAGTTTGCCACCAAGTTGACCAACTTCTGACCACCCGAGCCTACCCAACATTTATCAATCTTCTATGTGGAACAGTGTCAAAAGCTTTATGAAGTCAAGGTAGGCGACATCAACTGCTCCCCTTGGTCCACCACTCTGGTTCCGGTCAAGAAATCTATGAGATTAGTTTGACAGGACCTTCCTTTTGTAAACCCATGCTGTCTTGGATCCTGTGCCTATGGATTCCAGGTGTTGCACTATCCTTTCCTTAAGGAGTGCCTCATAATCTGCCACTACTGAGGGAAGACTGACAGGTCTGTAGTTCCCGCCTCCTCCTGCTACCACTCTTGTGGAGGGATCACATAAAACCCTTCTCAGTCTTCTGGGACCTCTCCTGTGATCAGAGACTCACTAAACAATTCTGCTAATGAAGCTTGCTAGTCCCTCCTTTAGCTCCTTAAAGTACCCTGGGATGTATGCCATTGGGTCCCATTGCTTATCCACCCTGGGCTTAGCAAGCTCTTGTGAGATTTCTTTTTCTGAAGGGTAGTGCTCACCTCCCTCCCCCTGTGTCCATGATGCTGAGCTGTGGGCCCTGCCTCCTTCTCTTCAGTAAATACTGAGCAAAGTATCTATTTAGGATAGATGCCTTTACAGGGTCCTCCTCCTCACATGCTCCCTTTTCTCCATTAAAGCAGCAATACCCCCTCTGGATTTTCTCCTTTCACTAATGTATCTATAGAAAGTCTTGTCACCTTCTTTTACTGTTAAGTGCTAGTGTTTCCTCAGTTTGGGACTTTGCCTGCCTTGCGCTTACCTGCTTCCCTTAGGGAAGTTTGGTATACCTCCTATCTTCATCCCGCTGTGTTCCTTATATTTCCTGAAAAGACCTTTTGGCTCTGACCTTTTCTGCTACTGTATTTGAGAACCAAAGTGGTTTCCTTCTTCTTTTGCCTTCCTTTTCTGTCTAACACAATGGGATGTTGCTTAAGTATTGCATCATATAATGCTTGCCACTTTGCCTGTACCCCTCACCTGTGTTTCTTTTTGCCAGGGCTAGCTTAACTCTGTTGGCCATCTTATCAAAGTCAGCTCCTCTGAAGTCCCATATTTTTGCCTTGGAATGGGATGATTTAGATGTAGTAGCCAAATTGAACCATACCATGTGATGGTCACTGGCCCCCAGGTGACCTTCTACCTGGAGATCTGTGATCCCTTCTTTGTTAGTGTAACCCCCCCCGCAAATGGTGGTTCCCAAAAGACTTCCAGGAGCTTGCTTGAATGCTCCAAGCCTGAATGGTGTTTGGCATTTAAGCCATTTATCAGTGAGTGTTTTGAGCCTCTAGTACACTGTCTTTTAAGAGCTGTCTGCTTGCAGACATAATTAGTTCTATGGGGGACCATGTGTGCTTCTCTGTTTAGTACCACTAGGCTGCTGCCAATTCACTCTGTTTTGCAGTCACTAGGGTGCAAAGGGAACCCTGCTCAGAAGATGTAACTGTTTGCCAGAAATCATGTAGGTAATAATGAAAATACAGTTGTCTAACCTGCTCTTTGCAGTCAGAACTGTGTCTGCCTAGTTCCCATTCTGGTTTGAACTGCTGAACTGGACCAATCAGTGTGGGGTAAGCTAGCTGTAAATGGTGCCTTGGACAGAATCGGAACTTGGACTCATAATCTGAGGCCAGCCACAGAGAGGATTGCATAGGCAGTGACTCTGGGAGATGTAGTTTAGACTTAGGCGCCTTTTGGATAACAGCAACAGTCTATTGTAGTGACAACCAATCAGTCAAGATCTGGGAGGGAACTCAAAGGAATGCAGTTTTGTCTGTTGGAGTTCAGGTTTAGCTTTGGCAGTGAAGGAAAAAACCTGTGCTCCTTCGGTGCACAGTTTCGGTCAAAAAACGTGTGTAAGAGCCCAGAGTTCGGTCTGTGGCTTGTGTAACTGCTTGTTAGGACTGAATCCGTCCTGTGAGAAAGAATCAAAGGATCTCTGAAGGTAGAAACCAGGCTCACCCTGTAGAAGACTGGAGAAATTGTTGGAATTGCCTCGGTCTGTCAGGGAACTGAATCTGCTGTGTGTTCTCCCGGGTATTGTGCGATAATTGCGATCAGGATGAAAGCAGCCTGCCTGGTATAGTACTTTCTTTTTACCATATAAATGTGTGAAAGAGTCCTAGGTAGCTCAAAAAGTAGCCCTGCTGGCCGTTGAAGGACCCTATCTTGTTTGGAGTTCGTGAGTACTAATTCAGGAGTCAGCTCCTGTTGGTGCCACATTAAATCCAAATGGAATCACTGTACTGCTGACTGTTTAAGCTAATTTTTCTTTTACCTGTGTGAAAGGGCCCCTACCAGCTGCCACCAGTTTGGACTAGCCACTAGGGCTTGGGTACCCAGGGACAGTAACTGGTAGGATAGGCCCTGTACACAGAGCCATAGATAGATAGTAAAGTGATAAGCTAATTAACCTGATTTCCCCCTGTCCTGATTATATCCCCTAAATAAATCAGAGCTGCTTGTTTCAGCAAAGTTATACTACCAGAGGTATTTGTCTATGTTAAAGTACTGTACTGTGATTGTTGCTCTATCTTATTTCTACGGAGGTCCCAGTGCCAGAGACAGTCCTGGGGTAAGTGTATACAGTGAAGGTAATTCTGATATATTGTGTAGGCCACTAGTGGGAAGAAGGAGGTTGCAGTGTCCCAGAGGGCTGTGACCAAGTTGGTTTAACTATTGCAAACCCTGACCTCTGGGTGGAGCACCGCCATTGGATCCAGGCCCCTCAACCTGTTATACCAAATCAGGCAGGGGTAGTAGCCCCTGGGATAAGCCATCTAGGGGTTACATCTTGGAAGTTTCACGCTGGGATTGTGTGTCCTCTAGTGGCCATATTCACGAACCACTGTTAAGAAAAAAAAGGTACCCCGACAAGTGGCTGTGCACGGCTGGTGGAGTGGTGTACTGGGAGGAGATTGACCCCAAAATGCTATGCTTATCCTGGACATCCCCCTGGGTATCATCACCGGACACTGTACAGGGTACTTTCCAAGGTGGAAGGTTTACAAAACCCTGTGGTGGTGGGTGGCATGCTAATCTGCTCACCCACACTTTCCTGGCCTAGTAGAGTTTAAGGATCCCAAGATAAGCTCCAAAGTGCCACAGACCATTACCCCCAGAGAGCACTCACTGCCTGGAGAGTGATAACTAAGTACAGTAAAGACCGGAGAGGATAGGCCCCCACCACTGTCTGAAACTTTTGAGGAGAAATTTGCTAAATGGTTGCTGGGAAGGAGAAAGCTATGCTGGAGGACTTGAAGAAACTATTCTTGCCACCTGGGGTGTTCCTCCCTAACACCCTCTCCGCTCCAGTACCATGGGTGGCTAAACCAATGCAGACTCTATTTCTGCACCTGCCATTAGTCCACGACTCTTACGAAGGTTGAGGATCTTCTCTGGCACCCTCCCCACCCCAAGGAGAGGATGACTAGGAGACCTGGATAGACTATGTTGCCCCAAGTGCTAGAATGGCAATGCTGGAAGCCAAAAAGTGAAAGAGGTTAATGAGAGCCTCCGAGGTCCTGCCTAGCTACCATCCATGCTAAATGGGCAGTAACCCTGAAGTGACTGCACAGCCTATCTTGAGGCCTTGGAGAATGTATAGGAGCCCAGATTCTGATGAAGACCTATGGTGGAGAGTAAAGAGATGCTAGATAGTACCAAGGGAGTTGTTGTCTATGTATATATCTCGGCTGGAAAAATTGTTGCAAGAATACCTCAGAAAGGGTAGTTTGCCAGCGATTGAACTGGCCGAACCAGGCTGGACAGGATCCTTAAGTCTACCCCTTCTCAGAACTGCTGTTGCTTCAGTTATGCCTGGCAAATCGACTGAATCCCCACCCTCTTATGATGAGTTAATGAGGAAATTCGAGGAGTTGAGAAAGGCGACCTCGGGGAGGGACCTGCACCAATAGCTGTGACTATGACCCGGTGACTGAGGTGGCTCATCAAGTGAAGTTCAAGGGGCAGAGGTTGGCAGTCAATGGGTGCTCTGATAGGGAAAAAGATATGCCACAATGGGGCAAACTGTTGACGAGAGATCCATTAGATTTAAAACTGTCCTTTATGAAGGCCCACGCCTGCAAGTACAGGCCCGACCTATATCCGACTGCATCTGCTATAGGGGAGGATACCCACCCATGATCTCCTACTGATAACAGCTCGAACTTTATTCCATGACCATGGGAGTGGAGAAACTGACGAGAGATGTCTCAAATGCTTATCACGCGCCAGACAGAGATGGCACCAAGGTTTCTAGTTAGATAATACCCCTGCCCTGGCTCCCAGTGAGGCGCCTCGGCCAGCTCAAGCTCCAGAAGTATGTTTGCTATAATTGTGGGAAAGATGGGCACATGAAAGAATGCCGGTCCCCAAAGACACTGACAAAGTTGCATATAGGCTACAAGGAGAGCTTCAGAGAACAAATCAGAGGTTAAGAAGGTGCTAAAAATAGTCCAGTGAGGGCACCAAAATGCTAACACGTCCTTTGTGTGGAGGTCAATTTCCCAGGCCCCACTACCACCTCCAGACTGGTCCAGAATAGTGGGTTGCTCATGAACCACTAAAAGTGAATGAGTGTCTACAGAGCACAGCAGTCAACAGTGACACCCCAGTGACAATTATGTTCAGGTTGGTATCAAAACATTTGTCGATGTACCCTTTCAACCATTAGAAGGACTGCATATATGGGGTTAAGTGAAGGCCTACCCTATTCCGGGTATATCCAATTTGGCTGTCTTTCCCCACCTCCGTGGCTGGGTAGCCGAACAATGAGACCCATAGCCTTGTCCCCCCACTGGACTGTAGTGGTGTCCCTTTGTTGATTGGAACAAATATATATTCAGGCTGGCACAGTTGTTATGAAAACAGGGTCAAAGACTAGTAGGCTTTAAGTTCATTTAATTAAGAGGCCTATGACACAGAGATGCTGAAAAATAGAACCAGAGGAACGGTCGAATATGGAAGAAGGATCTGGACTCTCTAAGCCTGGCCAATGCCAGTGTACCTTACAGGAGGTCCATATCAGAAAGGATCGGAAGAAAAAAATAATGTTGGATACCAGGCGATGAAAAACACCAGAACGGACTGCTAGTCAACCTAGTATTTTAACAGCTAGAGCCCGTATGCCAGAAGGGTGGTCAGTTCATCATGTGTCTGAAAAGAGACATTCGGTAATAGAGTTGCATCGGCTAATGTGCATTGTGCAACCTGCACTGCAACAACAGAAGCAAGGAAAGAATGACAAATGCGCTGACTTGTTGATTTGGCGACTCCCGCTGCCAGCTGAATGGAAAGTGAGGATCAGTGAAGGCACCCAGAGACCAGGTGTTTTCTTTAAAGAATGGGTGTAGGATCGTGCAAGGCTGAGCAATATCCGGCTACATGACAAAAGACCATTTAGTGAGAGGTTCCGACCTGGCACCTGCTGACATAGATGAGTGGCAACCAAGAAATGTTGCTGCTGGTGTACAAAGTCAGAAGCCCTTATACTTCCCATTGTAGTGAGGAAGAATGGAACAGTAAAGATGTGTGTGGTTATCGCACCTTAACGTGGACTATCCCTGTCAATACGTACCCGCATTAAGGATGCTGGACTGCCTAAGCGAGAGCAAGTGGTTCTCTGGATCTCCCCAGTGGGTACTACGAATCCCGATAGCCCCAGCGGACCGTGAAAAGACAGCCTTTATCTGTCCGCAGCTACAATTCATGAGATGCCTCAAAGGTTTCAGGTGCCCAACCACTTTCAATGATTGATGGAGGCGTGCAGTGGGGACATAACACTAGAGTGCCTGGTATACCTAGATGATGTTGTTAGTGTTTGCAGCTCACTGGAGGAACATGAAGCAGATTATTTGGTATTGGACGACTGGAGGACTTTATAAACTGTCCATTGATAAGTGTCAATTCTTTCAAACATCAGTAAATAATAGGTTTATAGTATCCACAGGAATGAAGACGACCAAGTAAAATTGACCTTGACCACTGGCCGCTTAAAAATCTAAAGAACTGCAAAATTCCTGGGATTCTGTAAGTTTATGGCGTTTCATCAAGGACTATTCAAAATCCGTCCTTTAACAGCACTCAAGGGTATCCACAACCCACAAAAAAATACCAAGATCGGCGTCCCTCAAGACTGAAAGGTGTATTTTATCCAGTGAAAGTATTTGGGGCCCGCTGGACTCCCTGATTGAGACTGCTTTCACGGATCATATATCACCCATGCTCAGTGCAGCCTATGCCGATCCAAAACTTCGTCCTGCACCTGATGCTAGCTTGCAAGGGTTGAGGCTGTGTTGTACAGAACATGAGAATGGCTGAGACCGTGGCCAGCATAGGAAACCTGACCCCATCCGAAAGAACTATCCTGTACATAATTAGAGTTCCTAACTTTAAAGTGAGCTAATGTTGACCAATTCCACGAGTACTTATATGGGGCTAAATACTAGTAAAACATATATCTTTGACCTATGTACCAGACCTCAGCTAAGTTGGATGCCACTGGCCATAGGTAGCTCCATGTCTACATATGCTATATTCTCAAATACCGAACGGTCTGAACCACATAGATGCTGATGCTCTCTCTCCCGAGGCCTGTTCCCAAATTGGTTTAGGCCGATTGGCAGAACCTGACGTTGGGCCTCTGCGAAGTTGACAGGGAGGGAACAAATGTATGGGCGCGTGGACTGCATAATTGGATTGCTTAGGACCCTCTGAAATGCATACTGCTTGTGCCCTTTTCTGCAATAATTTCTCAGCTGGACAATGACAGTCGGCAGACTCAATCCCGATCCATGATCAAACAGCTTTGAACCCCCTATGCAGGAAAGATGAACATCCATTAAACTCACTGATTTGAGAACTGCTGTCATAAAAGCTCTAGTTGAAACTGTCAATAAACTGTTATACAGAAACAGTAGACCTGAGGGACAAGTAGACAAACAACAACTAGTGCTGCCCTGCCTTCGGGACTCGGTACTGATGTCCTTGCACAACCACGTAGAGGCGCCTTGGTGCGACAGAACCTTGTGGTGATCCTTCTGTTAGCCTAAGATGGGGGCTAATGTGGAGCAACACATTCAAACTTGTAGTCACTGCTTACAGAGCTTTGCCCCAGAGGGCTGCCCCCCTTAGTAACATCACCGCAATTGCCCATGGAGCCTGGTCTGCTATTGATTTTCTGAGTTTGGGTCAGATCAAAATATAATATGTGCTGGTGATCATGACCATTCAGAGATATACCCAAGCTCTCACCAAGACCAGAAAGCATCACTGTGGCCAAGAAGTACTTGTAGAAAACTTTTTGTTCTATGGGGCTTCACAAAAGGCCATTCTGATCAGGAAGACTTTGAGAGTCATCTGATCAAAGAGATGCTTTCTCTGTGGGAGTGCAAGTCCAGAACCACTCCTTACCACCCCCGAGGGGGACCCACAGCCTGGCATTTCAACGCGGTTTCCTAGATATACTAGGCGCCCTACCCAAGGACAAACCTAGATGGAAACAAATTAACACCCTGGCACATGCATACTGCACCAAAAGTGATGCCACTGGGTTCTCCCTCGCCTGATGTTTGGAAGAGAGCTCACTACGGTAGTCACGTGTTTGGGGTCTCTTCAGTGGGGTTCAAGCTGACAACTATTTACAGTATGTGCAAAGTTGAGGCAGCTAACTCATGCGTACCAACTGGCTCAAACAATGGCCGCCAGAAATCTGGCCAACAAAGAAAGGTATGATAAAGGTGGCTTTGGGAACTCCAGGAGGAGATTGGGTATTACTAAGAAATCTGGGACTGCATAGCAAACACAAGATTGCTGACGGATGGCACCATCTCCTCACATTATAGTGGGCAAAACTAGATGATCTGCCAGTGTACAAGTAAGGCTGAGAACAATTCAAAGATGTAAAAAATGGCTTTAATTAAGAAGGCCTGAGGGCACAGAGATGCTGTGAGAAAATAGAACCAGAGGAACCGGTCGGTGTATGGAAGAAGGATCCTGAGTCTCTGATCCTGGCCGGCCAGTGTACCTTACAGGGAGAGGTCCGTTATCAGAAAGGATGTTAAGCATAAAATATTAATGTTGGATGCACCAGTGATGAAGAGTACCAGGCAGGACTGTAGATCAAGCCTAGTATTTGCCGCTAGAGCCCATGCTTATGCCAGAAGGGTAATGGTTCAAGTTCATCATGTGTCTGAAAGAGACATTGTGGTGAGTCCAGAGTTTGCATCCTGGCTAATGTGTGCATTGTGCAGACACTGCAGTGCTGCTTGGCAACAAGAGTTCAAGGAAGAATGACAGAGTAGCGTAGCCTGACTTGTTTGATTCGGCGACTCCCGCTGCCAGCTGAATGGAATGTGAGGATCAGTGAGAAGCTTGCTCAGAGAGACCAGGTGTTTTTCTTTTAAAGGAATGGGATGTGAGAGATGGTGTACGAGGCTGAGCACAATATCCGGCTGCATGACAAAACCATTACCGTGAGAGGTTTGACGCCCTGGCACCTGCTGACATAGATGATGTGAGGCGGCATCTGCAAAATGTTAGCTGCTGGTGTAATACAAGAATCCAGAAGCCCTTATGCTTCCCCATTGTAGTGGTGAGTGAGGAAAAGATGGAACAGTAAAGATGTGTGTGGATTATCGCACCTTAAACCCGAAGTGACTATCCTGATCAGTACACAATGCCCAGACATGGGATGCTTGACTGCCTAAACGGGAAGCAAGTGGTTCTCTGTGCTGGATCTCTCCTAGCAGTGGGTACTACAGATCCCGATGGCCCCAGCGGACCGTGAAAGAGACAGCCTTTATCTGTCGCTTGGCTTCTATGAATTCATGAGGATGCCTCAAGGATTTCTGAGTGCCCCAGCCACTTTTCAATGATTGATGGGCGTGCAGTGGGGGACATGAACTTACTAGAGTGCCTGGTATACCTAGATGATGTTATTGTGTTTGGCAGCTCACTGGAGGAACTTTTATGAGAACAGATTATTTAAGGTATTGTGGACAGGCTGAGCTTTGAAGCCTTAAACTGTCCATTGATAAGTGTCAATTCTTTCAAACATCAGTAAAAGTATGTGGGACCTATAGTATCCACCGAGGAGTTAGAACCGACCCAAGTAAAATTGAGGCCTTGACCACCTGGCCACAGCCCAAAAATCTAAAAGAACTGCAAAGTTCACAAGTTCTGTGGGTTATTATCAGCGTTCATCAAGGACTATTCAAAGTGATCCGTCCTTTACTTAACCTTACTCAAGGGTATCCCCAACCCACAAAAATACAAAAGTCAGCGTCCCTCAAGACTGAGGTGTATTTTGTCCGAGTGAAGTATTTGGGGCCAGCTGGACTCCTGATTGTGAGACTGCTTTTCATGAGATCATATATCAACTTACCCATGCTCCAGGGAGTGCTGGCCTATGCGGTGAAAATGCCGCGTCCTGCACACTGATGCTAGCTTGCAGGTTGGGGGCTGTGGTACACAGAGCATGAAATGGCCTGAGGGACGTGGCTTTGCCAGGTAGAAGCCTGACCCCATCGAAAAGAACTATCCTGTACATAAGTTAGAGTTCCTAGCTTTAAAGTGGGCTATTGTTGACCAATTCCATGAGTACTTGTATGGGGCTAAAATACTAGTAAAACTTGACAATAATCCTTTGACCTATGTGCAGACCTCAGCTAAGTTGGATGCCACTGGCTTCATGGGGTGGCTTTCTGCATTATCTACATGACTATGTTCTCAAATACCGAGCAGGTCTGAACCACATAGATGCTGATGCTCTCTCTCCCGGAGCCTGTTCCCCAGAATGATTGGGTCCGATTGGCAGAACCTGACATTCCGGACACTCTGCGGAAGTTTGACAGGGAGAAAATGTCCATGGATGATGGACTGCATGGTGGATTGCTTGGGACCCTCTGAGAATTGCATACCTGCTGCTTATTGCCACTTTTCTGCAATAGACATTGGTGCACTGCCTCCAGCTGGACAATGACAGTATTGAGGGCTCAATCCCACGATCCCATGATCAAAGCAGCTTTAGAAGCCCTCTATGCAGGAAAGATATTGTCCAAATTACGCTCCACTGATTTGAGAACTGCACTGTCATACAAAGAAGGTCCTAAGTTGAAGCTCGATCAATAAACTGTTATACAGAGAAACAGTGAGACCGAGGGGACAAGTAGACAAACAGCAACTAGTGCTGCCTACTGCTTTCGAGACTCAGTACTGATGTCCTTGCACAACCACATGGGGCACCTTGGTATAGACAGAACACTTGACTTGGTGAGATCCAGATTCATTGGCCTAAGATGGGGGCTAATGTGGATCAACACATTCAAACTTGTAGTCACTGCTTACAGAGGAAAGCTTTGCCCCAGAGGCTGCCCCCTTGTTAACATCACCACCAATTGCACCCATGGAGCTGGTCTGTATTGATTTTCTGAGGTTTGGAGTCAGATCAAAGAAATATCAGTAATGTGCTGGTGGTCACTGACCATTTCACGAGATATGCTCAAGCTTTCTCCACCAAGACCAAGCATCCACTGTGGCCAAAGTACTTGTAGAAAACTTTTTTGTTCACTATGGGGCTTCACAAAGAATCCATTCTGATCAAGGGAGAGACTGAGAGTCATCTGATCAAAGAGATGCTTTCTCTGTGGGGAGTGCGAAAGTCCAGAACCACTCCTTACCACCCCAGGGGACCCCACAGCCTGAGCGTTTCAACCACCAGTTTCCTAGATATACTAGGCACCCTGCACCCAAAGGACAAGCCTAGATGGAGCCAACAAATTAGCACCCTGTTTTTATGCTTATAACTGCAAAAGTGATGCACAGGTTCTCCCCCTACAGCCTGATGTTTGGAAGGAAGCTCGACTACCGGTAGATGCGTGTTTTGGGGTCTCTCCTGATGGGGTTCAAGCTGACAACTATTTACAGTATGTGCAAAAGTTAAAGGCCCAGCTAACTCATGCGTACCAACTGGCTCAAACCATGGCTGCCAAAAGAAATCTGGCCAACAAAGAAAGGTATGATAAAAAGGTGAAAGCACAGGAACTCAAGGAGGGAGATTGGGTATTACTAAGAAATCTGGGACTGCATGGCAAACACAAGATTGCTGTCGGATGGCACCATCTCCCTCACATTGTAGTGGGCAAACTAGATGATCTGCCAGTGTACAAAGTAAGGCCTGAGAACAATTCAAAAGATGTAAAAACAATGCATAGAAATCATTTACTGCCCATTGGACAAATCCTGATTGAGTCTGAGCCCCAGAAGCCCTCTGGACCAGGTGACTAGAGCTGCTGCTAAGAAAAGATCAGAAGTCTGCACTACAGAAGCAGAGTTAAAGTGTTTCCCTGCACAAGTCCCAGTTGAGCATGACTGTCAGTCCATATCAGAAGAAAGTGAGAGTGACTTTGAATACTATCCTTCTTACGTAACTGAGTCAATTGTTTGAGGCAATCCCTAGTCAATACTGGAGACAAAGCTGGGCCTTGGACTGTCTAAGCCCCAGCATCGGTCCCTGGAGCCAATGCTCCCAGAAAGTGAAGTGCAAAGCATCAGATCAGATGAAATAGAATCATTGTGCATGGTTGAACTGTTTGAGCTTTCAGGGAGGAAAATGATGGATTGGGGCAGACTGGTGATCACCCAAACAAGAAGAGTATTTTTGAGTGCCCTGACAGTCCACTGCCAGTGTCCGAAAGCTCTCCATGCGAGCCAAATGTTGTGGACTCAGAAACTGTAACTCCTGGAGCTGAAAGTGCCCCAAGTTCTAGCCTCTCTACCCCCATGGAGACTCCCTGACAAGTGAGGACAATGCTGAAAATGAGGCTCAGAGTGCAGAGACTATAACAGTTCCCCAGAAAGACTGGTCGAGCCTGTAAAGCCTGTGGGTGCACCTCAGTTATGATTCACTTGGGAGGCCTGTGGACTTGCTCTCAATGTTGTCCATAAAGGAGTGTATGTGTCCCGAGCTCATTGCCCAAACTGAGCATCAGTGCTAACTCAAGTTACTTGTGTTGCCCTCTAAGTATGGTGCCCTTGCCCGTCCAGCCCCAAGGTAACTGATAGGAAGGGCCCTCTTCAGGTTTCATGTACAAGAGGTAATAACTTGAGTTATGGTACAATGTGTATGTAATACTGGGTAAAGAGTGATGTACTGCAATGTTTCAGAAATGTGTTCTTGGTAAAATGATATATTGACTGATGATTACATGTTGAGCCTAATGCGAATGTATATGGTTACAGTTAAAACTTATGGGGGTACTTGTGGCGCAGACGTCCAAGCTTTCCTTGCCAGGAAGGTCGTAACCCACTGCAAATGGGGGTTCCCAAAAGACTTCCAGGAGCTTGCTTGAATGCTCCAAGCCTGAATGGTGTTTGGCATTTAAGCCATTTATCAGTGAGTGTTTTAGAGCCTCTGGTACTGTCTCTTTAAGAGCTATCTGCTTGCAGACATAATTAGTTTGTATGGGGGGACTGTGCTTCTCTGTTTGAGTACCACTCGAGCTGCTGCTAATTCACTCTATTTTTGCAGTCACTAGGAGTGCAAAGGGAACCTATCTGAAAGATGTAACTGTTTGCCAGAAATCATGTAGAGTAATAATGAAAATACAGTTTGTCTAACCTGCTTTCTTTGCAGTCAGAACTGTGTCTACCTAGTTCCCCATTCTGGTTTTGAACTGCTGAACTGGACCAATCAGTGTGGGATAAGCTAGCTCTAAAATGGTGCCTTGGACGAATCAGAACTTGGACTCATAATCTGAGCCAGCACAAGAGGATTGCATGGGCAGTGACTCTGGGAGATGTAGTTTAGACTTAGGCGCCTTTTGGACCAACAGCAGCAGTCTATTGTGGTGACAGCCAATCCAGTCAAGAACTGGGAGGAACTCAAAGGAAGTGCCCGGTTTTGTCTGTTGGAGTTTCAGTTTAGCTTTGGCAGTGAAGGGAAAGAAACCTGTGCTCCTTCAGTGCACAGTTTCAGTCAAAAACGTGTATAAGGCCCAGAGTTCGGTCTGCAGCTTGTGTAACTGCTTGTTAGGACTGAATCCGTCCTGTGAAAAGAATCAAAGGATCTCTGAAGATAGAAACCAGGCTCACCCTGTAGAAGACTGGAGAAATTGTTGAATTGCTTTCGGTCTGTCAGGAACTGAATCTGCTGTGTGTTCTCCGGTATTGTGCAGTAATTGCGATCGGGATAGAGAAGCAGCCTGCCTGGTATAGTACTTTTTTTTACCATATAAATGTGTGAAGAGTCTCGTGGAGCTCAAAAGTAGCCCTGCTGACGTTGAAGGACCCTATCTTGTTTGGAGGTCGTGAGTACTAATTCAGGGTTGCTCCTGTTGAATTGCCACATTAAATCCAAATGGAATCACTGTACTGCTGACTGTTTAAGCTAATTTTCTTTTCACTGTGTGAAAGGGCCCCTACCAGCTGCCACAGTTTGACTAGCCACTAGGGCTTGGGTACCCAGGGACAGTAACTGGTAGGGATAGGCCTGTGCACAGAGCCATAGGTAGATAGTAAAGTGATAAGCTAATTAACCTGATTTCCCCCTGTCCTTGTTATATCCCCCTAAATAAATCAGAGCTGCTTGTTTCAGCAAAGTTATACTGCCTGAGGTATTTGTCTATGTTAAAGTACTGTACTGTGATTGTTGCACTGTATCTTATTTCACAGGAGGTCCCAGTGCCGGAACTAGTCCTGGGGGTAAGTGTATACGGTGAAGGTAATTCTGATATATTGTGTGGGCCACTAGTGGGAAGAAAGGGGGGTTGCAGTGTCCCAGAGGGCTGTGACCAAGTTAGTTTAACTATTGCAAACCCTGACCTCTGGGTGGAGGCACCCGCCATTGGATCCAGGCCCCTCAACCTGTTAGTGGCAAATCAGGCAGGGGTAGTAGCCCCTGGGATAACGCCATCTAGGGGTTACATTAGTCAGCACTAGATCTAGGATAGCCCTGTCTCTTGTGGGTTGCTGTACCAGTTGTTTGAGGCCTTCCCCCTGCAGGGAATCCACTATGAGTCTAGTTCTGGCAGATGTTCCTGCTGGTATTGACAAATCTGTATCTGGCATGTTGAAGTCTCCCATTATCAGAACCTCCCCTTTAGCTGTCATGTTTTGTATATCTTCTAACAGTAATGTGTCTATGTCCTCCCTCTGGTCTGGGGGCCTGTAGACAACCCCAGTTCTTATGGCTGTCCCATTTCCTGTTTCCAGGGTGACCCACAGTTCTTCTGGCTCCTTATGTGTATTCTGAATTTCTGTAGCTTTGATATTTTCATTGACATACAGGGCCACTCTCCCCACTTTTTGTACCTCGGTCTCTTCTGAACAATACATAGCCAGGTACTGAAGTCTCCCAAGTGTGGTTACTGGTAAACCACGTCTCACTAATTGCTACTATGTCCAGTTTAGCCTCTGACATTATTGCCTGCAGGTCTGGGATCTTATTTCCCAGGCTGTGAGCATTGTGTACATGATTTTCCATTGGCCAGATTTTGGTGTGTTAGTTGTTGGGTGAAGTTTGGCATTACTCCTGTGCATCGGTATGGGGAGACAAACCTTTTTCTTACCTGGTGATGCAAATGAGCGCAAACATGCTGAATTCCTGTTTGACCACTAGCTGAGGGGGGAGGTGTTCTTCCCATTCGGCATATGGGGTGCTGCACCCCTCTCCCATTGCTAGTTTAAATATTCTGCAAGACGTCAAACTTCTGCCCCAATGCACTGATTCCTCTTTAGTCAGATGCAGTCCATCAAATTTAAAGAACTTTCGCTCCCAGAACTGTTGCCAGCTCCCTACAAATCTGGTCCTTTTCCTGGCACCAGTCCTTGAGCCACGTGTTTAGCTCCCTATCTCCCTTCTCTGACCTTCTGTCCATCTGCTCCCCTCTCCCAGACTGGCAGGATCTCAGAGAAGGAGATGCCGGACGAAATAGATGATAGTTTGTCACCCAGCCTAGTCAGGTGTTCCTTGGTCTCCACAACTGACCGGCTGGCGAGATCATTAGTCCCTATGTGTACTAGGACATCAATGTTTTCTCCTGCTTTGTGAACAATTTTAGCAATGCGGTCAGTGTCTCTCCATGCTGATGTACCTGGGAGATATCTGACCATCACCCCTGGCTGGAGATGGGTATCAACTCCCCGAATCATGGAGTCTCCTATGATCAGAAGTTTTTTGGATTTCCTTTGTGCTTGTTTAGTTTTGGTTCCTGATTTGGGTGAGTTTTGTTGTGCTAGCTCCTGTGCCATGATGTTCTGCTCTGCAGTGTCTTCTGCCTCTTTATTTGATTTCAGAGATAGAGGCAGATACCTGTTTGTAGTGTTTATATGGTTTTGGTGGTAATGTTGTTGAGAGCAGAGAGTGATGGGGCACCTGATTTGCTCCTCCTAACCACCTGCCAACCTCCTGGACCAACTACCCTCTGCGTCGAGGTTTTCTGTTGGATGCTGGGAAATGGCAGGTGGTTCTTATAATGTATTTCCTCTTCAATATGAAATTTGAGGCATGCAATCTCTGCCCATGCTGCCCGGAGCTGAGCCTAAGATCTCAAAGGCCCAGCATGTAGGACAGTGTCCTAAATCCTGTAAGACTGTCCTTCTGAAAATTGTTCCACAGTACCTGCAGTTAATGAAATCCATTCCAAATAAGTTGCTGGGTTTGTAACCTAGTCAGAGTAATTAGAAGGAAAAAAAATGCAAGTAATGGTTTAATTGTAGCTTTGTTTAACTTGTTATAACAAGTTAAATTACTAGTGCCACTGTAAATGAGATCACCTTGTGGAGGCTCCACTGATCGCCCCTTCCTGCTCTGCCACAGCAAATGTCACAACTGTGGTACCCTATAAAAGGAGTGTAGCGTGGGGTGGTTGGGGATGGGGTGGGTGGCTGGGCCCTTCCCGCTAAAAAGAAGAACCACGGACGAAAGAACAAGGAGGTAAGAGCAGAAACAATCAGTCAATAACAAATGCAGTAACCCTGAAAGCTTATCCAATGTTAGATAAAACTGTAAAACCTGTAAAGCACCACCTGTAATAATTTCAGAGAAGATATACGCTGTAAGAAACACTTTGCTCCAGAGAAAAATAAAGCAGTAACAGAAGATATACCTTGCAAAAGACAATTTGAATCTGAAGATTACAGGAGTAATCTGTTAGCACACACCTGTAGGCACACCTTGTAATAATGCAGAAGAAGGTATACCAGCAACAACAATTTGAATCAGAGAAAAAATAAAGCAATGAAATGTTAGCAACAAACAGTAGCAATCCCTGTGAGTAAAAAATAAAAACACCACCACACAGTAAATCTGCTTTGCCAAACTAAATCTTAATCCTTCTCCCTTGCTCTGGTAAGGGTCTGGAGCCTTATCTGGGGGGTTGTGTTCCGCAGGAGGGGCTTCAGCCTCTACCACCTTTTTGGCTGCTTCCTCTTGAGCTTGTTTGATAAGAAACTCAGGGCTAATGACTGTTGCCTTATTTCTTGCAGCCCACGGACACTCCAGAGATGTGTGACCTGTGTCCTCACATAACTCACTTCGTGTCAGGTTTGCGCATTGCATACTTAAGTGCCCCACCTCCCCACAGTTGTCACAGCGAGGGCGATCACATACACTAGAGAGGTGGGTCCTAGCCCCACACTTGTAGCATGCTTGTGACTGCCCTGAATAAAAACACACTCTTCTATCTCTACCCAGCATGAAGGAGTTTGGTATATGCTCTATATCACTCTCCAGTTGCCTCAATTTAACCTTATATTTCCATCCCCCAGTCCAAAACATCTCAGAATCCAGTTGTGCTTCTGGTGCACTCAATACTTCACATTTTGTTGAAGCCAGTATGTAATGTCATCAACGTGTACCCTTCATTCCAAAACATCACTGTCACATATTTAATGAGGGGTTTTGTCAAGGGGATCACCATAAAGGGGGACCACAGAGGTGAAAATTTAACTTGATTGAAGCGTTGCCAGAACAAATCCAGGGTGTATGCAGATCTGAAACTAATGTCATAGTTGTCCTGTCCTGAGATGTTTATAAAAGCATAAACATCTTTTGGTGAAAAGTGTAGTGAGTCCTTCAGGAGCTTTCTCCCCACATATTGCTGATCTTGCCTGATTTTCAGATCCCCTTTGTACCGAATCCTAACTGCGTTCCTTTTAGGAGCAGCCTCTTTTTTTGATTTAGCAACGAGTTCTGACAATAGTGGGTGCTGGGGGGGGTCAGTTTGTTTTTCTTCACCTTCAGGTGCCGCTCCTCTTCTGAGATCTGGGGTCCCTGCAAAGGTTGTTTCACTCTTCCTGTCCTGTGCCGGAACCCCCCGGGGTTCCCGTATGTTTTTTTCTAAAGGCTCTTTTTCCAGTATAATCAGTTCAGTTATATTCTTCTTTCCCATATTTTCATCCCCCATATCTTGGGCAGAATCTGGATTTGTACTCCCCTTTTCCCCAACAGAGATTTGAGGCAAACCCTGGGACACCATTCTGGGGTGTTTGCAGGCCACGAGTGGGTCTGGCAGCCACTGGCCTGAAGGCAATTTCTTTCATCCTGCCTCCTGTAGGGCTTTTCCCGGTGACCAACTGCAGAAGGGTTCAAGTCCCTGATTTAGATTAGTGTGTAGGGAAAATGCTTTGCCAATTGTCTCTGTTGTTGTTGTTGGACAGGATTGCATAGATACATTTTGTCCCTTGTGTTCTACAGGCCCTTTATGAGTATTAGGCCCATCTAGATTGCGTTTTGCCAACATAATAGCCTCTCTCCTGTTTTTCCCTTCCTTTGATCCTGGTTTAGCAGATCGTGTTAAGAAAGAAAAAATGGTAGCATCAGTCTGTTCAAAGGGATTATTTTGGAAAATGACTTCCCCAGTTTTCTTTTCCTCTGTATTTGGGCCTTTTTGAATATCTGTGTTGAACCGGGGGACTATATTACCAGAGTTAGGATTGTTTTCCAGTCCTGAAGCTACAGTAGGCATTTTTTATCTTGTACAGCAGTTTTTAAACCTTTGTTCCCCTTCTCGCTCCTTTGTTCAGTTTTAGAGCCAGTTTCAGTAAGAACTTCTGCCTTAATATCACTGCCCTCTACCTTCAGCAGGTTATTCAAAACATTCACCTCTTGGGGCTCTAGGCATCCGAATCCCTCAGTTTTCCTGCCAACCCTATTCACATTTGCATCAGTGGTTGAAATAATAGGGTGAAGATTTACCTGCAGGAGTGTCTGTCGGCTTGCTCCTTCCTCGTCCTTTGATGTTGATGCATCATATTCAGAGCTGTCAGCTGGGCCATACCCATTGTCAATTTCTTCACTGTGACCCAGCAACTTTAATTCAGCTTGATTTCTTGCCATAAAAGCTGCATATTTCTCCTTGGCTTTCTCTAATTCCTGCAGAAGTTCTTCTTTACTTCTGCCCTTAATTCCTTCCATTGGAGTTCTCTCACAGTCCTTATTTCCATCAATATTACTCAAGTCCTCGATCGAGAAAAATATAGCTTCTTGTTTGTTTTGAACTAATTCTTGGTTTATTTTCAGTAAAGTAGCCTCTTGCAATATGAGGTCATGGGAGGAGGCCATCTCCCCTGCCACATCAGCACTTCCTCCTCCTCCTCGGTCCGGCTCCCGACTGGGCTCCTCCATCCCTGCTCACAGGAAGTCAAGCCCCCTGCTGGCAGGAGAGTAGGGGAATTTCCCCGGTGTCCTGGCTAAATTTCTCTCATTCACTAAAAATACCACCAACAGCTTAATCTGGTTCAAGGTCAGTTGGCATTCATCTGTATCCCTCTCCCCCGGGTCGTGCCTGAAAATAGGCAGGATTTGTCTAGTGCATTTACCCGGTCAAGAAAAACTAAATAAATAAATAAATAAAACATCTGGCATGTTAAGGTCCTCCATCAACAGTATCTCCCCTTTCTCTGCCATCCTAAGTATGGCTTCTATCATATCCTTGTCCATTCCCTCCCCCTGACAGGGGTGTCTGTATACAACCCCTGTGCGGATTGTGGTGTCATTTTCAGTCTCTAAGGTGACCCACAGTGCCTCCTCTCCTCCCTGTTTACTCTTTTGTTCAGTTGCTTTTATCCCTTCCCTTACATAGAGAGCTACTCCACCCCCTCTTCTCCCCTCCCTGTCTCTCCTGTAGGTTATGTACCCTGGTATGTTAACATCCCAGTCATGGTTCTTTGTGTACCATGTTTCTGTGACTGCTACCATATCCAGGCATCTCTCTTCCATCAAGGCCACCAGTTCAGGGAGCTTGTTGCCCAGACTACGGGCGTTGATACTCATTGCCCTCCATTTCTTGATGGTCTTACCCCTTTTTGCCCCATCTCTGTCCTTAATGCATTTGTTATTTTCTCCATTTACCCCTGCTCTTCTCCCTATTGACATCTCTATGTTGGTGTCTACCTCACTTAGTACCCTGATTTTTTTGGGGGGGGGGCTAGGATTTCCCTGATCCTCTCCAGTGCCTCTCCTTTTGGCTAGTTTAAATGCTTGCCAATGAAGTAATTAAACCTATCACCTAGGATCCTGGTTCCCCTCCTGGACAGATGCAGACCATCACGCCAGTATAGGCCTGCATCCCTCCAGGTGGACCCCTAGTCCCAAATGAATCCAAATCCCTGAGCTCTGCACCAGTTTTTCAACCACTGATTGAATCCCATGGTGCGGAGCACTCTAACCTCACCCGTGCCATAGACAGGCAGCAACTCCGAGAAGGTTATCGTGCCTGCTACTTATCTAAGACCCTCCCCATCTCCACAAACGCTTCCTGCACTGCTCAATGATACCTTTCAGTCCAGGTCATTTGTCCCTAGGTGGACAATGACATCCAGCTCCCTTCCCTGTGCAGCTGCTCCTGCGAACCTGAGGATTCGCTCCCTGTCCCTCCAAGCCATGGCACCAGGAAGGCACCTTACCTTCTTCTCCCCTTCTTCCCCCAGTTCTACCTTCCTAACAATGGAGTCCCCCCAGGAGTTGTTTCCTTCCCCTGTGGGGTCCCATGCCACCCTCCTGTAGGTCTCCTTTGTGGAGGTTCCCAGCATCCTCCTTCGTCTCCACTGCAGGTGCCTCCATAGAGGAACCACACTTTTCCAGAACAGCATAGTAATTGTGGAGAGGTACAACTGTTCCATCACCCTCACCCTCCCTGAGCCCACTGTGGTTCAACCGCTCCTCTTTCTTGGCAGCCTCTGAGGTAATGGCCGTGGCTCTGGTGGTCCCTGGGTGGGAGAGGAGGTCCCACAAATCCTGGCCAACTCAGCTGTGTTCAGCTTTGAGTGCTTAAAATGTATATATGTTATGACAGGTAGGGAAGGAAGTGGAGTCCTGAGTCAGCCAGACAAGGAAGAGGGGTATGGTAAAAAATAGGAAGTCCTGTACTAATCTAGGGAACCAAAGTTGGCCACATGTGTTAACTCTCAGAGAGGCACTGTTTAATCAGAAAGGGACCATTCAGACACTGGTGGCAGGGACAGCAATGACAAAACCAGAGTTTGATAATACAGACTTCTATACAGATGATTGCTGTAGAAAGTGCTTAAAGGTCAGAGATTAGGAATGTCGAACTTGGCTAGCCCAGTGGCCAGACCTCCCAGGCCATGGCCCCCCTCCACCAACAGTTTTTCAAAGTGGCAGGAGAAGAGCGTTGAGGGAGCTGGCACCAAATTACCTCCTCCTCCTCCTCTGAGCCTCCTGGGGTAGACTGAAGTCCCCTGCCAGCTGTACATGGTGAGCTGGATAAACTGCAGTCCTCTGCCAGCTGTACATAGTACCCCTCCAGCTAAAGATAAACTTAAGCTCTCTAGGCCATGGTTCCCCAAGATGCAGAGCATTCCTTCTCCCTTCCCCCTGCAATCCAACCCTTCAGGCCCACTCTCCTCACACACACACACCTGTTGAGAAGGGTCAGTGAAAGTAGTCTGTAAAAGACATACAGTAGATTTGCATGACATCACATAAGTACATAAGATTCTGGAGAAAAATATCCCTTAGCATGGCCTGCATTCAAACTGTTGCAATAGGGCCTTAAGTTGATCCAGCATTACCTGCATATGCCTTGCTTTGTCCTCTGAAGATGCTAGAGATCCATCTTTCACTCTGGAGTAGGGCTATAAAGGAACATTTGGCCTTTCCATCGATTCTCTGCTCCTGGATGAACTGCTGGCAAAGGTGGAACTTGGATAGAAATGCCAGTGCACTGCATGTCCTTTTTTGTGTCCTCAGAGCTATGATATGCAGTTTTTGCTTCTGGATATGCCGCTCATAACTTAGCTGGGTAAGGAGTCTGGAATTTAATATTCGCCTGTTTAAGCTTTCTTAAATATGGTATGTATGCTTGTTTCTTCTTTTGAATTGCATGGGCATAGTCAGTATTAAAATATATACAGTACAGGTTTATCTTGATATGGTAGCTGCTTTTGTTTCCAGGCTTGAGATAATATTCTTTTTTTCAGTGGTATAGCACAGGGATTTTAATATAATTGAATGCAGGCATTCTTCAAGGGAAGGTTTTGTTCTCAGAGCTCTAGGTATGTATTCTAGCTCAAGATCTATGTCCTGTGGGAGTCAGAGTACAGTTTTTTAATCAAAGAATCCATGAATTTAGTGATTTTATGTCCTTCCCACCCTTCTGGCATTCCGTAAATACAGAGATTATTGTGCTTGGCCTTGCACTGCATGTCCTACCTTTTTTTACTCCATCTGCACCTGGCGATGATGCATATGGAACAACAAGTTGGCCAGAGCAAATTGGCAGCTGCTTGCTAGTCCTTATAATCCTCCTTAACTGTGTCCAAATCCTGGTGCATATCAGCGAAAGAGTCTTTCACCTCTATTTTGAATGTCGTAAGTTCAGAGCGAATGCACTCATTTGTCATCTCTAGGAAGAGGTGCCATGCTGCGACTGCAGGAAGGAGGCCACACTGTTTCTCACTGGCAAAGTTGAGTTGCTGGCTGGAGAAATAAGAGGGCCACTAGTAGCTATTCCTTTCATCTTCTTTCCTGAACCCCCATTACTGCTGCACCAACAGCAAATGTTCTTTCCCAGAAATTCCCTTACAACTGTTATTTTAGTGCTATAAATGGTCATAGGAGCTGTGGAGCTCAGAGCTCAAGCTGCAATGTGGGAGCATGACATCACTTGAAATCCAAACATGAGGAAGTGTTTTTTTCACTGAGAGGGTGATGGAGCTGTGGATTGGAATAAATGTGGAAGTGGTAGGGGCAGGAAGAATTAACGGGTTCAAAGAATGCTGCAGCATAAGGCAGAAATGTCAGCACTGCAAATAAGGTTAATATCAAAAAGGGTACTCACAAAAGATGCATGAAATTGAACCAAGCCAGTGTTTAGTAGAACCAGGAAAACAAAAGGATGGCACTAAGGCCTGGCACTTCAGGTCCAAGCATGACTCTTCATCAAATAGCTGTGATGCCAGCCCACTGGCGCAGTGGTTGGATTTCTGCTTGTGGCACCAGTGACCCAGGTTCTGGAATGAACCCGGGTCATTGGAGGGCTGGCCAGGAGGAGAAGGATGGAGCATCCCATGGATGGCTCTCCTTCTCTGGGGGATGGTTAGGAAAGTGTCCGGTGCACTGGGGACTCCTGGCAGAGGCCAGGAGACACTCATGCTACCAGCAGTCATCACACAGGGAGGCAGGGTGGATGCAGGCATCATTGCATGTCCCCACCTCCACAGAATGCAGGAAAAAGAAGCCAGTGGGTAGGCGGGGTCTACCGTCTAAGTGAAGCCCTCCTTGGGGCTTTGATTAGCCACCACCGCTGCAATCTCCCGACCAGTCACTAGTCCCGCGACATGGATAGGGGATTGTTGCCATAGCCCCATCCTCCAGGGTGGTAAGCCAGGGGTAACTGGGGGAAGAGGCAATAGGTAGCAGTGGAAGCCCCAGGGGCCATGACCTGGGCTGATGAATGACAGTGGACCTGCCAAGAAAAAAAAATCAAATAGCTATGATAGATATCTAATTACAAGAAGAGGAGCTATAGAGGTGGAGGGAAGGGGGTTCAGGGATAGGCATCATGGCTGAAACCCCTTTATGATGGTAGGGAAGGGGATAGGTAGAAACATTTTGGGGAAGACTGGATGAATCATTAGTCTTGTCTGCTGCCAATATCTGCATTTCTAAAAAAATTAGGAAATGCTGAGTCAGAGTAGCAAAAATGTCTTTAACTCCACACATTCAGCACAACAAGATAGTAGGATTTCATATTTCTGGTATGTGCACAGATAGAGTCTTTTTTGACCCTAACTCACCATTTCCTGACTTTCTGTGGTTTGTCCTTGACCCTAACATTATTTGTAACTTAGTTTTTTTTAAAATAATATGTATTTACATTGTCCTTGCCTGCTCATTGACTCTTGAATTATCATATATTGTTAATTTTTATTCTGGTGAGATATGTATTTTTTCTGCATCCTTGTTTTTGTGTATATTGTCCCCACACCCATGGTGCTTTGTTTTGCAGTTTTTATGTTTTTACTACAATATGCATATTTTGCACTCAGTTTTCTGTATTCTGTGTCATCTCCACTGATCTTCCCTTTCCCCACCCCCGGTTTGCACCTGAACACGAGCTTCTAATTAGTGGCCTCTCCCAGTCATCACATTTTAAATAAATAAAAGAAAGAATATTTGGATATTGTGTCTCCTTTAGTTAGGCTTCATGATTGTTTGCTTGTGGGAGATATGAATCTTAACTGACTTCAGAGAGATAGTTTGGAGTTGCAGTCCTTGTTACATTCTTTTGATTTGACCCAGGGAATAAATGAAACAACTTATTTTAATCTACGAACTTCAAATCACTCAGTTTTGGATTGGGTTGTTACTAAAGGAATAATGCATGACAGGGTGTGTGTCATGCTGAGATAACGCCATGCCTGGGGGGTTGAGAATGAAGTCGCAGGATGAGTGTGTCCAATGCTCCAGGTGTGGCATTATCCCAGGATGACACACACCCTGGAGTGCATTATTCCTATTATACAATGGCTTGTTGTTATATACAGAATAAAAAAATTATTTTAAAGAATGTTTTTGTTAGTGTGGAAAACTATTTTTGTTTCTTAAGAGAAGATGCAAATGATGATGGAGCAACAAATGATCCAAATGATCCAATGCAATCAGTAGGTTCACAGTGGGGCTGAGACTAGACCCGTGGTGTTATGCTGGGATTATACCATGGATCTCAGACACCGACCAATGAGAATGGCAGGCTGGCACCTTAACTCCATTGTAAATCCTCTGATAATCACTGTAAAAGGTGCCAGTCAGCCGCATAGTGAAAAAATAAATCTGACCCCGAAACCACAAAATTTAAGCTGCTATGTTGAATCCCGCTTAACTAGCGTCTCGCACAAGTGACTGGGAAATTTAAACACAGTTCACCACATTGCAGTACATAACTAAATTTAAATAAAGTAATTTTCTTGCACATAAACACATCTACTAAATTCACCTCATAAAAACTGTTCGACGTCTACTTGGCTCCGTTGCTACTTCCTCATGCAGTCCTCCATCTCTGAATCCCTGCTTTGGCAACAAGAAAAAAAATGCAAATCCATCCCCCATCTCTCAACAACACAAACTCTATGTCCTGTTCATTCATGCTTTGTCTTCTCTTACAGTCCTGCTCTCTGTGTCCGAATCCCCACTGCTGAGCGGAAAAAAAATGTAAGGAGAGTGTGTTGGACATTCCTATTCTCCACTGCTTTGTGTGGCTCCACAGTAAAAAAAGAACACGGAGTGAGAGTATACTACAGCAATTAAACATTCCTCTTCTAAACTTCTACTAACAGAGCTCTCTCTGTCACTATACTGCAGTGACGAACGATCATTCTGAAAACCCTGTATTCTCCCTCCAGCTCAGCAGCCATAGCAACACCCTAGCAATCAAGCACAACTCAAAGAACCAAGGACTATTTTTTTGTGTCGGACTAACAAATACAATAAAAATAACACAAAATACAAAAAGAAACATATTTTATTTTATTATTTTGATATCTCAAAAAAATATACCATGGTATAATCGCAATAAGCCACTCTGGGGTGTGGGTTATTGGGGGATTTACCACGGTTGATGAGGATTTACTCATGGTAAATCCCCCAATAACCCACACCCCCTCATGGCTTATTGCTTAATAGCACCATGGGTCCAGCCACAGACTGATCAATCACAGTCTAAGATTTGTTCTTGCCATGGTATAATAATAGATTAGGTATGATTGCTGCTTCTTGTGTATTGACTGATTCAGTCAGTGATCATATGGCCATTTTTTGTGCGTTGAATTGTAAACATATTACAACTCCACCTCAAATTGTTCAGTTTTAAAAATGTTAAGTTTCATTGTTTATAGTTTTAAAAATGTTAACGTTGATGCTTTAAATGCTCACTTATCCTCGCTTGACTGGTTGTATTTAGAATCCATTCCAGATGTTGACCTTGCTTTAGATTTTTTTTTTGCAGTCAGTTACTCCCTGTACAAAATACCTTCTTTCTATTGTGGACTTTGAGACTTCGGGGTGCCCCTAACAAAAGGTTCTCTAAAGAAATTAAAAAATGGATCAGGCAGAGAAATCTTGCCTGGGAAGCTTATAAAAAAATGCCTATCTATTACATCTTTAAATAGCTATCGTTGTTTGAGAAATAAAGTTTCCGAATTAGTAAAGAATGCCAAAAAGGGGTTCTACAGGGAGCAATTTGAGGCTAGCTGGGCTGACCCTAGGAAGTATTGGGATAATGTTGACTCGTTGTTGTCACCCAAGTCAAGGAGTGTTATAAAGAAACTGAAAGTTAATGATGTATAGGTGACTGATCCCTCTGAGATTGTTAATCTTTCTAATGATACATTTTCTGATTTATCAAGTTATAGGAAACATTTGCCACAGATGCCCACTGTTGACTCTTGTTACCATGCTTCTTTGGCTGGAAGACCTAAGTTTTATTTTAAGGAGGTTGAAAGAGATGATGTATTTAAACTCCTATGTACCATTCCTAATAAACTTAGTGATTGTGGGTGTGGATTAGATGGAAGGTTTCTTAGGTTATCTATCCCATATATTGTTGACCCTCTTTGTTATATTTTTAATTTGTCCCTGATATCTCATCAATTTCCTTCCAAATGGAAACGTGCAAGAGTAGTGCCAATTCCGAAGAAATCTCATGCAGTATCTGTGGAGAACTTCGGGCTTATTTCAATGTTGAATCCCCTAAGTAAAATGCTGGAGAATATTGTAGCCAATCAAATTAATGCTTATTTGGTTACTTTTAATGTGCTTTGTCCCCAACAGCATGGATTCTGCATGAATCATGGAACAGGTACTGCCTTGGTCAGGTTCACAGACACCGTCCTGAGGGTTTTTGAAAATGGCCTTATGACCAGGGTGGTGTTTGTGGACCTGACCAAGGCATTTGATCTTATTGAACATGATTAGGCATGTTCTAAGTTAAGTGCTATTGTTTTCTCTGATGTTGCTGCTGCTTGGGTTAGGGATTACTTGGTGGATCATTTACAGTTTGTCAATATTGGTTCAGTAGACTCACATGTTTCCTCAGTAATATGTGGGGTACCCCAGGGGTCCATTTGGGGCCCTTTATTGTTTTCTTTATTTGTTAGTCAATTGCCCTTGTTGTGTAAATCATGTGACTCAATTCTTTATGCTGACAATGTAATTCTTTTTTTCTCAGGCTAAATCATTGCCTGAGTTATCGCTGGCTCTTGAACAAGGTTTTAGGGATGTCTGTATCTAGTTTTCAAACAACTCAATGGTTTTGAATTCTAAAAAAACAAAGTCTTTGTTATTTGGCACATCCCTAAAGCTAAAGGAGAATCACAATTTATGGTTACAAGATCATGTGGATGCTGTGATTGGACAAGTGCATCAGTTCAAATATTTGGGGGGTTTGCTTGACCCCAGACTAACCTTTTCTTCACCGGTTAGATACGTTAGTCGTATGATAAATCAGAAATTGGTCCTTCTTTATAAATTTAAAGCTTATTTTTCAATGGAAACTAGAAAATCCATTGCAGTGGGCTCCATTCTTCCACATTTTGATTACGTATCCAATGTTTATTTTAATTTTGGTGGTGAAAATGATGGAATCACTTCTGAAAGAAAGAATTGTTGAGCACCAAGAGGCCAGTGGGGCACAGAACCCAAGGCAGCATCGATTCACAGCAGGATGATCATGTCAGATGAATCTCATAGATTTCTTTGACTGTGTGACCAAAAGTAGTAGACCAGGGAGGGGCTGTGGACATGGCTTACCTAGACTTTAGCAAGGCATTTGACACAGTCCTACAGAAAAGATTAATAAATAAGTTAGCCAGCCTGGGAGTGGGTCCCAGGGTGGTAGCCTGGGTAAAAAATTGACTGGACAACAGGACACAGAGGATAATAGTAAACAGAGTCTGCTCTGTAGAAACGGGGGTTACTAATGGGGTACCACAGGGTTCAGTACTGGGACCGGTCCTCTTTAATGTCTTTATAAGTGACATTGCAGAGTAACTGGAAGGAAAAGTATGCCTCTTTGCAGATGACACAAAGATCTGCAACAGGGTTGATACACAAGGAGGGTGGAAAGGATGAGCAGGGGCTTGCAAGGCTGGAGGAATGGTCAAAATATGGCAGCTTAAATTCAATGCAAGAAGTGCAAAGTAATGCACTTGGGAAACAAAAACCCAGGGAAAGAGTACACAATGGGGGGGGGGTACTAACAACAACAAAAATAGAAAGGGACCTGGGGGTAGTCATATCAGATATTGTAAAGGTAGGCAAGCAATGTGAGAAGGCAGTAAGGAGGGCTGGGGGATACTGCGATGTATAGGGAGAGGCATCACAAGTAGAAAACAGAAAGTTGTTATCCCTCTGTACAGACAGTTGGTGAGACCCCATCTACAGTACTGTGTGCAGTTCTGGAGACCCAATCTCTGCAAGGACATAGACAGGATGGAGGCAGTCCAGAGGAGAGCCACTAAAATGGTGCAGGGTCTGCACCAGAAGCCACCACATGAAGAGAGACTAAAGGAGCTTAACATGTATACCCTCGATGAAAGGAGGGAGAGAGAGACATGATAGAAACTTTCAAGTACCTCAAGGGAATCAACAACGTCCAAGAGGGTAGTGTATTTCAGAAAAAGAGATATGCAAGAACACAGGGGCAGAATTTGAAGATAGATGGGGCAGCTCAGGGGCAACATGAGGAAGTATTTTTTTTATGAAAAGGGTGGTGGACGCATGGAACGGCCTTCCTGAGGAGGTTGTGAGGTCAAAAACAGTGGGGGAATTCAAGAATGCATAGGACAGACATAAAGCAATTCTTGTGGGGGGGGGGGTAGGAGGAAGTAGGCTTTGGTTAACTAGGATCTGCAGCTTATCCAATAGGTAGGAAAATGGGCAGACTGGGTGGTCCAAGCGGTCCTTATCTGCCATCAGAGTCTATGTTTGGGTTGTAAGGAGTTTAACATTTTGTCTACTGCGTATAATATTATTTGTCATTTTGTTTTGTCTGCCCCCATTCGAACTCTCCATTGTGATCTCTATTTTCAGTTAGGTTGAATGTCCCCAAGATCTGGAACTGAGTATTTTTTTTGTTGTATGATTTTTAAACAATTTTTTTTCACATATTTTGTTTCTTTAATCTGATTTAGTTTCTGCCCATTCAGTTCCGTCCAAACTTAGATCTGCCAAGGGCACATTATTAAATAAAATCACACATAAGCATAGGTCTGTCTCTTGGACTTTTTCCATTGCAGCACCTTTATATTGGAACACTCTACCTGTATCACTTAATTCAGCATTTTCTCTTCCATGTTTTAAGTTTATGTTTAAGCAGTTTATATTGGAAAATGCTGTTTATAAATGTATTATTTAATTATGCTGTTCAGTTTTGATGTTGTTTTGCACTTTGTTAGTTGTGTATTGTGTGTGGTTCTCAGGCCAGACCTGAAAAAGGACCCTTGGTCTAGTGTCCTTACCAGGTTAACAAATAAATAAATAAAAAAAATAAAATAAGCAAACCAGAAACATTAGAGCAAAGCAAGGACTCAAAGTTAGCCAAGTGTGACATTTCCATTTTCTGTCCCTCCATACAAGCCAACACAAATGCAGATACATTGTCAAGGCTACCCACACAGAACAAACCACAGACTTCTCAAGAGAACCTAGAAAAGATACCCATTGCCAAGATTGACCAAAGCTATTTAGACCTGGGGCCCAATATTCAATGTTTTGCACAGGCCCTAATGGGTCTTTGCCTACACAAGCCATGGTTTGCACTAGATCCCCTTACTCAAAAGGGACTTTGCACAGGTAAAAAGGGTTAGTGCCTGCACAAAACATAATGCATACAGGTGGGCAAGGGGATGTGTATGGCCATACCCAATTTTCAGTGGATTTCCACTGTGCAAAAGGGGTTAGTGCGGTCCTTTTGTGCAGCACAAATACCACCAAACAAAACCTTGACTTACTCCAGGCAACCCTAGTGGCTGCCAGAGGTAATGTAGCCAACAAGCCAGTTGGCCGTTGGGGGAGCACACTTGTCCCCTGTTATCCATAGCACCTCCTCTCTGATCACCAGCCCACTGTATGAATCAAACCCTCCATGGTGCTAGTGGTCCCCCTCCCTCCGATCACCAGCCCATTGTATGAATCAGAACCTCCCCAGTGCTAGTGGTCCCCCCTCCCTCTGATCACCAGCCAGTTGTATAAATCTAACATAGAAACATAGAAGTTGATGGCAGATAAGGACTGCAAGGCCCATCCAGTCTGCCCATTTTTTCTACCTTGTGAACGTGTCATAGGCCTGTACTCTGTCAATGGCCTATCTATTCATGCTCATCTTTATTGCTCCCTTATGCTTGCCCCATGCTTGTTTGAAGCCCTGCACTGTATTCATATCCACCACTTCATGAGGTAGGTTGTTACATGCATCCACCATCCTTTCTGTGAAAAAGAACTTCCTCACATTCCCCCTTCATCAGCCTCCCTCTAGTCTCATGCTGTGTCCTCTTGTCCTCCTATTTTTATTATACTGAAACATGTTAGACTCTTTCACCTTGATAATGCCCTTAAGATGTTTAAAGGTTTCAATCATATCACCTCTCTCTCCCTACTTTGCTCTAGGGTATATATATATTGAGCTCCATTAATCTGTCCTCATATGTGTTCTGATGCAGTCCCTGAACCATTTTGGTTGCCCTTCTCTGGACTGCCACCATTTTGTTGATGTCCTTGTGCCAGTGCGGCCTCCAGTACTGCACGCAATACTCCAGATGGGGTCTAACCAGTGTCTTGTAAAGAGGGATTATTACCTCCCTCTTACGACTTTTGATACCCATACTAATACACCCCAACATCCCTCTAGCCTTACCTACTGCTTTAGTCATCTGCTTGGATGATTTCAGGTCATCTGTGATGATGATGCCTAAGTCTCTTTCTTCCCTTGTGATTGCCAGCAACTCCCCTCCCAACCTATAGATGGCTTCAGGGTTTCTCTTCCCTATGTGCATGATCTTGTACTTCTTTGCGTTAAACCCCAGTTGCCACTCTTCCAACCATTTTGCCAGTTTATCCAGATCTCTTCTCATTCTGCCCACCCCATCTGGATCATCGACTCTGTTGCAGATCTTGGTGTCATCTGCAAACAGACAAACCTTACCCTCCAGTCCATCTGCAATGTCACTGATGAAGATATTGAAGAGGACGGGCCCCAGGACTGATCCCTGAGGTACCCCACTTGTGACTTGCGTCTCTTCTGACGGTATACCATTACCACCACTCTCTGTTTTCTGCCCACCAACCAGTTTGCCACCCAGTTGACTAACTTCTGACCTACCCTGAGCCTACCTATCAAATCAATCTTCCCTACCCTACCCTATAAATCAATCTTCTATGTGGAACAGTATCGAAAGCTTTGCTGAAGTCAAGGTAGGTGACATCAGCTGCTCCCCCTTGGTCCACCACTCTGGTTACCCAGTCAAAGAAATCTATGAGATTAGTTTGACAGGACCTTCCTGTTGTAAGCCCATGCTGTCTTGGATCCTGTGCTCCTATGGATTCCAGGTGTTGCACTATCCTTTCCTTAAGGAGTGCCTCCATAATCTTGCCCACTACTGAGGTAAGACTGACTGGTCTGTAGTTTCCTGCCTTCTCCCTGCTGCCATTCTTGTGGAGCAGGATCACATGAGCCCTTCTCCAGTCTTTGGGAACTCTCCTGTGCTCAGAGACTCACTAAACAGTTCTGATAATGGCTCTGCTAGTTCCACCCTTAACTCCTTTAGTACCCAGAGATGTATGCCATCAGGTTCCATTGCCTTGTCCACCTGAGCTTAGCAAACTCTTGTAGGACCCTTTCTTTGTGAAGGACTAATGCACCTCTCCCTCCCCGTGTCCGTGGTGTTGAGGCTGTGGCCCTGCCCTACCTTTTCCTCGGTAATTACTGAGAAGAAGTATCTATTTAGGATATGCTTTTCTTTGGTCCTCCTCCTCACACCCCCCTTATCGCCTTTGATCTTAGCAATACCCCTTCTGGACTTTCTCCTTTCACTAATGTATCTACAGTATAGAAAGTCTTGTCACCTTCTTTTACTGTTCATGCTAGTATTTCCTCAGTTTGGGCCTTTGCCTCCTTACTGTCTTCCCTGCTTCCCTTAGGGAAGTTTGGTATGCCTCCCTATCTTCGTCCTGCTATGTTTCCTTATATTTCCTGAAGCCAGCCTTTTGGCTCTGATCTTTTCTGCTACTGTTCTTGAGAACCAAAGTGGTTTCCTTCTTCTTTTGCTCTTGCTTTCCTCTCTAACACAATGAGATGTTGCTTCAAGTATTGCATCCTTAGTGCTTGCCCACTTTGCCTGTACCCCCTCACCTGTATTTCTTCCTGCCAGGGCTAGCTTAACTCTGTTGGCCATCTTATCAAAGTCAGCTCCTCTGAAGTCCCTTGGAATGGGATGATTTAGTTCTAGTGGCCAAACTGAACCATACCATGTGATGGTCACTGGCTCCCAGGTGACCTTCTACCTGGCGATCTGTGATCCTTTCCCCGTTAGTCAGTACTAGATCTAAGACAGCCCTGTCTCTTGTAGGTTGTTCTACCAGTTGTTTGAGGCCCTCCCCTTGCAGGGAATCCACTATGTGTCTAGTTCTGGCAGATGTTCCTGCTGGTATTGACTAGTGCTAGTGGTCCCCCTCCCTCCAATTACTAGCCTGTTGTAAACATTGCAACCCTCCCTGGCATTCAGTGTTCCCACCCAGCACAGATCAATGACATCACCTGTCACAAGTCTGCAATCCCTGGTGTCCGTGGTCTCCCCACCATGGCACCAAACACCCCCCAGTCACTATACCAGTATCCTGTGTGCCATGGGTACACATATGGCAACCAGCGTTGCCTTCCTCACACCTCCTCGGCCAGCCACTGTACATCCAGGCAGGGATTGCGCATCTAACTTATAGGACAGGGTTACATGGACCATGGGGAGGGGGGGATCAATAGCACCAGGAAAGGTTTGATTCATAGAACAGGCTGGTGATCAGAGGGGGAACCACCAGCAGCAGGGATATCTACACATATTTGGACTGGGCATTTGGGGGAGTGGCACCACACTAACATGCCTTGCTACCCATGCAAATTAGCTCATAAAAGGCATGCAAATGGCCCCTTAGCAACTTGCATGCCCAATGGGCTAATTTGCATGGATCCCTATGACTACTGCAGATAGTGCTCTGGCACTGTCCCCTGTGGTGGCGCACTTCAGGAACCATGTTGCAGCAATGCTACTTGACTTGGCACTGCACCCACATGGCCCTATATTCAGTCGAATAGCACTGGTGGGCTTTTTGATTGAATTTAGCATCCCTGGGCTCCTGGACAATTGCAAGGTGCTGCATAAAGTTTTGCACTCTGCTTTGCACAATTTTGAATATCAGGCCCCTGCTATTAACACTTCCAACAGAGTACAGAAGGTGGGGAGAAAAACAGACACCAAGCCTTTGTGAGGATAAGGGAGTCTGAAAACATATATACAAAAAAAGTTTATCTAGTTTGCTGGCTGCTGCTCATGGCTACATTAAGCTCTGGTTATAATAGGACAGTCAAAAAAGAGCATTGGATGTAAAGACACAAAAAATGCAGTTAAAAGTAAAAAAAAAAAGGAACAAAACAACCAAAATAGGTCAAACAAAATAACTCATTGTTTTGGGGACCATCAGAAGGGCAAATGGTATTAAGGGGGAGTAGAATTACAGTATCTTAAAGGAAAGCAGTCATTATGAGTAGCTCCCAACCCCCAAAAGCTTTACCCCTGATTAGGTTTTTTGCACAGAAAAATAATTTTCCGTGTTTTTACTTACTTTGTTTTACTTTTTCTTTTTTTTTTTGCCATTTACTTTTTATTGGATTTTAAACACGTTTGAGGTACAGAGACTTACATTGCCAATCGCCTTACAACAAAACCAGACAATGATAAATGTACAATATGAAATAACTCATAAACATGTCGAAGCCCCTGACCCCACCCACCCTCCTTAAGAAGCCCAACCCCCACACCCTCCCCCAAAGGATATTATATACTATGAATATTAAACAACTTGTGGTACAGAGGCTTACATTGCCAAACACCATGCAACAAGTCCAGACTATAATGAATGCACATCATGTAAAATAATCATAACCACGTCATAAGCCCCTGACCCCACCCACCTCCCCTTGAAAAACCCCACCCCCACATCATCCCCCACAAGGCATTGTATACAAGATTGAATGACATGGAGACCAGCACTAACATATTTAGGAGTAAAATTTCTAACTGGGACCAGATTCTATCGAAAAGAGGCATTTGGTTATGCAGTATCGCAATCATTCTCTCTATCCTGAGGCTCAATAACAATTCCCTTAGCCATTCTGTATAAGTAATTGTAGTTGAATCTTTCCAATGTTTAAGAACCAATCTTTTCATAGTAATGGAAATCAGCGTCATATGGTATTTCCTCAATTTAACGGGAAACCAGACAGATCCCCAATAGACAGACCTCTGGTGTAAACATCACACCTATACCTAGCAATGGATTCGCTCTAGTTCTAATTTCTCTCCACAACGGAGCAACTTTTGGACAATGCCAAAATATATGTAGCAGATCAGCCTCCCCAGAGCCACATCTATAACATTTGGGCTCCTGTAGCACCTTCAAATCAACTAGTTTCTGAGGTGTATAATAGATATTGTGCAAGATTTTAAATTGGGTTAATCTGAGACAATCCTGTCTCATATATTTATGACAGTTCCCCAAATCCGGGACCAGTCTAAACTAGCATTGGGGAAACCCTAGCCCAGTATGATGCAGGGGGTAAATTATCCATAAAGGCCTGTTGAAACAACACTTGGTAAATCTTCAAACAGCATGGAGATCCTATTAAGGTTTCAACTCCGTCCACAGGGCTATACGAGGAAAGATAGGCCTGTTTACCCCCAACTTTTGAACAAGGAGGTGCCTTAATTGGTAAACTTTGAATACCACACCCCCCGACAATTTGAAGTCTTGCATTATTTGTATTACAGAGTGAGGGTCTCCTTCCCCGGTGAGAAGATCTACCCATTTACACTCTCCCAACTCAGGCAGCCACTTATGCGTAATCATCCGGTTAGCAATTCACCACTGTGGGTTTCCTATGATTGGCTGGGAGCTGTCCAAAGTATATTTATATCTCAAGAGTTATAGGCTTGATTGTGAACCTTAAGGGACACTCCAATAGGTGTATTCTTAAACTGGGGTAACATCTTGGGGTATTATAGAATAGAGCTCGGGTTAAATCCTAAGCTCTTGATAAGACTAACCTCCAGATTAACCATAACGGAGATATTCCATCTCAGATTTGGGAATGGGCTAAACGCTATCTACTATATTATTCATATGAGCAGCCCAGAAATAAAGAGCAAATTGGGGTAATCTCAGACCACCCTGTGTTTTAGGCGCCGCCAATTTAACATAGGCCATCCAGGCCCTCTTATAATTCCAGATAAAATCCGCTATCATCCCATGAAGCTTCCTAAACCACGATAATGGGAGCCAGACATTAAGATTACACAAAAGGTAGAAGAGCCTAGGAAATATGTTCATTTTCACCACATTTATCCTACCCCACAGAGAAAGAGGTAGTTGGGCCCATCTTTTCATATCCAGTTCTATAGTGTGGACTAAATTATCTAAATTAAGATTATGGAGCCTCTCAGAATTGGTTGTCAAAGTAGGCCCAATACTTCAAAGAATTAGGCTCCACCCCAGTCCAAGATTAACAACATCCTTTTAAGTACCCTATTGTTTAGGGGTACACCACAGTTTTCTTGGTTTAACTTGTATTATTAACGCACTGAATTCACTTTATAACCTCTAGAAGGTGGAATTGAAGCAGCCGGATTGGCAACATAAATTAACAGGTCGTCTGCAAATGCTGTGACTTTAATAACATGTTCTCTAATTTGGATTCCCGTAATCTTGTTGAATGAGATTATACGTCTTATCAGTGGTTCTAGATAAAGAGTAAAAAGGAGAGGAGATAAGGAGCAACCCTGCCTTGTCCCAACTTGTAGCCGGATAGGTGAGGATATAACCCCATTACATACAATTCTAGCTGACGGATTCGAATAAAGGGCCCTGATCCAGCCGATACACTACTCTGGAAAGCCAAATTTGTCCAGTACCTGAAATAGGAATGACCAGTGAACTTTATCGAATGCCTTCTCGGCATCCAAGGAGACCAACGCCCATGGTAGGTCTGCCTCGGCGCCTGAGAAGACATGCAAGCATTCTAAAATGGTCCGCTGAAGATCTGCCCTTCATAAAACCTACCTGTTCAGCCCCGACATTCTCGCCACACACTCCCAACTCTATCCGCAAGTATTTTGGCCAGGATTTTTATGTCATAGTTTAATAGGGAGATAGGCCGATAGCTATCAGGCTTCTCTGGGGGCCTATTAGGCTTCAACAACACTACTATAAGGGCCTCAGAAATATATCTATCTATGTCCGCACCTGGGAGAATGTGTTGAAATAAGTTGGCTAACAAAGGGATTAGAGAAGATGAAAAAACTTTATAGAAATTGGGTGAGAACCTATCTGGGCCGGGTGTTTTATCATTTGGTAAATTTTTAATTGCCCGCTCTATTTCCCCATGCGTGATATCCGCAATCAGAACTTCATGGTCTGCCCTTTCTAATTTTGGGAGAGATACCCCATCCAGGTAGGAAATTATCCTTTCCTGACTCAGAGGGGAATACATAGGTCCATATAGATCCTCGTAATAGCTTCTAAAAACCTGGGTTATGTCTTCTCTGTTTGTCTTGATACACCTGTCCTGCTCTGCCCATATTCCCTCGACCAGGCGAGATGCTTCCAGTTGAGCTAACCGTCTAGCCAAGAACCTGCCTGGTTTATCTCCCTGGTCAATATAATTAGCCTTTGTTTTGATAATAGTCAGCTCCGCTTGGTCTCCCAACAACTTAAGATAAGTATTTTAACTTTAATTACCTAGCCTGTCTCCTCTTGGGGTTGGCGTAACAAAGCATCCTGCAGGACCTTAATTTGATTTAACAGGTCCACCATGGTAGTATTCGTCTCCTTCTTCCTTCTAGACGCCTGGCCAATCAATAGCCCTCTAATGTATGCCTTCAACGCTGACCAGAGAGTATCAGGCCTTACATCCTCCCTCGCATTAATCTCTATAAACTCTTCTATTTTCGAGGCCAGATCTTTAACTATCTTAGGAACCCTCAGTAGTTGATTGTTTACCTTCCATCTACCACCCTTACGGGCAATAGAGGGAAAGGAAACTGTTACTTACACTACAGAGTGGTCTGACAAGGGCGCTGCCTCTATCATAGACCCCACAATCCTTTTAAGTAATACCCAGGAGATAAATATGTAGGCAATTCGAGATCCTGACCCATGGACCGGAGAGGAAAAAGGTATACTCTCTTGTTTGAGGATGGAGCACTCTCCAGACATCTGCCAGGCCCAAACGAACCAGTAGATCATTAAAAGCCAAGCTGGCCGGTGTGAAAGACATTTGACTTCTAGTGGATCTATCCAACATGGGGTCAAGGGCCAAATTGAAGTCACCCCTATTATCATTGGTAGGTGCGTAAATGGCAAAGGGTCTTTGTAATACCGCCAAGAAGTCCTGACTATCTGAGTTAGGTCCGTAATTGCCCCTAACAAAACTCCATATTGTAAAGCTTGCCTTTACTAGCACAAATCTACCTCTTTATCCTGAATAATTTTAATAGGGCAAAGGGTACCGATCTGTGAATTAAAATCATGACCCTCTGCTCTTTGTGCTGCCCTGAGAAGAGTACACTTCCCAAACTGCATTCTCCTCATGCAGTTCACTTAGTCCTGCAACAGATGTGTTCCCTGCAAAAAAGCCACCTTTATCTTCATCGCCTCAATATGCTTCAGTATTTTATATTGTTTTAATTTATGACATGCCCCTTTAACATTCCAAGTGCCAAACTTAATAAACGTATCAGGTCCCATGAAAACAGTTTAGAGAACAGTAAGTAAATTGCTCCTCCATGTCGAATTGACAAAATGTTTTATAGTAGCCTTGTAGCCCCCCCACAACCCAAAATTACCCTTCCCTCTTAACAACCTACCCCCATTCCCTCTGAACACCCCCCACCTGTCACCCTACTACCCTCCCATCCTTCCCCAGCCCAAGCACTCTGCGCTATGGCCCATGATATCAGGATGCTCAGCCCATTCCCTCGCCTCCGCCCTGTCACCCACCCTGTAAGTAAACGAAAGCCCTTATACAACTACCTAATGTCACCCTTAAAGTCCTCAGGTTAAATACCTCAGATTAAATACCCGGCTGTTTGATAATTGACTTTAACACCGGAGTGAAATTAGATTCGAGATTCCCCTTCACCAACAAATATCCTCCCATTTCTAAAGCAATTAGAACAAGGGAACAAAATGGCAGGGCGCTCCCTTTACATAACCCAAACTATTGTACATAACCAGTTAACAGGGCTCAAATAAGCCAACAATCAGCCAGGGGTTTTCTGAAGTCCAAACCTCTCGCTTTTCCTCGGAAAGTTATCAAAACAAATAAGACTCGACCGCCCCCGATGAAAACACCAGCCAGAATCTGGCAAAGGACGCAGACCAGTCCCAAACAAAACATTGTCCATCTACTCATCACTGGATGCACTTTTATATTGTGAGTAGCCAATATGAGAGGTTACATCTCCCAAATCCAGGTTCATGGCTCTTTGAACAACGCTGGGAAGGCCTCCCGAAGAGCTACAGATGCCAAGTCCAGTGATTCAAAGGTCTTCCATTCTTTGCCTACCAGGACCTGTAATCTCTCAGAGTATCCCATTCTAAACTTTATTTCAGCAGCAATCAGTCGCTTCACCAAAGGATGAAATTCTGCCCTTCTCTGCCGGACCGAGAGTGGGAGGTCCTGCGCTATTCTGACCCAAGTACCTTCCCAATAAACCTCTTTCTTTTCTCTGGCTTTATCGATAAGCAGCTGCCTCTCCTGGTAGTTAAGGAACTTTACAATGAAGGGCCTAGGAGGGCGATCTAGCTGTGGTAACGGTCTCAAAGCCCTGTGCGTTCTTTCTACTGTGTATTTAGGCCCAAAGGGTGAAGGCCTCATGATTTTTTCTGTAATCTTCTGCGCAAATTTAATCGGCTCTTGCCCCTCCACTTTCTCTGGTAAGCCAATGAACACAACATTATTGCGTCGGCTCCGACCCTCCAAATCTTCCACTTTAACCTCTAGCTTGTGAATCCGTTGAGAGAACCTGACAACAGCCGTATCAGTCTTTTCCCTAGTGCCTTCTAGGGATTTGATTCGTGCTTCATTATCAGAGGCCTTGCGGGACACGTCCGCGATCGTCGCTTTTATTTCCTTGAGCTCCCCTGTCATTCCCAGCATTGCTTCTTTCAGGGGACTAATCTCATCCAGAAAGCGAGCCAGAGTAAGCGGCTCCTCCGACGACACTGCTGCACTGTTTGCCCCCTGCGATGCCGCCGAGGCCGAGGCCTTAGATTTCTTTGCGGCTTTTCCGTCGCCCGTGGGTGTCTTGGGGGCTTTTCATCTCTGCCTCCATATGTTGCACTTCTCGGTCTTCTCCAACACTACACAGCCCAGTATTGTCGGTATAGAGCTCTGAAGAAAAGGTATTTCCACGGTAATCAGGCGGGTGAAAACGGAGCTCGTGGGGACACAGCTACTCCACGTCCGCATCACGTGACTCCCCTACTTTGTTTTACTTTGAAATGTCTAGGACTCCCAAACATGAGTGGATACTATTTCATCTGACCTGGCGTTGCATCCGCTTCACCCTCAATACAAATGTATTGAGATGAGGTCGCAGGGCCACACCTTTCAGATGAAATGGAACTGCACAGCGTCTGCCACATGTGAGAAACCTGGACTTTACAAAAGTCAAAATAATGTAAGTAAAAACATGGAAAAAAAATTTCTGTGCAAAAAGCCTAATCGGGGATTAAAGCTTTGGAGGTGGGGAGCTACACATAATGACTGCTTTCCTTTAAAAATATGATGAATCCAAATATGACGTCTTCCCCAATAAAAGATGGAGGTATGGGGGCATGGCTTATGCTTGGAGAAGATAGAAGCCTGATTTCAACTCTCCTCACCTCCCGAACTGCTTCTATTACCATCTGTCTTCCTCAGATACTTTACCATTTTCTAGCAATCTTCATGACAAAATATTAAGCTGACCTTTATCTACTGACTGAGCTAATTTTGATTGTACTTCAATACCAACACCTGTTGCAAGGGACACTTTAAAACCTGAACAGTTTCTGGACCACAGGAAACAGGGTGCTCTGTACACATATATAGATAGTGCACCTACTTCAGGAGTGTATGGGGAGCAAATGATGCAAACAATACACAGACAGTTGCCTGCCAGTGTGGTGAGATCACCACCTAAACTCAACCTTAAACTCAGGCAAAGCAGACCACAACTGCAGTTGAAAAATAATGCCAAGGTTATTTATTAGTGAACAAGTATGTGGACAATAATGTGAACTGAAAATTAGCTCACCCACACTGTCTGTGTGTTATTTATACACTTTAAAACCTAACTGGTACTGTGAAACTGCCACAATTCTATATTCACCAGGCCACCCACAAGCATGGCATTGACAACAAATATGGAAAAAATTGAGCTAATGTTTAACAAAGTCCTCATGGAGCTACAAGACACCAAGCTGTGCTCCTCTCAACAATTGAAGCAAATACAGCATTTCACAACTAAAACCAGCATAAATGAACAGAAGATTGTCAAAAATGGGGAATCATGCCACGAGCTTCATATTTTATTGCAAGACCAGGCACATACTATTCAGAACATACAAGCCAAACTGGACAATCTCGAGAATTGGGGGTGCCGTAATAATTTACCATTTATTGACTTACCTGAAAAAGCGAAGCTGGGTGACCCCATCTCCTTTCTCCAACATATATTGCCAGCTATCCTAAAACAAAATGGGTATCCACAGTATGAAATGAAGAGGTCATCGCTGACTTGCTCCACTATCTGAAAAAGGGTAGAATCCGAGGCCAATGATAGTTCAACTTGTGAGATTTCAAGTAAAAGAAGAAATCCTAAGTCTTTCCTGGGAACTTGCCACATTGGAAAGGCAAGACAATATGGTCATGATATTTCAAGATTATTCTAAGGACATTAAATATGTGCTGCCATGCTTCCACAGAAGCACAACATGCTTTACATAAAACTGGAGTCCCCTCTTCGATCAGATACCCTGCTCTGCTCTGAATAACGCACAGTGGGGCTGTGGTGGTTTTCCACACTCCAGAATCTGTGATGGCCTACATTTTGAAACACTGGCCCAAAGTCCTGCTGCAACCCAAGCCCAGGACCCATCAATGAGAAGAAGCAACAAAGGATCACCCACCTGCTTTAATGGAGACAGAGGCTGCTACCCCATCCGATCATCTGCCTGCTTGAACCACGCAGGCAAAACTGGAGGATCTGTGGATGATGGCCCCCAAGCACAAGCGCTGAAACAGACATCATGGAGGACAAAGAAGCTCCTCTACTCCTGATACTGTAGATCTCACAGCTGAAGCTACAGTGACTTGCTTGGGGACTGTGATGAAGACTCTCCTCCCCTGCTAGCTGGTAATCATTATGTCCCACTGCTCCTGAATACTGTGCCTGAACCTTCTTCCATGAGCAAGGCTGCAGCTATATAACCTAAGGCCCTGCCACAGCCTGCTGTACTAAAAACTAAAACCTGGGCTGCAATTGTGACAGATGCACTGCCGCCCATTTTGCCAACTCACGAAGCTGCTGTAGATTTGAAGGGGCACCGTGAAGTAAAAGTAGACCAACTCTCCATCCACTTCCTTGCTACTTGAAGTTATCCAGGGCATATGGTTTGATTATACTGCTACTAGCAGATTCCATGGTTGTTTGCAATCCAAGCCGTCTCTCAGTAAAAGGTAATGTCTTGTTATCTGGGCATATCAAGTTCGCTGTTGCTGTGGCCCGTACCTGACTGTTTTGAGTGTATGGTTTGTAATATATTTAATGTCTGTTATATCGCCTAATGCTCTGAGATTTTACTGCTCTCACTTCAGGGATGCTACTGCCTTTAGATTTTCATTGCAGCAGTCCCAAGAGCTCCATTTTGGTTAATTTTGACTGATGTTGCCTGAGATGCTTCAACAATAGCCACAAATGTTACCACATGCTTTTGATTAATGGTGCTTCCTTAGGGGAGTAGGATAGGGGGTCATACATAGGTGGTTTTAAAAGATTACCCTCCTTTGTATCCCCTGGAATATGTCCTTTACTTACTGAAGTCTATGTGATGTGTGGGGTCCTGCCCAGGTTTATTTGTAATTCTCAGTTTCACCCTGTTATCCAGGGTAGGACGGGCTCTACCTAGAAACATAGAAATATAGACTTTGACCGCAGATAAGGACCACTTGGCCCACCCAGTCTGCCCATTTCCCTACCTACTGGATAAGCTGCAGATTCTAGTTAACCAACAGCCTACTTCCTGCAACCCCCCACTATAATTGCCTTGTGTCTGTCCCATGCATGTTTGAATTCCCCCCACTGTTTTAGACCCAACGACCTCCTCAGGAAGGCTGTTCCATGTATCCACCACTCTGTCCGTGAAAAAAAATTTCCTCACATTACCCCTGAGCCGTCCTCCCTCTATCTTTAAATTGTGCCCCCTTGTTCTTACACATCTCTTTTTCTGAAAGATGCTACCCTCCTGGACTTTGTTGATTCCCTTGAGGTACTTGAACATTTCTATCATGTCCCCCTGTCCCTCCTTTCATCAAGAGTATACATATTAAGCTCTCTCAGTCTCTCTTCATATGGTTTCTGCTGCAGACCCTGCACCATTTTAGTTGCCCTCCTCTGGACTGCTTCCATCCTGTCTATGTCCTTGCATAGACGAGGTCTCCAAAACTGCACACAGTACTCCAGATGGAGTCTCACCAACTGTCTGTACAGAGGGATAACCACTTCCCTTTTTCTACTTGTGATGCCCCTTCCTATGCATCCCAGTATCCCCCTGGCTCTCCTTATTGACTTTTAACATCGCTTACCCACCTTTAGGTCATCTGATATGACTACCCCCAGGTCCCTTTCAATTTTTGTTGTTGTTAGTACCTCCCCTGCTATTGTGTACTCTTCTCCTGGGTTTTTGTGTCCCAGGTGCATTACTTTGCACTTCTTTGCATTGAATCTAAGTTGCCATATGTCTGACCATTCCTCCAACCTTGCCAAGTCCCTTCTCATCTTTTCTACCCCCCCCTTGTGTATCAACTCTGTTACAGATCTTTGTGTCATCTGCAAAGAGGCATACCTTTCCTCAGACCCTCTGAAATGTCACCTATAAAGATGTTAAAGAGAACTGGACCCAGTACTGAGCCCTGAGGTACTCCACTAGTAACCCCTTTCTTTAGAATGTGTTCCATTCACTATTACCTTCTGTGTCCTGTTGTGCAGCCAGTTTGCTACCCAGGCTACCACCCTGGGACCCACTCCCAGGCTGGCTAACTTGATTATTAATCTTTTGTGTGGGACTGTGTCAAATGCCTTGCTAAAGTCTAGGTAGGCCATATCCACAGCCCCTCCCTGGTCTATTACTTTGGTCACCCAGTCAAAGAAATCAATTAGATTTGTCTGACATGACGTTCCTGCTGTAAATCCATGCTGCTTTGGGTCCTGTGCCCCTGGCCTCTAGGTACTCAACAATTCTTTCTTTCAGAAGTGATTCCATCATTTTCCCTACCACTGAGGTCAAACTTACAGGTCTGTAGTTTCCTGCTTCTGCCTTGCTCCCACTTTTGTGAAGGGGAATCACATCTGCCCTCCTCCAGTCCTCAGGTACTGCCCCATCCTGCCATGATCTGTTAAAAAGCATGGTCAGTGGTGTCACTAGGTCCTCCCTTAGTTCTTTTAGGATTCTGGGGCGAATCCCATCAGGCCCCATTGCTTTGTCCACCTTGAGTTTTAGGAGTTCTTTCAGGACTCTTTCTTCTGTGAATGGACTGGTGTCAACCCCCCTACCCAGAGTGCTTCTTTTGTCTGGTTTAGGTAACTCCTCCTCATCTTCTTTTGTGAATACTGAGCAAAAGTATTCATTCAGTATCTCTGCCTTTTCACTGTCTCCCTCTGCCCACCTCCCCTCTCCTTTATTAATCTTCACTGTCCTTCCCTTAACCTTTCTATGCTCCCTAATGTACCTATAAAAGGTTTTATCCCCCTTCTTAACTGAGTTGGCTATTTTTTCCTCAGTTTGGGCCTTTGCTAGTCTGACTGCCTTCCCCACTTCTTTCTGCTTTAATTGATACAGTTCCCTGTCGTGCTCCTTCTGTGATTCCTTATACTTTTTGAATGCAGCCTTTTTCTCCTTAACCTTCCCTGCCACCTCTTTTGAGAACCATAGTGGTTTTTTACTCCGCTTTGTTTTCTTTATTTGTTTCAGACAAAGGCTTGTTGCCTCTATGACGGCAGTTTTGATTTTTCTCCATTGTTCTTCCACCCCTCCTTTTTGCTAGTGCATTTTTCAGGTATTCACCCATTTTGCCAAAGTCAGCCCTTCTAAAGTCCAGTATCCTTGTTTTTGTATGGCTCATCTCCATGGTTGTGATCATTGTGAAGCACACTGTGCAGTGGTCGCTTGTTCCCAGATGTCTACTGACTTCTAAATTTGTGATCCTCTCTCCATTTGAGAGTACCAGGTCTAGTATTGCTCCCTCCTGACTGGGTTCCAACACTAGCTGTCTAAGGCCTGCCCCCTGCAGGGCATCAAGAATGACCCTGCTCTTGGATGTGGCTGCAGTACGTGTTATCCAGTTAACATCTGGCATATTCAGGTCCCCCATCAACAGTATCTCCACTTTTTTAGCCATTTTGAGAATGTCCTCTATCATTTTGTTGTCCATTTCCTCTCCTTGAGATGGGGGTCAGTATACAACCTCTGTGCGGATTGCGATGCCATTCCCTGCCTCCAAGGTGACCCAGAGTGCCTCTTGTCCTCCCCTTTACTTTTTAGTTCTGTAGCTTTGATCCCTTCCCTTATGTACAGAGCTACTCCACCTCCTCTTTTACCTTTCCTGTCCCTTCTGTAGATTGTGTACCCTGGTATGTTGACATCCCAGTCATAGTTCTCGGTGTACCATGTTTCTGTGACTGCCACAATATCCAATTGTTCATCTTCCATCAGGGCTACTAGCTCAGGAAGCTTGTTTCCCAGACTACGGTCATTGGTACTCATTGCCCTCCATTTAATGTTGGCTTTATCCTTTTTTCCACCATCCCTGCTCTTATTGTCCTTGTCTATTTTTCTATTTACCCCTGTCCTGCCCTGTGTTGAGCTCTGTACCTCAGTGTTTACCTTACTACCTGCCATGTTTTGTGGGGGGAGGCTTGAAATTTCCTGCCTTTTATCAGCACCTCCCCCCTTGGCTAGTTTAAAAGCTTGCCAAGGAAGCATTTAAACCTATCACCTAGGAGCTTGGTTCCCTTCGTGGACAGATGCAGACCATCATGCCAGTATAGACCTTTATCTCTCCAGGTGGCCCCCCAGTCCCCAATGAAGCCAAAGCCCTGTGCTCTGCACCAGTTTTGCAACCATTCATTAAACTGCATGGTGTTCAGTACCCTAGCCTCACTCCTGCCATGGACTGGTAGCACCTCTGAGAAGGTTACCGTGCTTGCTACCAGTCTGAGGCCCCTCCCCAACTCCACAAATTCATTCTGCACTGCACTGATCCCATGCCTAGCTAGGTCATTTGTCCCAAGGTGGACTATGATATCTACTTCCCTCTTCTGTGATGCTGCTTCTGCAATCCTGAGGATTCGCTTCCTGTCCCTCCAAGCCATGGCACCAGGCAGGCACCTTACTTCCTTCTCCTCTCCCTTTCCCAGTTTTACCCCCTAACAATAGAGTCCCTATCAGAAGCTGTTCCCTTCCCCTGTGGTGTCCCTTGCCACCCTTTTGTGGGTCTCCCTTATGGATGTCCTCAGCATTCTTCTGGGTCTCCACTGAGGGTGCCATCGTAGAGGAACCTTACTCTGCCAGAATGGCATATGATTTGTGTAGATGTACAACTAGAGGACTTCGCCTCTGGTCCGCCACCCACAACCTCCCAGAACCCACTGTGGTACAACTGCTCTTCATACTTGGCAACCTCTGAGGCAGTGGTTGTGGCAGTGGTGCTCTTTGGAAGGGGGAGGCCTCTGTAGTCCTTGCTAGTTCAGCCTGGAGGTGGGCAACCTCCTCCCTCAGAGCTGACAGTTGCCTGCAAATAGGACAGCAATGCAGTTTCCAGAATGTCTCCCGGAAAACTACTGCCCCATAGCCAGTGCATTGCATCACTCCTCACATGTACCTCTCCCTTATAATAAACAATATGTAATATATATATATATATATATATTTTTTATTATTTGTGGTGTGTACCTACCCTTTTTGCACTGTGCTGGGTTATTAAGGATATGACAGTTCTGCCCCAAGACCAGTTGAGGAAGTGATGTCAGAACTGTGGCTATAAAGGAAATGCCACGCCTGGGGGTGGGGTAGGGTGAGTGGTAGTCCACAGCCACTGGTGACTGTTAGAAACAATCAAATACACAACTGCTCCACCACCCTGGTAAGTATTGCCCTTTATAGTAATTCAACTAACACCACAATTTACTAGACCACGGCTCCTGCACAAACCACTCTACTGAGTCCAGGGATAAAAATTAACTCACTCCTCAGCCAGCAGGACACTTTTAAAATGTTGCAAAAATATCCTTCCAAATCCTAGGTCTCAACCCCAACAATCAAGCAAATTCAGTTGTATCTCACTCCCTCTGGTTATAAAATTACTACACTTTTAATGGAATCCTGCAATTCTCTGCTTAATGCCAATAAGGGAAAAAAAATGAAACTTTTTGTAGAAAGCGTAGCTCCCCTTCTTAACAAGTATTATGCCTTACCAGGTTTCCAGGTCCTAAATGGAGTTATAGTTTATTCTTTGCAGTGTAGCAAGGTTCTCAGTTTCCAATAGACAAATCAAAGTCAGTCTGACTGGCTTCTAACTGTGAAGGATGCCTAAGACAGCACAGTGATGAAACCCCACCCAGAGCCAATTGATTGACTAGTGACACCTGTGATGTAAGCAGGCCTTTCAATGTAGGCAGTCTGCTATGTCTGATTCCAATACACAAAATCTTTCAGTGAAACCAGGGATAAAAACTTAACTTCTCAGCCAGCAGGACACTTTTAAAATGTTGCAAAATATCCTTCCAAATCCTAGGTCTCAACCCCAACAATCAAGCAAATTCAGTTGTATCTCACTCTCTCTGTTATAAAATTACTACACTTTAACGGATCCTGCAATTCTCTGCTTAATGCCAATAAGGGAAAAAAAAAAGAAACTTTTTGTAGAAAGTGTAGCTCCCCTTCTTAACAAGTATTATGCCTTACCAGGTTTCCAGGTCCTAAATGGAGTTATAGTTTGTTCTTTGCAGTGTAGCAAGGTTCTCAGCTTCCAACAGACAAATCCTTTAAAACTCATGCAATGTCTCACTTTTATAGATTGCTATATAGCACTGATATTTTGACGTGTACATGTAGCAACAGGATCATGTAAGGTACCCAGCTCAATCTGTGCTTTTTTTGCCTAAAATAATCTGCAGTCCTGCAACCCTTTGCTGCAGAGACTGCAGGAGGGATCTGATATGTCTGCATCATATGGTATAAACTTAGACTGAGGGGTTAGTTGTGATGCACCTCGATCATGCCCTAGGATATCTTACTATGCTTCCTTGTCCCCTGCCTTACCTGCCCTGTGGTGTTTCTCCTTATCAATCCCTCCCCCTTTGTCACTCATATTTGCTATGTGTTTTGTGCCCCTTGTGGAGTCGGGGCATCCGCAGCAACATCTGGTATGTCCGTGGGATAATGCCTATCCAATATTTTTATGGTGGTGGTACTCATTTTTATGGTGGTGGTGGTGGAGCAGCCTGACCCAGGAGGTGGTAGCATCAAACACAATCAGGGAGTTTAAACTCGCATGGGACAGACATAAAGGACAAGTTAGGACAAAGGCTGCATAGGGAGGGGGGTAGTTTCTAAGGCAAGCTAGATGGATTGCACGGTCCCCATCTGCCGACACTTTTCTTATGTTCTTATATGTCAGTCTCAATGACTCGAACATGATGCAGTAATTAATACTGCACACTCTATGCTGACCTATAGTTCTGTCTGGGGCAATGCACAGCAAACTTCATATTACGGGAGAGTAGGAGATCCGGCGCCTGGTCTCTAAGAGTAAGAATTATTTGTTCTGCATTGGTTAACAGATGACTCCTTGCTTACTCCCTTCCCCCCAACCTGGTGTCAGCAATAATAGTTTTTTTTTTTTTTTTTATTAACTACCAGTCCCATTTCCCGACTGTAAGGACATCAGAAGGTGACCTGATTTGTATATGCACACTGTCTGTACTGCGACTGACATATTCACATTCTGCATTTACCAATAATACACAGCCCTCTGCTAGATAAATTTGGGCACTGCAATAATTATGTTCCCTTTCCATCCTTGTTTACTCCTAGGGAGCTAAGGGCTAATGCTACTGGCTTCTAACCTGTATTAGCCATATTTGACCCCTTGCCATCAGTACCCAGAATAACTCAGTTCTCAAAAGAACTCTGACCTTGCATTTAGATTAGCTCTCATAACTTTACAGAGGTTATTAAGATTACTCTAGTCTTAGAGGAAGCATTACCCATTTTGATCATATCCTTGGGAGGTAGGGTTTACTCAGTCAAGCTCCCCTTCATTTTAAGATACTTCCTCAGCTTGCTGCCTACTCAAGAGTTTCTAGCCACTGCAGTGGATAACCAGCTTAGATCTGGTTACCACTACCCCACTTGGTTACTAGGAGAATCTTGGATGCTTTTAACCAGGTTTGTTTCCTCGTCTCTACTTCTGTATTGTTCAGTACTATTACTTAAGCTGTTTAATTTTGTTAACATTATTGGGTCTTTTCCTACGTTCATATTTGTATTTGTTGTTACCTTTACTGAGTGGAATATCTGTACTTCACAATGCATTATCAGGATTCATGCTTGGGTGAAACTGGGCACACATGAAGCATCCAGGATTGTCATGTGGTCATCCCTCCAACCATGAGTTCAGTCTATGCTTGCCATTTTAATATTACAAAACCACAACCATTTAGTTCTCCCACACATGGATTATGGCTGAATTACAATGTCATAGCTGGAATGTTAGGGGTCTTAACTCCCCAATTAAATGTAAGCAAGTACTGAACCATCTTCATAAACTTATAGCTCAGGTGTTTTTATTACACGAAACTAGACTTAATGGACTCAATTCTCAAAAGTGCTGGAATGTCGCAAGCCCTGGGTGCACTGAACACACGGCACATGGGGCTTGTGGCATTCCCTGGATGGCAATCAGGGTTCTGGATCCCGTGCACCATGTGAAGGAAGCTGGTCTAACTTTTTGGACCTTTATAAGGGGTTTGCACCAAATATTTGGTGCAAGCCGCTGTAAAAGGGGTAAAGTGTCGCAAATGCATGCTAGCTTTTTGAGTCAGGCGCAAGGTGCAGCAATATGCACAGGGCAGCACAGGGTTTGAAGCAGGGCTTGTGTAAGCCCTGCATCAACTTTTGAGAATTGAGCCCGATGAGCTGGAATCCCAGAAAGGTCAGCATGGATGAGCAGGTGTTGAGGTGCATACTGTAGTACTGCCCACTCAAGTAAAGAGGTGTCTCCATCCTCATTCATAAGAATCTATGCTGGACCATCAATAAATCCCTTAAGGACACAGAAGGTACAGGGGTTTCAGCACAATCTGACACATCACAAGGTCCATTTTGTTATAATTAACCTATATTCCCCCAACACAAACTCCCCCAGTTCTTTCATAATCTTGCAGCAACCTTATCTACCTTCATCCACTCACAAATTCCAGTCTGAATGCTGGATCATATTATGGACATGAGCCATGGTAAACCTTAACCACACATGTAGGCAGTTCAAGCTGTCATACAATGGCTCAAGGATCAAGCCTTTCTGGATATATGGAGGCATCACAATCCTAGATCTAGAGACTACACATATCAATCTCCTGTCCATGGCTAACTAAGTCATATGGACATGCTGCTCACGTTCTAGCTTTTTACCCTGTCAATTACCTCTGTGAATATAAACCCTCTGGTCATTTCTGACCATGATCCCATTCAACTGGATCTCTTATTTAGTAGCTCCTCACAGCATTCCCTTAGCTGGAGGTTAGACCTCACTCTTTTGCTGGATACTCATTTTAAGACACAGCTTCAAAAAGCCACAGAGGAATACTATGCAGATAATGACTATGGTTCTACCTCTCTGTATGTATTCTGGGAAGCCTTTAAGGCCACCATTAGAGGTAGAATCATAGGATATTCGACTCACTGCTGCAAAGAATGAGAGAAACAATTGGCCTCCTTGGAAGTCCAACTGGCAGCTAAGAAGAAATCCCTTAAAACCAACACACTTTGTAATCTGAATCATTCTCCACTGCAGAGAGAGATAACTACTCTTTGCCATGAGATACATACCATCACTGCCCCATATTACACCACCTATGTGCAGAGATTGCTTCTTCGGGAGAGCTCTTCCAGTCCATGACTATAGCTACTATCAGTGTTTTACCCAAACCAGGTAAAGACCCCTCTCTCCCTTCCAGTCATAGACCTATCTCTTAAATTATGGCAGACAGTAAAATATATGCAAACATTTTGGCCAACCATTTAGAGTCTTGCCTACCACAACTCATACATCCTTCCCAAGTCAGATTTGTGAGAGGTAGGCTCAGTTCAGATCACATCAGAACATTGATAAATTTAATACGTATTAACCCAAAGATCCCCTTTCTCTTCAGCTGCTGTCGCTATTGACTAAGAAAAAGCTTTCGACTCCATTGAATGGAATTATCTATATGCGGTCTTAGAACATATTGGAATAGGTGTCAGCTTTATTTCAGTGATTAAATCTATGTACTCTAATACCAAGGCCCAGGTCCTTACTAACTCTACACTATCCTCCCCCTTTCTATTAGCCAGAGGCATGATTCAGGGATGCTCTCTTTCTCCTCTCTGGTTCATACTAGCCATTGAACCTCTTGCAGCAGCTAGATCACACTTCCACAATCCATTGCTTCCCTGCTTCACTCCCAACCCCCCTCCTATGGACTTCGATCTACTGAACAAACCCCTCTCTATATACCCAGATGTAAAACTACCATGGAAGCACATGCCTTCTCTCACATGGCCCTGAAGTACTGGAACTCTGTACCTCAAGCTATTCACCAAACTCCCACCCATGCTGGTTTCAAGAAACTTCACCTTGATTATCTACATGCCTCACGCCCCTGCATTTGTTTTCACCCACCTTAGATCATCCTTTCTCCCTCCTTTCCTGGGTAACTACTCCCCTCTTAGCTCTTCCTCACCTCTTTCTATTTGCCCTCCCTTGTATGTTCATTCTTTCATCACTCATCTCTTTTCCTTCTCTTCTTATACACCTCCCTCCCTCCTCCTCATCCCTGTCCTTACTCTTTAAAGCTTAATAGCTACATAATGGCACTTACTGTTTGCTGCACATAACATTTTAGTCATTTTATTACTGCACTGTGTTACTCGTTTGTTTACACTTGTCTCTATATATATTCTTTTGAATTTGTCCAAACTGTGTTACTTGTATCCTTCTTTTGTTTAAATACTGTGTTTCTCTCAATTCCAAAGTTGATTGTATTTAACCCCTTCTTACTGAGTTACTCATTTTCCATGTGCTGTGTCACATGGTGTGCTTTGTACTCAACTGTATCCTCCCAGGTTGTGCCTGAAAATAGGCATCTATACGTCTAGCACACCCACCCTGTAACCAAAAGCAAATAAATAAATAGATGGCATCCCAATATCACAGACATTAGGGCTGATAATCAGATGTACAAAACTGTATTATATGCTGATGCTCTCCTGGTGCTTCCCAGATAAAGCTAATGAATCAATAGCCCGCTTAATGTGTATATTACAGGAATTCTCAGTTCTATGTCATAATGGCGATCATGGAAAGGCGATTGCCATTAGGGCGAGTGTACATAGCCGAAAATCAATTTTGGCAATGTACGCTCGCAGCACAGAGCAAAAGGGAGCCAAAGACATAGATTGTTTTTGCTTATGTGGGGATTAAAGGATTCTCAACTCCAGGGGGGTGCATGTCGAGGCAGGGTGCAAAACAAAAAAAAGTAAATCCAGGACCGGCGCAAAAAAACAACATGCCCAGATTTGAACCCCGCACTCACCCAACCCTAGCCTGCCAACAACCCACCATGCCACATGACCAGCTTGTCAGCCCACCACCATGCTACACCTCACAAACCCTCCCTCCCCTTCCGCCCATCGCATGGCATCCTGCTCCTCTCCCCGCGCGCATGTACATATAAAAACATTCTGTTGTTATATTCACCTCTCCTTATCTGGTCGCCCTCCCTGTCCAGTAGCCCTGTGAAAATGGTGCCGTTATTGAGTTGCTGTTTTTGAAAATGCTCAATAGCGGTCGCCCTCATTACAGGATACTGAATTCTCAACTCTTTCTTGACTGAAAGTAAATCAAACTAAAACCAAAGTCATGCCATTAAATCAACACTGCTTCCCCCCAACCATTTACATCCCTACAACTCAGATAGGCCCCAGATATCCTGACTTATTTAGTAATCAAGATACTGTAACTTCCCATCTGCACCAGCTTTGTGATTTAAATTTTAACTCCTGTTACCTAAGATCAGAACCGAACTGGACCGATGGAAAACATTACAACTATCCGTGGTGGGCAAACTTGAAGCAATTAAACTGATAACTGCTCCCAAACTATTCCACTTGATGTCTCATTTGCCAGTACTGATACCTCATAAATGATTTGAGATGATAGATAAAATGATAGGTCAATTCTTATGGGAGAGACAAAACTCCCGTTATAGTAGGACTAAACTGTGCACTCACTGGTGTGAGGGAGGATGGAATCTCCCCTGGTTTAAAGGATACTACTGGGCCTTTAGAGTCTCTCAGAGTATTAAATGACTCAATACAACTGACCCTGCACCTACCCTATGGATCTCTATTGAAGTTAGCCTTATAGGAATGACCACTCCCTCGGCCAACCTCTTTGCAGATGTCAAACTTCCTATGCATTTACCTCACACCATTGCCTCCTCCCACCAATCCTGGCAACAGGTGGCAAAATGGTTGAAGCTCAACTTGGCCCACCCAGCCCTCACTCCCATCTGGGGTAGTCCTGCCATTCAAGTATCAGGAACCCCTCTCCAATGGGAAGATGGGAGAAGAAAGGGATCCAGGGACTTACTCTTGTCTCACTCTACTGTCCTGGATTCCTTTCAAGGATTGTGATCTTGATATAACCTGCCCAGTACAGAATTCTAGAGATACCTTCAGATTCAAAGTGCCCTGACCCCTCTGTTCAAAACATTAAAGGATTTCCCATTCCCTACCAAAATCATCCCTTTTCTCTTTCATTGGCACATTGCAAAAAACAGTAAAGCTGGCCTAATTTACCCCTGGATCAGAGATCAACTACAAGATCAAATGTTTCAGGAAAGGGAGTACTGGTCCAATGTTCTAGGTATACCAATTACAGAAAAAATGTGGCTACAGTGTTGTAAAACTGCTCATAATCCAGTTAAGGACTCTAAGAGATGGCTCCTTCAAAATAAAATATTACATTGCTGGTACTGAACACCTGTAGTCCTTTATGCAGCTCACATTATTCCATCTCACCACTGTTGGACATGTAACCAACTTTATGGCGCTCTCTATCACCTTCTGTGGAGTTGCCCAGCAATTAAAAAATATCAGACTAACATACTAACAAACCTAACTAACATTGAAAATGCCAATTCTGACTTCTCTAGGACTATTTCTTATTGATTTAGACATGAGCAATGGATCTCTTAATAAGAAACAATTTGACTTAGTGGTGCAGACTACTGTGGTGGCTAAAAGACTACTTCTGTGTAACTGGTGTACACAAACTATACCTTCATCAGCTGAATTTGTAACTGAACTTACCCAACTCACAACCTAGAACAGTATATCACACCACATTAGCAACACTATGCATCACCACACTCCCATTTGGGACCCTCTCTACTCGTATTTGCACTCTGTGATTGATGAGAATCCTACTCATACCTTTCACTCTTTATCTCTTCCCAGACAGGGTATTGGTTAACATACCCTTTCATGCTATTACTACCTGTTTTTCAGTGAAACCCACTGGATACCTTCATGCTTACTCTGCTATCACCACTTAGAATCCCTCCTCTATTTTACTTTTATTACTTATGACATTTTACACCACTCAGATGTTTAATTGTATGTAGTAACTAGCACCCTACTAGGTGTCCACTAGGTGTCTTTATAATTTTCTAAAGGACAAACGTTTACAGGTCTTATTTTCTATTATCGAATGCACAAACAGTAATCTGATTAATTATACCCTTCATCCTTTTTCCTACTTGTCTTATATGAATGTATACTGGTATAGGTTTATATGCATATAATATATGCTGCAGTACACCTGTACCTTGATTTATTATCCTGCTTTATCAGTTGCCATCCTTGTATTATGCATATTATCTCAGTGGGCGTTGTATTTTAATAATTAAAAACATTTTCAATAAAAAGTTTAAATGTAAAAAAAGATGGCGGTATACCCCCTTTACCTGCAACTATTTTGAAGAATATAGAACCTGAAACTTGTGACAATGCCTGTTCCCAAGGCAGCTGGTTATACCTCTTAAACATGTTAATTGCGACTGCTTGTAATCGGCTACAAAGCTACTGTCTTGTCCAGCTAGTATTCCTAAGTTAGATATCTGTATTTCTGTCTATGTGAATTATACCATCGTAACTGCTGTAACTGTTGTATTGTCTCTTGACGTGGAACCTTTGTAAAAGAGCTCTTCGCTCAAAGGTTACTTCCGAAGTGTTAAATAAATAAATAAATAAATAAAAATCATATTTTTCAGGAACTTAAAGCACTTGAAGAGCCCCTCATTATTAAATTAATTGATTTAGATATCTTGAATGAAAGAAATAGGACCTGTTCTATGTGTTGAAGACTTATCAAATAACACATTACATACTACTAACATAACATTAAGGGCTAATGGGGCAACTGATGATATTAAGAACATAAACCTACCTTTAGATAGCAGATAAATCTGTCCAAAACTGCAACAGATTTTTTTAATGGATTTTGATAACTTTATTTCCCCATATATCAAAAAAATTGAGGTTAGACCCTGCTTCAACCCTTCCTCCAGATATACCTTATGTCTGGTCAAACAATTCTATCTTTTCAGAGATGCCACCAAGCCGCTTCAACAAAAAATGTGTCAAAAGTCTTTATAGCAACGGCACTATGTCGACCGCGATCACTGTTGGCATCGTGCCATCAGTAAAAGTGTTTTGTTTTTTGGGGGGCTGCCCTCTGCACCCCCTGGAATTAAATATAATCAACTCCGGGTTGGAGTTGTTTTCAGGAGGGGGGGCAAAACCCGAAGAGACCGTGCTGGGGTCCCGTGCAACCATTACAGCATACTGTTGGATTTGTCACTGTAATGATAGTCGCAGTAAATGTTTTGCTGATCTAATGGTATACCCTTTTCAGAAAAGGAAAATATTTTGCATCAGTGCTCTCAGAAACCTAAGAGTCAGGAACATAATTTAGCTGGAGAGAAAGTGGAATATTACTTGTCATTTATGGCAGGGGGTTTGCTGGATCTGAGGAAAGAAATTCAAGCCAGTAATGGAGATGCTTTGTAGTAAAAAGAAAAAGGAGGAAAGGAAAAGACAGGTGAATAATACCTATCCAGTACAAGTAAATATACAACCTGAAAACAAGGAGAAGAGAAGGGTTAATATTGGACCTCCAAACAAAGATAGTATTGCTTCCACTACCAGAAAGATAGCTGAAAAAGAAATCTCTGAGATTAATTCACTTGTGAAAGACCTGAAAAATAACAAAAAGCAGCTGAAAGATGGGACTAAGGCGCTGCCAAAACAGAAGTCACAGCATGGCAATAAAAATGTCAAACAAATTAAAAACATGACTATATATGTAGCTCCATGGATGGGTCACAAGTAATGAAAGGGGAGAAGGAGAAGAAAAAGAACAAAACTTTAATAAATGAGAACCAAAACAATGTAAGAAGGAAAATAGTTCAGTTTGATGATTTGACCTCTCAGACAAAACAATATGGAAATGGTACTAGGAAAAAACAACTTATGAATAATGGACTCGATTTTCAAAGCTTGCCGCAAACCATACCAATGGCGGCTTGTGCTGATTGCAGGTATGCCAGGGACCCTGCACCCAATTTACTAGGGTTCTGGCATCAAAGTCACACTGCCTGTGGCACACGTGGACATGTGCCAGAGGGACGGTGCACCAGAGAGGTTTGCTGCAAGCTGTGGGAGCAGTCGGGGAGCACTCTTGGTAGTGTAGACACCTATGCAAGTCTCAGTCGCATGGTTACTGGTGCATGCAATGAAGGTGTCACATCAAGACCACTTGGGCAGCCCAGGAAGTGCCAGTCTATCAGCAGTCATCTCACAGCCCTTGGCGCACATGTCACAGTCACAATGCAAATAGTCGTAAGTAGTAGTATAATTTATATAGTAATATATGACATTATTCATTTAAAAGGTTTCACCAGGAAAGACATACTGAACTAACAAGAGCTTGTTTCCAGATGCATCCTGGGGGGAAGAGAAAGGTGAGTACACTTGAAAATACATAGAGCTGAAAACATGTTACAACTGTAAACAGAAGAGAAATAAATATGAAAGCAACTATGCACAGTAAATTTGTACATAGACTTAACCCATGCAAATGGATAAATAGACAATCAAACAGTGCGAGAACTCATAAACCATGCACCACTGCATTGAAAATTATAGCTGCAAGCCAAATGTGTACCAGCACTGGCTAGTAGTAGAACAATACATGTTACAATGGGGGGGGTAGAGAAAGCAGGCTTGAGGGGGAACATAGATTATGTTCAAGGACTAAGAGAGAGGTGGATTTGGTGTGGGGAGGGAGAGATAGATGAGCGGAAGGATTAGAAGTAAGGAAAGGGTTATGAGAGGAGGAGGTGGAGGAGGAAAGGAGAGGAGAAGAGGGTGGTGTAGAGAAAGGTGGGCAGTAAGAAGGGGGTGGGGTGAGAAAGTAGAGGTAATGGGATAGGGTTGTGAGAGGAGGAACAGGGAAGGGGTGGTATAGAGAAAGGAAGGAGGGTACGAGATGGGGGAGAAGAAGACTGGATATAGGGGAGAAATTAGGTGAGGTTACAGGTTACAGTTGCAGGTGTGGGAGGAGAGGATACACATGATGGAGGATAGAGAGTAGGGAGAGGTGGCTGAATGAATTGGGAGAGGGAGGGAGTTCCAGAGCTTAGGGAAGTGGTAGGAGAAGGTAGACTGTCCAGCAGCAGAGGATCTAGGGGTAGTGCATGGGAGCAGGAGTGGAAGCTGCAGACAGCATAGAAGTTGGGGCAGGCAAGGAGAGAGTAGAGGACAGGTAGGAAGGAAGGGAGCCAAACCAATACTTTGCAATGAGGAGCAGTGTGCCATATGCCTAGCTTCAAGGGAGGGAAAGGAGAGGAATGTATAAAGAGTACAGTGATGGGTATGTGTAGGGCTGTCTAAAGCAAAGTGACAGAATGAGTTAAAGAGAGATTCCAGTCTATAAAGGGTAGATTTGGAGGCAGAGCTGTAGACTGTGTCACCATAGTCGAATATGGAGAGGATCATTTTCTGTACAACAGCTCTAGGGGTGGGAGCAGGATGCAGCTGTGGTGGCGGTACAATGCTTCCAATTTAGGGTGGATTTTTTTACATATGGCATTAATGTGTTCAGAGATGTTGAGGTGGTTATCAAGCCAAACCCCGAGGTACTTGAAGGATAGTACACTCTCAATGGTGGACCCATCTAGGGTAAGGAAGGAGGGGGGCTGCCAATCCTAGAGTGGTTTTGCTGAGTGCCAAAGGTCATAGAGACTGTTTTTTTTAGTGTTGAGGGCCACCTGATTTGAATGGAACCAGAGCTGGATGCTGTCAAAGTCCCATTGAAGTCTGGTCGCCAGCGTTATATATAATAAAACATACATATATTTGGCATGGTTTCACAGGATACAGATACTCCGCTCCAAATGCTTCCATATTATACTATACTTGTACCATACACAGCGATTAAATAAATATAAATACATTTCATATATATGTACTAATAATATAGTCTCAATATATACCTGTGTAACAAAACCTTATACAGACATGTGCCTACCATTATGTACCCTCCCACCCAGAGATGGTTCTGCGGATGGTGCACAGACTGTTAGACCAGCTCTGGCTGGTCTACTGAGTGTTTGATTCTTGCAGCACCATACATGTCCGTGAATTCCAGAAAAGGAGATATTACGGCATTGCCCTGGCACAAGGCTTCTTGCACCGTGCCACACTGTTTTTTGTGCCACAAGAACAGTGCGAGACAACCTTGGTACACGCAGCCTGAGGTTGCTGCAGGCTGCATTGGAGAATTGCTCTCAGCACAATTCCTGACGTGGACTGCTCCTTGCATCATTCATTGTGATGCAAACTCCTTGCTCCATTCTGGATGCTTTGAGAATTGGGCCCAATAACTCAGTCAAGGTTGGGGGGAATTTAATTCAGAAAAGGAAGCTAATGTTAAACAGAGAAAGACATTACCTACCCTGTTTTTAAAAGTATCCCTAAATCCAAAAATGAAAATAGGTTTACACTAAAACTAGCAGCATACTATATAACACTTTGAAAGGCATTTTAGGTTGAACGTTCTCCTGGTCAGACAGGTTTAGTCTATATGTAACCTCTAGGTGGCGCTATCCCAAGGACTACTTCCCCTGCATGCATGACAAGGTGCAGGTTAAGAGGCCTGGGTACTGAAAATGAGTGCCTCCACCCAGAGGACAGGGTTATTGGTAGTGTAGCTGACCTGCGTACAGCCCTCCGGGACACTGTAACCCCCTCTGTAACCCCCCTCTTTCCCCTCTAGTGACCTAAGCAATGAACAACAGACAAAGTTACAATAACCCCTAATCAGCATACAAATCCCCATTCTGTTTGCACTTACCACCAGGGCTGATTCCACCAGTCCGACCCTGGAGACCCCCTGCAAAATAAGGTTAGACAGCAGGTAACAACAGTACAGTGCTTTTTTTACAAAATGGAACCACAGTCAAGTTAAATGCAAAAAGAATTAGATCTGATTTATTCAGGGGGAATGAACAAGGGAGGGGCGTAATTTGGCTGATTAGTTTTGTAACTGATTCAATCAGGCAATCATGCAGGCACTTTAGAGTCCCCTCACAGTCACACACTCTGGGTACCCAGCTGGAAAAAAGGTGGGCTAGCCTGACACGTTGCCCATGGTAGGCCGGCGTTGCAGCTGGTCGGGGCCCTGTGATGGAAAGAAGGAGCATGCACAACCACACACAGTTTGTAATCAGGAGCCTGGAGGCTCAGTTTGTGACAAGAAAACAACAATTGAATCAGATGACGACACTTTTGATTTAACTGATGTTGCAGGGAGCTACCCTGGTGTTTACTCACGCTACCCAATACGAAACACAGGAGGGATGAAATGGAGACTGCAGGTCGACAAGCTTGTATGCCAGGAGAAGCAGGGCCCACAAGATTCACCGAGGTGTCATTCGTGTTCGAGATGTTGAACGGGGGGCTGATCTCTTGTCAATGGTGATCTCTGTGTCTGAAGTAGCAGGGCCCAGGCCAGGTGAACAGTTCAGCTTCAATTTGATAGGTGCTGGGAACAGCTTCCAGCAAGCGTGGCACACTTATGTAGTGGGGAAACAAATTGTAACCCCACTGACAGCTTACCGCACATTTATAGTAAAGCAAAACACAATACCACAGGTCGGATGACAGTCCAGTTGCAATTTCAGTTTTCCTGAGCAAAACCGTGATCTCTGTGGTGATTCAGACATCCTGACAGGCCGATCGCTTACAGCAAATCTTTGGTCTTCTTCAGGTAACAGGGCAGTCACAATTCGGTATTTCTGGTCACAAGCCAGTTCGGATTCAGTCTGATTAATTTCACTAGCAGATCCCTCAGAAGGGAAGATGAAGCAGGCAGGCCAGACACAGCCTTCCCACCAGTTTCCTCCTCTACTACACAGGAGCAGCTGCTCGAATGTATTGAGCAGTTCACTCTCTCAACTCCAAACTCAGACTGACTCTCTGCTGCAGGTAGCACTGGGAATTCCTTCTGATACAAAAAGGGTTTGGTTGGTTGATTCATCTGTCTGTCAATGCAAGGGCTCGGCCTCCAGGTCCATTTAGGTGCCAAAATGAAAAAAAATACAATTCTTTCAGAAATTCGCTTCCACAAAACCCCTGGGGACAGACTCCATTTTAAGGTCCCCACAAGGTACTGGTTGGTGCAATACAGAAATGTCCATGCTGCAAAGAAAGGCAGGTTAGACAAACTATAATACCATTATTATTAGAGCAGTAAATCAGCGAACAATTTCCAGTTCTAACAGAGCTCCCTCTGCACCATTAGCGATGGCAGAACAGAGCAATATTATTGCAGCTCGGGTGGGACTCGAGCCTGGAAACACTCGGCCCCTACCCAGATTAATTATACACTACAAAAATAATGTCTCTTAAAGGGACAGGCATGGAGGCTAATAGGGCACTCGCATGCAAGCATTTTTACACCTGTAAAGACACAGAACGCCTGCCTGGCAGTGGGCATTTAAGCACACCCAAAGAAGACTTTTGGGAACCCATATTTATAGGGGAGTTACACCCTTACCTGCCTGGAAAGAACTTGGCATCTGCTTCAAGTCCATGCACACAACAACATTATTTAAAGACATACTTATACAAAATATATGCTTCATTACCATTTCTATATGTATCCAAAATAGCTAATACATGCGATTATATATATATTATGGCAACAGTTATGCAGTTTTCATAAATTCAATAATGATTTCACTATGACTCACATAATAATATTACTGTACTCATTCATGTTATAGTTTCTTGCATTCTAAACAACATAGATGGGGTCCCATCCCTATCAGCTAACCTGGGGCTAGGCGGGGCAGGGGCACCATGTCCTGAAGCATGGAAAATCAACTTGGAAGTAGCAGAAAGGCTCTTTCTGGGCAGTGAGCTCTCTGAAACATAGATACCCTTGTGGACAACATTTAAAGGAAGATCTACTGGTCTTCCAGTGGAGTTGTAGCTTAGACGTATTACAGGTTTAACTGCTCTCCCAGACTCCCTTTGGGGAAACAGGTACAGTCTCTGGAGTACCAGCATTTGCATCAGTCTCTTCTTCAGTAGAAAGGGGTACCTCTGCACTGTCAAAGTCTCCAGTAGCAGAACATTATCGGCTCCTTGCACAGTAGATTCTGCTTCCACAACACTTAGCTCATCATTCTCTCCTGAAGAGGGCCCAGGTTGCTCATCCTGAAGGAACTCTTGGATTATTGAATTTTGTGGCACTGAAGGGGTGCTGTCAACACTGTCATATTGCTCTGCAGATTCTGGTGTGTCACCAGGTAAATTTTCCACAGCAGATTCCTCCTCGAGTAATTCAAACAGTTCCACTAGGCACAAGGAATCTGCTATTTCAGTTGTAATGCTCTGCACCTCATTTTCAGGGGACATTGGTTCCATGGAAGAAGCTGGGAGGTTAGGTAGCTCTGAAGGCCCAGCTTCATCCCCACGATTCTGCAGAGGATTGTCTCAAAAAAACTGGCTCAGTTCATAAGGATATTAGGCATTGTCACATTCACTTTCATCAGAAATGGACTGACAGTCATCAACATTCAGGGCCTGCCGGGGGAGGGCCTTAGGTCTGGAACAACAGGGGCAGGTTGACTCTGTCTCTTTTTGGCAGCAGCATGAGTCACCAGCCTGGGGGAAGTGTCGGGTGTTGGTTTAGCATCAATAATCACTTGACCGATGGGCAGTAGGTGATTGCAATGCATGGTCTTGACAGCTCCAGAGTTGTTCTCAGAGAGCACTTTGTTCACAGGCAGTTCATCCAGTTTACTGATCACTATGTGTGGAAAGTGATGCCACCTATCAGCAATTTTATGCTTTCCTTTCAGTCTCAAATTGTGCAACAATACACAGTCTCCGGGCAGTAGTTCTTGAGCCTTCACTTTCTTGTCATGCCTCTCTTTGTTGGCAAGGTTTCTCTTGGCAGCCATTGTTTGAGCCAGTTGATATGCATGGTTCAATTGAGATTTCAGTTTCTGTACATATTGTAAATAATTCTCAGCTCGGACCCCATCCGGGGAGGCCCAAAAGCAAACATCTATGGGCAGCCGGGCCTCCCTCCCGATCATGAGACGATAGGGAGAGAATCCAGTAGCATCACTTTTGGTGCAATTGTAAGTATGTACCAAGGTGCTAATCTGCTGACTCCACTTAGACTTGTCTTTAGGATGGAGAGTACCCAACATGTCCAAAAGGGTTCAGTTAAAGCGTTCTGGCTGGGGGTCCCCTTGAGGGTGATAGGGAGTGGTTCTGGACTTTCATACCCTCCATGGAGAGAGCATTTCTTTTATTAGTCTACTTTCAAAGTCTCTTCCTTGGTCAGAATGGATACATTGGGGTGCACCATAGTGGACAAAGAAGTTTTCTACTAGCACCTTGGCCACTATAGAGGGCTTTTGATCCATGGTTTGGGAAAGCTTGTGCGTATAGAGTAAAGTGATCAGTTACTACCAGTACATTGCCAATGTTCTTTTGATCAGGCTCCAGACACAAGAAGTCTATACAAACCAGTTCCATGAAGGCACTGGTAGTGATGTTGACAAGTGGGGCAGCTTTCTGGGGCAAAGTTTTCTGCTGGAGGCAATGACTGCAAGTTTTGACATAATTCTCAACATCTGCCCCCATTTTCAGCCAATAGAATCAGGATCGTACTAAGTCGAGAGTCCGGTCAATACCGAGGTGTCCCATGTGGTTATGGAGGGACCTCAGTGCCAGCTGTTTGAAGGCTATGTGTAGGACCAACTGCTGCTTATCCACTTGACCTTGACGACCTACTGTCTCTCTATATAATAACTGATCTCGTAACCTTAGTCTGGGGCCTTCTTTGAATAACAGTGCAGTTCGTAAGTCAGTAGACCGTAATTTAGACACATCCTTCCCCGCACGCAGGGCATCAAGTGCAGCCTGAATCATTGAGTTGTGGGATTGAGCCCACTGAATGCTGTCACTATCAAACTGGGGCAAAGCACGGATATCTAATGCAGAAAAATGACAATAAGCGGCAGGTATGCAAGTATCGGGGGGCCCCAAACAGTCCACCAGGCAGTCCACAGTGTCTGCAGACAATTACTCATCTTTGTCAAACTTTTGGCACAATGCTTTAATAGAAGGTTTGGACAGCCTCACCCAGTTGTGTTTGGAACTTGGCCACAGTCAAAGGGCAGCAGCATCAATATGATTCAGTCAAGGCCAGTATTCAACCGCATAATCGTAAGTTGACATGGTAGAAAGCCACCGGTGCCCAGTGGTGTCCAACTTGGCTGAAGTCTGTACATATGTTAGAGGATTGTTATCAGTCTTTACTAATATCTTGGTCCCATAGATGTACTCAAGGAACTGATCGACTATGGCCCACTTTAGAGTGAGGAACTCCAACTTGTGCACAGGATAATTCCACTCGGAGGGTGTCAAGCTGCAACTGCGAAGGCCACAGGTCTCCGGCCATCCTCATATTCTTGATATAGCACAGCCCCAAGCCCTTTCAGACTTGCATCTCTGTGCAGTATGTATGGTTTGATGAGATCAGCATATGCAAGGACTGGGGCGTTGGTAAGCTGATAGATGACTTTGAAGAATGCCGCCTCACACTCGGGGGTCCAACAGGTTCCAAAAGGTTCACCTGTTCAAAAATACACCTTGTCTTCTTCTTTGAGGGACACCTTCTTGTATCTGCAGTTGGTGGGAGGATAGCCTTGGGTAAGGTTAAGGAGCAGCCGGATTACCTTCGAAAAGTCCTTAATGAATCGGCGATAGTAGCCTCAAAACCCCAGAAAACACTGCAGCTCTTTCAGGTTAGTGGGCTGGGGCAAGGTGGTCAGGGACTCTACTTTACTGGGGTGTGTCAGTATCCCCTCATCTGACACTATATGTCCCACATATTTTACAGACACTTGAAAGAACTGGCACTTGTCTATGGATAGCTTGAGGCCGAATTCTTCCAAGCGATCGAGGACTTTGAACAGTCTGGCCTCATGTTCTTCTAGCGTGCAACCAAAAACAATGGCATCATCCTAGTACACTAAATATTCTAGCAGATTCATGTCTCCTACTGCACGTTCCATCAACCTCTGGAAGGTAGCAGGGTCACCCGAAATCCCCTGTGGCATCCTCAGAAATTCATAGAACTTCAAAGGACAGATGAAGGCTGTTTTCTCATGGTCCTCTGGGGCCATTGGGATTTGATAATATCCGCTGTGGAGATCAAGTACTGAGAACCACTGACTCCCATTCAGGCAGTCCAGGGCATCCTGTATGCAGGGCATGGTGTATTGATCTGGGACAGTCCGTTGGTTAAGGGTCCGATAATCCACACACTTCCTCACAGACCCATTTTTCTTGCACACAACTACGATGGGAGATGTGTTGGGGCTTCTTGACTCTTGAATAATTCTGGCAGTGAGCATCTCCTGTAGGTGCCGTCAAACATCATCTATATCAGCTGGAGCAAGGTGGTGGGACCGCTCTCAGAAAGGTCTGTCATTGTGCAGCCGAATATTATACTCAACACCATGGGCGCACCGCACACCCTATTCTTTTAGCGAAAACACTTGGTCTCTCTGGGCAAGTTTCCAACTGATCTGAGTCTTCCATTCAGCAGACAAGCGGGAATCACCAAAGTCAAATAGGTCTGGGGTCACCTCCTCCTTCTGGCCAGAATATTTGTTGCTGGGTAACACTGCAGTGTCTGTACAGTGTACTGTAGCTAGTGTACACTCTCTGTTCACTTGGACTTCATGATCGGACACATTTTGAATCTGGACCGTCACTCGTCATGCATAGGCATGAGCATGGGCAGGTAGGATACTGGGTTTAACCAATAGCCCCTCTGGCAACTTTCCTTCACCTGGTACATCCAGCATTAATATTTTGTTTTTCATGTATCTTCTAAGATGGACTTCTCCATGAATAGCATACTGAGTATTGGGTGGCAATATCAAGGAATCAGGGTCCTTCTTCGAGACAATTCCAACAGGCTCATTCTGGTCTTCTGCCACAGACTGCCTCTGCAAGTCATAACCTTTCTTGATCAGAGCTGGAATTCTCATTGCCCGACCAGTCTGTCAGTCTCGTTTCTCTTGGCTCAACTGCGCTAACCTCCCAAACATGTGGGCATTGGTTCCAATGTGTAGGGGGACCCCATCATACATCCCTGTAGGCGGGCACATCAGGGCCAGTGTCTCTACTTGTTCATCTACACCAGTTACAGCCACAGGAAAAGACAGCCAGAGCCAGACATATCCTATGTAGGCCTTCTAGAGATTGCAATGGCACATCAGATAAGTGTTTGTCATACCAGTCCTGGAATACAGTGGTCACTTGTGACCCACTGTCGTGCACAGCCTGAGCATGGATACCATTGACAGTCACAGTAGTCTCCATTGAAGGGCCCACCGATTTGGACCAGTCTGGATGTATGGTAGCAGGGACCTGGACAGACGATTTAGCCACAAAGAAGTTTGAGTTAGTATTTCTTGAGACTTCACTGCGGTCATTTTGGGAACCCCTCAGCCATTGATCTGCTTTTTGGAGCTCCCCTTAGAGTCTGTTTACTACTTTTTCTAAGTTTTTCTGAGACCGGCATTCTCTTTCCATATGGCCATCCTTTCCACAGCTGTGACAAATGATAGACTCCTGGGTCATCCTTGTACAAAACATTGTATGAGGGACTGAAGCAGTAGCAAGGGATTGGGGTTCAATATCTTCTTCCAGAGGAAAGGGTAGTGCAACATGTCTTAACAGTTCCTTTAGGGTGGCAGTCAATTCTTTGATCTCAGCCTGGGAGCCACCCTTGGTAGATGATGCCTGAGGCTGCACCCCTACCGCCATGGCAGTCACATCCTGAGAGGGACCAAGGTCTTCATCTGCAGTGGAGGCCTCCATAAAGGCACCCATTTGTACTTTTCTGACTTCTTTCAGCAGCTCATCTCTCCACTGCTCAGCCCATGGTGGAATATCCTTAGTGGTCTCCATTTCAGAGAGGTCTTCCTGTGCTGTGGTCAATCAGGCTGCGCCCACCCATAATCACAATCTCTTTCTTCACCTTCAACCTCCCTGAGTTCTTTTATCAGGTCGCAGTAGACAGGTGAGTTATCTCTCCTATCCTGGAGCCTTAACTGGATAATCTGCAATTTAGAGTGCTTGGTGTGTTGTAGTATGTGCCCCGGTCTCACACAGTTCAAGTCACTGGCGGCTACTCCACCCTTTCGATAAGCCCTATGCAGGGCCCTCTCTAGGTGAGTAACATACACAGACAAACCTTCCCCTCTCCATTGTTTTGTACCTTTAAATTGCCACATCAAAGTTTCCCCTGACTCAATGCTTCCGAAATTGCCTCCGAGTGCAGACAGGTACTTTTGAGCAGACGCCTCAGGATTCGTGGACCTCAGAAATCTAATGGCTTCCAGGGCCAGACCCCTCAAATTTTCCAAGATCCTTTTTTGCTTCTCGGCCTCTGCACACTGCCACTCGGGTACCAAGGGGGCAACATAGTTGATTCAGGACTCCCAGTCATCCTCCCCCTGTGGGGTGGGAAGGGTACCTGAGAACATCCTCAACTTGCGGTACATGTCATGACTAACTGCAGGCATCAATGTGGGTGCCGGCACAAGTGCAGGCACTGGAGCCATTACTGGAGTGGGTGGGGGTGTGGGGGAACGTACACCCCTAGGTGGCAGGAATAATTGCTTAAAGTCCTCTACGGTCTTCCCTTCCTCCAGCAACAACTTAGCAAATTTCTCCTCAAAAGCTTCAGATAATGGTGGGGGCTCATCCACCCAGGGGTCTTTACTGTCTTTTGTTATTACTCTCCAGGCGGCTGGGACCACTTCTGTGGCAATAGTCTGTGGCACTTTAGAGCTGTCCACGAGGTCACTATACTCTACCAAGGCCATGAAAGTTTGGCCGATCAAATCAGCCTGTCGACCCACCACCACAGTGTTTTTTAAACATTCAGCTTTGGAGAGTACTCCCTCTACAGTGTCCTTACTGGTACCCGGGGGATATCCCATATAAGCAGAACATTTGGGGGTCGATCTCCTGCCCCGTATGCTACCCCACCAACTGGTGTGCAGCCATTTCTACTGGGATAGCCGTTAATCTTTAACAATAATTCTTGATTTTGGCCACTCGAGGGGCATGAATCCCAGCGGTAGCCTCCAAGATGTAACCCCTAGGTGGTGCTATCCCAAGAGCTACCCCCCTGCAAGTATGACTAGGTGCAGGTTAAGGGGTCTGGGTACTAAAAACGGGTGCCTCCACCCAGAGGACAGGGTTATTGGTAGTGTAGCTGACCTGGGTACAGCCCTCTGGGACACTGTAACCCCCCTCTTTCCCCTCTAGTGGTCTAAGCAATGAACAACAGACACAGTTACAATAACCCCTAATCAGCACACAAATCCCCATTCTGTTTGCACTTACCACCAGGTCTGATTCCACCAGTTTGACCCTGGAGACCCCCTGCAAAATAAAGTTAGACAGCAAGTAACAACAGTACAGTGCTTCTTGTACAAAATGGAACCACAGTCAAGTTAAATGCAAAAAGAATTAGATCTGATTTATTCAGGGGGAATGAACTAGGGAGGGGCGTAATTTGACTGATTAGTTTTGTAACTGATTCAATCAGGCAATCATGCATGCACTTTAGAGTCCCTTCACAGTCACACACTCTGGGTACCCAGCTGGAAAAAAGGTGGGCTAGCCTGACATGTTGCCCAGGGTAGATTGGTGTTGCAGCTAGTCAGGGCCCTGTGATGGAAAGAAGGAGCAAGCACAACCACACACAATTTGTAATCCAGAGCTTGGAGGCTCAGTTCGTGATAAGAAAACAACAGTTGAATCAGATGACAACATTTTTGATTTAACTGATGTTGCAGGGAGCTACCTGGTGTTTACACATGCTACCCAATACAAAACACAGGAGGGATGAAATGGAGACTGCAGGTCGACCAGCTGGTATGCCAGGAGAAGCAGGGCCCACACGATTCACCGAGGTGTCATTCCTGTTCGAGATGTTGACAGGGGGTTGATCCCCGAGCGAGTCTCATCGAAGGTGATCTCTGCATCTGAAGTAGCTGACTGGGCCAAGGTGGTAGGGCCCAGGCCTGGTAAACAGTTTGGATTCAGTTTGATAGGTGCTGGAGACAGCTTCCAGTAAGCGTGACACACTTAAGTAGTTGGGAATCAAATCGCGACCAACTGACAGTTTACAGCACATTTATAGTAAAGCAAAACACAATACCACAGGTCGGATGACAGTCCAGTTGCAATTTCAGTTTTCCTGAGCAAAACCATGATCTCTGTGGTGATTCAGATGTCTGACAGGCCGATCGCTTACAGCAAATCTTTGACCGTCTTCAGGTAACAGGTCACATTTCGGTATTTCTGGTCAAAAGCCAGTTCGGATTCAGCCCGATTAATTTCACTAGCAGATCCCTCAGAAGGAAAGATGAAGCAGGCAGGACAGACACAGCCTTCCCATCAGTTTCCTGTGCTACTACGCAGGAGCAGCTGCTTGAATGTCTTGAGCAGTTCACTCTCTCAACTCCAAACTCAGACTGACTCTCTGCTGCAGGCAGCACTGGGACTTCCTTCTGATCCAAAAAGGGTTTGGTTGGTTGATTCATCTGTCTGTCAAAGCAAGGGCTCCCACTCTAGGTCCATTTAGGCATCAAAATGAAAAAAACTACAATTCCTACAGAAATTCACTCCCACAAGACCCCTGGAACAGACTCCATTTTAAGGTCCCCAAAAGGTACTGATTTGTGCAATACAGAAATGTCCATGCTGCAAAGAAAGACAGGTTAGACAAACTATAATACCATTATTATTAGAGCAGCTAATCAGCAAAGAATTATCAGTTCTAGCAGAGCTCCCTCTGCACCATTAGTGATGGCAGAACAGAGCAATATTATTGCAGCTTGGGCAGGACTCGAGCCTGGAAATAGTCGGCCCCTAATCAGATTAATTATACAGTACAAAAATAATGTCTCTTAAAGGGACAGGCACAGAAGCTAACAGGGCACTCACATGCAAACACTTTTACACCTGTAAAGACACAGAACACCAGCCTGGCAGTGGGCATTTAAGCACACCCAAGGAAGACTTTGGGGAACCCCCATTTATGGGGGGCTACATATAGATATAAAGCTTTTCCAAATAAAGGTTGGACTTGTGTTGTTCTGAACATTTATTTATTTATTTCTGATAAAACCCTTTAAGCAGAGCCTATTTATAAAGGGATTAGAGTCAGCAACAACAGCAAACAGCAAGTACAGGGGATGTACGAGTATGCAGTACAACTCAATACAATACAGAAGCAATACAATAATAAACAATACAATATAGTAACATTACAGTTTGGCAACAGTAAACACTTATTTGCACAGGCAAGAAACAATTATAGAAAAAGTTATACAATTAGTGCTACCACAGTATTACAACAATACATGGGTGCCATGGTAACAGACGATTAAAGGAAGGCACCACAAAGCAAATAGTCAAGTTAGTCTGCAGTTGCAGTTGCAGGATCCAGATGAGTGAGGGAGGAGAAAAGCTGGAACTTAAACAGGTTCAAAGTACAATCAGTTTTTAGTGAGAGAGCTAGGTCATTCCATAACTTAGTAAATCGATAAGAGAAACTAGTTTGGCCAAGGGAGGTTTTCTTGGGGAGAGTAGCAGTGTGTGCTGCACCACACCCCAAGTGATGTATTTTTGGTCTACAAAGTTGAACATGGCCTGCAGACCAGGAGACAGAGAGCCACAAAGAGTATTTTACCAGTGACCTGGGTGTGATAGTGCAGTCTAGAGTCCAGGTTGAGCCATTTTAGGATGCTATACAGCACACAGGTGTGGGTGTCATATTTTGTGCTGAGTGTGAAGCAGCAGGCCCTGTTAAGGAGACCCATGACTCTTGATAGCATAGTTACTCACAGAGCCATAGACTGTGATCCTATAGTCAGTTATGCTGGTAATGAAGCACTGTATCAAGAGTTTCTTGATCTCTGGAAGGAAACTGTTCCTACTGTACATCTATAAAGTAGCCCTAGCCTGGAGTTGACAGTCTTAAGCAGTAGGTTGAGGTGAGCAGCAAGGGATAAAGTAACCCTAAGGTACTTAAAGGTGCTCACTTGCTAAAAGGGGGGGCTCCAGAAGATGATGTAATGGTTAATGCCAGGCAGGATGGGGACTTGATGCGGGTGGCAAAGACCATACGTTTAGTCTTCTTAGTATTCATTATGAGTAGGTTGGAGGTGAACCATTCCTGAATGGCATCAAAGTCAGACTAGAGCCTCTGCTGCAGTTTTTCCATGTGCTTGTCGCTGGAGGAAATGACTGTGTCATCAGTATAAAGTTTTATATTTGAGGATTTGCAGACAGCAGGTAATTCATTTATGAACAGGCAGAAAATATGGAGTCCAAGTATTGACCTCAGGGGAATACCCACAGTGGCAGGTCAAATGTCCTAGAGTTCATTGCGACATTTTACCGCTTGGGTTCTACCAGATAGGTAGCCTTTAAACTAGCTGACCACATCGTATGAGAGGCCCAGGTTAAGTAATTTCTGGCAAAGCAGGGCATGGTTTACAAGGTTGAAGGCCTTGGTGAAGACAGTGTATATGGGTCAGGCCATTTCTCTCCTATCCAGGGCACAGTGCAGCAAGTCTGTGAACTCCAGGAGTGCTGCTATAGTGCTGTAGTTTTTCCTAAAGCCATGCTGCTCATTAGCTAGGAGTGCGAGATGATTCAGGTAGTGAGTGAACTGGTCATTAACTACCTTTTCTAAGGTTTTTGATGGGGGGGATGGAGATAGTGTGGTAATTAGAGGGTAGGTTATTATCACCCCCTTTGTGTACTGATGTCACATAGGCTTTTTTCCAGAGCTCAGGTACTTGCATGGTGGAAAGGGAAATGTTAAGGATAATCTGCAGGGGCAGGTAACTTCCCTAATCAGTAGCATGAGCAGCTTCATGTCAATATTGTCGGGGTCAAGCCAAGTTGTAGTGTTGGTCTTAGTTAAGAAGGTGTACACTTCAGCCCAAGTCAGCCTTTTGAAGTAGAACTTGGGTCTGTTAGGGAGGTCAGGTGTGTCACCAACTGTGGGGGGGGAGTGATTACAGGGTCAGGTATGTACAAGGATAAGTCATTAAATGTTTTATTAAAAGAGTTAGCTACGTTTTTATCTCCTTCAATTGTGGAGCTTCCAGCCACTATGGAGTGGGGCCATAGCTTTCTTGTATGGCCCAGGATATCGTTGATACCGCTCCATAGGTACTTAGGATGGTTAAGGAGGGTTTTGTTTTTGTTGGGATTTGTGGTAATCAGCCTTGGCCACCTTAATGCAGATTTTAACAGTGTTCCGTAGCTCCTTGTACTTTTGTAGATATTTAGGGTGACCAATCTCTTTGTACAAAGCCCATGCTCTGTCCCGCTCCCTGGTCAAGGACTTAATGATGGGGTATACCAGGCCTGGGAGTCACCTTTCCTATGAAGGGTTTTGTAAGGGTCAACAATGTTGCATATTCTATTAAACTGAAGTACAAAATATTCAAAGGCAGGGTTCACATTGAGAGTTTTAGAGAGGAAGGACCAATCAATTTGTTGCAGTAGTGCATGGAAGTGAGGGAGCTTGTGGGTGCAAAACACATGAGCTCTGATGGAAAAGGGCTCCCCACAGTTCATTTGGTGGCTGTCCATGGTAGGGAGAAGAGGGCTGTGCCAGTCGCCAGCTCGTGGATGGGATGGGGGAGCGGAATGGTAGGCACTGCCTGCTGGGGTGGAGGATCCACTAGCCCACCAGGGACCTGAATAATATACAAATATGGGAACTGGTGCTGGGGAGGCTGCTAGCTCACCAGGGGCTTGAATAATGTGCAGACAGGTAGAAGACTTGGTTTGCTGGCCAAGGCACCTAGCTTCACCTGAGCTCTTTCCTTCTAAGACTGCTTGAAAGACAGAGTAGAGAAACTTACCAGAGCAAGGGAAAAGGATTAAGACTTATTTTGGCTAAGCAGATTTACTGTGTGGTGGTGTTTTTATTTTTTACTCACAGGGATTGCTACTGTTTGTTGCTAACATTTCATTGCTTTATTTTTCTCTGATTCAAATTGTTGTTGCTGGTATACCCTCTTCTGCATTATTACAAGGTGTGCCTACAGGTGTGTGCTAACAGGTTACTGCTGTAATCTTCTGATTCAAATTGTCTTTTGCAAGGTATATATTCTGTTACTGCTTTATTTTTCTCTGTAGCAAAGTGTTTCTTACAGGGTATATCTTCTCTGAAATTACTGTATTACAGGTGGAGCTTACATTTTTGTGACTTTTTTTATCATTGGGCTAAGCAAAATTACTGTTTGACACTGTGTTTTATTTTATTCTTGTTTTTTTTGTTTGTTGAAAAGGTTTGTTGTCTCAGAGGTGTTTCAGTCTCCTTCTCACACTGAAGGAGCTAATTGCTTTCCTCCCACAGCTCTTCCAAAGGATTAGGTGTGTATGTGGGGGGTGGAGCTGGCAAACTGTCAGTAATTTCCAACAGAAAGAAGGGGTTAAAAGTCAGGTTAGTTGATATCTTGGAGGCAGAAGACTTGGTTTGCTGGCCAAGGCACCTAGCTTCACCTGAGCTCTTTCCTTCTAAGACTGCTTGAAAGGCAGAGTAGAAAACTTACGAACAAGGGAAAAGGATTAAGACTTATTTTGGCTAAACAGATTTACTGTGTGGTGTTGTTTTATTTTTTACTCACAGGGATTGCTACTGTTTGTTGCTAACATTTCATTGTTTAATTTTAGCTGTAGCAAAGTGTTTCTTACAGTGTATATCTTCTCTGAAATTATTACAGGTGGTGTTTTACAGGTTTTACAGTTTTATCTAACATTAGGATAAGCTTTCAGGGTTACTGCATTTGTTGTTGACTGATTGTTTCTGCTCTTACCTCCTTGTTCTTTCATCCATGGTTCTTCTTTTTCGGCAGGAAGAGGGCCCGCTACCCCACTCCCAACCACCCACACTACACTCCTTTTATAGGGTACCACAGTTGTGACATTTCCTGTGGCAGAGCAGGAAGGGTGGATCAGTGGAGCTTCCACAAGGTGAGCTCATTTACAGGGGCACTAGTAATTTAACTTGTTATAACAAGTTAAACAAAACACAATCAAACCATTACTTGCATTTTTTTTCCTTTTTTTTTCCTTCTAATTACTCTGACTAGGTTATAAACCCAGCAACTTATCTGGAATGGATATCATTAACTGCAGGTGCTGTGGAACAATTTTCAGAAGGACAGTCTTACAGGATTTAGGACACTGTCCTACATGCTGGGCCTTTGGAGATCTTAAGGCTCAGCTTCGGGCAGCATGGGCAGAGATTGCACCTCAAATTTCATATTCAGAGGAAATACATTATAAGAACCACCTGCCATTTCCCCAGCATCCAACAGAAAAACCTCGGCCATGAAGGGTAGTTGGTCCAGGAGGTTGGCAGGTGGTTAGGAGGGGCAAATCGGGTGCCCCATCACTCTCTGCTCTCCAACATATTACCTCCAAAAACCATATAAACACTACAAACAGGTGTCTGCCTCTATCTCTGAAATCAAACAAAAGAGGCAGAACACACTGCAGAGCAGGACACTGCAGCACAGGAGCTAGCACAACAAAACTCCCCCAAATCAGGAACCAAAACAAAGAAAGCAAAAAGGAAATCTAAAAACTTCTGATCATAGGAGACTCCATGATTCGGGAGTTGATACCCATCTCCAGCCAGGGTAATGGTCAGATGTCTCCCAGGTACATCAGCATGGAAGACACTGACCGCATTGCTAAATTGTTCACAAAGCAGGAGAAAACATTGATGTCCTAGTACACATAGGGACTAATGATCTCACCAGCCGGTCAGTTGTGGAACCAAGGAACACTTGACCAGGCTGGGTGACAAACTATCATCTATTTCGTCGGCATCTCCTTCTCTGAGATCCTGCCAGTCTGGAAGAGGGGAGCAGATGGACAGAAGGTCAGAGAAGGGGAGATAGGGGAGATAAACATGTGGCTCAAGGGCTGGTGCCAGGAAAAAGAACACAGATTTGTAGGGAACTGGCAACAGTTCTGGGAGTGAAAGTTCTTTAAATTTGATGGACTGCATCTGACTAAGCATTGGGGCAGAAGTTTGACATCTTTGCAGAATATTTAAACTAGCAAATGGGGAGAGGGGTGCAGCACCCCATACGTCGAATGGGAAGAACACCCCTCCCCCCCTCAGCTAGTGGTCAAACAGGGATTCAGCATGTTTGCAGTTCATTTGCATCACCAGGTAAGAAAAAAGGTTTGTCTCCCCATACGATGCACAGGGGTAATGCCAAACCTCACCCAACAACTAACACACCAAAATCTGGCCAATGGAAAATCATGTACACAAATGCTCACAGCCTGGGAAATAAGATCCCAGACCTGCAGGCAATAATGTCACAGGCTAAACTGGACATAATAGCAATTAGTGAGACGTGGTTTACCAGTAACCACACTTGGAAGACTTCAGTACCTGGCTATGTATTGTTCAGAAGAGACAGAGGTGCAAAAAGGGGGGAGGAATGGCCCTGTATGTCAATGAAAATATCAAAGCTACAGAAATTCAGAATACACATAAGGAGCCAGAAGAACTGTGGGTCACCCTGGAAACAGAAAATGGGACAGCCATAAGAACTGGGGTTGTCTACAGGCCCCCAGACCAGGGGAGGACATAGACACATTACTGTTAGAAGATATACAAAACATGACAGCTAAAGGGGAGATTCTGATAATGGGAGACTTCAACATGCCGGATACAGATTGGTCAATACCAGCAGGAACATCTGCCAGAACTAGACACATAGTGGATTCCCTGCAGGGGGAGGGCCTCAAACAAATGGTACAGCAACCCACAAGAGACAGGGCTATCCTAGATCTAGTACTGACTAACAAGGAAGGGATCACAGATCTCCAGGTAGAAGGTTACCTGGGGGCCAGTGACCATCACATAGTATGGTTCAATTTGGCTACTACATCTAAATCATCCCATTCCAAGGCAAAAATATGGGACTTCAGAGGAGCTGACTTTGATAAGATGGCCAACAGAGTTAAGCTAGCCCTGGCAAAAAGAAACACAGGTGAGGGGTACAGGCAAAGTGGGCAAGCATTAAGGATGCAATACTTGAAGCAACATCCCATTGTGTTAGACAGAAAAGGAAGTGCAAAAGAAGAAGGAAACCACTTTGGTTCTCAAATACAGTAGCAGAAAAGGTCAGAGCCAAAGGCTGGCCTTCAGGAAATGTAAGGAACACAGCGGGATGAAGATAGGGAGGCATACCAAACTACCTAAGGGAAGCAGGAAGGCAGTAAGGCAGGCAAAGTCCCAAACTGAGGAAACACTAGCATGAACAGTAAAGAAGGTGACAAGACTTTCTATAGATACATTAGTGAAAGGAGAAAGTCTAGAGGGTATTGCTAAGCTTAATGGAGAAAGGGAGCATGTGAGGAGGAGGACCATGTAAAGGCATCTATCCTAAAAGATACTTTTGCTCAGTATTTACTGAAGAGAAGGTAGGGCAGGGCCCACAGCTCAGCATCATGGACACAGGGAGGAGGGAGGTGAGCACTACTCTCTTCACAAAGAAAGGGTCCTAACAAGAGCCTTAAGCTCAGGGTGGATAAGGCAATGGGACCTGATGGCATACATCCCAGGGTACTTAAGGAGCTAAAGGTGGAACTAGCAGAGCCATTAGCAGAACTGTTTAGTGAGTCTCTGAGCACAGGCGAGGTCCCAGAAGACTGGAGAAGGGCTCATGTGATCCCGCTCCACAAGAGTGGTAGCAGGGAGGCGGGAAACTACAGACCAGTCAGTCTTACCTCAGTAGTGGGCAAGATTATGGAGGCACTCCTTAAGGAAAGGATAGTGCAACACCTGGAATCCATGGGGCACAGGATCCAAGACAGCATGGGTTTACAAAAGGAAGGTCCTGTCAAACTAATCTCATAGATTTCTTTGACTGGGTAACCAGAGTGGTGGACCAAGGGGGAGCAGTTGATGTCGCCTACCTTGACTTTAGCAAAGTTTTGACACTGTTCCACATAGAAGATTGATAAATAAGCTGGGTAGGCTCGGGGTGGGTCAGAAGTTGGTCAACTGGGTGGCAAACTGGTTGACGGGCAGAAAACAGAGAGTGGTGGTAAATGGTATACAGTCAGAAGAGATGCATGTCACAAGTGGGGTACCTCAGGGATCAGTCCTGGGGCCAGTCCTCTTCAACATCTTCATTAGTGACCTTGCAGATGGACTAGAGGGTAAGGCTTGTCTGTTTGCAGATGACACCAAGATCTGCAACAGAGTAGATGATCCAGATGGGGTGGGCAGAATGAGAAGAGATCTGGATAAATTAGCAAAATGGTCAGAAGAGTGGCAACTGGGATTTAATGCAAAGAAGTACAAAATCATGCACATAGGGAAGAGAAACCCTGAAGCCACCTATAGGCTGGGAGGGGAGTTGCTAGCAGTCACAAAGGAAGAAAGAGACTTGGGCATCATCATCACTGATGACCTTAAATCATCCAAGCAGACCTCTAAAGCAGTAGGTAAGGCTAGGGGGTGTTAGGGTGTATTAGTAGGGGTATCACAAGTCATAAGAGGGAGGTAATAATCCCTCTTTACAAGACACTGGTTAGGCCCCATCTGGAGTACTGCATGCAGTATTGGAGGCCACACCTTCACAAGGACATTAACCAAATTGAGGCAGTCCAGAGAAGGCAACCAAAATGGTGCAGGGACTGCATCAGAAGACATATGAGGACAGATTAACAGAGCTCAATATGTATACCCTTGAGCAAAGGAGAGAGAGAGGTGATATGATTGAGGCATTCAAACACCTTAAGGGCATTAACAAGGTGAAAGAGTCTAACATAAGGGAAGGAATAAAAGCAACAGAACAAAAGGGTAAACAGGGAGGAGAAGAAGCACTGTGGGCAAATTTGGAGACAGGCAATGGCACCACAATCCGTACAGGGGTTGTATACAGACCCCCTTCTCAGGGGGAGGAAATGGACAAGGAAATGATAGAAAGTATACTTAGAATGGCAGAAAACGGGGAGATATTGCTGATGGGTGATCTGAATATGCCAGATGTTAACTGGAGTGCAGTTGCAGCAGCCACTTCGAAGAGTGGAGTTATTCTAGATGCCCTACAGGGGGCATGCCTTAGACAACTAGTATTGGAGCCCACTCGATAGGGAGCAATATTAGACCTGATTCTCTCAAATGGAGATGGAGAGAGGATCACAGATGTAGAAGTGGGTAGCCATCTGGGAACTAGCGACCATCGAACAGTATGGTTCACAATAAACACAGCAAGAGAGTCAAGCCATACAAAGGCAAAAGTACTGGACTTTAGGAGGGCTGACTTTGCCAAAATGGGTGAGTGCCTAAGGAATGCACTAGCAAATGGGCAGGAAGGAGGGGTGGAAGAACAATGGGGAATAATAAAAACTGCCATAACAGAGGTAACGAGCCTTTGTGTGAAACAACAAACAAACAAAATGACGAAGAAACCACTATTGTTCTCAAAGGAAGTGGCAGAAGGTTCAAGAGAAAAGAAAGCATTCAGGAAGTACAAGGAATCGCAGAAGGAGCTGGACAGAGAACTGTATCAGTTAAAGCAAAAGGAGGCTGGGAAGGCAGTCAGAACAGCAAAGGCCCAAACCGAGGAAAAGATAGCCAACTCACTTAAGAAGGATAAAACCTTTTATAGGTACATCAGGAAGCGAAGGAAGACCAAGGGAGGGATAGTGAGGCTTAATAAAGGGAGGGAGGGTGGGCAGAGGGTGACTGTGAAAAGGCAGAGATACTAAACAAATATTTTTGCTCAGTATTTACAAATGAAGAGGGGAAGGTACATAAAACAAACAGTAGAAACACTCTGGATACAGAAGTTGATACCAGCCCATTTACAGAAGAAAGGGTTCTGAAAGAACTCTTAAAACTGAAGGTGGACAAAGCAATGGAGCCTAATGGGATTCATCCCAGAATTCTAAAAGAACTAATGGTAGAATTAGTGACACCACTGACTACCCTTTTAACAAATCATGGGAGGATGGGGTGGTACCCGAGGACTGGAGGAGGGCAGATGTGATTCCCCTTCACAAAAGTAGGAGCAAGGCAGAAGCGGAAACTACAGACCTGTTAGTTTAACCTCAGTGATAGGAAAATGATGGAATCACTCCTGAAGGAAAGAATTGTCAGTATCTAGAGGCCAGAGGGGCACAGGACCCTAGGCAGCATGGATTCACAGCGGAAGGTCATGCCAGACGAATCTAATAGATTTCTTTGACTGGGTGACCAAAGTAGTAGATCAGGGAGGGGCTGTGGACATGGCCTACCTAGACTTTAGCAAGGCATTTGACACAGTTCCACACAAAAGATTAATATACAAGTTAGCCAGCCTGGGAGTAGGTCCCAAGATTACAGCCTGGGTAAAGAATTGGCTGGAGAATAGGACACAGAGAGTAATAGTAAATGGAGTCCACTCAGAAGAAAGGAGGGTTACTAGTGGGGTACCGCAGGATTCAGTATTAGGACCGGTCCTCTTCAATGTCTTTATAAGTGACATTGCAGAGGGACTGGAAGGAAAAGTATGTCTCTTTGTAGATGACACAAAGATCTGCAACAGAGTTGATGCACAGGGTGGGGTGGAAAGGATGAGAAGGGACTTGGCAAGGTTAGAGGAATGGTCAAATGTATGGCAGCTTAGACTCAATGCTAAGAAGTGCAAGGTAATGCACCTGGGAAACAAAAACCAGGGAAGAGTACGCAATGGGGTGAGATACTAACAACAACAAAATGGAAAGGGACCTGGGGGTAGTCATATCAGATGACCTAAAGGTGGGCAAGCAATGTGAGAGGGCAGCAAGGAGGGCTGGGGGGATACTGGGATGCATAGGGAGAGGCATCACCAGTAGAAAACAGGAAGTTATTATTCCTCTGTACAGACAGCTGGTGAGACCCCATCTGGAGTACTGTGTGCAGTTCTGGAGACCCAATCTCTGCAAAGACATAGACAGGATGGAAGCTGTCCAGAGGAGGGCAACTAAAGGGGGGACATGATAGAAACGTTCAAGTACCTCAAGGGAATCAGCAAAGTCCAGAGGGTAGCATCTTTCAAAAAGAGATGTGCAAGAACAAGAGGGCACAATTTGAAGATAGAGGGGCAGCTCAGAGGTAATTTAAGGAAGTATTTTTCATAGAGGGCTGTGGATGCATGGAGCAGCCTTCCGGAGGAAGGTTGTGGAGTCAAAATCAGTGGTGGAATTCAAGCATGCATGGGACAGTCCATAAGGCCATTCTAAGGGGTGGGGGTAGGAAGAAGTAGGCTGCTGGTTAACTAGGATCTGCAGCTTATCCATTAGGTAGGGGAAATGGGCAGACTGGGTGGGCAAAGCGGTCCTTATCTGCCGTCAAATTCTATGTTTCTATGTAACATGTTTAAATATAAGAAAAATAGCAGGACAAGAGGACACAGCATGAGATTAGAGGGGGCCGATTAAGGGGAATGTGAGAATTCTTTTCACAGAAAGAGTGGTGGATGCATGGAATGGCTTACCACAAAGTGGTGGCTATGAATACAGTGCAGGGCTTCAAACAGGCATGGGATAGGCATAAGGGAGCAATACAAATGACTATGAATAGATAGGCCACTGACAGAGCAAAGGCCAATGGCACATTTATAAGGTAGAAAAAGAAATGGGCAGACTGGATGGGCCTTGCGGTCCTTATCTGCCATCAACTTCTATGTTTCTATGTTTCTATGACATGGGGGTCTGGGCTTGGGGGTCAGCTAGAACACCAGGGAATGAATATTGTAATGTTAAGGGAAAAGAGCGCGGGGGTGCCATGGTTCTTTGGCACAAGTGGATCAACCCTCCCAGAGGGCAAATGTCTAAGTACCCTTAGACCAGCCCAGGCTGGTCTAACAGTACTTAGAAATTTTCCCTCTGGGAGTGCTTTGAGAATCCCAAATTAGGGGATTTGGCAACCTCTGGCTTCTGCAAGCCCCCTAATGCCTTGCCACAGCCAATTTTGTGCTGCATGAATGGCACAAGCTCCCTTTGGTGTACGCAGCCTACCGTTGCCGCAGGCTGTGTTTGAGAATCACTTCTGGTGCATCTGTTGGCACAAGGGGCACTTTGCACCATTCCTTGTGGCACAAGTCCCTTGCACCATTCCAGGAGCTTTGAGAATCGGGCCCATAATCTGCAATAAGCCAGTGTGGGTAGTAACAATACACTTGCGAAACTTTTAGAAACATTTTTCTAACTACTGTATATAGTTGTAGTTGTCGGAGCTTGAAAAAAAAATCGAATCCAATTCCATTAATGCTTCTTTATTCTCTTGTGTTGGCAAATGGAAATAAACATTAGAGTCTATCTGTAATGTTAGAAATTGAAAACTATCTGAGGCATTTGCTTGCCTTGCTGCATTTTTTAATTGGCCATAAATGTACGCTGACTTCATGAGGGTGAGTGGGCAGGTTCCAGTTTCAATCATGCAGTTTCATTCTGCTTGCTACTGTTTGGTTGTAACCTATGGTTCTAGATCATATTATCATATAGAAAAACATTGCAGCACACAATGCTGCAGTCAAAACCTCTAAAACTATTTACATCGTCGGTGAAAACACCGACTAGCACAAATACCGACACAACACAGAAACTTACAAAAAAACTTTAGAAGTCTTTTATTTTGTGGGGACTTTGTCCCCACACCCCAGAATTTATATAATCAACTGTGAGGGATGAGGACCTCAGGGATGGGAAGAAACTCGAGAATGTCTTTGTAACATAAAAACTGTAAAATTCAGTTCTGGGAGATGGGGAACCAAACCATGGTCCTCAGGTCTTCTACACTCCAGGTGCGAGTGCCTTAGCCACTCCACTTCAGGAGCAGCTCAACCATGTACTGCACCTACTACTTCTTTATCTCTTCCCCACTACTCTTTTCACTTCCCCATCTACACAAAAAGAGACAGAGACAGGGGTAACCATAACTCCGTAATGCTGTTATGCCCTTGTCACTGTAAAAGCTGCTGAGATTCTAGCTGCAATATTATTGCAGCGACATTATGGCAGAGATGTCTTAACTGGATCCCGTTTCCTATGCAGGTTTGTCAGAAACTAACACTTTTTAAACAGCAGGATACAGTGCATCTCAGGCAGAGGATCCCCTTTTTAATACTACTGCCACATCATTGACATTTTCTGATGCTTTTCTCTTGATAAACTCTTTTTTCCTTCAGTTATACATATTGGCCAAATCTGGCAATCCAAACTCAGCCTGGACTTAACAAATCCAAAACCAAATCCAAATCCACCTGGCTTTGCCTACCCCTAACATTGATCTCTGTTACACTGTCACGTACAGCCTGATCACCATGGCTCAAGAATTCTTCCAGGCAGCAGTCCATTCTTTAACACTGCTGAATGACTGGAATGATGCATTGTGATTCTGAACCAGTTTTCTTAAACACTTAATGGCTAAACCATTTTATTAAAAAATCTCCCTCTCAATGAGGAAAACATTCAAAATGTGCACTTCTAAGTTATAACACTTTCTTTCAGAATGTTTTATAATAGCAATGAAGTACTACCAGAAGTTAGATTAACCATCAGTTAATCACACCCTAAATGTAATATGGCACTCAGCTGCACCTCGTGCCACATTATGCCCTCAGGTGGTGATTAGCAGACTGTTTCTCAATCCCCCTGGTAATGTCTTATTACATACTACCAATATACTAAAATGCCAGCAGAATAGGCCTAACAGTCTTTCGTGTCTGCTCGTTTGGTCAGCCCCCACCCTGAGAGCTGACCTTGCTGCCCCCCTCTCCCTCTCTGGCTTCTCCCTTCCCAGTCCCAGATATTCTCGCTGCACTGTTTTTTGCCTCAAGAACCCTTCCCCCGTGCCTGTCCCACCCCCTCTTGAACCCCTCCACCATCTCTGCCTCCACCAGCCCCCTGGGCAGCGCATTCCATGGCTCCACCACCCCCCTCTCAGTGAAGGAGCACCTCCTCCTTTCTCCCCTGAATCTCCCCTCCAGCTTCCACCCATGCCCTCTAGCTGCCCCCCTGCTTCCTTCAGAGCACCCTGACTGCTTATCCCCTATTTACCCCCTTCTTGTACCTGAAGACCTCTATCATGTCCGTCCGGTCCCTTCTCTCTTCCAATGTGTATATTTTTAGCTCTTTGAGCCTCTCCCCATAGGTCCTATCCCCCAAGTCCCAAATCATTTTGGTTGCCCTCCTCTGGACCCTCTCCAGGAGTTCAGTGTCCCTCTTTAAATGTGGCCTCCAAAACTGCATGCAGCACTCGAGGTGTGGCCTCACCAAGCAGTTATACAGAGGGAGTATCACTTCCCTCCTTCTGGAGGTGATCCCCCTAGCAATGCATCCAAGCATCCTGTTGGCCTTTGCCACTGCCCTCCTACAAGCCTCGGAGTTGTTCATCTTGACATCCACCACCACCCCCAGGTCCCTCTCAGCCATCGAGACTTGTAGCATTTCCCCCGCCAGGGTGTACACTTGGCCCGGGTTTCAGGTTCCCAGGTGCGGTACCTTGCATTTCCCAGCACTGAACCTCAGCTTCCACTTTCTAGACCACCTTTCCAGAGCCTCCAGGTACCCCTGTAGGGCCACCCTCCCCTTCCACCACCACCCCAGTTTTGAGTCATCCACAAAGAGACTCATCTCACTCCTGATACCCTTCCTTATGTCAGAGACGTAGGCGTTGAACAGGAGGGGCCCAAGGACCTATCCCTGAGGGACTTGCTTAAGTATTGGTTATGGAGAAGCCTTGTCAGCCTGCCTTGCAGAAGTATTTGCATACCCATGATGTCTTGAACTGGGATTGAGGCTTCAGAGGATGTGTGTGGTTTGGAGAGACAGACAGAAAAAACAGACAATTTGTTATATTCATCTAACAAAATGTATTGCCAAAATGCTGCTTCCCAAGTCTGGTGTTCCTGATGCCCATATATGCTGCTAAAGGAATTACCAGCATCTGTGAAGCCATTACATCTTGAGAGGTGCTAGTTTCTCAGCAGCAGTATGTGAGCTAAAAATGATCCATGCTTTTGACATGTGGGACATTGGAGACAGCTATCCTGCGATGAAAGCAATCTGTTTAGTACTTGCGTGTATGGTGCAACATTTCTCTAGATTTAGTGTACTCCTATAGATGGATTTTCAAATAATGTGAAACTGGCACACATGTGGAAAAACCTGTACACAAGGGGGGCTTCATTTTTACACTACAGGTTTTGCCGCATGCGCCATATTTTCCTACGTGGAGCCGGTTTGTGACTGACTCTGTGATTTGTGGCTGCTTGCAGCCTGCAGCCATTTTTCTTGTGCAGCTGCATCAGAGTGCTATACCTGGTTGTACCAGGCATAATATCCTCCACCGCTGTGCCTGCCACCCGTAAGCACCGCAAGCCAAAAATAGGAATGTCTACTGCTGTGGATATGTTTTTCCGCACCAGTCGGCTGTGAAACAGGACTTTTCCTGGGACATTTTCAAACCTTTGAAAATACGGCCCCTAGTGTTTAGTGGGCATGTGATAAGTGGATCCCCAAAAAATGTACTATGTGACAGTATGTCTTCTCCCTGCTTGGGATGGACCAGAAACCAGTGAAAATGTAAGGCATTTAATCTTTCTCTAACCTAGATGGACAACCACAGATGATGTAAACTGTTGTGTACAGTAAAATGCATTCTGTTTAAGTTTATTCCAGCTCAGGAGCTATATGTAAATGAAGGTGTCTGAGTTTATAACATGGTTCCCACATTGGATGTGGGTCCTGAGGTTGGGAATGGCTATACCACCTCATAAGGTTATCCATTCATGATGGAACCCTGCAGCAACCTCCATAGAAGAGATGCCTGTGAAAGTGGTGCCAGAGATGGGTCAGCCAAAACTATAGGTGTGCGAGGTTCTCAGCCTGGGGCTTGCAGTTTCATCCTAGTAAATGCTGACGAGATTCCTGTGGTGGTCCCCAGCTTGAGGAATCAAGGTGAACTGTGAAGAGCCATCTCAAAAGGAATAAAATCCTCCACAGAGCCTGGGAAGAAATGTACAGAGAAACTGGATTCAGAATGCAGGCAGTATGTCTGTGGTGAGAGGCCTGAGAGTTGTAACGTGTCTCATGTAGTGTTTGAAGTGTAATGTTTCTAGCAGGCAGCCATTTCAGTGTACCATTTGAAGAATTCTTTCTTGGCAAAAGACTGAATGAAGACCTCCTGGTAGGAGTAGTTGGCAGAACCTGGGCTGTACCAGACCATTTGAAAAGGATAACCCTCAGGCAGCAGTTTCAAAGTCTCCATGAGGTGAACAGTGACATCCATCTGGTGTCTCTGGTTTGGAGAAGAGATAAGCACTATTCATTTGGTACTGAATTAGCTGTGTGCTCCCCAGCTCTATAAGTACAGTATACACATATTTATTTATTTGTAGTTTTTGACCAGAAAGGGCACCCTAAGCTATTATAGCTTGGTTCTAGGTGTGTCCTGTGGGGGTGGGTTGCATGGACCTGTTTTTTTATTGCTGGGGAATGTTAACCATAACACTGAGGAAACTCCCTTGCTGTTCAATAAGTGCTATGGGATCTTTTACTTCCACTTGGACAGTGACCAGAGATGGCAGAAGGAACCTTGATTTCATGTCTCATCTGAAGAATGGTACCTCCCCAGTGCAGCACCCTCCTCATACTGCACGTTAGTGTCAGTTATGGGTAATACCCCTAGTACCTGGTGTAGAGCTAGAACCCACAAGCTTCTGATCTTCTGACCTCAGAGGTGAGCATGCTGCCCCCTGAGCCACTGACACTGATATTTCATAATAGGTAAGTGGGCAATATATTTCTAGCAGAGAGGAAGTTTAATAGTGAAAGGGAAAATTGTTTAACCAGGAAAGGCACACTAAGCCAGAGTTTGTTTCCAGGTGTGATCTGGGAGCACAAGGAAGTTAAGTGACTTGCTCAGGGTCACATGTATGCAAGTGTGGACTAATGGGATTCAAACCCAGGTCTCCAGGTTTGCAGCTCAGTGCCCTTAACCACTGTGCTATATTGCCTCCTTATTGAAGAGTACAGCAATTAGAAAACAACAATAAATCTCCTGTACATCTTTAGGCTTCTGATCACTTGAGCCATTTATTAGGAGGGGATCTGTCGGGGAAAATTCATTCACATATCTGGACTGACTTATGCGGTATGGGCTGCACGCCCATTGGCTCATGCTCTGAGCCAATGGGCGTGCATGCCCACGGCTGCCGATCGACGGTAGGCGGCGGGCGTAGGCAGGTGGGTGCTGCCGGCTGGACGGGGAGGGTGGTGGGGCTTCGTGGGCGGGTGGGGTGGGGGCCACTAGATCACCAGGGATATCATACTTGGGGGTGAGGAATGCCGCCCGTTCAGGCTCCGTGTCGGTCCACTGGACCACCAGGAATATTGGGCTTTTGGGGATCTGATGCCCGCAATGGGGCTAATGAGGCGGATTAAGTTATGCCCACGATCGGGCTACTCAGGGGTGGGGGCTATTGTCCCTGCCCCGATCGGGCTACTCGGGAATACAGTTATGTCCGCCATCGGGCTAATGGGGGGTAGGATTAAGTTATGCCCTGCTCGGCTACTGGGGGAGGTACACTTATACCCGCGATCAGGCTAATCTCGGTCCACTGGACCACCAGGGATTTTGGACTTGGAGGGGGGATACTGATGTCAGCGATCAGGGCATGGGGTGGCACCGCCAGGTGCAGCAGGAACAAGTCGAGGGCCACCCACAGGTGGCAGCTGCTGTGTTGCACCCTGTAACGCAGCAGCTCACCTGTGGGTGGCCCTTGACTTGTTCCTTTTTTTTTCGGCATAACTTTGTGCAGGTGCAGGTAGGGGTTGCACCTGCATAACTCTGCAAGGCCCAGGCTGAATATTAGGCTGTGCAGTTTATGTATGGTTCCTCCCCCTACGGTTGTGCATGCCTTCATTATCATTGCGCTGTTGCTCAGCATGATTTGGGGGGTGCAACTGCCTCCTGCTGAATATCGCAGAATGGCACATTTCGGACTTGCGCAGGCGCAACCCTATTGCGCATGGCTCAACTCTTTTGAATATCTGGCCCTATGTTTCATTAACCCTGTTACAGGAGAACTGCATTCAGCTTGCAAGTCAGTATTTTTTTGTAAAAACTGGTTCTCAAATTATGGTTAACATTCTGTCGCTCGATCTTTACTGACCTTCTAGTAAGTTCAGTGGGTGTTTTGGATTTACACACTGACAGAAAACACCATTTCAGAACTGCATGATGTAGTTAATATCCTTGATTAGCTTTTACAGTGGGGAGGCATATTTGCACAATGATTAGAGTGCAGACCTATAAATCTAGAGACCTGGTTTGAATCCCACTGCTATCACTCACTATGTGATGCTCAGCAAGTCACTTAACCTCCCCATGTTTGAACTTGCTCAAACTTCTTTCTAATCTAATCTCCAGGGCGCATCTGGAATCGAGTGGTACACTGCTCAGTATTCCTTCCTGGTAAAACTCTTAAATAAATAAATCTATCTCTGTACTCTGCAAATCTCCCTGTGCACTGAAAATGGCAACAATGTTCTTTTCTGTCCCTCACCTGGATTGTAAAGCATTTTGGAATACAGTCTGTATAAAAGGAGATATACAACCAAATTCCTTTCCTTATGTTGGCACACTGCATCCATGCTTCATGGTAGAATGCTGCTAGGATAATTATACAATTTGAAAATTATCCTTAGCAGCACGTAAATCTGAAACACAAAATGAGTTGATTAAAAGGCCAGTAAAGATGGTACGTACCAGAGTATGAACCTGTATTTGAAAACCAGCTTCTACAGGAAGAAATCTGATGACTTACAGGTTCAGTACAGTTCTCCTTTAAGACAGGAGGAACTCTCAGCAGTTTATGGAAGTGATAGATCACATCTAAAGAGCTTGTTTGCTCTCAGTACAGATGCTATCATTACTAACTACTTTCAGGCTCTTTGAGAGCTAAATAATTTCGAGATGCATCAGTGAACATTTAGTTGCTTCCCTGGCAGATGGTTTCAGGGGTCCATCTGCTCACAGAGATGTCTTCAACAAGCCCCCCTTCTCCTTCAGCGAAAGGTTCGGAAAGCTGCTAACGTTCACTCCAGTTCTCAGTGTAGGGGCCTTGTCAAGCCAGTGGGCCCCTTAAATGATGCCAGGCTGGGGTACCTTCTCCACACACCAGTGCCTCTGTGGGCTAACAGGGCAGCAGACGTGTAGGCCCCTCAAATTATGTCACAATGGGACTGTGCCATGCACATTGGCACCTTTCAGAGTTATCAGGATAGTAAACTAGTGGGCCTCAGATGTGATGTTAGGTGGGTCTGCCTGATTCCTGCATAGGGGCTTTACTAGATCAATAAGTGGATAAGTTTGCTAGTCCAATTTGATATAATGTCAAACTGGACCATAACCTCTTGAATTCACAGAATGACTTTGGTGTTTGGTATTTTTTAAGGGGGTGGAATAAGGCAACCCCACACCATTCCCCAAGATGTCAGTGGCTAGCACACTGCCTTCAGCCTTGGAAACAAAGAACAACTAATTTTGTGTTGTTGTTTTTTTTTTTTAAAAGCCACATTTCACTGGTTATAGGAATTATCTTGGCAGGCAGTCAAATACCCAAGTTAGCCAGGTGCAACAGAGTTGTAAAGCAGAGAATTTCCATATGGAAATGCATCATAAGGGGGAGGGGGTATGGGAGGGCAGAGAGTTAACACACAGATGACTATGAATAGAGATGTGAAATGAGTGTGTGGGGGCATATTTATTAAGAACGGAAAAGGAAATGCTCATTTGTCACCCTGTAGCAGGGAGGTATAGTGAGTGTGCAACATGAAATATCCATTTTCACACTTCAGCAGTTAAGTACTGTATCATAGGTGAAATAATGAGAATAATACAGACAGGGGGAAGAGCAAATGAGGTGGCTGAAGTGAGCACAGTTAAAGGGGTCAATCTACTACAGTATCAACAATTCAGAGAGGATACCTCTTCAATAGTGCAGTACCAAAATAGTAGACGGGGGGGACAGCAGGAGGGCTCATCGAGGATTAAAAGGGAGGTAAATAGCAGAGCAGGAATGGAAAATGCAGGGAGTGGTGCAGTGCAGTGGATGCAGAGCAGAAGTCTTCAGGAGGACATTCTGCATACTGTGGTACTGCCCATATGCAGGCACCTCTCTGGGTTGAGGGCGGAGGTTGCCAGTCTCCAGGCAGAGCTGGCAGGAGTACTGGCAACCTTTGCCCACACCCAGAGGCCACCATGTCTGCAGCCACTGCTGCAACGGTTGCCCGGGCAGAGGGCTAGCTGGACTATGGTGTGCTCAGGGAGGTTGAAGGAGGGAGGCTAGAGACACATCCCCCATCCGGTCCAACTAAGAAACTCCTATGCTGTCCTGGAGGAGCAGGTGAACCCTACAAGGGAATCTGAGTTTGCAACCAGGGAGGAATAGCAGATACTCCAAGAGGGAGACCCAGGAGCAGGAGGTAGAAGACCCCAGAGGAAGAGGAAGGTACTACTGGTGAGGATTAAATAGTCCAGGGAATGGATCTGGGAACAAGCAGTGAGGAGGAGAGGGATGTCAAGTGCCATCCAGGAGGCACAGCTTGGAGGGAGGAGAGGGGAATCCAGAGGATCACCACAGCGGTAGCTAGGAGGTGGGACCTGGAGGTCATGCTCCATGTGGGGACAAATGACCTAGCCAGGGAGGAGGTGAGCATAGAGCAGGTACAGGAGGATTTCAGAAGGTTGGGTAGGTGCCCTGGAGAGGTGGCAGGCTCTGTAACATTCTCGGAGGTGCTATCACTCCACGGCGGGGGTGGTGGAGGCTCTAAATCTCCACATCAGCGAGTTCAATACTTGGTTGAGGGACTGGTGCAGAGTAAATGGGTTTGTATTAATTGGGAACTGGGGACCCACCTGGAGGGATGGGGGCCTGTATGGGGGGGGTGGTGGCCTACATTCATCCAGGGAGGAGACTGCGGTCCTCAATGAAAACTTTAGATGCTTCCTTACCAAGTGTTTAAACTTGCCAAAGGATGGGGGGGTGTCAGGAGTAGGGAAACTTGGGCAGACCACCCCCACAGATCAGAGTAGCTAACAGGATGGATCAGGAGGAAATGCTGAAAACAGATTTTTCCAAACTCATTATGAGGGGTAAGGCAGTTGAAGGGAGGCAGCACATGAATGAAAATGGTGTTGGAAAGTGGGAACAGGGAGGCAAGGGTAGATGTACAAGGGGGACAGGTGGGGAAACAGGGACAGATATACCTGGGCCCATTGTAATAGATGAGGCAGAGGTAAATGGGCAGGAGAAAGAAACAGGTCAGGAAAGAGGCAGTAAAAAGGCAAAGGCAGAAATGCAAGGGACACAGGCTGTGAAACATGGGCAGCCATGTAGGCAAATGCTGAAGTCTGGGAAACCAAATCCCAGACCTGACAGCCTTGATGTCAGAGGCGGACCTAGACATAGTGACAATTTCTGAAACATGGTACACTGGAAGCCATGACTGGGAGATAAATGTAACAGGGTATACCCTACACAGGAGGGATAGGGAAGGTAAAAAGGCTGGTGGGGTGGCCCTCTACAGGAGAGAAGGTATTAAGGCAACAGCAGTGCAAGGTAGACAGGGAGAGGCCGAGGCACTGTGGGTCACACTTGAGCCAGGAAATTGAACAGCAATTCGCACAGGGGTGATCTACAGGCCTCCAATACAGAGAGTGGAGGTGGATAGGGAAATAGGGGAGGAAATACTCGGGATGGAAGTAAAGGGGGAAGTACTGTTGCTTGGTGATATAGACTAGACCATCCTGGCAGCTGCCTCAGCCAGGAGCCGAAACATCATGAAATCCTTGCAGGAGTCAGGCCTCAGGCATTTGGTTTAGGAGCCCACCAGGGACAAGTTAATCTTAGACCTTGTGCTGACCAATGGAGACAAGATCAAGGAAGTCAGGGTGGATGGACACCTAGGGTCCAGCGACCACCATACAGTGTGGTTCAGCACCAGTACAGTGTTACAAGAGAGTCACACAAAGACAATGGTCCTAGATTTCAGAAGGGTGGTCTTAAAAGAAGCCCTGGCAGGAAGGAATAAAGGGGGAGGGATTGAGGAGCAGTGGGCACACCTGAAGAAAAGCCATAGTGGAGGTGACAAATTAGTGCATTATGCTGAAGAACAAGAGAAAAAGAAGAAACAAACCATTATGGTTCACAAAGGAGGTGGCAGAGAAAGTGAAGGACAAAAAGAAGGTGTTCAGAAAGTACAAGGAGGTTCAGAAGGATGAGGATATGGCAGTGTACCTAGAGAGACAGAGAGATGTGTGTGGGGAAAGTGGTTGGGAGCACAAAGATACAGACAGAAGAGTGGTTAGCGCAGACAGCGATGAGGGGGACAAGACATTTTTATAGATACATTACTAATAGAAATAAGCATTTGTCAATGCCGAATGTTTGCTTGCTGGCATTGGCAGTGGTAGTGTAGAAGTTACAGAGCTGCGTAATAGGAATGACAGTGAAGTACTGAACTGAAGCCAACCCCACCACCACCCTGCAGAGAGTGACAAGCACTGGGGTGTGCCTTTGGGTCATCAGGAATAATGACCACGCCATTTCACCACACCCCACCCTGCAGACACTGACAAGTGTCACGGTGTGTCTTGGGGTCTTTGGCCCTTATGTGCACCCCATTCCATCAGGAAGTACGGTGAGATGGGTGCAGTATAGGAGAATGGGGTGAACTTTGGGGCAGAAGAGTCCAAGGCATACCTCAATGCCTCTCACTGGCTGCAGGGTGTGGAATGGTATGAGCATTACAGGCAAGAATCCCAAGTCACATCCATGATGCCTGTCATTCTCTACAGGGTTGGGCGTTATGGTTGGAAACCCTAATACCTCAGGTATTCGTTGGTATTTTCACTCCAAATTTTCAACATGTTTTTTTTGTGACCCCACCTCATGAACAGTGGCAATATCAGTTTGTTAGCCAAAAGCTGCTTATGCACAGCGACTACGGCATTTAGCACCACAGGTGCAAAAATATTCCGAACAGGATGTAAAAAATGACAGCTGTACTGTTCATGGGGAGGTGTAAAAAATGGCAATGTTGCAAATCTGCAGTAAAAATATTAAAAAGTGGTGAAGTCACGGAAGTGTATAGAAACTGTTCAGCAACGACACCGTAATGTAATTAGTTTAGGATTTTTACAGCAGATTGTCAACACAGGCATTTTGGGACCTCCGATCATGAACAGTGTCACTGTGATTTCTTTATCTGTTCGAACAATGATTTCCCACAAGCGTTACGCGATCTCTGCGCTTGAAAGTGGAAACACATTTCGCCATGTTGTGAAAAATGACAGCTGTACAGTTCATAAAGAAGTGTGGAAAATGCCACTGGTAGAAAATCTAGACTGAAAATATTACAAAGTCATGAACTTACGAGGGTGCGTGGAAACTCGTCAATGCTCACTGTAACACAGTCATTTTATGGACTTTTGTCACCAAATTTTCCACATAGCCATTTTAAGACCTCTGCTCTTGAACAGTGTAACTGTGATTTTCTTAATCTGTCCCAAACATTTGCCATGACACTCGACTGCAACATTGAGCGCTACATGTGCGAAACACATTTTGGGTGACATGTAAAAAATGGCAGCTCTACTGTTCATAAGGAAATGTAATAAAATGGCAATGTTGAAAATCTGGAGTGAAAATATTGAAAATTATTAAATCATTACGCATGAACCGCTAAACGACGCTGTAAAACAGTCATTTGTAGGAATATTTTCACCAAATTTTCAACATAGCCATTTTAAGACCTCTGCTCATGAACAGTGTCACTGTGATTTTCTTAATGTGTCCCATACATTGATTTCGCACACCGACTGCGCCATTATGCGCTGCATGGGCAGAAACATGTTTTGGGCGAGGTGTGAAAAATGACAGCTGTACTATTTTTAAGAAGGTATGTTAAAATTGCAATGTTGAAAATCTGGAGTGAAAATACTGAAAATTCGCGAACTTACGAGCCTGCATAGGAACTGCGCAACGCACACTCGTAAATCAGTAATTTTTTTGGATTTTTGCCACCAAATTTCAAAATAGGTTTTGGAGACTTATCTTATGAACACTGCAAGTATTTCGTTAATCATTCTGAAAGGTGATTTTGCGCAGTGGCTAATAAATCACCCTTCGGCCCGAGTAACGAATGACAGTGACAGCATTCATGAGAAGGGGTCCCAAAACCCCTGTTGAAAATTTGTGCAAAACTTCCAAAATGCCTGAGATATGCAATAAGTTGAAAAACCCTATCTATCCCATTATACAGCTTACCGCATTTCCTCAGTTCACGGTTGGCTTTGAAGAGTGCAGGCGTGTTCGGTCCACGAAGATCATCGCCCGAGCTCTGGAGGTAAGTATGGGGTGAGGGGGTGTGGGAGGCAGGGTGGCAGTGGGTGGGTGCGGGTTGTGGGAGGGGGCCAGGGAGAAGTGCCGAGGGACAGTTTTTTATTTACAGGTTTTGTTTTAAAATGGCAGCGGGGCGTTAGCCATGCTAGGGAGTGGGCTCCCAGCGTGGCACAAGGATGGCTGGTTGGGGGCGTGAAGCCGATGGGGATTGGGCACCCCTGTCGGCCATAATATCGGTGCTACGCTGGTGGGATCCCAGCATGGCACCCTGTACCTGGGAGAGTGGTTCGACGGGGATTGGGCACCCCTGCCGGCTATATTATCGAGTTGCCACGCTTGGGGTGGCACCCAGCATGGCATGTGGAAGGCTTTTGGGGGCGATCACAGCTGATGGGGGATTGGGCACCCCGTCAGCTACAGTGTGTGTCGTGGGGGCGGCAGCGCGGGTATGCGTGCGCATGTTTGTGTGTGTGTAGGGGGAGCTGCACATGAGCAGGCGATATCTGATCGCTGCTCACTAAAGTGTAGCTCCCCCTTTCAACTGTACGCCACTGCATTTTGGAGCTGTCATAGACAGCTCCAGCATGCATTGGAGGACTGGGGCCGATCCTGCCAACACACTGACTGAATTGGAAGAGGGGGTGACACACCTCCGAAAACTCGGATGATGGCACTATGTTTCTTGCACATGCGTGCAAGCAAACATAAAAAGGCTAGGATTGGGATTGTAAGGCTCAAAGTGGTGGGAGGGGTGTGTGTAGAGAGGGACATAGAAAAGGCCTCAATACTAAATGAATACTTCTGTTCGGTATTCACAATAGAGGGGGAGGGACAGGGACCACAGCTAGGCAGCAGCAAAAACAAGGGGGAAGAGGTAAGCACCAGTCTCTTTACAGAAGAGAAAGTCCTGGAGGAACTCGCAAAACTGAGGATGGACAAAGCAATGGAACCAGATGATATGCACCCCAGAATATTAAAGGAACTATGGACGGTGCTAGCAGCACCACTGGTGGCCCTGTTTAGTGAGTTGCTCGATTCAGGGGTGGTTCCAGAGGACTGGAAGGGGCAAATGTAGTCCCTCTCCACAAGAGTTGTAGCAGGGAGGAGGTAGGAAACTACAGGCCGGTAAGTCTCACCTCAGTTGTGGGTAAAATCATGGAGCCACTGCTTAAGAAGAGGACTGTGGAACACTTGGAAACCATGGGAGCACAGGATCCAAGGCAGCATGGATTCACAACAGAAAGGTTATGTCAAACAAATCTAATTGACTTTTTTGGCTGGGTGACAAAGGAGGTGGAACAGGGAGGAGCAGTGAATATCGCCTACCTCAATTTCAGCAAGGCCTTCAACACTGTACCCCACAGAAGACTGGTGTTGATGACATCATAGAGACTGCGAGAGCAAAGCTCGAGAGGTCTCCATGATGTCATCAACTCCTGAGATGGGAAACACAGCCTTAGTTGTGGATGGTCTTCCATCCACCATTTTATATAGTATATGGGTCCATTAATTTTTTTACTATACTTTTCACAAGGTCCCATATACTATATAAAATAGTGGATGGAAGACCATCACAACAAACTTGTTCCTCATTCAGAGTTGATGACATCATGGAGACCTCTAGCTTTCTAGCCCATGATGTCATCAACACCCTCGATGGAAACACAGCCTTGTTGTGGATGGTCTCCCATCCACTATTCTATATGTTTTTGACTGTAAGGTTCACACATCAACTCTGATACATAGTAACAGTAGTTGATGGCAGATAAGGACTGCTAGGCCCACCTAGTCTGCCAGTCTGTAGTGAGGATCAGGACCAAGTGTGACCGCAAACATACAAGATCCTCACTACAGACTATCGCGCTCCTCACCTGATCCTGAAAATCCTGGTCCTCGCTGCCGTTTTCTCTGTTTCTGACCCCAAATTCAAACAGCAGCTGTTTAAAAAAAACTGACAGACTCAACGTTTTAAATCTCAGAGTCAACTGTGGCAGTTCGTGTACAAACGTCATTTTGAACTGCTTGCCAGACCGCTCACTAAGTGCCGCCACCATTGTTCTTAGGATTTTTTTGTGAGGACAGCATTTTCCACCAATCAGGTGGCAGCTCAAGGAAAAAAGTTGTACTATCAATGTGACGTCAGAACGATAGTACAACAACTTGTTTGACCTTTGAACTGTCCTACAACAAGCTTTGGAAAACCACTGTTTTCCATACACAATAAGCCCTAACCATATACTATAGTAAATTAATGGCTACATTAAGTGGAAAATATCTCTGTTTTTACGTGGCAAATTAAATAGCTGAAGGAAAATATATTTTACGTGATTTATTTATATTACTGTCTATCACCAGTCCTCACCTCTATCTCTCCCTGGCCACCTCCCTGCCCCATCACCTGAGGTCCAAGGCTCTGCTTTCCATGGATTGCTTCCCCCATGGCGGGGCCTTCAGGGTGTCCCCCCTCTGATGTAAGTCATGTGATGGAGTCTTTGTGGGACAAAGATGGCATGAGGACTGAGAGTACTGTTTACATCATCCTGCTGAGCAGGGATTTTTCCAGAGTTTCTTTTAGCCCTTCTCTTGTGATGTCAGTGGCAAGGGATCCAGATTAAGAATAATAAGGTACATCTTGCAGAGCCTGCCCATGCCTCCCCAAGCTTCTCTGCTGACTGCAATATCACCCATTGTCACCCAGGTGATTCTAGTACAGAACAGCTGGACTGCCTCCCTCACTGAAGGAGGAGAGTATGCTCTGGGCTGCTTAATCCTCCTTCCCCTGATTGACCCTGGTGTCCTTGGCTCATTCTGGACCATGAGTCACTGGAATTATGGCTGTCACCCCTAATGCTATGCCGATGGACTGGTCCTAGCAGAAAGAAGATATCACAGCACTGTTCCTCACAGCCCATGCACCTCCCTGCTGTGTACCTATTTCTCTTCAGCCCATGTCTGGTGTCAGAATAGGGGAACAAGTCTCCAGAACTAGACAGGGCTCACTCCAGGGTGCTGAGGGAGTTGGCAAAGGTACTGGTAATACCTCTAGCTGACTTGTTTAATGATTTCTTAGCAATCGCTAAGGTGTCAGGGGATTGGAGAATAGCAGATGTGGTCCCATTCTACAAAGGTGGGGCCAGGGATGGCAAGAAACTACAGACCAGTCAGCTTGACCATGATAGAGGGCAATCTCATGGAAAACATTGTGAAGGAAAGGCTGGTCGAGTTCCTGAAGGCAAACAGGCTCCAAGACAGTATACAGCATGCTTTTGTGTCGGGACATTATGACAAACCAATTTGATAGGCTTTTTTGACTGGGTCACAAAGGCCATTGACAGAGGTCAAGCAGTAGACATACTGTACTTGAACTTTAGCAATTCAACTTTGTCCCACCTAGAATGGTGTATAGGCAGGTCAGCAATCTGGGTGATCTATTGCCCCTTCAGTGCAACCTATGGAGAGGCCAAGAAACTGGTTGCCACCATTGCCCAATGGCTACAAGAGGTTCAATCACTGTAATTATTATTCGATCATCAGGGAATGTTTAGACTATGTGAATCTGCAGGAAAAAAGACAATAAAATGCAGGATTTTCTCAGCTGTGATGCTACTTATGTCATATATTTGGCAGACTGTAGCTGTGGTTCACATCATGTGGAAGAACTAAATGGAAATTTAAAAGAGAGAGTAGAGAAACACATGTGGGCTCTCCATAATGAGGAATTGGAATATGTGCTAGCCACTCATATAAACAAGCAATTGCAGTGTCAACTGTTCACTGCTGGTATTGCTGTTGTACTGAGTCTTACTTGTACACATTTTTTACTATATATTTACTCAGGACAGAGCAGAGGAGATGCAATGTTTCATTTTCAGTGATGTTTTGCTTTTACACATTGTTAGATTTTATAAAATGAGCAGAGAAAATACTGTCTTCTGATTGGTTTTTACCTGTGCATGAAATCCCTTTGATGCACAGGTGAAAACAGGTCCCAAGCAGTAGGACCATAGTTTAAAACAGGAACCATTGTGCCATTAGAATAAGTATTCTAATGGCACATGTTGTAATGCGGGCGGGGGATAATGGTGCAGTTTGAAAATGTTAGTACTAACATTTTCAAACTGCACCATTATCCCCCCCCCATGGCAAATAAACAATTGGTCCTGTAAATTAGCAGGCTTTTTTAACCGTGGCAGGCACGCGGGACAAACAAGCAACACAAGCAACACAAGCAGCTCGCCTGAGGAGCTGAGGAAGCCGAATTTCCAGCCTGATTACTTTCGAGGCAGCCCCCCCCCCCAAGCTCACTGCCAACCGCGGCAGGCACTCGGGACAAACAAGCAACACAAGCAGCTCACCCGAAGAGCTGAGGAAGCCGAATTTCCAGCCTGATTACTTTCCTGGTAAAGAGAGCCTCTTCTCTTCGTCTGGACGCCTGCAGGGGGGGTGCTACCTGATGAACACTTTTATATTTTGTGAACTTTGTTCCCTGTTCACCGCTGGGTGGGCTTGTTATTTGCTTTTCTTTGTGCTACTAATGCTGAAGTGTAAAGCTAGGGATTCACTGGGTGCCCTAGAGTTGCCTTGCTGATTATACCTTAAAGCCAGATACACTAAGCAGCTAATATAGAGCAGACTTGTTTAATATTGTGGTTTTGGTTCTAATTGTGCTTGTAACTGAAGGTATTAGGATAGCTGGGTCCTAATGTGACCTCATTTTGGAATAGCAATGTTTGCTTAGAGTGGAGCCCCTTTGTGTAAGTCACAACATTTTCTCCTGCTGCATAGTAATGAGAGGCTTTGTTTTCTCCACTACATAGGCAGGCCCCCCCAAGCTCACCGCCAACCACGGCAGGCACTCGGGACACACAAGCAACACAAGCAACACAAGCAGCTCACCTGAGGAGCTGAGGAAGCCGAATTTCCAGCCTGATTACTTTCGAGGTAAAGAGAGCCTCTTCTCTTTGTCTGGACGCCTGCAGGGGGTGCAGCCCGCACTGGCACTGCCTACCCCACCCACCCACCCACCCAGGGGTGGCTGTCAATTATGATCCACCCCTGTGACATCACATCCAGTGACATCACGCCCTGTTGCCCAGAACCTATCTCCCCACTTTTCCATTTTGCAGGTTATACCTGCTGGCCACTAGAGGGACCTATGTCTCGCTACTTCTCCTACTCCTACCTGTACAGTACTTCTTCCTTGGATCTTGCTCACCACAATGTATTGCCCCTGCCTCATGCTCTGCCTGTGCCTATCCCCACTAGCAGTGCACTTGCCCACTTACCCATCTGCTACCCGCACTGTGCCCTGGCACCCCTCCCTCCCCTTGCTCCTGAACCTGCTCTCTTGCCCCTTGGGACCTCTGTGTGTCTTGGTCCTCCCTGCCCTCCCCCTAGCTTCCTCCTTGCCTCAGGCACATCTGGGTGTCTTCTTATTCTTGTCTTCCCTTCCTGTACCACCCTGCCCACCCCCTGCTCCCTTAACGTCCCCTCCACCCCTCTCATGTCAATCATAGGAAAACCTCTCACCATCTCCCAGCCAGGGTGTTAGTCATGCTACTACTCCTGTCAAGGAACATTCATCCAAACCCTGGCCCGGTTCCCAAGAGCTCCCCGACTAGCACCACAGGCCTATGCATGGTCTCCATGAATATCTGTAGCCTCCTAAAAAAGTTTGACTCACTACAATGCCTGGTCACATCAATTAACCCTAATGTCATCGCTCTGGTTGAGACTTGGCTGTCGAAATCCTCCCCTGACTCCCTGGTCTCCCTTCCTGGTTTCACCCTCTTCCGGTCCGACCGTGTTGGGAGATGGGGCGGCGGCTGTGCTATTTATGTCAAGGAATCTCTCCCCGTACTAGCCCTGCCTACTCCAATCCTTGACTCCAGGGCCCAGGCGCCTATGCTGAAACTAACTCCTGACCCTTTAAAGAGACCCTTTATCTGACTACTGCATACGTGCCCCCCAGGGACCAAACGCAGTCCATTGCCTCTCTTACAGAATACCTTTCCTCACTACCTCCTTCCGCTGATCAAATTCTGGTGGGTGACTTAAATGTCAACTGGCTCAGCCCCTCCTCCTCCTCCTCTACCCATGACTCCTTTTCTGCAATAGACCTAACACAACTAGTTACCCAACCTACCAGGACTAACCCCAAGAGAGGCTCCAGTACCCTGCTTGATGTGGTACTAACCAACCGCCCTAATCGGATCCCCAATGTACAAGTCCTCCCAGACTCTCTCAGTGATCACTCCCCCATTCTATTCCACTGGTCATCCTCAGTCCCCAAACCCATAGCACAGTCCACATGCCGGCGGCATCTAATACCTGGTGGTCTGACAAAACTTAAGGAACTTCTGTCCCAAATTGACTGGTCTCCTATACAGGCAACTCCTGACATTGACACAGCTCTCTCCTTCTTTACCGAACTTTAATAATGCCTGTAATATCTTGCCCCAATGATAGACCCGCTGTTCTAAAAGGCAGAATGCCCCTGGGTAACCCCAGCTTTAATCCACCAACTCAAACATAGGGACAACCTATGGCACCATGCCATTGAGACTGGCCAGCCCAGTGACAGGCAGTTATATGCTGCCACTCAAAACAAGTGCACTCGGGCCATCAGAAAGGCCAAGTCTGAGCACTATCGGTCCTCACTCACAGCCTCATGGGGGAACCCCAGAACTTTCTGGGATAACATTAAACAGTTAAATGGGAGTGCACACTCCTCCCCACCCACCCAGATCAACATTAATGGTGTGATCTCTTCAGACCCAGCCCTCATAGCCACCCAGCTCAACACCTCATTCACTGACCTTAGCCCTATCCTCCCTACAAATGTTTTTTGACCCTCCTCCCCCAGCACCTGCCGTAAATCTTTCTCGCCCTTATTTTCTCCTCCACCGTGTTTCTGCCCAAGAACTTAGGCCACACCTTGTCACTGTCCTCAAGAGTAATAGTACGGGCAGTGACTCCCTGGATCCGTGTATCCTACAGCTGGTCTTAGACACAGTCCTTACCCCGATCACATGCCTCATCAACCACTCTCTTTGCCTGGGGAAGGTTCCAACTGCCTGGAAAGTCACCACTGTCACCCCTATCTTTAAAGGTGGTGATAGGACTGTGGCTGGAAACTATCGGCCAATCTCCATTCTCTCTCCTCTCTCCAAGGCCTTGGAAAAAGTGGTAGCCTCTCAAATCTCTGACTACCTCTCCACCTACAATGTCCTATGTCCTGAGCAGCATGGCTTCTGAGCAGGCCACAGTACCAACACAGCCCTCCTAGAGTTCTCCAACTTTCTCCACTCCTCCTTAGACACTGGTTCTCTGGCTGGTGTGGTCTTCATTGACCTCTCTAAAGCTTTTGACACTGTCTCCAACCCCTTCCTTCTTGATGCCCTTAGTCTCTCTGGTTTTGCTGCTGGGCCTATCTCCTGGTGCACCAGTTATCTGTCTGACCGTTCACAGCATGTAAAAATTAATGGGACCTACTCAGACATCTGTCCCATCTTTTCTGGGGTTCCCCAGGGCTCCATTCTGGGCCCCTTACTATTCTCCCTTTACCTTAACACCCTTTCATGCTCTTGCTCGGGGAACATTCTATTGTACGCTGATGATGCAGTCATCTTTGCCTCAAGTCGTAACCTTATTGCCCTCCAGGACTCGCTGCAGAAGTCCTTCGCTGAAGTCGAGGGCTGGTTCAAGGAACATAGATTGGTGATAAATCTTAAAAAAACAAAAAACATGTTCTTCACTCATCCTCAAAACAAGTCCTGCAACTTCAAACTCCTCATTCACTCTGGGTCCTCTTTCCCACTCTAACAAGTTTGCTCCTATAAATACCCTAGGGATCCATTTTGACCCTCCCTCTCCTTCCATGGACACATCGCTGCCCTAGCCACTGCCATAATATCCGATTGGGCATCTTACATCGTTATAAACACTGCCTCCCCCAGAGGCTCTTCATTCACCAGTCACCTCCTCTATCCTGTCCCTAGTGGACTATGGACTGCCGTGTATGGTGCTGCTGATCAGGCCGCACTCCATAAAATTCGCACTACTCTGAATAAGGCCTGCAGGTTATTTACTGGGGCACCTAGGCTAACACACACCTGTCTACTGTACGCTAAAGTGCTGGTACTTGATCTTGAAGAGTGCCTCAAATATCTGACCTGTGCCCTTACAAAAAAGACCCTCTTTGGGCTATCTCTGCCAGGATTGACCACCACCATCCGCCGCTCTGTCCCTAGTTCATACTCGGACCTCTGGGAAAACCTCTCTTGTTAACCCTAGAGCTAGGACCTCTCATGGCCAAAAAGCCTTCAGCTTTAGGGCCCCCTCCCGGTTCAACACACTGCCCCCTCCATCTCTGAAGCTCCAACTATATCATGCTTCAAAACGTCCTTACAGAACCACCTTGTTAACACCCGAAGCTGTAATTGCAACTAGTCAAAGCCGTACTCAATACTAATGACAAACCTTACTACTAAGCTGCTAAGGACAACATAACTCTGGTATTGTTTGCATCAATCCTACCTGTACCAGCTTGTTTGTATCTATGTCTTAAGTTACTGTTATACTGTGTTATACTGTTATACTGTGTATTTTCTTTTGTCTTACTGTGACAAGGTACCTTTGTAAATGAGCCTATGGCTCAAAGGTTTTCCCAACTGCTTTCTAAATAAATAAATAAAAATAAATAAATAAAATAAATAAGTCAGTCTGCATCAGTAAACATTTTTTAATCATCTAAACTCTTTACCTAGCTTTATTTAGACTCCTTTCCCAAACTCCTGCCTGCCAATCGGACTGTAGCTCCACGGCTTTCCCACATGTTCATGTACTGTGGATCCACATTATAATCCCCTGCAGTTCCTACAGTAAAATCCCCTTACACTGCATATGCATTTTTTTTATCTTTCTCAGTTAAATTTCAGCAGGTGTACTTCTCCTGGGCAAGTCACACTGTAGCTGACAGAAGTACTACCTCTTGCTAAGTGACCAAGTTCACTCGGTCACAGGAAGAGGAGCGCTTGTAAAATACTTGCAAAAAAACACTTTTGAAACCCTGTTTCTACTGTAATTGCATTGCTGCTTCTCTAACTCCCTGCCCATTCCTGCTTCAGTTATGCTACTGCTGTGGTGTCGAGTGTGCTTCCATCGGTCACGATTCAATGAAGAAAAAAAACAGAAATAAAAAAAACACACAGTCCTCTCTTTTTCTCCTGTCCTGTCACTCCCGGTTAACTCCTTCCCCCCCAAAATAAAATGTACACTAAAACACAGGGATGCAACAAAATGAAACTATAAAATGAAACTTTGTACAGTACATGACAATGACATCATTATCTACTAGGAGGAAGGACTATTTTATCATAAATTCCCATATAAAATTCACTTTAATCCACATAAACACATGATTTTTTCTGATGTTAAAATGTAACAAAAATATGTAGCTCATTTTATAAGTGCAATAAGACACTCCAGCGGTGTGCATGAAACATATATTACCGTACTTCCAAGGGCTGAAGGCACTCGGCCTGCAGACTTGTACCCCACTATACACCTGCGCATATGGTACTATCTGTTCAGTGCATACCCTGTCGTGTCTTATTGCTTACATAATTACCAGGATAGGGCAACTGAGAGGCAATATCGACTTTTATGAGGGCTCCCAGATTTTAACCTCAAATGTCCAACAGTCTTTTTATGACCTGACATGATGATCCAAATTGGTGGAATTTTTAAAATCCCACTCAAAAGGTGATTTCACTGTACAACTGTGGAAACAAGTTTAGGAGGGGATTTGAAAAATGACATGTGCCATGTTCAGGAGGTAGAGTTACACAAGGGATATGTTGAACATTTGGTGGCAAAATCTGCAAAAAAGAAATTTATGAGTAAATGTTGAAACAATTTGTTTCTTCATAACTTAGTTGATTGTTCACATTTTTACCCCAAATGTTCAACATAATCATTTTATGACCACCCCTTCTGAGCATGACAGGTGTCATTTATAAAACAACGGCTGAAACGTCATTTTGCACAAGTGTTAAAACACATTTTGGGTAGGGTTTGAGAAATGACAGCTGTCACATTCATGAGGTGGTGTGAAAAAATGGCTATGTTGAAAAGTTTGGGTCAAAATATTGAAAATTACCACAGTTATGAGCGTGCACTGAAAAATCTCAAGCAGACATAACTTTGTTGTTTTCTCATATTTGTACCCCAAATTTTCAACATAGCCTTTTTTTGACCACACATATCCTTCTTATGAGCTCACCTCATGAACAAGGTCAGAGAAAATTTTCAAATCCTGCCCAAAAAGTGATTTTGTGCCACAAGTGTGAAAACATAGTTTGGCCAGGATTTGAAAAATTACAGCTGCCACATACACAAGGTGTTGAGAAGAAATTTGGGGTCAGAATATTCAAAATTAAAATGTTATGAGCCCGCCTGCATGAATTTCAATGTAGGCTCATAACTTTGTTTTTTTTTTATATATTTTGATCACACATTTTCAACATTGCTTTCTTATGACCCCACCTCATAAACAAGGGTGGAGAAAATATTCAACTCCTGCCTAATACAGTGACCACAAAATCACAATTCAGGACAGATTTTCCTAATTTCACTGCCATTGCTCATGAGGTGGGGTTACCAATAAAGGCATGTTGAAAACTTGGGGCAAAAATATTGAAAAATGACCAAGTTATGCCAGTAAGTTAAAAACTCCATTGAAATACATCGAATCGAATACCTGATTTACTCAGTTTGCAGTCTGGCATTCAAGAATGAAGACATGTCTGCGGACCAGAAAGGATTACATCATTGGATCCCAGATATGGAAGTAAGGGCTTGGGGGGTGGAAGGTGCTGATTGGGTGGGTCAGGTGAAGGGGGACAGTTATGATAGTAGCAGCAACAGACATTGATGGGAGGTTTTCTTTTTTTATAAAGTGTATTAAAAAAAACTTCAAGGGATGTTCTTTCTTATTTCACATGGTGACACTGGGGAATAGGCACCACATTGTAGGTGTTATATTTGGCAGCACCAAGGGTAGGTTCCCCAGTGTCACAGCTGCTGAATAAAAAAAAGCAGCGCTCACAGCTTAGAGAGGGTGCTGAGAAAATAACGATAGACAGTAAATAATAAAAATCTGCACTCCAGGCTTGCAATATAAGTAATTTTTACTTATGAAAAACTAGTGCAAAATTAACACACATAATTTATTATACAAATCTAGGTTCACACACCATTATAGCCCAGGGATTCAAGGTGCTATACCTCTTCATCAGGAGTGTGGTTACACAGTTTACCCCCAGTGTTTATAAATTCAAATTCAAAGGTGTTGTCCTTTAAATGTTAACCAATCCACATCAGTGTATCAGTAAACTTTAGCAATTGCTTAAAGATCAACTGCAAATATGTAATTATGAAATTACATGTATATTGGTTTAACATATTGTCTGAATTAAAAAACGTTATTTTTTAACATTTATCAAGTGTCTTGTTTTTCTTCTTACTGCCAATGCATATAAATACATACTTTCTTCACAGTATCCCATACTTGCGTTTCACTCTCTACATACTGCTATGGGCTCCGTGACTAGTAACTGCATCAACGTCACTGCAGTCATGACGACAGGCCCATCTCATCTGAATTTTTTTATTTTCTGTTGTTCACTTGCTTTATTGAAAAATTACCAATGAAACACTGTCTGCGCGAGTGCTTGCGCTGAGTTTTATGACCCCTGAACTACTGGCAACACGCTCTCACTCAACTGCCTAGCAGAATTCATCTTAGTGGCGTCAACACTTTTAATGTGGCATAACACAGCTCTCCGTGAACCAAAATCTAAAATTCATCTCGAACTCTGGTAAACCTAAATTAATTTGGCTGTTTCTACTAATCAGTAGTGTCGGAACTTAAAAATTTACCTCTGAGCTGGTTGTCTTTTCTGTTGTGATCCTGGTAACTGCGTCCGCCATTTAGTGAGTAAACTGACCTTTGCCCTTCTAGCTGCATCATATTATGCCAACAGTGTATTGTGTCAAGTTACAGGAGCAGGAAGCAATAAGTTAGGATGCAGTATGCCTGACGCTACATGCAACTTTCTGTCTAGTTTGATTCAGTACATCGATAACGATCACTCTGGTTTGTGCCTGGCTAAGTCCAGTTCCCATTGCCTCATACTAGCCTGTGGAGTAATGGGCAACTAGGATGTTCATCTGGCCACTGAAACCAACTAAATATGTGCATGTCGCTGAGTGATTAACCCCTTCCCCCCCACCACTTACACATCTCCCACCACAACCTTGCCTACATATACCGGCACTGAAAAGTAACTGTGCAAACATCAGCGAGAATCCAAAAATGTACCCAATAATGTGTTGCCATTTTCCAATGCTACAGTTGCCGATGTTTCTCTGTGCAGCCATCTGATGTCCCACAATGAGTCGCAAACTATCTCCCTCTCGGTCACAGCACTCCACCGATAATGAATCTCGGGGGGGGAGCAGGGTGTTTGAGTACAGAAGGAGCCCAATGTTTCCAGGGGCAGAGTTGCAGCAGCATCTTCTCCATGGCAAACACACCGATCGTAGTCAGGAACTCGTAAATTAGATTGTAGGTGTGTGTGTTTGATGATGGGGGGGGCGCAGCCGAAACCATCGTCCTACAGCAGCACAGTATGCAAATGTTCCAACCAATGTGTATCACACATGAATGCTGAACCCAACATAAAGCATGCCAGTAAAGTGAATGAGGTCTGTCATCTCTGTAGCACACAGTTACTTACGATGCTCACAACCAAAAAAATAAATAAAAGTAAAACAGTCCTGCTCTATCCCCTTTCATTTCACTGTACTACTGGCACCTGACATCTATCCAGTGCACATACAGAAAAAAGGAAAAAGATAAACCAGTGATCTGATCTAGCCAGTTTGAAAATGGGTTATGCTGATCTGACAAATTAACAATGTTTTGCTGTCTCCTCTAAACTATAGTAGCTTATTGCTGGTGTATGTATTAAGGATATGTGAGTGGGGGGGGATGCCTTGTTACATTGCTTGCTATACATTAGGTCATTTGATACATATGATCAATCTCCATGTATCTACCCCACCTCTCTCTCCTCTGTGTTTCTGTTCATTTGAATCACTGCTTTAGGTGAGGACTGGTGTAGGTGAGCTCTCCTGAATAGCACACAGTACTCAAGATGCGGCCTGATCATGGCATTATCCAGATGGCAGATCACCTTCATGCTTGGAGATAATTTCCCTGGCTATGTAGCACAGCATCCTGTTTGACTTTGCTGATGCCCTGCGACATGTCTCAAAGTTATTCATTTTGAATGCCAACACCTCTCCAATGTCCATCTTGCCCAAGCGAGGCATGTAGTGTGTCTCTCCTCATGGTATATATATGGACCATGTTTCTGGCACCCAGGTGCAGCAACCTATACTTTCTTGCATTACACCTCAGCACCCAACCTCTCTGAGCACCTGTACAGTGCATCCAGGTCCCCCTGTAGGGCCATTCTCACCTCCATCCAGTCTGTCAATTCTCCAAGTTTCGAGTCATCTGCAAAGAGACTCTGTTTAGTCCTAATACATCTCCCTATGTCAGAGACAAATGCATGGAACATGAGTGACCCCATGTCACCCCCTCCGACAACCCTGGTCATGTTTTGTCCCATCCTCACCTTGGACACTCTGATCACCCTGATTGCCCTCCTGGACATTAGCACATAGTCTCCTTTTTTTTTTTTTTTTAACTAACCTTGAGCTCTTGAAGCATGCACAGTCAGACTTTTTGTCACTCACAGCCCCCTGAACATCCTTGGTCCACCAACCAGGATTTCTGACCTCACAATGATGGTGTCTTACTGTCACACATTATCTGGTAACTGTCCATCCTTGATTTTAACTAAAGAAATAAGTAAACTCAGGGGGGCGGGGCAACTGCAGTAAAACAAAATGAAGTGAGAAAATGCAATATATTGAATAGAAGATTGGCAGCTCTATGCACAACCAGTGTGTTGTGCCAACTCGGGGATCTGATTCCCACAACCCTTTTCTGCTTTGTGCTCGATTTCACAGTTAATCAGTACCTCTCCGTGGCACAGCACACTTGTTATGCATATTAGCGAATTCACTTTCATATAAGTTCAGATTGTTACCTATATAGGTCTGCTATGCAACAACCTCCACCGCGAAATCAAGCCGAAGTGTTTACCTAAACAATGTTAATAATAAATAATGTGTAATGTCCATAATGCAATTAAACTGATTGACTTCATTTTGTTCTGGTTAGATTCCTCTTCAGAGTCTATACTCTTAACTACTGTGAGGTCTAATCTTCACCCTCAGAATGTCAGATGAGGAGACTATCCTTGATGGTGCACTAGTTATCCCCTGTACTGTAGTTCCTTATTCATTTGAGCCTACAGTTGATGACACCTCAAGCGATGCAACAAATGTTGATGAATCATCAGATACATCTGAGTATGAGGATAATACTCAAGATCAGGTCAGCTTGGATTGGTATGCTGTAATTTGTAACATACAATACAATTTATGATAACTTAATTATATATTATGGTAATAATGTATTTTTAGTTAACATACCAACATAGTAGATGCCAGCAGATTATGCCTATTGCTGTATCACAGTGGTTCTAAAATGGTGAGAGCAGCATTCCAAGGGAGGCCCCAAATTGTTTCAGTGGATGTCCAGTCAAGTTTTAGAATGTACAGCATATACATTTTTATGTTTTTTTTTTTTTGTTTTGTTTTTGTTAATTGATAATTCCCGGATTAATTTATTTTCTTTTGCACAGAATATGTTACCAGGATGTCCCCATTGAGCCAAAGCTTGTTCTAAGGTGTGTATTTATATGTAAATAACTGCCTGTGAGAAGGCATGCTGAGTCAAGGCCTGATTCTGCTGAGTTTCAATGGCCCAAGAGTCAGAAAAAAAGTAGTGACAAATATAACATGGGTGCTGGTTTGGGGTGGATAGCAATACATTGGGTAAAAAGAGAATATGCTTAGTCAACTTTATTATTTTTACTTTACTCCTTGTATACTTTGCAAAGTATGATTTTTATTTCTGTGGGTAGGCCCAATATTTTTCAAATTTTACCAAGGCTCGAAATCTTTATCCTGGCTTAGGTGAGTCTCACTATCACAAAGCGTGAGAACTAATGGGTATCAAGTCTGCTCTAGCGTCAGCACCCTTAGTGTGTACCGTGGTCCTCTATCTGTCTACTTCCACTGTTACGCCAACACCCAGTTCTTCCCCCTACCCCTTGGTAATTCAGTCTCAACTTCACCCCTTGCCTGTACCTGTCCCAATCTCTCTTGAATCCGTCCACTGTAGCTGTCTGTGCCACCTACCTAGGCAGCACATTCCATGGTTCCACCACTCTATAGATGGAGTACCTCATCCTCCACTACCCCAAATCCTGTTTGTTAGCTAAACTTGTCCATTTCTGACAGTTCACTTAAAGTTTCATTTATTAATCCTACAGGTGTACGTGTAAAAAATGCTCTTCAATGCCAACCCATTTAGAGGATCGGTGCTGTACATTCTACATCCCAATAAGACGCAGGATTGCTGAATTTGAGAATATAAAATGTATTACAGATCACCCAGGTTTTCATAGTAATTGTCTGGATCAGTATGTGATGGAATCATCTTTTAATCAATATGTTCAGCATGTGGGTCCTGTTGGAGACAAACATACAATTGAGGAGCAAGTGGCAAGGTTCATAAAGCATGTAACTTTTAATTAGTGTTCGTTAAAACCATGAGTGAGTAACTTATCAAGTAATTTAATTATTGTTTGGAACTCAATCAAGTATGTACTGTTTTATTTCCAGTTGAAAAGTAGCAGTTTCTGTTAAAAGACATTGCTATTTGCACATACCCTATCAAATATTGTTTAATAACAAATTTTTACATTTTGTTACATACAAGATATCAGTCTGCAGTTATAGGATTAAAGAGTAAGTCAATAGTTTACTCATGTAAACATACATCTTATGGATCCCTGCGTTTATATATTTGGAATCCAAATGCTGTGTCATATGAACTTGGTGGGCACAAATGGTCACTCGATGTTACATCTAATGATCTCAGAAGCAAAGAATCTTGTTGGCAGATAAAGAGTAATGTGCCCATGTAGGCTGTTCTTCCCCTCCCCTGTGTCATCTTGCACTTGTATATATGGAGATGTGGCATACAAAACTGGATTCTATACCCCTGGTGTGACTGTGCCATGAAATTGTACACCAAGATGTTCAGATTTTACATGACAGTGTATCAGTGGGATGGGAACAGTCAAATGAAAAATTAGTCTCCTCTAATTTATTTATTAATTTGTTTTGTATAGCGTTTATCGTCATATGGCCTATCAGAACTTTGTATTCTGGTTGTTCGGTAAGCTAGGCAGAGGAAATCGGCGAATAATTCCAGCATGTGCAGTTACCAAGATCCGGGAGAAATATCCCAGTGATGCATACACTGGATACAGAGAACTATAATGCCAAAATGTAATAGTAATATTTATTTGTGTTGCATGTTTGGTTCTCATATATGATGTAATATTAACTAATGAATACTGTACTTTGCCATTAGTGTAGTAAGCATCGCAAATTGCAAATTTTTAGAAACATTGGACAACTGTTAGTCTTGACACATTTTTTCCATCAAATTAAACTAAGATATCAATAAAATGCAATTCCAGAATCTATACGAGATGTGCTGATTATGCATATTGGGTGGGATATTCAGAAGGGTTGCGTATGGCGTAACACAGTTTAGCCATGCACAACCCATGGATACGCGCCAACACAATATTCATGGTGGCGCCCTTCCATGCCTGATAGCTGAGATTAGAATAGTAATAATGGTCCTATATCCCTGGTGGTCCAGTGGTCTGCTCGCAGCCCGATCGCGGGCGTCAGTAATAACTTATGACAAACCAATCCATCCAGTGGTACCCCCCACCGCCCACTGATCCCCACTGCCCTGTTGCCCCTGGGTCAATGGCGGGTGGCATCTCCCCACCCGCATATTGCCCTGCTGCCCACCAACTGACTCTGTATGGTAAGACTATATGCCCATTGGTCCACAGCATGAGGCAATGGGCATTCAGCCCATACCGTACTACACAGATCAGATATGTGGACCAATGGGTGTACAGCCCTACCATACAGAGTCAGTCGATGGGCAGCGTGGCAGCATGCATGTGGGGAAATGCTGACCGCCGCTGACTGGGGGGACAACGGGGCAGTGGGGCTCAGTGGGTGGGTGGGAACGGGGAACCACTGGACCACAAGGGATGGATTGGTTGGTCATAAGTTATTACTGACGCCCACGATCGGGCTGCGAGTGGTCCACCAGACCTCCAGGGATATTGGACGTTTAATATTTATACATATGCCCATGATCGAGCATCAGAGCATGTTGCTGGTGGGGACAGGGGGCGTCGGTCCCCGACTGCTGCAGCCTGGCAGGACACCAGGAACAAGTCATCGGTGATCAGTGCATCTGCATGCAAATGGAGCCATAATTACATGCAAATGGTCCCATTTGCACCTTTCATGCATTGTGTAACCATTTACATGTGCAGTTTTGAATGTCATGGTTGTTGCACATAGCACAACGGCACTTGCGCTAGCGCATCACCCTGCTCCACTCTAGCCACTTGCTTTGGTGTAGTGTCACTGCACCATGTGTACTGCAGGTGGCAAAGGAGTGATATTCAATGAAGCTGTGCAATGGTGCAGCTTAGTTGAATATCACCCTGTCAACGCCCATGCGCATCCCATGTGTGCCGTGCATAGGCTTGTGCCACAGCCTGGCACAGTCTGAATATCCCGTCCATAAAGTTTAGTAAGATTGTGCAATAACAAAATGTAAATTCAGTATATTTTCATTCAGTCTGAGACTGCTATTGAACTATAATCGATACTGTTTTGGTTGGCTGCGGGGGGGAGAGGCGGGGTGGTGGGGCTTCATGGGTGGGTGGGGTGGAGACACTAGGTCACCAGGGATGTTTGGGGGTTGACAACTATATTCATGATCGGGATTTTCGGTCCACTGGACCACCAGGGATATATTCGGGAGGTGGGGGTGTTTCATTACTTCAGCCGCAATGGGCTTATTGGTCCACTGGACCACCAGGGATATGTTTGGGAGGTAGGGGTGTTTAATTACTTCAGCCGCGATCGGGCTTATCGGTCCACTGGACCACCAGGGATGTGTTGGGGGATACATTGCTGCCCACGATCAGGCTGGTGAGGCAGGGTTATTTAAGCTATGCCCATGATCGGGCCAGTGGGGGGTGGTGGGGGGGTTTTTATGCTCTTTTTCCCGCGATTGGGCTGCAGAGGGCATCGTTCCCTGATGGCTGCTGCCTGGCAAGGGGCCAGGTGCAAGTCCTCAGGGATCGGCGCACCTGCATGCTAATGGCATGCAAATGGGGCCATAATCAGATGCAAATGGCCCCCCTGCGCCTTGCATGAATTATAGCCCCATTTGCCACCTTTGAATATTATTTTGGCGATGGCGCACGGTACTTGCGCCACCGCAAGTTGAATGCTTCACTTTGTCAACTTGCGGTGGCACAAGTTCCACTGCGCCATGCACAGTGACTGTGGCTGGGGGGTGATATTCAAAGGAGTTGCTCAATAGCGCAACTCCATTGAATATCGCCACGGACACACCCCTGCACAACTATTTTGCGCAGCGCAAGGGCTTGCGCCTATGAATGGCGCAGTTTGAATATCCAGCCCTACATATTTAAAAGTCTTAACAAAAGAAATACTGCTTATTAAAATAGTGACATTTTATAAGCACAATTAGATACTCCAGTGTTGTGCATTACAGTGTTATAACTGCAATCCTAGGAATTACTGGCACTCAACATTCGGTCTCGTGCCTAATTACATCCCTATGAATGTGGTTACCACACCATAATGCACACCCTGTCATGTCTTATTGCTTACATAACCCATGGCTGAGATATGGCAGTTATAAAAAAATTACCTAAACAAACACTTCTTGGACATGCGCTATCTCTCCCTCTCTCTCATCCAAGTACATCTACACACAAAGTCCATGCAACAGTAATTATATGAAGTAAATAAACCTAACCCCCTCCCCAGGATAAGGTAACTAGTAGTAAATATAAAGTATGTGAGTAAGACCAGACGTCTAACATACCTACATTTCCACAAATCACTAAAACATTAGCCTAATGTACAAAGATATATCCATGACCCCCATGCAAATGAGTTCTCACAACCCAGTATGTACAGTGTTAATATATACAGTATATATATATATATATATATATATATGCATATATGTCACAGTCTATGATAACACGCCTGTATGTACAGTAACAGGCTGTTTAAATGTACTGTACAAAGGGTTTTGTGTTTTTAAATTTAAGTGAATTGAATGACAAATTGAATTTCAATTGTGATATATATATATATATATATATATATATATATATGTATCTATCTATATCACATTGTCCATCATACCGTAAGTTGCTGGAACTTTCACCTCTTTCACTACTGGATCACCATACCGTGCTTTCGGAAATGATACACCCCATCGTTTTTTACCTTCTCTTGTCACTGATTGTTTACAGGATGAGTTCTCATTAAAGTGCAGTGCTGCAATGAGCAACCTAAATAGATATCAAAATTAATGTCACTCACATATGATATTAGTTCTGCACTGTGTAATCGTACCTACATATGTTGCATCGATTAACCAAAAAAAAAGGTTTTTCTCTTTAAAATGAGTTTCTGGGCAGTTTTTTGAATTTTGTTATTGTCTCATACCTGCTAAAAAAAAAAAATTAGAACATTGCATGATAGCAATAGACCCCTACAGGGTGTGCGTATACTGGTGGATTTACTACTTTTACTGTGTTGTCACTCGGCAGCACCTAATGGCAGAGCCACACCAGCCATGGTAAATTTTCCAGTATACACAAACTCTGGAGGTGTATATTTCTCAATTATAAAATGATGCTTTAAAATCAAGATATCTGATTGGCTGACTAGCACCGTAACAGCGTTGTAAAAGTCACCTTGATAAATATATAATTCACCTGGCATGCATGGATTCATAGAAGTAATGAACACTTTTTGGAGCAAAAAATGTTATTATTTTATGATATGATTCCAGTGCAGAGGTTTGTTCAGATGGTGATAATCGAGGAATGTGTTTTGAAAGCAGCTTGTTTGCAACAATTCTTTCCATTTCTTTATATGGTCTACTACAGTACCTGAAAGAAGAAAATATTTTAGAAAATTAAATTTCTTTATAACTAATACAATACAAATTAAGTTATCAAAGAGAAATTTACTGTTGTGTTATTACGTCCTTCAGTGACACTCATAGCTGAAAATGGGTGGTTTCACGCATCATCGGCAGAGCCATAACAGCGTAGTGAGGCTGAGCTGTTCTGACTCAAGCTGAAGACAAGGGAATTCACTCATTTTAAGCAATGAGTATCAATGGGGGACGTATAAATATATTAGAAAATGGGTACCGCCAGCCTACAGGTGCATTGGTTGGATTTCCGGGGGGGGGGGTTGCGGCCCGGCACTTGCTGGCCACTAGTTGACATCAGGCTAAGGTGTGGTTGGAGCAGAACAGAAATAGTTCCCCAAAAAAAAGAACATGGGTACAAGTATTTCATTATACTGATTGACTGATAGACTTCTGTAGCTGTTCCCAGAATTTTCCATTTCCAGGACTTCTGCACGTGAGATGCTCTTCACAGACTAAGAGTGCCTTGCGCACAGACAAAAGGAGCACTCCGAATGGTCGGGAGTTAACTCCCGTTCTGTAATCTGCAGTTAACCAGACTCACCCTTTACTATCTATTTACGACCATGAAGCTCATCGTAGGCACATTTGTCAAATGGATCTCCATGATTATCATGTTGATTCATCACCTGTTTTAGGATAGAGAACCATTTGGCTTGGACTAATGCGCCATCATCCATGCTGGACGATGTGCACCAATATAAGTGGTTGCTTATTGACTTTGACCACGACTTGAGAATCCTACATGCATTTCTTTTCCCAATGTTACCCAGTTTCTTCTTTATCCCTATAACAAAACAAACAAACAAAAATAATTAAGAAACTGTAAAAGACAGAAAAATATATTGATAAAAAAGTAAATGATTACCCTTGGCAACATGCCACACATCAAACCAGTGTTTAATGTTGGGTTCAGTTTCACGAAGTAACTTCTTTACACTACTGTGTCGATCTGTGGTGATGCTATGTATTTTAACTCCTGCTTGTCTGATGCTACGAATTCCTCGTTTTAACCCTTTTAGCTCCATGGCATTTGAGCTTTTAACTTCATTACTCTAATAAACATCTGAAGATATATCAGTACATTGTTTATCGTGTATATTGTTTTTAAAATGTATAACAACACACATTCAAATTTCTTGAAGACGCAACTTGCTATATTCACCTTGAGTGTTTGCTAGTGCAACTTGGTAAACCCTAGTAACCTCGTGAGGTGACTACATGCATAATTATCACACAATTTCCAACCATTTTCTTTTATAATGAATGGTGGAAAGCTTTTAACTCTATTTGGTCATAAATCGGTTCTGTCTATAAAGCTTACCATAGATCTGTGGCACAAATAGTAGCCTTTGCAAATGCAAAAAAAGGGATCATCGGGATCATCCATATTGTTTCACAGTGCTGAGAATAGACCCATGATGTTGTACTGGGATAACATCACGGGTCCAGTCTCAGACTGATCAATCAGATTTCAGGATTTTTTCTTGCCATTGTATAATATTACTTTTTTACCATACATCACATAAGGATGAGTACCTGAACAAGCTGAATATCTATCACCTTTGAACGAACAATATCCATGAGTGTATATGATCCAAATTTAGCTGTATGCCCTGGGGAACAACATCGCCATCTCCTCCAAGTATTGCTCCTTCTGAACCTATTGCCAAAATCTGTATATTCCTCTCTTCCTTCCAGACACTGTGTACCGATGGCACAAGGTAAGCCTTCTGCATCAAACTGTATGTTCTTTGTGAGATCGTAGATATATTTAAAGCATTTAAGAAGTTTATTACCTTGATTGCACTACTACCAGTGAAAAAACTGAACTTGCGATTAGAAGGTTGCCTACAGGCATAAACGAGTGCATCGGCTGATTTTCCCATGTCATGGTATGACCGTTGGGACACACTTGAATTAATGAAATTAGGCTTCCAAAGAATCGTCGTATTAATACTTTACACTGATGTCTGCATGTAAAGCAGTGCTGCATCAGAAGGAGAAGAGAACTAGCAAACACAATGAATTTCTTTCCATGAACTGTGCCTTCATTACAATGAAGTTCGGAATATCTGCCACAGAAACACAATAGAATAAAAAAAATTATTAGAATATGGATGTCAATCCTTGATAATATATATATATATATATATATATATATATGCGTTATTCACTTTGATGTATCGCTGTAGCTGATGTTTTCATTTTCATCTGTTTTGTTACGATCATTTGACCACTCCGCATCAGAGCTACTTTGTTCATCACATAACTCTTCATCATCAGATGATATATCAGAATCACCAGTTACTGCGATGAAATCAGTTTGGTCACAGTGAATCCCAGCTGATGCAGTTTGAACTGGAATGTCTGCAGTCTGTGTTCCTTTTTCGGACCTGCGATGGGATGTTTGGGTGCCTCTTGTATGTTTGCACTTACTGCTATTTTTTGGGTACTGCTTGCTCGTTTGTGTTGATTTAGTATTCACAGCCTGGGAATATGAATTAACATTGTGAAAATATATGCAAAAACAAGCATGTTAACTAAGCACACAGTGAATACTGGATGGTCAACTATGCAGATCCAGTTTGATCTGCCACTGAGGGTTCTGTTTCGATCACATTGACTGAGAGGTACAAGCTACAGTGCTGGTGCTATGTGTGTGGTCCATATACATTGCAGTACGCATGACACATACTGCTGGGTGTGTAACTCCAATGTGCATGCACCTGGTACAATAATGCAATACAAATTGCCCCACTCTGCCTTGCGCTACTAATTGACCCATATACATTTTTGTGGCAGTGAATTGCAGCTTTTTACGCATTGCATCAGGGAAGATGTGCTGACCTATTGTGTACCCTGTCCAAGTGGAGTTTTGCGATGCCACATCCAGGACATCCGCAATTTTTCAGAGCACAACAACTTTTTTAATCCTGCCCTTGGTAATTAGTAACAGAACATTTTAAGGAGGTATTAAAACACAAATCCCTGCATATATTTGCTGAAATGACTGGGTCTTTCACTAATGTAGTCATGAGCAAATTTCCAGCAAGAAACATCAACTTCAAACTAAAAACTCGTATATGAAAGCAAATGGTTGCATATCATACCAATTCAGTAGTCTGTGTAGCTGCGCTAAATGTTATCTTTTCAGTGCTGTGGGAACTGTGTTCATGTTCATTTCCACTAGCTGTACATTGACGATATTGAGTTGTCAGATGTGTCATACTAGCCTCATTAATTATCTGTGGATATAACGTTTACTTTATACATGGCAAGCAATTATCTATGTCATATATTGTCACACTCTTACATACATCGAACAAATGTAAAGTTATCATTGATAAATTACTGCATCATGAAAAATGTACATTACCACAATAACTCACTCCAGGATGTGCGTCATCCCTCGATAATGTCACAGTAGCTTCTGCCACTCTAGAAGTGACCTTATTCAGTGCTATCCCCCAGCCCATGAAAGCCGGCCTCCCATCTTCTGGGAACAGCTAGTTTCATATGCCAGGAAACAAAAAAATCTAATAAAACCCAAATCTAAATCTGCACTCAAATACACTTTTTTTTATTTAACTTGTCCGACACAGTTGTTGTTACATCAGAAGAGTTACATGATGCTACCATGCCAGTACATTGTTTAGCCAATGTTTTACCATCATTACCACCCTGGGAATCACTGCAAGGCTGGTTAATTTGACTAGTGCTTTTCTAATGCACTCTCCCATTTTGCCAAATTCAGCCCTTCTGAAGTCCAGAACCCTCACTTTTGTATTGCTTGGCTCTGTAGATGAGTTTTTTGTGAACCACACTGTTTGGTGGTCACTTGTTATTGGGATTTGATGATCACAATTAATAGGATATACAGGAAATTCAACTGTCAACAACGCCACTACTTGCTATGTAGTCATTCATTCTTATATGGTTAGTAATTTGTTGAGTAAAAATTACACACCTCTATCTTTCTTCGTTTTTCAACAGAATTATTAATTGCGTGCCTCTTCATGGCAATTCCTGGAATTACTGCATTTTCTGGATGTTCTTCTTTAGATACAATGTATACTGACTGGCATCCTGTCACTGCATGTAATGTTACACTTGAGGTACAAAAAACTGTTGGTACTGCAGTAGATTTCAATCTTTTCTGTCCCGGTTTGTAACCAATAGTTTTTACTAGACTCGGATCTAGTGAGAACTGATCATCTGTGAAATGATCAGAGCACAATACACTGTGCTCTGTGGGATGCCAGTTTTCCCTTTGCATTGATAATACCCACTTGCTACGTCTTGCTGAATCTTTAGGGAACTTGTAAAAGTTTTTCCCAGATTCAACACCATTTCTACATCCCATAGCTGTGCAGTATGGCATTGTATATAATTAAATATAGGGTTTTGGGGTATTCACCTACAAAATAAATTGAAGTTGTAGATTGATATAAAGTAAATGAAATACATACATAAAGAAATCAAATATAAACAAACAGTAAAATATAATGCCCCATCAAGAAAGACAATAGAAAAAGACCACCTCTACCACATCCATCACATCACTGACACAATTGCTGCTAAGGATTAACATATAGAACTCATAAAACACATACTTTGCCGACAGATGGTGTCCGCTTGTCAGACCGAGTCTGTCCATTGTGAAACTAGTGAAACCACTGACTTCTCTTTTTAATAAATCATGGGAGAATGGTGTGGTACCCAAGGACTTGAGGAAGGCAGATGAGATTCCCCTTCACAAAAGTGGGACCAAGTCAGAGGCAGGAAACTACAGACCTGTCAGTTTGACCTCTGTGGTAGGGAACTGATGGAGTCACTTCTGAAGGAAAGAATAGTCGAGTACCTAGAGGCCAGTGGAGCACAGGACACAAGGCAGCATGGGTTCACAGCGGGTAGATTATGTCAGAGGAATCTAATAGATTTCTTTGACTGGGTGACTAAAGTAGTAGACCATAGAGGGGCTGTGGACATGGTCTGCCTAGACTTCAGCAGGGCATCTGACACAGTCCAACACAAAAGATTAATAGTCTACTTAACCAGCCTGGGAGTGGGTCCCAGGGTGGTAGCCTGGGGTAAAACATTGGCTGGACAACAGGACACAGAAGGTAATTGTACATGGGGTCCACTCTGAAGAAAGAGGGGTTACTAGTGGGCTACCGCATGGTTCAGTAGTGGGTACAGTCCTTTTAAATCTCTTTATAAGTGACATTGCAGAGGGACTGGAATGAAAGGTATGCCTCTTTGCAGATGACACAAAGATCTGCAACAGGGTTGATACACAAGGAGATGTGGAAATGATGAGAAGGGACTTGGCAAGGTTGGAAGAATGGTCAGAAGTATGCAGCTAGGATTCAATCCGAAAGAAGTGCAAAATAATACACCTGGGAAACAAGAACCCAGGGGAAGATTACACAATGGGGGGGGTAGTAAAACAACAAAAAAGGAAAGGGAACTGGGGGTAATCATGTCAGATGACCTTAAGGATAGCAAGCTATGTGAGAAGGCAGTATGGAGGGCTGGGGGTATACTGGAATGCATAGGGAGAGGCATCACCAGCAGAAAACAGGAAGTTGTCATCCCTTTGTACAAACTGTTGGTGAGACCCCATCTGGAGTACTGCATCCAGTTCTGGAGACCCTGTCTCCACAAGGACATAGACAGGATAGAGGCAGTCCAGAGGAGGGCAAATAAAATAGTGCAGGGTCTGCGAGAGAAGCCGTAGCGGTGAGACTAAAGGAGCTTAATGTGTATACCCTTAAGGAAAGAAGGGAGAGAGAGGATGTGATAGAAACTTTTAAGTACCTCAGTGGAACCAACAAAGTCCAAGGGGGTAGCATCTTTCAGAAAAAGAGACGTGCAAGAATAAGGGGACACAATTTAAAGATAGAGGGGGGGCAGTTCAGGGGCAATGTGAGGAAGAATTATTTCACAAAGAGGGTAGTGGATGCATGGAACAGCCTTCCTGAGGAGTTTGTGGGGTCTAAAACTGTGGGAGAATTCAAGAATGCATGGGACAGACATAAGGCCATTCTTGGGGGGGTAGGAAGAAATAGGCTAGTGGTTAAATAGGGTCTGCAGCCTATCCTGTAGGTAAGGATATAGACAGACTAGGTGGGCCAAGCAATCCTTATCAGCTGTCAAAGTCTATGTTTCTATGACATCCCTCTCTGATCCTGATGCCACCTTTATACTAAATGGGAACCACACCCAGTTGTGATGCAGCCCATATTGGGAACGAATACAGTGGAATCAGAAATGGGAAGAAATAAAGAACTGTCATCATTCAGTGTAATATATGATAAATAACATTTTATGGTATTTCATCAAAGAAAATAAAAAGCTTATCAGACATTCATTTTTTATTGCTTAGCAAGACAGGATACCAGAAAAAAAGCATACATGAAATAGTAATCACTGTTAGATACCAACAGCATGTTTTCATTTCAATCATCCGTCTACCAGCTGCATCCATGACCATATCCCAGGATACAATCAATGTAAGACTATTGTGCTTTTAAAATTTACATTCTATGCATCATTTTGAACACACTGATATAAAATATTCAAATGATTGCCAAACTTGGGCATCCCAAAGGTCCTTACTGATAATGTAGTGAACATAAGGCAGGCTATTTTTGTTATATTTATGCAGCACATAAATGTTCAAGATGGTTAATAAAATGGTCAAACAATGGAAAATGCATGAATGATTTAACAATCATGAGGAGTGGAGTGTCCATTTCATCAACACGCCCCCTCCTTCCCCACTCACACATCCTTAATACATACACCAGCAATAAGCTACTATAGTTTAGAGGAGACAGCAAAACATTGTTAATTTGCCAGATCAACATAACCCATTTTCAAACTGGCTAGATCAGATCACTGGTTTATCTTTTTCTTTTTTTCTGTATGTGCACTGGATAGATGTCAGGCACCAGCAGTACAGTGAAATGAAAGGCGGATAGAGCAGGACTGTTTTACTTTTATTTATTTTTTGGTTGTGTGGTTGTGAGCATTGTAAGTAACTGTGTACTACAGAGTTGACAGACCTCATTCATTTTACTGGCATGCTTTATGTTGGGTTCAGCATTCATGTGTGATATGCATTGATTGGAACATTTGCATACTGTGCTGCTGTAGGATGATGGTTTCAGCCGTGCCCCCCCCATCATCAAACACACACACCCACAATCTAATTTACGAGTTCCTGACTACGATCGGTGTGTTTGCCATGGAGAAGATGCTGCTGCAACTCTGCCCTGGAAACATTGGGCTCCTTCTGTACTCAAACACCTCTCCCCGAGATTCATTATCAGTGGAGTGCTGTGACTGAGAGAGGAGATAGTTGCGACTCATTCATGGGACATCAGATCACTGTACAGAGAAACATCGGCAACTGTGGCATTGGAAAATGGCAACACATTATTGGGTACATTTTTGGATTCTCGCTGATGTTTGCACAGTTACTTTTCAGTGCTGGTATATGTAGGCAAGGTTGTGGTGGGAGATGTGTAAGTGGTGGGGGGGAGGGGATTAATCACTCAGCGACATGCACATATTTAGTTGGTTTCAGTGGCCAGACGGACATCCTAGTAGCCCAGTACTCCACAGGCTAGTATAAGGCAATGGGAACTGGACTTAGCCGGGCACAAACCAGAGTGATCATTACCGATGTAGTGAATCAAACTAGACAGAAAGTTGCATGTAGCATCAGGCATACTGCATCCTAACTTATTGCTTCCTGCTTCTGTAACTTGACACGATACACTGTCAGCATAATATGATGCAGCTAGAAGGGCAAAGGTCAGTTTACTCACTAAATGGCAGATGCAGTTACCAGGACCACAACAGAAAAGACAACCAGCTTAGAGGTAAATTTCTAAGTTCCGACACTACTGATTAGTAGAAACAGCCAAATTAATTTAGGTTTACCAGCGATCGAGATGAATTTTAGATTTTGGTTCACGGAGAGCTGCGTTATGCCACATTAAAAGTGTTAACACCACTAAGATGAATTCTGCTAGGCAGTTGAGTGAGAGCATGTTGCCAGTAGTTCAGAGGTCACAAAACTCAGGGCGAGCACTCGCGAAGACAGTGTTTCATCGGTAATTTTTCAATAAAGCAAGTGAACAACAGAAAATAAAAAAATTCAGATGAGATGGGCCTGTCATCAAGACTGCAGTGACATTGATGCAGTTACTAGTCACAGAGCCCATGGCAGCATGTAGAGAGTGAAACGCAAGTATGGGATGCTGTGAAGAAAATATGTATTTATATGCATTGACAGTAAGAAGAAAAACAAGACACTTGATAAATGTTAAAAAATAACGTTTTTTAATTCAGACAATATGTTAAACCAATATACATGTAATTTCATAATTACATATTTGCAGTTGATCTTTAAGGACATATCTAAGGGACACTTACAACCCCATCAGCTCACTAAACCAGGACCATTGCACTATTATAATTCTATGAATATCCTCCAATTGTGTAACTATCCTTGCTACTGAAAGAACTGAAACATGCCACATATTCACAATTTAGAGTGCTAAGTGCTCATATAGGGGTACATAAAATTACACAAAGTCTAAAACCAAACTCATAAAAGCAAGACGAAAAGAATTAAGCAAAAACAATTACAAAATAGAAACAAACACACTATTAAAAAGAGGGAGGGAGGCAGGAAAAGAGAACAGATGAAAAAGAGAACACTGTAAGCTGATCAGTGTTAGGATAAGAAAGAGCTAATATGAATTTTAGTTTTTAGACAACAACATTATCACAAAGGATAAAACCATTTATATAAACATCTGAAACTGCAGTGGATTATTACCACTTCACTAAATACGTTATATTCTACCTATGCTAAAACACAAATAGATAAACTCAAATTAGTTAAATATAACAGATCTGAAAAGCAACATTATTCTAAGTGTAAAAAAAAAACTATTCAGGTCAGTATTTAATCTCCAGATTAAAATTCATTTCTTATTTCAGAAACAGTTGCCATTCCACAGTCATTAAACCCTTGTGGTTTTAATGTTTTCAAATTAAAGATCCACACGAAATCCTTTTGATCCAAAATCAAGCCTCGATCCCCACCCCTTGATTTAAATGGCACATAATCTATTCCTGTTCATGTTCTATTTTATTGCTAATGTTGATCTTGTAATTTGAATGTTTAATGTCTCACTCCTATTGTACCCCTTCCCCCTAGGTGGCACCGGGAGATGAGCAACTTGTTGCTCAGTGTGCCTTCCTGGTGAAACATTTCAATAAATATATATATATATATATATATATATATATATACACATATATATATATATATACTGTACAATGTGTTCCATAGGATTTTGTACATTTCTAAGATGGTATCTCATTGGGTGTGAAGGATCCAGTTTGAGGATGGCTCCGTAGTGCTCCTGTATGTATTCTTATAGTTTTCTAGTTGTTTGCTCAATATGCATGCGCCCACAGGAGCACCGCAGAGCATACACCACATAGGTAGTAATACAAATTATGAAGTGCTGTATAAACACTTCTTTAGTAACCATGTAGCTTGGATTCTTAAAGCTGCCTCCCTAAACTGAATGTCTGAAGGTGATGCAATTTTTGCAAGGAAAACAACCCTTTGGTTTAGAAGTGAGCCATTTGCTCTGTTCACTCTCACAGTGAAATTCACTCTGAATTATCAACTCTTTTAGATTTTTTACCACTACAGAAAGTGATTAATGGTCCATTTTACTGTATTTCTTTCAAGTCTCCATCAATTCCCAATAGATGCCAATGTTTTTGAATGATGGAGTGAAGATCGATTGATACAGCACCATGAGTGGACACAAAAGAAACTTTCTCAACCCTTTTGTCTGTTCCATATATTGTACCAGAGAATCCCTATTCAGTTGATTGACTTTTTGGAACTCTTGTTCTAAAATGCATTATGGGTATCCTCTAATACATCATCTGGAAAATAGTTGATCTTTTGCCTTGATAAAATCTAAATTATTGGAGCTTTTCCTTTTTAATCTGATCAACTGACCATAGGGGAGACTTTCTATTATGTGTTTCAAATTCACACTGCGGGCCTGTACGATACAGTTTTCCACAGTGTGCTTCCTATACAAACTAGTGACAATGTTCTTACCAGGTATTTTTGAAAGGGTTAAATCTAGGAAAGCTAAGCTACTTTTGTCGGTTTTTGCTGTGAACGGCAGCCCTACTTAATTCATATTGATATAGTCCAGGAAGGCTAATACATCTGTTTCTGTTTCCTTCCACATTACCAAAACATCTTCAATAAAGCAATGATATCCTATTTTATTCTTCACAAAGGGATTACAGAAGTGATCATAGATTACTCCTGCCTCCTACCAACCCATAAAAAGCTTGGCGTGGGAGGGGGCAACTGACAAGCCCATTGCTGTGCCCTGATTTTGTAGATAGAACTGTCCATTGAAAGAGAAATAATTACTTTTGAGAATAAAGTCCAGGGCTAAAGTGATGAAGATAATACGGTATCTTGCAGAGGAGCATAGCATCATAGTTTTAATTGCTTCAGTGCTCTTTTGATGTTCTATTACTGTACACAATGAGGTAACATCTATAACCAGCCACAAATATGATTCCCTCCATTCAAAATCCTTCAGGTTCTGCAGTACTGCTGTGGTATCATTAATATAACATTTTAGCCCAACTACTTCTTCTTGTAAATAGCCATCAATGTATGCTGTAAGTGGCTCTATTAATGAGCCATTCCCCAAGATAATCAGGAGGTCAGGGGAATTTTTTGCATCCTTATGTAGTTTGAGTAGGTGGTAAAAAACTACTGTTTCAGGGTATTCAGGACATAATGCTATCAATTCTGATTCAAAAAGCCAACCCTCCTCCACAGACAAGGTTAAAAAGGTATTCAATTTTTCTTGGAAAAAGGGAGCTTGATTACGTGATAACTTCTTGTAAGTTTCCACACCTGACAGCTGCCTCAGTGCCTCTGAGTAATGTCAGCCTTTATCTAGAATCACAATATTACCCTCTTTATCCGAGGGTTTAATGACTATATTGGACATTGATTGCGACTCTTTTAGAACATTGTGCTCAGAGGTAGTCAAATTATCCCAGTGCCTGGTTTCCTTAGACTTTGTAATCGCAAGTTCCACATCCCTGATAACCACATCTTGAAAAACATTTATGCTTTCACTCTCTGGCTGAGGAGGAATAAACTGGGATCTTTTCTTAACACTGGGTTTATTGCCTTTGCTTGAATCACTGGTTACTGCAACCCTCCCTCCCCAATTATAAAAGGGGATTCATTTGCCTCAGTAATTGATGCCAATAACTCTGCCAGTTCAGAGTCAGGAACTTCATCAATTAGTTTCACAAACTGCTGACTAGACCCACTATTTTAACTATCTCCATGCTCCTCTATTTGGTTTGCGTTTTTGGAAAAATGTTTCTTCAGATTCAGTTTTTTAACGAACCTGAAAAGATCACAATAAAGTTCAAATTCATTAACATGATGTACTGGAACAAATGATAGATCGTAACTAAATACTTTCACTTGATCCTCAGAAAAAGTTTGTGTAGACAAATTCACCACAGTTAATTCTTGATTCTCACGTGTTCACAAATTATCAGTCTGTTCGCTTTGTTCCTTCAGATGTCTTGTTTTCTGTCTCCCTCGTTGTGTGATTTTGTTTCTTTTTTTTTTAATTACAATGTGGGGGAACCCCCTGATTATCTTCATGTGAGTCCTGGCTCAAAACTCGCACACTCTGAGGCGATGATGTAGAAGGGATTTCAGAGCTGTTGTTATTTTTTTCCTCCTTGTGTTCTTTGTCTGCCTCTTGATTGGGATCTAGAAATATTGTTTCACTTATAAATTTTATTATTAGCATAGTCTTTTTCATCATGAATCAATTTAGTTTTCTTATGTTCAATCAATTCAGCCTCCCATTTTTTGCTTTGTCCGTTAATTTGATATCAAGCTCCTTAATGAGAGTTGTGTTTTTATATTTTGGTAACTGTTCATGCAAAGTATCTATCTCCTTCAAAACGTCCACTCTTTGAAACTCATCCTCCTCAATTTGTATTTAGTAAATTCAATTGACCTGCTTCCCATGTTTCTCAGAATGTAAATTTCCAAGACCACAGGAGGGCATTTTGGTTACCATTAATCTCCTTGGGACCCACTCTTTCTCCAGATATTTGGTTATGGACCAAATGTTATAGTGTAATGCAATTTCTTTCAATACAACCCTCTCTAGTTAATTGAAAGTCAGTTTAATGTTACTTTCTTCTGTTTCGTCTGATGTAACTGGTGGCATAGCAGTTTCTAAGTCCACTGCAGATTTCTTAGCAGCCAAACTACTGCTGCTGAGTGAAAACACCATTTCTCTCTTGTGGCTTTTATATCCAAATTGGAAAACTGTGACAGCATTTTCAAACAAGGTAGTAAACCACTGGTTTTATCACAGCCCTTAATCACAGTCTCCTGCCCAAGGTGCTCCACCAAAATGATTCAAATGCTGGATAAAACAAAGCAGCACTGATGGCTTAGATCGGGTGCTGAAAAAAATAACAATAGGGAGTAAATAATAAAAATCAGCACTCAAGGCTTGCAATATAAATAATTTTTATTTATGAAAAACCAGTGCAAAATTAACACACATAATTTATGATACAAATCTCAGTTCACATAACATTACAGCCTAGTGCTGCGAGGTGCTATATCTCTTTGTCAGGGGTGTGGCTATGCAGTCTAACCCAGTGCTTATAAATTCAAATTCAATGGTGTTGTCTAATAAATGTTAACCGATACATATCAGGATATCATTAAACTTTTGCAATTGCTTATGGAAATATCTAAGGGATGCTTACAACCCCGTCAGCTCACTAAACCATGATCATCGCACTATTATAATTCTATGAATATCCTCCAATTGTGCAACTATCCTTGCTGCTGAAAGGATTGAAATGTGCCACATATTCACAATTTAGAGTGCTCAGTGCCCTTATAGGGATACATTAAATTACACAATGTCTATAACCAAACTCATAAAAGCAAGAGAAAAAAGAAACAAAAACAATTACAGAATAGAAACAAACATATATTATTAAAAAGAGGGTGGGGGTTGATGTCTTGTTATCAGTTTCAGCAATTGCAATCATAACCTCAATTCCTGGGAATTGCCCCACTTCTTATGTTGGTAAACCCAGTGACTGCCACCTTAAGTAGTTTGATACCATGTTAGGTTGGGTGGGTGGGTCGAGGTTTGTATCTTATTTGTTTAGTATGTTTTCCCCTTCCCCTTCCCCTTCCTGTTTCCTGTTTCCATTATACTGTAAACAATGTATGTTGACAATGTGGATGTATGTTCACAATATATCCTGATATCCTACGGTTTGTTCTGGCTATTTCAAACGGAAAAAATAAACTTAATTGCAGAAAAGAGGGAGGGGGGAGGAAAAGAGAACAGATAAAAAGAGAACACTGTAAGCTGATCAGTGTTAGGATAAGAAAGAGCTAATATGAATTTTAGTTTTTAGACAACAACATTATCACAACAGATAAAACTATTTATGTAAACACCTGTATTATATTCTACCTATGCCAAAACACATATAGATAAACTCAAATTAGTTACATATAAGATATCTGAAAAGCCACATTAATCTAAATGTCAAAAAAAAGCTATTCAGGTGAGTATTAAGTCTCCAGATTCAAATCCATTTCTTATTTCAAAAATGGTTGCCATTCCATAAAGTCATTAAACCCTTGTGGTTTTCATGTTTTCAAATTGAAGATCCACATGGATTCCATCTGATTCAAAATCAAACCTTGATCCCCACCCCTTGATCTAAGTGACACATGATCTGTTCCCATATACTGGACAACATGTTCTCGAGGATTTTGTACATTTCTAAGATGGTATCCCACTGGGTGTGAAGGGTCCAGTTGCCAGTGTTGCAGACTCAAAACAGGCAGGGTAGGGGAGGTAGCAGCCAGCATGGGGGATGGGGCACCCCCATGCTGGAATATTAACATGTGTGGTTTGGGCTTGGCTGGGGGGATGGTTATGTTGGCAGCAGCAACAGATATTGATGGACGGTTTTCTTTTTTACTGGGTGTAATTCAGTTGGAAACATTTGGGGACTGGGCACCCGCAGTGTCAATGTTATGTTTGGAAACACCGAGGGTGGGCTCCCTGGTGTTGCAATCTTAAAACGGGCAAGGAGGGGGGTAGCAGCTGGCACAGGGAACTGGGCACCCCTGTGCCATAATATTAACATGTGTGGGTTGGGCTTGGAGTGGGGGACAATTATGGCAGTGGCAGCAGCAGACATCAATGGACATTTTTTTTTCAGGGTGTAAATTACAAGGGACAGTTTTCAGCAGGTTGATCATGACAGATCAGCTGTGCTTGCTGTGCAGTGTTATTTAGTTCAAAGGAAAGCATCTCCCTATGATTGGGTCAGCTCTCTCCTGTGAACTACATCAAGTTTCCACCTAGCAAGCCAGAACGGTGTCATGATCAGCCTGGCTGATGATTGGTGTGACACTGGCCAGCCCCTTGCAGACCACTCTGCATTGGACTGACAGTGACACACCTCTCAAAACCCACTCTCCTAACAAAATGTCCACTGCACATATGTGCATGACAAACATAAACAAGCATTTGCCAATGCCGAATGTTGTCACGCTGGCATTGGCATTGGCAGTGGTGGAGCTAGAGGCACATAATAGGAATGGCAGTGAAGTATTGAAGTGGTGCCAACTCCACCCCCTCCCTGTAGAGAGCGACAGGCAGTGGGGTGTGCCTTTGGGTCATTAGGTATAATGCTCATGCCATTGTACCTCACCCTACCCTGTAGACACTGACAAGTGTCATGGTGTGCTTTGGGGTCTTTGGGCATTATACTTACCCCATTCCATAAGGAAATATGCTGACGTGGGTGCAGTATAGAAGAGTGGGGTGAAGTTTGTGACTGAACAGTGCAAGACACACCATGATGCGTGTCAGTGGCTGCAGGGTGGGCGTGGGGGGATGGAATGGCATAAGCATTACATCCGATGATCCCAAGTTACAGTCCTGACGCCTGTCAGTCCATACCGGGTGGGGTGCTACAGTTGGAAACCCTAACACCATAAGCATGTAGTGGTAGTTTCACTCTACATGTTCAACATGGGCTGCTTGTCAGGCTACCTCATGAAAAGCGACACAAACACTTTGTTAACTGAAAGGTGGTTTTGTGCAGCGGCTGTGGCATTTGGTGACAGAGGGACGAAAACACAGTTTTGGGCAGGATGTGGGGAATGACAACTGTATTGTTCATGAGGAGGCATAAAAAATGGCAACACTGAAAATCTGGAGTGGCAATATGAAATATTGGTGAAGCAATGAACATGCATACAAACTGCGCAGCAGATGTCAGCAAACCAATTATTTTGGGAGGTTTTTAGGCACATATTTTGAACATAGGTATTTCGGGACCTCCCCTCATTAACAGTGGTGCTGTGATTTTGTTAATGTGTCCCAAAAGGTGATTTCCCACAGCGAGCACGCCATTGTGCGCCACAGTTGCGAGAACGTGTTTTGGGCAGGCTGTGAAAAATGGCAGCTGTACTGTTGATAAGTAGGTGTGCGCAAATGCCAGTGGTGAAAATGTGGCATGAAAATATTGCAAATGTACGGAGTTACAAGGCTGCCTGGAAACCGCGCAATGTAACGCTTGCAGCACAGTCATTTCTTGGACTTTTGGCACCAAATTTTCAACATAGGCATTTTAGAACTTCTGCTCATGAACAGTGTCATCGTCATTTTCCTCAAACTGCCCTGAAATCTGATTTCGAACAGCGACCGTGCGATTCTGCGCCGGACGTGAGAAAACATATTTCAGGAAGGATATGTAAAATGACAGCTGTACTGTTCATAAGGAGGCGTGGAAAAATGGCAATTTTGAACATGTGCAGTGAAAATATTACAAACACATGAAGTCACAAGCGTGCATGCAAACTGCACAACACACTCTCGTAAAACACTAATTGTGTGGACTGTCAGCCCCAAATTTTCAACATAGGCATTTTAGGACCTCTGCTAATGAACAGTGTCACTGTCATTTCTGTAACGTCAGTGTCAGTGGCTCAGTAGGTAGCACACTCGCCTCTGAGGCCGGGAGATCAGAGTGCTGTGGGTTCAGTTCCCACATCTGGCACTTGGGTTAATATCCCAGTACTGACACTGTAGTGCAGCATGAGAGGGGTGCTGCACTTCTGAGGTGCCGTCTTTTGGATGAGACGTTAAACCGAGGTCCCATCTGCCTGGATTGGTGGTAGTTCAGGTGGATGTTAAAGATCCCATGGCACTTATCGAAAAGAGTAGGGAATTTCCGTGTCCTGGCTAAATTTCCTTATTCAGTAAAAATACCACCAACAGCTTAATCTGGTTCAAGGTCAGTTGGCATTCATCTGTATTCCCCCTCCCCCGGGTCGTGCCTGAAAATAGGCAGGATTTGTCTAGTGCACTCACCCGGTCAACAAAAGCTAAATAAAATAAATAAAATAAAACGTGTCTCAAACACGGACATTCCACAGCGACCGCGCTAATCTGGTTCAAGGTCAGTTGGCATTCATCTGTATCCCCCTCCCCCGGGTGGTGCCTGAAAATAGGCAGGATTTGTCTAGTGGACTTACCCAGTCAACAAAAACGAAATAAATAAAATAAAATTCTGCTCCAGAACTGCGAAAACACATTTTGGGCAGGATGTGAAAAATGACAGCTGCATTGTTCATAAGGAGGTGCAGAACAATGGCAATGTTGAAAATCTGGAGTGAAAATATTATAAATTCGCAAACTTACGAGCGTGCATGCAAACTGCACAACGCATGCTTGTAACACAGTCATGTTATGGAGTATGGTCACCAAGTTTTCAGCATAGGCATTGTAGGACCTCTGCTCATGAACAGTGTAACTGTCATTTTCATAATCTTCCCCGAACACTGATTGCCCCCAGAGCATTGTGCGCCGGAAGTGCGGAAACACATTTCGGCCAGGATGTGAAAAATTACAGCTGTACTGTTCACAAGGAGGTGTAGAAAAATGACAATGTTGAACATCTGGCATGAAAATATTGTGAATTCACGAAGTTACGAGCGTGCATAGCAACTGCGCAATGCACGCTCGTAAAACAGCCATTTTTTGGATTTTTTCCACCAAATTTGCAGCATTGGCTTTTTGACAGCCCACCTCATGAACACTGCCACTGTTCTGGCATTAATCAGTCCTGAAAGGTGATTCCATGCAGTGACTGCGAAATCACCTTTCGGGACCGATTAATGTCATAACTGTAACAGAATTCATTAGGAGGGGTCCCAAAAACTCCATGTTGAAAATTTGGTGCAAAAATTTCAAAAAATGCCTGAGATATGCATCAAAGTTGAAAAAAAACCCTATTTATTCCATTCTACAGCTTACCGGCATTTCCTCAGTTCGCAGTCGGCTTTGAAGAGTGCAGATATGTTCCCAGTCCACCGAAGATCATCATGCCAGACTCCAGAGGTAAGTATGGGGTGAGGGGGTGTAGGGAGGCAGGGTGCACATTGGGTGGGTGCGGGTGATGGGTAGGGAGACTACGAGGGACTGTTTTTATGTTACGGGAAGAAAAAAAACTAACATCCAGACAGTTTTTTTTTTTCAAGGGACTTGGCATACTGGGGTGGGCTCCCAGCATGCCACCTAACTTTTTTGGGAGGGTTACTGCAGCCGACAGGGGATTGGGCACCCTCGTCAGCACACAACAAAAGGGGGGGTTAATTTATGCTGCCAAGGATTGGGCACACCCGTCGGCACACAAGGAAAGCAAGGGAGGCAAAAGCCAAGGGGATTGAGCACCTTCTCAGCATATAGAAACAGGGGATTGCTTTATGCCGCCGGGCGGGAGTGGCTCTCCGACGGCAAATTTTTGTACAGAGTAAGCCGGCAGGGGAGTGGGCACCCCCGAAGTCGGCAGTTGGGCAGCCGCCCGCCATGCTGACAATGTGGTGAGCATGTAGGAAGGGTCCACTGCATCTGACAAGCTTTGCTCGGATTGCAGCGGACCTTTCCTTAGATGTGCTCGCCATATTAGTATGCATGGTATGGTGCTGGCATGCAGGCTGATTGGGAAATGAGGGACTCATCTACTGATGCGTGCCCTGCATTCTCCCAACAGTGACTGCGCCTCCAAATCACCACTGCTGCAAGATGTTGACTGCGCAAGAGCCAACATAAAAATACCAGTAATAGACATGAACATAAATTACCCATTATAGGCATTGAGCATGTGAAAACCCCAGGGGAGGAAACACAGATCTGGCATTGTCTGAGAGTTATATTGGATCTACAGACAGGGGCTTGCAAAAAGCTGGGTCTGAATGATTCTCTGGAGCTTGCACCACTTTTAGCAAAAACAAAGAAAGATCACTACCCATTACCCTGCATTAAGTAATCAGTATTTATATTGTTATCTCTGTTCTCCTTTATCTTCATTATAAATGTTTTCCCCCTCTCTCTCCTTATACTCTCCACATACTCTTTTCCCCTTCTCATGACCCCATCTTGTCTCCTCCCAAAGCCCACCCCCACCCCATTCCTATCTGTTGTTTTCTTCCCACTCCAACCCTTAACTGTATTGTATTACTTGAATAAGTTTAATGCATGTAATTCTGTGCATTTATATAAACAAAAACCTTTTTTAGCCTCGGAATAATAACTGAGTATCAGCCGTTGACTAGTTAGCATGAGGAGGCTGCACTCCTCTCCACAAGCTCACCACATGGCATCTGATACCTTTTGGTAAGCTGAAACAGAAAAGGTAACTTCTTGGATACTGGTATTTTATCTCTCCGGTGGAATCTATCTGTGTCCAGAATCTGCTGCTTGGGCTAAAAAGATAAAAAATGATCATGAAGAGCAGTGAAGGTTGCAGTCTGGGAGCAGATGATCCTGGATTTGGGCCGAATGAATTTTTGAAGAAATAAAACTGAATTCAATTTAAAATGATCATCACATATCTTGACACTGCAACATTTAGACATTGAGGAACAGTCAAAAACTAAGAGGTAATATGGAATGAAAATTTCCCAGTAGCAGGCATCCCAGCAGTAAGCTCAGAAGGGACAAAAGAAGGATGGAAACATAAGCACAATGCTGGCTTAAATATGAAGGACAGACAAACGGCAAAGCAAACATAAAAATAATTAAAAAAAAGCATAAAACTGGCAAGGAGTCTGGAGAAACACTGGAAGATGGACCAGAGAAAGAAGAGAAGTGAAATGGTGAAACATTGATTCAGAGTAGGTGTACTTAACATAGCCAGACCAGGCAAGCTGATGAAGCAACAGGAAAATCTTTGGAAGCAAAGTATTTGAATTTTTTTCATTTAAAGGCACCGTGTTTCTGTCTACCCATTTTGAAAGTGTGATATTTTGACCAGTTAAAAGGGAAAATATCTCAAAATTAAACATTCCTGTCAGGACCTATTAAATAACTGGAAGTTAATCTACAAGATGACTTTGTAAACTGAAGTAACAAATCTAGTACATGTTGATGGGGGATTTAAATACAGAGCTTACCACAAAGAGACATTCAAAGTTATTTCAAAACTCTGAAGTTAAACAACTATCACCAACTAAAAAGAATAAAGATATCCCAGGCCAGTACAAAAGGGAACACCAAATTTGGCTAGAAGAAAGCTTAGACAACTGCAGCTATCATTTAAAAACTGATGCAATATGATAGGACTGTCCACAGGTAAAATGGGGCCAAAATCCCAAGCAGAGCCAGAAAAGAGAAAAGGGAGAACATCACCCAATCTAAGTAATACAAGAAAAGTAATACAAGTATTCTGACAGAAAACACATTGGCTTCACCTGATTTAGTTCAATACTCAGATAAAGAAATAGACCCCAATACCAAACAGCAGGAAGATTTAGAAAATAAAAAGGAAGAAATAGCAGGAACTAGCCAGAAAGAAAGCAATATAGATACACCACCAGCATGGGCACATAATTAATAAAGATAGTTAACATGTTACAGACCTCTAAAGACAATATACATCTTTCTGGTTCCCTACAAAGCTTATCAGAAACAATTTCAAGCGTGGATTGAAAATTGAAGCAAGGTGCCAAAAGAATTAATGAACTAGAATAAAGACATTCAAAATTAGAGGGCACAGTGGTTCCTATGACAAGGGAGGTCAACAGTTTACAGAAGCAATGCAAGTCTGTCAAACTGGAGGTTGATGATCAGGAGAATCACTCAAGAAGGAAAACATACTGTATATTCATTGTTGGACTGTTATCTGAATGGGAAAAAGACTCCTCATTGAAAGATCTGTTAAAGGAACTTATATCTTAATTATTGGGGTCTGAAAACGGTTTACCAATAATAGACAGGGTGCACTGGCTTACACAAGGGAGGGAAGAGGGTGGCAAGTGGGCTAGACTAGCAATTGTAAAAATGCTGACATCAGAAGGAAAGGCTAGAGTAATGAAAGCTTTCTTCAGAACAACTAATTTCAAATTTAAGGAACAGTCAGTCTATCTGAAACATGATTTTTCAAAAGTATTATGGGAACAAAGGAAGCAATTTAGGGGGTTACATCAAAGGTTATGGAAAGAAGAGGTTAAAGCTTATATTGTTTTTCCCTCCAGATTGAAAGTTCTGCTCAATAACTAAAATATGTTTTACAACACTGTCACTGAAGCAGTACAAGTCCTAAAGTTTCATTTGTTTCCACTTTTGAGCAGGGATAGAAGAAAAAGAAAGATGACCAGAAAGAAGAAACCAGAAGTTTGATGATATGATTTTGGATTGGATAATATTGTAAAATTGAAATATTTAAAATATGGTGGTGGTGGGTGGGGGGGCTAGCAGCGCTGACCAATTGTCTCCAAACGTATGCCAGACCAGGATCTTTGACATAAGGGGTGGAAGCAGGGAAGGGGGGGATATGGGGGAAGGGGGAGGATGGGAAGGAAAATAAAAGTAGAACAAAAGAGAAACAGGACGGAATAGTCAAAGTAAGATAAAAAAATACTTTAAACTAATGGCAGGTGGCTATCTGAAGCAAGATGATTTTTTTTTTAAAAGGAGCAGCCTGGAATGTGAATGGGGTGAATTCTCCCATAAAAAGAACAAGAATTTTATCCAGGGTTAAAAAACTTAATCTTGATATGGTAGTGCTCCAAGAGACCTTTGTAAACAGCAAGGAGATTAAAAGATTAAAAAAAAAAGATGGTTTGGACAAATGTACCATTCACAAAGTATAAATAAAAACTGCAGGGGTAGCCCTACTATTTAGTAAGCATTTTAAAGGGAATGTATTAGATTCAGCAATGGATAAACTGGGGGGAGAATAGTGCTGGTAAGAGAAGAAATAGAGGGGTTGGATATTATTTTTGGATCGATTTATGCCCCCTTTGGTTGTTATGGGAACTTTTTACCTGAAATAAGTACACTTTTATATAACTGGAACTGTAATAATAACATACTTGGGCAGGGGGGGCTTAATTGTACATTATTTAGTTCTATACACAAAACTTCAAATGGTTCTAAGTGGGACAATTACAAAGCGAGACTTTTGCAAAGTTTTTTTAGACACCCATAATTTAGTAGATCTATGGAGAGAACTACATGATAATGAAAAGGATTATACATATTATTCAGTCAGACATAAAATGCATTCAAGATTAGACTACATCTTTATGTCCAGAGAACTTCTAATTAACAGTTTCCGGACTATGGCCAATATAGAATCATTACCTAACGCTGACCACAATCCAGTCAGTTACAGTACAATATTGAATATAAACACCAAAAAGAAAGACACATGGAGATTGAACAATTATTTACTAAAGGATACATACTTCAAACAAAACATTAATAAAGCTATAAATAATTTTGTAACAGATAATTTGGTCACTCAAGATAATAATATAAGTTGCTGGGATACACTCAAAGTTACAATAAGAGTTTTCCTAAATTCAGGGGCATCATGGAAAAACAGACATCAAGGAGAGTGGAAGCACAACTTAAGGAACTAGAGAAAGCAGTAAAAAATGGAAAAACATCTAAGAAACAAGAACGAAATGAACTTAGAATAGTAAGTGCTACAGAAATGTCATAGGTTAAACAGAATTTGGCAAGATATAGCCAGAACTGGAAAACAAACAGTGAAGTAGTTGGGGAAATGCTAGCAAAAAGAATACAGGCCCTGGAAAAAGCAAAAGCAAAAATAACTTTAATCAAAAATACAGAAGGGCAAGTAATGATACATAGCCGCTGCACCCCCTGAATGCTGCTGCCAGCCATGGTGGTCATGTTGGGGCACAGAGTACCCCCTACACACCACCCCAGCCCTCAGGTACCCCATGGAGGGCCGGGGCGGCCATCCTGTCACGCGCCCACCCCACTACTGTGGCCGCACTGCAGCCATCTGAATGCTGTGGTGTCCCACAGGTGCAAGTGATCCAGTGGTGGACCAGGTCTGGGCATCTCATTGGATGCCCACCTGTGTCTGCAGATGGGCCCCTGTGCACCAGCATGCTGGGGGAGTGGGGCCATGGAAGAGGGCAGCAGGGTAGCTGCTGAATGAGAATACGGCCACTGTGCATCACTACATTATTCCCATCCCTTGGAAAATCCCCCCAGTATGACTAAGGCTAATTGTCTGGGGTTGGATGGTTATACGTTGGAATTTCATTTGGCCTTTGAATCCACTATGGTGCCCCTGTTAAAAAAGTTGTACAACCAAATACATAAACAGAAAAAAATCCCTGATTCTTTTTCAAGGGCCTATATTTCATTAATACCAAAACAAGGAAAGGACAGTAGCAAAGTAGAAAATTGTAGACCAGTGACAATTCTCAATGTAGACTATAAAATATACACTAAAATATTAAACAACAGGATATTACTGCTTTTAAATAAAATTATACTTAAAAACCAGACATGATTTATACCAAAGAGAACTATTCAGTCGGGTCTACATAAGATACAGTTTATTATTAAATACCTCACAAGATCCAAAACACCAGCAATTTTTGTGCTTTAGATGCTACTAAAGCTTTTGGCATGCTGGAGTGGCAATATCTCTATGAGGCACTAAGAATTTAATTTTTATTTATTATACTTTTTTCCCCATTGCCACCTGTCATTAGCCCTTCCCTCTGACTTGCATCCCCTATAGCTATACCCTCGCTGATACCCCCAACTTACCCCTTGAGGTGGGGCCATGACTTCCGAACCAGACCCTCTATGCCGGCTAAGGTGGCAGTTGAGACTGACATTGCCTCCCTGAATTCCCCCTCAGGGTGGGGTTTGGGTCATTTTTTTCTCATGGGGGAAGTGGGACTGAGTCAGCAAGGAGGTGAGGGGCAATGAGGCCGGTGGGAGCGCTTCATGGTGGTGGCTGTTGAGGGATTTCTTTTGCTAGTTAACAGTGGCAGGGATATGTAATGATGCCAGCATCTGCCCCACCCCTCAAGCTTGATGGCACTGGATGTGTGGGAATCTCCCAGCCTCTGCCAGGAGTCCCTAGTGCGCTAGCACTCAACCCTACCTCCCCTTGGAGAAGGAGAGCAGTCCATAGGATGCTCGATCCTTCCCACCCCCACAAGCCCTCAGGTTCCCCAGGTCCATTTCCGAACCCAGGTTGTCAGCATCGCAGATGGAATTCCAACCGCTGCACCGGCAGACTGGCAGCACCGAGAATTTTTAACTTTCCAGATATATTTATAAAATATATAACAACTATTTACAGCAGGCCTTTGGCACAAATAAAGGTAACTAACACCTTTTCAGATCCTATAGTGCTCCATAGAGGAGTATGGCAGGGATGCCCTCATCGCCCTCCTTGTTTATTATTGGTTTGGAACTATTACTCAGTAAAATAAGGGCAAACCGTCAAATAAAAAGGGTTAAGGTAGCCACACAAGAAACCAAACTTAATGCATATGCGGACAATGTATTACTTTTATTACAAGACCCGGAGAAAAGTTTATAAGAACTTAAAATAATAATAAATAGATTTTCAAATATTATGGGGTATAAAATAAATGAAAACAAATCAGAAATGGTTATGTTCAATATTGACCAGCCTGAGAATTTACAAAAAAATATAAAGTCAGCTATATAGGAGAAAGGAATGAAATACTTAGGAATAAATAAAAATACCAAGCTAGAAAAATTCTATACACTAAATCACAACTATATGATTCCTTTTGGACAGATTGTTTAGGGTGGAATAAAATTCCATTATCAATATTGGGCAAGATCCTGACCATCAAGACAGTGGCAGTTCCTTTTCTATCATACAGGTTACAGACTATTCTTACTCCAACACCTCCTGTATGGTTCAAACAGATTAATAATCTGTTCTGGAAATTTATCAGGAACAACAAACCAGCCAGAATCTCATGACACAGATTATGTCTGACTAAAGACCAAGGAGGTTTGGCCTGCTGAGGCATTGAGGTATGCCACGTTGCTTTTTTGGTGAAGCTGGAAATTAAATGGGCATTGGATGAAGGACAAAGTACGGGTTATGAAACTGCAAACCTAATGGCAAAAGAACTGCACAAGGAGGCAATTGAAATAAAACAGATTTTATTTACAGCAAAGAAGTTAATAAAATCCAAGAGCACTATGATTAAGAACATGGGTGAGGTGATTGCCAGATTCACCAACAAGACTAAATGGGTAACACACATATCACCAATGTATGTAATTTGGCAAAATTCCAATTTCAGAATTGATAGAAAGATGCTTGACAATAAGATTTGGAAAAATAAAGGAATAAGAAAGTGGCATGATTTTTACGATAAAGATACTAAAGTAAAATGGGAACAATTCAGTGAAAAATGTCAATTACATAACCATCAACACCTATACTTTAATCAACTAAGCAGTACTGTATGTACACAAAAGACTGCAACCATTGAGAAAGAACTTCTAACAATAAAGAAATACAGAAGGGGTTGCTAACCATTATGGAGAATAAGTGAAAAAAATTATATCCATCTCTGACAAAACTGTTACATAAACCCTTTAATTAGGTATATGACAACATTTTTGAAATGGGAAAAATCACTTAATCAAACATTTACAGAACAACAATGGTTGCTGGCATGTAACTCAATTCCAAAATACATGCTCACTAGAGACAGAGTCATACAATACAGGTTTCCGAATAGAGCGTACTATTCTCCATACAGGTTACACAAGATAAACCCAGGAATTTCAGATACCTGTTAGCACTTCGGATTGGCAGAGGCAGATATTATGCATCTTTTCTGGGCACGCCAACTGAGTTCCTCTTGGTGGACTCAGTACTTTGTGATATTGGAACAGATAGGATTACATTTTCCACAGTGGAAGACCCTAAAATTGTGATCCTAGAAATGTTTAATGATTGTATAATAAGGCCAGAATACAGACTAATTATGAGAGCTAACATTATGGCAATTAAAAGATTGCTTCTTAAAAATTGAAAATGCGGTACAAATGTGATGCCTTTTCCAAAACTTGAATGGAAACACATATTTCTGAGCATACTATATAATTATAATTTTTTGAGAGATTTTAAACCACTGTGGAAAATTTTTAATAACGATATCTTGGTTTGGGTTATGGAAGATTTCACTGAGCAAAGCTAAATCTGTCTATGTCTCTATTTTCCTATTTAAAGAGAGAAGGTATTGTATATAGGAAGCCACCTGCCAAAAAGTATGAATTATTATTGCTAATTATAAGTAAAATAATACAAGATGTTTGTACGACTATTCTGTTTAGTACTTATGGAAATGACAACAAATATTTGCAAAAAAAAGGAATAATAATTGAGTAAAGAGACAATGTTTAATTAAAGCACAGTACAGCTTCCTTTCATCCCTGAATGTGAGAAATGTATTTTATGGTGTCTAGTCTATTTCACAATAAATATGAAATCAAATTATCTATAGTGGTAGAAATCTATGACATGATCTTTTGATGTTCTGTTTGGGTGATTTTTTTAACATTCACCTTAGCAATGTAACTTTAAATAGAATTCCTTGCTATTTTGGATGCTATAAAGGTTCAATAGGTATACGCAACTTAGTGAGTAGTTATGATTGTGCGACGTTGTTGATAGTTTGAAGGTATTTGAATGAATGCATTGTTGACTATCATATGTGGATACTTTGGCCATTTGGGCTCTTTGTCCCATGAAGAACTGCCACCTTGTTGAGGTATGGTAAAGGCAAAGGAACCCTCTTGAAGAGGGTGCCACCCCTAGATGTGCCAGGGGAACATAATTCCTTTAGGCTAGATGTACCGCAGGAAGGAGTCCATAAGTACTGTGCAGTGAAGACAGATTGACAACAACTAGTGATAACAGACAGAGACTGTATTGAGCAATGACTGACAATAATTTGTAACTGATAGCAGACAGAGTCATGACTTATGTAAGGAGAGATGGTATGGCAGGATGGAAAAGAGGACCACCATACAACCCCAACTCACAGCAGAAACCTACAGTACTAGGGCAAACATTATACTCGTATAGATATACTATATTATGGACCACCTCCTGTGGTGACTACCTAATTCCTTTAACTTAGAAGTGTCTCAGGAGGGAGCCCATAAATACTGCGGTGCAGGTGGTGAACACAGAGCCTGAGTGAAGGCAGATTGACAGCATCTAGTGATAACAGACAGAGACTGAATTGAGCAATGACTGACAGTAATTTGTAATTGATAGCAGACAGAGTCATGACTTACGTAAGGAGAGAGGGAATGGCAGGATGGAAAAGAGGACCACCATCCAACCCCAACTCACAGCAGAAACCTACTAGGGTAAACACTATACTAGTATAGTTATACTATTTTATGGACCACCTCCTGTGGAGACTACCTATCTTTTATGATCTTCAGCATGGAGGAGAGGTAAAAATCCCTATGAGGAAGAAACTTCTGGGGACCCAAGGCCTTGGTCGTCTTCCCTCCAGGCTAGTGATAAAAATCAGTGATGGCTCAGCTACCGCAATTTAGAGACCCATTAAAAGGGGAAATGTTTTAGAGGAAGGACTCTCACTCTATCCCTCTAATGGGAATGCCATGAGGGTGTTGCCAGCCGATCTCTGCAGCTAGGAGGTTCCCCATGAAGGAGACCTACCCTCCAAGGCAGGAGGAATAGAGCAACGAACACTGAAAGGCACTCACCTGGCCTCCACCAAGGGGAAGCCTAGAGAGGAAGCCAAACCCTTGAGGGGAAAGGCATAGGAGTTGAGCCCTTGAGGTGCCGGGTCTTGCATAATTGCATGATCTTCACCCTTGAAGAGCAGAGGAACGGAAGTAGGTGGAGACAAGGTGAAATTTAGGTGGCCATAGGGGTTATAGCTTTGAAGGTGATGCCAACATGGTCTGCACAGATAAAGGAGCACCCATGGACTTAGAGGCCCAACCCTCCAACAGCTAAAGTCCTAAATGCTACATCAAGAGATGCCACCAAGTCAATCTGCATAGCTAAAGCTTCCCCAGAGCTTAGGATATTTTCACATGAAGGGCAGAAAGAGAAGGACCCCGCCCAAGTCAAGGGACCCAACATAAAGATATGGATTTCAAGGCAGCAGAGCAAGAACATTGGCACAGAGGGCAAGGAGCTCTGGAAGCCATGCTATGGTCATAGCTGACATGCAACCAAGTGCAGGAGGGTATACCATTAGAATGGCAACTTAATTTTGTTGCCACAATTAAGATGCTACGATAAAGGTGACGATGACAAGGCGCGATCTTGAGTTTACATTGCCCCTCATTCATGCTGCCCTTTAAACCCACACAATTTCTGCCACCTCCTTGGGGGGTGTGGTGGGGGAAGTCCCCTGCAAAACATGACTATTTCCCAGGATGGGGCTTTGGCGCTGTCCATCCAGGGAGCCACTATGTCTGGTGCAAGACATGCTGGGTGGCATATTGCTTGAGCCCATATTGGTGTCGACAAAAGACTGTCACACCAATATAGGTGAACCATGCAGGAGCAGTGGGAGACTGACAGCAAAGTCTGACAGCCATGAAAACAATGTAGAAACAAAATGTAGCAAGGCTGAACAACTGATTGAAACATCAAATGGCAACTAGGATATGTATGAGACTGAATGATACATACCTGGACTGAATGGTGAACACATGCAAACCAATTCCATAAGGAAGGTTAGTGTTATTTGTTGATGCAGGCCAGGTGGGCTGAGGCAGTAGATAACAACAACTGAAACTGCCTTGTAAAAACAGGTGCATATGAGACATGAAAACTAGGAAGCAGGATGCTGCTGGAATGAGCAAATTAATTAAACCATCAGAACACAAATGGGAGCCGGATGAAAATATTTAAGGATTGTAATTGAACTAGGAGATTCCAAATAGTGCAGAAGAAACAGCAAAATGGAAGCCTGAAATAGCACAAGTCAAAACAAGAACAACAAGCACAGGACACTGTGAAAACTAGAAGCACACAAAATTCAAAACAGAAAGAAACACACCAGGTGCATGAGAACAGGGGTGCAGCAGGAATAGTTGACTGAGAGAAGCACAAACTGCAGCCAGGAAGATAGAAAGCAAATACTGACCTAGAACGCTGGTGGAGGCACAAACCAAGCAGAAAGCCCAAAAGTACAAAGGGAAAGAGGGAGACAAGCACGGGGAGAATGGTGGGGGTGGGGGGGGCAGAGCCTCTGGCTGCAGCAAAGAAACAGGGGCTGTATTCATAAAACTTCTGAAATTCCTGCAGCTGCAGGGAAAAACCCTGTGCAAATGGGTTGTCACTTGAGGATCCGCAGGTTTCTGCAGTTTTCCCGCAGCTGTGGGTATTCAAAAAAGTGGAGCTGAATTACGACCAGCTGCACGAAATATAGCAGCTTGTGGGTGGTGTTGCCATGGAAATCCTGCTACTGTGCTCTGTGTGGGATATTGCACTTTAATAAATTAAGACTGCACAAATAAATCTGTGAACAAATTCTTCTGTAATTGAATGTAGTTAGTGTTGGGATTGTTCCTGTGTCTGAGTTAAAGCAATTTGATAAACTTCCTTGTCTGGGTCACAAATGTTGTTGATAAAGGACAAGCAGTAGACATACTATTAGGGCTGGACAGACTTTTCTGCCAGAAATCCAGATCCCCAGATTGAACCCTGAATCCACAGACCAAGATAAATATGGACTTTACTGCTTAGTCCAGTTCTGGGTCTGTGGAAAGCCACAGACAATGTTTTCCCCATAGACTGTTGCCTATTGCCATGGGGATGCTGTCAGCAAACTCACGTCACATAGAGGCAGCCAGTGGCATCCAATCAGGCAACAGTCACGTGTTTCCAGCAGGGGAGAGTCACGTGATGCACTCACTCATGGTATATAACTGTGGTGAGTGCACAACATTGCCCAGATGCTCAGGACACAGAAGGAGAGGGGAGACAGGAGAAGAGATATAGCGGTCCGTGTTTTGCTATTTTGTGCAATGCACTGTGTTGTGTTGAGCCAGAGGGGTGGTGAAAAAAGTCATTGGGGATGGGAGAGGAGAGGAATTGGAGGGGAGAGGAGACTTTTTTTTGGAGCATGAACTGGAGGGAGAGAGAAGAGACAGAAAGACTACTGGGGGGGCAAAGCCATGACTGGCTGTGTGACATGCAGGGCAGGCTGACAAAATAAATCTGACTTGTTCCATTCCAAGAAGAAAGAGACAGCTACTGGGGGCCAAGGAGAAACTTTGCAGTCACAGAAATCACAAATAAAGTTCATTTTGGCCTCTGTGTTGCAGTGTGACTGTGCCGACAGGGAAGGCTGGCAATAAATCTTTGACTTTTTTGTTCCATCCAAAGCAGAAAGAGAATAGACAGAAAAAGACTACTGGGAGGGGGACAAATAATACAGTCCCAGACAGCACAAATAAAGAAATACAGTACATTGCCTTGTTGTCAGTGTGGCAGGCTGCGTACAGGGCAGGCTGGCAAAATAAATCTTTGACTTGTTCCATCCAGAGGAAAAAGAGACAGCTACTGGGGGCCAATGAGAAATTTTGCTGTCACAGAAATCACAAATAAATTTCATCTTGGCCACAGTGTGGCTATGTAGCAGGCAGTGTGCAGGCAGGGCAGGCTGGCAATAAATCTTTGACTTTATTTGTTCCATCCAGAGGAGGAAGAGACAGCTACTAGGGGCCAACGAGAAATGTTACAGTCACAGAAATCACAAATAAAGTATATGACTTTTCTGTATTCTTGTAGTTCATCAGGAAAGAGATTATGGTGGGGCGGGGTCATAGATTATCACAAATAAATCTGTTTTTTTGTTGTTCCATCCACTTCAACTTCTGAGTCACTCATGTCATGACTCAGAGAGAGAGAGAGAGAGAGACAGAGAGAGACTTGCTGGGGGCCATTAAAAATATAGTCTGACTGAGTCAAAGGCTGACCCAAGTGCAAGTCAGACACACTGCTATTGGCTGGGGTGGCCCTGTGGATGGCAAAGTGACACACTGGTACTGCTGAGTATCAGAAACACTGGGCACCATCTGCTGTGGGCCATCTCGAATCACGTTAACATTCATTCACATATATAAAAAAATATACTGTATATATAGTTTTCTGACAAAAAACAGACAAGTTGCTGTGCCTGTGCTGCTGGCTGTGGGGGGCCCAGGAGAAAACACAAGCTAAGTACATGTCACACAAGTGTCATCATCATTCACCCCATACATTATTCCTCCTCATCCTCCTTCTTTTTTTATCATATATCAAACAATCATTAACCAACCCCAGTGTGCGACTGTGCATGCACCAGATGTGTCTGCATCACCAATTTAAATTCTGAGGCACACTGTTGAGCAACAGTTGTTGAATACAGTTGGTCACTGAACAGTAACAGAAGGAGTCATTCAGTCAGCTAAGCTTGGAAGGAAGTGATGGTGGACTGCTGTCAGTGTGCTGTGTGTACACTACAGTAAATTTGACCCTTGCTTGTAGGTGTGGATGTGGGTGTGGGTGGGAGTCATCAGAGGATGTTAGGTAGAGGGATTTTTTTTTAACAGGTTAGAATTAGAAATAAGAAAAAATGGATCAAAGTAATGAGGTGCATTCTCAGGTGGGCAGTAGCACTGCAAAGGACAGCAGTCAGCCTGCAAGGGGAAAACAAAATCAAACCCAAAAAAGTGCTTTTTGTATATCTGACGTTTCGTCTTCCAAGTGAATGCTTGTATCCAAAAAAGGTGCATCTGTCGGATCAGTCCCAAGTAAAAAAAAAAGTGATGTAGTTAAAACAAAAGGGTTAGAGGGTACCACCTGCAGAGGCACCCCGAGGTATAGAACAATTGCATACTATGCTACTGCCAGTCCCTCACAGATGTCATCCAATTCTTGTGAGGTTGAACCCAGTGAGGGTAATAAAGATGAAGCTGATGAAGAGAACAATCAGGCAGCACAAGGTTTACTGGAAGTGATGGAAATTATAGATGAGGAGGAAAGAGAAAGAAATGTTTTGGTTGAGGAGCAGGGCAGTGGGAATAAACCACAAGAGGGACAGGCCCAAAAAAAATCCAGAGGGAAAGGAAATCCTGAAAAGGTGACTGAGGTGCTGTGCCTTTCTGGGAAAAAAAATAGAAATATATATTCTTTTGTTTGGTCATAGTTCTCCATTAGTGCTTCTAATGAGTTGGTGGCCACATGCGCTAGTCAACCAGCAGGGGTAAAAAGAAAGGAACATGATTTTTGAGCCCACCCGCCCAGCTGGTCCTGTTTAAATACACTTAAACCCTGCCCCAGCTTTCTAGCGCACTCATACAGGCTACTGCCAGCCACACCTGCCCACCACGTTCCCGATCTCTATTAAATCCTCAAGGGTACCGCCAAGTTCTCATCTACTCTGCTCTTATTGGCTATGAGTAGACTTATCCCACCTCCTCCTAAAAAGCCCATACCTTCTGTCCCAGAGAACAAAATTTCTGACCTCTCTCTATGCTTAAGTATGGGAACCACTTTCCCACAAATGAGCCTGCTTATTATTCTCAATCAAATCATCTACTCTGGAAGGGCTGCTATACTGCAACCCCAAAATACCACCAACCTCTCATTAAATTCCCATTATCTACCCCAAGGACGATCACGTACAACTACTCCCTAACTCTCGCTCAAAACACACCACCCAGACCGCTTCACCTGTGGATGGCTCTCCCCCAAGAACACATGTTCCCATGCTCCTCAGCATCTCTGTCTCCTAGTAACAGGTTTCTCTCACTCAAATCACTATCCCTTTATGAGGCTCCTAATACATTAACAGTACAGGGACAAAAGTATATCAAAACTCTCTTAAAGTCCCTAATTCTGATGCTGATCCTCATCTCAGGTTACGTCCACCCAAACCCTGGCTCCTAACAGTCTAGCTCCTGTGGTGCTGACAGGTCTGGGGGACTCTGCCTAGCTACCATCAATATCTGCAGCCTCCTCAAAAAGCTGGATCTTCTCACTGCCTGGGTCACACTCCACAACCCAGATATAATATCAGTAATTGAGACATGGCTATCACCTAAGACTCTGACACTGCAATAATAATTCCAGGTTATGCCATTTTCAGGCAAGACAGATGCTTCAAGAAGGGGGGGAGGCTGTGCCCTGTACCTAAAGGACACTCTAATTGGGCACACCCTACCTATAACTCACCCTGCGAGTGACATCCAGGTTCTTGCCACAAAAATACGTCTGAGGACCCACCATAAAACACTGATGGTGACATCAGTCTAAATACCCCCCAAACTCACCAACCAAGGATTGAACTCCGTACTGGATGTCATTCACTCCCTAGACCAGAAATCTGAAACTATCCTTCTCGGGGACTTTAATGTAAATTGGTCTTCCCTCAGTGCACATAAGTATAAAGATGCCTTGACAGCTGCCAATTTCTCCCAAATGGTTAAAACATCCACCTGAGTAACTACAGTACAGGTACCTCAACTCTTCTGGACTGGGTTCTTACAAACCGCCCTGAACACATTTCTAATACAGTAGTTCTCCCCGACTGTATAAGCGACTACTCATCAATCCTATTCTCATGGTCCAACAAATTCATTAAGACCCCCCCTAAAATCATGAACAGTAGAAAACTACTGTCTGGCCACCCGTGGCCGCTAAAAACATACCTACGAGATCACGACTGGTCACCTATAGTTGCAGCCCCAGATGTGGACACTGCACTTGATTACTTTATCCAAAGCTTCAACACAGCCTGTGATGCACATGCACCCTTCATGAAATGCAAGATTAAAGGTGTTAACAACCCTTGGATCAACCTTGGTCTCCTTGAGCAAATGAAGGCCCGGGATCACCTCTGACAACATGCTAAGCTGACCAGAAACAGGGCAGACACTCAAGCCTTCAACGCTGCAAGAATTGCCTACACCCATGCGATTCGAAATGAAAAGGCCAACTACTATAAAAGAGTGCTAATAAACTCTTGGAAAGATGGAAATAGGTTTTTGGCCAACCTAACGGAACTAACTGGAAAAAACAAAACAAAAGCCCCACCCGCTATGGTCCACCTAAATAGCCACATCATCTCAGATCAAGTCACTGTGGCAAATGCCTTTAATGCAGCATTTACCAACCTTAGCCATGTTTTACCGCCAACTTTCTTTGATCCCCCTCTAGATACCATTAACTCAGTCAAAGTCAGAAATTTGGATGGAAATCCGCCGTTCTACGTCAAAGCCATCTCCAAGGACATCACAAAAAAGTACCTCCTTTGAGTACTTGAAAAGTCTAGATCAAGCAGCGACTCCCTTGACCTGAAACTCCTCGCTCTTACCCTTCACGAAGTCCTGACCCCCCTTGCCAAAATCCTTAACATATCTCTCATGCTGTCACAGTTCCCCCCAAAATGGAAATCAGCGATGGTGACACCTATCCACGGAAGTGGCGATAGATCTGTTACAAGCAACTATAGACGAATCTCCATTCTCCATTCTCCCCTCTCTCTCAAAAGCTGGAGAGAATAGTTGCCAACCAACTGATAGAATACCTTACTAAGTATAACCTGCTATGTCAAGAACAACACGGATTTCGCAAGGGCCACAGCACAACCACGGCACTCCTAGGTTTTACCTCCTACATCCACAATGCCCGGGACCAAGGGGATCTCGTTGGCGCCACCTTCATCGACCTAACTAAAGCATTTGACACCATCAACCATTCACTACTGCTTCAACAACTATCTCTAATAGGTCTATCTCCAGACACAACTATGGTTTCAAAGCTACCTCAGTGACCGAACACAGCAGGTAAAAATTGGCCAATCCCTCTCAACACCCCTCTTGGTCCGATCAGGAGTCCCACAAGGATCCATCTTGGGTCCTATGCTTTTCAGCATTTTCCTAAACAGCCTCCCTTCATCTTGCTCAGAAAAAATCCTACTCTATGCTGATGATGCTGTCATCTTCACCTCCCACTCTGACCCCTTCTTTCTTCAGTTACTACTACAAGAAAGCTTCACTGATGTAGAGGCATGGTTTATTTCCCACAAGCTTATTCTTAACTACAGCAAAATCAAATCAATGCTGTTCCATGGTACCCACAGCAAACATAAAAATAGAGACCTCTCTATCTCAAACAGCAAAGGGGCCACCCTTGAACAAGTACATCTATTTAAATATCTTGGGGTGATTCTTGACCCAACACTTGGATACTCTGAACATATCAACTACGTAGCAAAAACTGTGTATACCCCCATAGACCTGCTCTATAGACATAAGAACTGCCTCACAGATGAAGCTCTAAGCACTGCCATTCACAGTTTAGTAATCTCCATAATAGACTACGAGCTTGTGATCTACAGGTCTGCCACTGACACAGCTCTCCGACGCATCGCCATAGCACTAAACAAAGCATGTCATCTCCAAACATCTGCAAACTGCCTTACACACACCTGTGAATTCTACGAACATGCAAACTGGCTCCAACTCTCTGGCATAATTAAATATCAAACATGCATACTAGCAAAAAAACAAACATTGAACCTACTACCCCCTGGATCACAGGCACTGCTGAGACCATATAGCGGCCCATGACAAACCAGAAATTCAAACAACCTCTCCTTCACTGTTCCCCTTTGCAGGACTACCCAAGACCAGCGATCCTTCTTTTTCAGAGCCTCTTCCTGGTTCAACACCCTGCCAGCAGAAGTTACCAGCAAAGCAACCCTGGGTGCCTTTAAGCTCAGCCTGCATCAATACCTCATCTCCTGTGCCCCCTGCGACTGCTACACCTAAATGGTTATCCCCCCACCCCTCCATACCCCACCCTTCCCTCCCTACTCCTTCCCTCCTCCTGTACTCCCTCTACACACCTCCTCACTGCCCCTGCCCCATCCCCCACTCCCTCTTTTTCTCCCTCTTTACACCAGCCTCTGGCCTCGCCTCCCTCTGTCGAATGGCTACCTATATGAATTTATATTGTTCAAATTGTTATAGAAGTGATTTGCACAATTGTGATGTTTTGGTAATTGTCAAAGCCCTCCAGCTGCAATGTTTATTTCTCTTTGCACAAAACCACTGCCTGTCCTAATGTTTCAAGTAACCTGATGTGGAACCTTTGTAAAAGAGCCCCTGGCTCAAAGGTCTATCTGATTCCCTTAAATAAATAAATAAATACAATTGGGAACTTCAGCACTGAAATGACACCTAGACACATGTCATAACATTGCTGAGAACTCCAGTCATGACACTCGAAAAGAAAGTGACAGTGATAGCTCACTACACTCAGGGGTAACTGATAGATGAAAGCAGTGGCAGCCCACACAGCACTACAGAAACACCTCCACCACTTTCATTCGAAGGACTTCTACTGTTACTGAAAGTGACCATGTTGTGTTCAAAGGCCCCTCTTTCAAGGAGACAGCTTACTATCTCAGAAACAGATATCTGGACAAGCTGTCAGCCTGAACCCTTCATGTCAGTAACTGCACATTGGGCATGTTTTGATAATTCTTTTTTTTTTTTTTTATCATGACATTATTTTACCACCTCTGTGGACTTGGCAGGGGCTATGACCCCCCCGCCCAGAGGGGTACGTCCTCCAGCCCATCGGGACCATCATGGGTCCTGCAGGGTCCGGTATTTTCCTCCATTTTTTTTCTCCCTCCACACCCGATCCCATGCAATGTATGCAGCAGCTGTCTCCACCTCCACGGAGGGAGCTAAACACCCTAGGCTCGGACCGAACCCCTTCTTGCTGTGCTGACGCATGCAACATAAGCCCCCCCTGAGGAAGGAGAGCAGTCCTCCAGACGCTCAATCCTTACCTCCCCCAGCAGAACCCCGAATGACCCGAGTCCATTCCCGAACCCAGGTGGCTGGTGTGGTGCAAGATGTGGCGTCCAGTGCCTCAGCCCTCAGTGCCACCGGGCCAGCATGTTTTGATGATTTTTGTGGGGAAAGTGAAATGCAGTTTGCTGTTCTAAGAATGTTTCATTTTCCATCTGAACATACCTCATACAACATCAGTGAAGAGCTCATGAAAAAAATACAGCAATGGCTCAATTTACAGGGACTGTCAGCAGGCTTTATAGTTGCAGATAATGGGGCCAACATCAGAAAGGCCTTGGAGGAGGGGGGCTTTGTTCACATCCGCTGCTTTGCATATTGCTTAAATGTAATAGTTAACAGCTTCTTGATGAGGACAGAGACATTAAGGCTCGTGTCAGCACTGCTTAAAAAATATGTACTCACTTCAGTCACACAAGCAAAGCATGTTACTTGTTTGAAAAAATACAGCAGGAGCACAATTGACCTTTGCACAGACTGATCCAAGACATTTCTACTCAATGGAAATCCACCGTTCTCATGTTCCAAAGGCTGCTGGAACAAAAGAAAGCTGTCAGACAATACACCTTGGAAATAAAATTGGTGATGCAGACATTTATATTACTCCACCACAGTGGGCCATACTGGAGTTTCTAATTTCACTCCCACCAGCCATTTGAGGAAATCACCAGACAGGTGAACGCAAACACAGAAAATCTGAGCCGGGTGATACACCTAATAAAAATTTTAAAATTCAGATTAAATCTGATTCGGGAAAAGTTAGAGAACCAAGACAATTCTATCATACAGGCTGCCAGTGGTGCCGCTGACACACACAGGTTGCCCCCCAGAATACAACAAGATCTAATGAAAAAAAAAAGTTGACGAAGATGACAAACTATGTGAAATGCTTCATTCTGAGTACTACATTAAAACAACAATCTTGGACCCACGATATGATGACACTTGTTTTGAGATGAACAAGAATAATTGATGAGGAGCATGCTGTCATGGAACACATTACAATAGCAGCGCATTCAGAATCTTCCTCACAGCACAGCACAGCATCAGGTTGCCCATCCTCTAGTGTCGCAGCATTTTCTCCCTCTTCCTCCTCAGCCACTGCAGACGAATCTTCTTTTTCATCACCAGCCAAGCATAGCACTGTCCCATACTCACTTGGTTCGGCTTCATGTCTCTGGAGTCACTTACAAGATGTAATTGCAACATCTTCTTCATCTACTACTAACACAGCACAGATCGTTGTTGAAATGTACCTGACAGAGACCAATATCAACTGGAATGCCGATCCTTTTAAATACTGGTGTAACCCCCTCCTCCTTTACTTCAGAAGAATAGTTATTTTACTTTTACTCACTCCTGCTCGAGCACTCTTGGGGCTTCACTCAAGCAGGCAGCAGCTTCAGTCCAGGAACAAGTATCATCTCCAGAAACTACCCCACTCCCCCCCCTCCCTATCTAGGGGTTTTGATGGAATAGCTGTCTCTGGGAAACGGGTGGTGTACCATCTCGTCTGTAAGCACATAGGAGGGGCACAAAACACAGTACCTTGAAAATGCAGATTCAGGTTCCTCAGGTGACAGCACGATCTCCATCTGAGCGCTTACTGGATGTTTCTCTCCTCCGAGCACCTCAGGTGGTCACAGGCTCCAAGGCTTGGCTGTAAAACATTTTGTTAGGCAGGCAGCACAGCAACACAGTTCTCAAGTGCTTAAATGATTCCTTTACAAACAGATGTAAATGCAACAGGCATTGTATATTTTCTTCTCCACACATGCTCAAGCAGTAAACAAAACAATCTGTGAGAATCCTCATTTAAATTCCAGCACAGTTCCACATTCTGTGGCATTCAACCACAGCTCACACTCGGGGCACTCAGGGATTGAACCTGGGATCTAAGCACTTCTCTCTGTCTCCCTTCTGAGCCAAATGGGCTCCAATTCTTCTCAGGACCATTTCTCAGTCCATTTAACTGCTTTTCTGAGGTGAACCCCACCTGTGGGCAAGAAGGCACAATTTATTTTACTTCAGGCACATCCTTTCTCTCAAGGGAGGGAGGGGGGTATGATGTTATAAATTACAGGCACTTCCAGTCTTTTCTACTAGTGGCCACCCACCTGCAGATCCTCTGGCAGGGTTCTCATAAATGCAGGAGCCTAACTCTTCCCAACAACAGTCCCAAAATCCCAGCAGCACTTTACCTTGAGTAGACATTTCAAGCTAAGGGGTATCTCTTCACCTACCCCACCGGAGACATCACTGCCACCTCAGTCATCGATGGGCTTTCCAAAGGCAGCCACTCTCTGAGACACACTAAGAGCCAAGCAGGCTCTTTTTGACCTTCAAGTGATTGCTGTTCCTTTCTGCTGCTGTATTCCCCACCTGATGCTTGTCGGGATCCATCTTCACCTTTTGGGACTGGGGCCAATCTCCCCACCCTGGCCCAGTGCCTCTCCAGTCCCACTGTAGGCCGCCTCTGCGGCCCTGTGAGCAGGTGCTCCACTCCTCCTCAAATTCTCTCTCTAACTGCCCACCGCATATTTTTCACTCACCATTTGGCACTTTGAAAAACAGAATGCGCTCGCACCTGAGCAGTGCCCAGCATGCGTGCATGCACATCCCCCGATGCCTACAGGGCATCACGTTGGTAATCCCCTGATTCTGGCACAGGGGTTACACTTTCCCCCCACAGAAATGCTTCACCTCCCGGGGAAGCCATCTCCACCCTGGCTAACTGTGGCTGCTGTACACCTAGGTATGATGCACACTGTCCCACAGGCCATCACATCCAGGCTCCACCAGGCTGACTACCTGATATCAGTCTAAATAGGACTAGGTGGGCACACCCACCTACCTGCAGTTCTCTGGCTCCACTAGGGGCATGGCTACTCAGCCTGGCCTTCCCAGCAATGGCTGTTCCACCAGACTGATGTCCCACCCCCCTCCAGGGACACCCCTACCATGACTATTTCTGGCTCCAATACTGTTCCCTATTAGACCCTTCAGCAGTACCCAACCAGGCCTAAATTGGCACCCCAAACACTTTCTCAACACCAAAAACATTTTCCATCTTTCTAACAGCTAGTAATATTTTAAGTTAAATTACACCACCAGGGGGTGGCAGGCTAGCCTCTAAATTTAATACTAACCGTAAAATACAGGTGCCTATCTATAATCTGACTACACATTTTAGATGCAGGATATGTCCCCCCCCCATAGAAAGGTCTAGCTGCTACTCTCACTAAATGTAACTTACAGCTACATTTCTATATTCTAACCTACTTAACAGTGGGAAGGGGAGCACACTTTTACTCTTTTACTGTCCTTTGCAAAATGCTCAGGTGCACATTAAAGTCTCTGGATAACTGTCTTTGTCATTTTAAAAGTCCAAGCAATCCTATTTTCAGCACCAATGGGTAAATGTGATTAATTTACCATGGGGTCCCTACTTAACATTTCCTTAAAATTCCTAGCAAACTACTTAGACCACATTGCAAATGACTTTCAATCAAATGGTACATAACAGTGAAAAAGTTAAAATTTTGCAAAAACTAGAAAAACATTCAAAACACTATCTAAAGAGTTCTTGTAGACTTTTCTTTCTTGCCCAGCACAAGCTGATCAGGCTACTGTCCATGCTAAAGGCAATTGTTCAGATTTTTTAATTTCAAAACAAAACAAATAGTCTAAGAGTAGCAGTAGTCCCTCAGATATAGTTTCTGCAATGCCATGGGGCGTTTTGGCATCTAAGGTGCTTTTGGTTTCGGGGGGTATGGTATTTAGCTGCAGGGTCCTCTGGTACAAAGTAGAGACAAGGGTCTGGTTTGGTGCACTCTCCCCCTCTGCAGTCATGGCTCACTACAAAATACTTTAGCCTGCGTAAAACTCTGTCCTGCACAAGTACAAAAGTTTTAAACCATGCAAGTCTTTCCCAAGCTGAAGAGTTGCACATGAGGCAGCCACTCTCTCAGACATGCTAAGAGCCCAGCAGGCTCTTTTCAACCTTCAAGTGATTTCTGCTCCTTTCTGCTGCTGTATTTCCCAAACAATGCTTGTGGGGATCCATCTTCACCTTTTGGGACTGGGAGGCAATCTCCCCACTCCAGCCCCGGGCCTCTCCATCCCCGACTGTAGGCTGTCCCTGCAGCCCTGTGAACAGGTGCTCTGCTCCTCCTTGAATCTTTCTAACCACCACTGCCTACTTTTCTTGCGCTGATTGGTACTTTGAGAATACAGAATGCGCTCATGCCCGAGCAGTGCACAGCATGCACATGCACACCTCCCCCGATGCTGACAGGGCATTGTGTTGGTAACCTCTAATTCTGGCACAGGGGTTACACTGGAAATCCAAACAAAGTATGCGGCCTGCTTTAGTAAACATTGCAATGAAGTATATGAATTGCCCTCCAACTAACATCTGTTCAGAACGATTGCTCAATTCAGCTGATAACATCATTACTGACACACAGTCCTGTTTGACACCAAAAAATGCGGAGTGTTTGACATTTCTGAAAGTCAACATTCCTCACTTTAATTTCAGATATGGTACCTGAATGAAACGTATAGTCTGAGTGAGCAGGCCCTATCCACAAAATACTTTCAAGAATTTATTTTGTGCCCATGGTGAAAATTTTCTTTGAAAAGGGTCTACTACTTGAGGCAGCAATTAATTGCAACAAGTCTGGTCAGGACTCAGGAGGATGGACTAGGTCAGGCCAGAATTACTCGAATCATCACAATGAGTTCAGCACAGATACATGTAAAATAATAACATCAATGGGTTCAGAGTCCAAATAAAGCAAGCAACTGCATTTCATGTCACAAACTTACTTAGTGGTACTAGCTACCACTCTGATCTGAAAGGTAGGGTACTGCAGTCTACTACTACTACTACATGTTACTTTTTGTCCTCACTACTACTACTTGTCACTTTTTGTCCTCAGCAACTGATTAAAAAATATTATTTTACCACTGACCTGACTGTACTGTAATAGTATTGTTTTAATTGTTTTACAACGGATGGCTTAGCAGATGTCTGAACACTGAAACTGAATGCTCTTCTTTGTATATTTCTCACACCCCCGATATTTGGCTGTGATTACTTCACTGAGAAAAATGTAAATTCATTTCTTTATTGTGTGTGTGTGTGGTATGCTAGCCTGGCTGTAACAACACTACATCTCATTTACAGCAATTGGGCTGAGATCAGGTGGCTGTAGCAACCTTTATTTTATGGCTGCACTGCACTTGACTGATGTGATGTGACTGACCGGCTCTCTGGGTGGTGATCAGTTTATGTCTTTCATTCTTGTTTAATAAATGTATTGCATGTTGATCAGTAGACGCAGTCATAGACAACATTACCACCTGTTTGACCAGATAGAGTACCATACCACAGTACTCTGGGACATGCGATACAGTTGCATCCTTTACATGGGTATGGTGGGTGGGATCTTACTACTGCTCATTTTGATCATTCATTTCTTTCACCTGGTTTGATCTGATTGGAACATCCATCAAAATAATACCCACACAGCAGCATTAATAAAAAATATCTTAGCTGCCTGCATTGCTTGGTATTACTTTATGGTACAATAGTACTTGCGTCTGTCTGTCTCTCTCTGCCTGTCTCTCTCTCTCTCTTTCCCAGCACACTCACCCTGATGATGTGCAGATAGCATGAAACCAGTTGGGATTACTTGCTGTTCGAGCCTTTGGCTGATTGTGGCATCTGCTTTTTTCATTAAATATAATATGCCTGTTTGACGCCCAGTGGAGGAGAGCCAAGTTTGTTGTTTTCATTGGTATACTTACCTTATCCTGAAGCTCACTATCCTGACAACCAGTACCCCGGTCAACATTGCCCAATAAACAGATAGCCCAATGGTAGTAAACCCAATGATATGCCTCCCGACGTGGTAAGGTAGCAGATGTGATGGAATGCTACATTACCCCTTTTGCAGTTCGAGAAAGGATGTTTGGATGGGGTTGTTGGCTGAGGTGCCCCAGTGGTGTGGAGGGGTAAACCACCGGTAGATCGGCCAACGTGCTGTGTGTGACCCGAGTTCTGGTCTGGGTCACATCATTTTACTCACTGCACCCCATAACAACTTAGCATTTTACTCTGGGGGGGTCTGTTCTCCCTTGGAGTTGGATATGTTAGTTACGAGGGTGCAGGGAGGCAGAGCCCCCCCCACATGGGGGTGTGGGTGGCAAAGCCCCCCACATTTTACACTTATTTTCCATGTATTGCCTGAAATTTTCCTGTTGGGCAAGGCTCCATTTGGGGCTGTGGATTTCGGGCCATTGTACTGGCATACCGAGTTTAGGGATATCACAGTATATCCATGGCACCAGTACAGACCAGCCATGAAGCAGCTAATAGTAATTGATTATTGCTTTTATTTAGCAGTTTCATTTTTGTACAACAAATGCATTAAATTATTTTCTTTTGTCCTCTGTGTTAAATATGAAGGACTTTGGCCACTTTTATGCATTTTATCGCATTTTTTCAAATATTTATATATAATCAGAACTAATCAGAACAAATCAGAACTCCACCATGTTCCGGTTATTATTTAATAAGGGTCAGAACTTCACCAAGTTCTCCCAGCCCTACATACTATACCTTGACTTTAGGGAAGGCCTTTGGCTTTGTCACACTCAGGTGACAATAAAGAAACTGGATGGTTAGGGGTGGGAGACAAAATGACAAGATGGACAGAAAATAGGCTATTGGGAAGGATCCAAAGGCAAAAACAGTTTAATTGCATAGAGGGTGCCGAATAAAAAAACAGTAACAGCAACAAACAATATCTGCACTCCTCAACTGCTGTATCAAGGCTTTATTTAATAAAACACTCTACATACCACTACATATACACTTAAAGCAGACCATCAGCGTTCCACACAGAGACAGGTAGTTTTGAGTGTAAATGTGGCACTAGGTACAATTTTTATTAAATAAAGCCTTGATATAGCAGTTGAGGAGTGCAGATACTGTTTGCTTCTTTGGGGAAGGATGCAAAGTGTAGTGTTTAATGGGGAGTACTCAGGAATGAGGCAGGACATGAGCAGCGTTCAGCAGGGCTCAGTGCTTAGACTGCTGCTCTTCACTGTAGTCGTTTGGGACATTGGAGAAGGCATCAAGGGCAATATCTTCCTTCTTGCAGACACCAAGCTCTGTGGCAGGGTTGACTGTGAGGAGGGGTAAAAGATTTGAGGGAGGACTTGAACAGCTGAAGAGATTGTCTAGGATTTGGCAGCTGGGGTTTCAGTGTGAAGAAGTACAATGTTATGCATGTTGGGGGAGATCACTAGGGCTGAGTACCAGCTGGAAGGGGAAGTCACCATCACAGTGCTGGAGTAGTAGGACTTGAGATTAGCAGTCATGAGCTCCCTCAAGCCAGTAGCACTGTGCAGTAAAGCTGTGGGGAAAACAAACATAATTCTGGGATGTACTATATAGGCAGGGCAATCAGCAGCAGGCACAGTGAGATCATACTGCCCCTGTTTAGATCCATGGTACACCTACAAGTATTGTAGCCAACTCTGGAATCCCTGTCTCAGAAAGCACATAAATAGGATGTTGGCCATCCAGAGGAGAGTCATGAGAATGATACAGGTCCAGGAAGGGAACACATATGAACAGAATCTGGAAATCCTGAACATGTACTTGCTAGAGACCAGGAGGCAGAGAGGCATTAAGATTGAAACCTTCAAATATATGAATGGTATCAACACAGGGGACCACTGTGAATTGTTCAAATCCAGTGAGATAATGAGTATCCAGGGGAATGGTAACATGCTGGTGGGGTATTAGGTTTAGAAGGGATATAAGGCAGTATTACTTTACAGAGACAGTGGTGGAGGAACGGACCAAGCTGTCAGAGGAAGTTGTAAATAAAAAATCCCTTGGGTGTTTCAAGAGAGGGTAGGACATATACAAGAGGATGATCAAAAGGGTGAGAGGGACATGGACTTATAAAGGATAAGCACCCCCACATTGACCAGACTCTATGTTTCCATGTCCTGCCTAACTAGCTACTATTGCCCCTTAGCCAATATCCCTCCATTCGTGATACTAATGCCCCCATAGCCCATGTCGCTCCTTACATCATAGTAATGGCCCTGCAATGTATGTTCTCTTTCTAATTGGTACTAACTGCCCTGCAGCCAATGCTCCTCCCTACTTGGTACTAATGCCTCTTCAGCCAATGACTTTAGTTGCATAGTACCCAAGCCCCTGAAACCCATCCCTCCCTACTTGGTACCAATGTCCAACAGCCCACATCCCTTGATGCCCTTGCAGCACATTTCTCTTTTCTCTTTTTAGTAATGCTCCACCAATGCATGTCACTACCTACATGGTAATAATCACCTGTAGTCCATGTCACTCCCTATTTTGAACTAATACCCAATCAGCCTGGCTCCCTCCCTACTTTATACTAATGCCCCTGCTGCTCATGTCCCTCCCCACTTGGTACTCATATCTCATCGATCCATGTCCCTTTCTACTTGGCACTTATGCCAAGCATCCCATGCCCCTCCTTACTTTGTTCTAATTTCACCTGTAGCCCATGTCCCACCCTACTTGGTCCCGATGCTCCTACAGCCCATCCCTCTCCTTACTTGGTACTAATGCTCCTGCAGACCTTGTCCTTCCCTGCTTCATAATAATGCCCCCATAGCCCTGATCCTTTCCTACTTGATAGAAATGCCCCTGCAGCCCTTGTCTCACCCTACTTGGTACTAAGGCCCCAGTAGCCCATGGAACTCATACCTAGCACTATTGCCCCTGTTGTCAATACCCTTCCCCCACTTGGTACTAAAGCATCCATAGCCCTTGTCTCTACCTACTTGGTAGCAATGCCCCTGCAGCCCATGTCCCTCCTTACTTGGTACTAATGCCTCAGCAGCCCTTGTAATTCATACTTAGCACTACTGCCATTGCAGCCAATACCCACTCACTTGGTACTAATGCCCCCACAGCCCTTGTCCCTCCCTACTTGCTAGAAATTCCCCTGTAACTCGTGTCTCTCCCTACTTGGTACTAATGCCTTGGTAGCCCTTGTAACTCATACCTAGTACTACTGCCCCTGCTGCCAATCCCCCCCACTTGGTTCTAATGCCACCACAGCCCTTGTCCCTCCCTACTTGGTACTACTGCACCTGAAGCCCATGTCCTTCCCTTATTGGTACTGCTGCACCTGTAGCCCATGGCTCTCCCTACCTAGCACCACTGCCGATGCCATTATTACCCTCCCTACATAGTGCCTGTGCTACTGCCACCCATGTCCCTCTCTACATGGTACTAATGCCCAAGCAGCCCATGTCCCTTCCTACTTGATACTAATTTTTCTGCAGCTCCTATAATCCCCTAACTAGCACTATTACCCCTGCAGATCATGTCCTCCTACTTAGTAATAATACTCCTGCAACCCCTGTAACCCCCTACCTAGTACTATTGCACCTGCAACCCCTGTACATCTTATTTGGTGCCGATTCCCCTGCAACCTATGTCCCTCCCCAATTTGTACTAATGCTGCTATAGCCCTTGTCATCCTTTTCTTAGCACTATTGCTCCTGCAGCCTAAGTCCCTCCCTAGTTGGTAAAAATGCCCCTGCGGCCTGTGTCACTCCCAACATGATGTTAATGTCCTACAGCCCATGATATTTGGCACTAATGCTCATGCAGTAGGTATCACTCCCCATTTGGTCCTAAAGCCCCCACAGCCCATTTCCCTCCCTACTTATGGCTTAATCGAAGAGAAGACAAGGAGGCCTTATACATCCATGTAAGGGTACATTGTGAGGCCTGTGGTGCACAGAAGCCCAGATCTACACATTTGGAGGCCTTCATGCATCTACATGCCTGTTTCTGCACTCCCTTCACATGAGGCTGTAAGAAGCTGCTCACAGAAAGCTGATATTTGAGGTCTGAGAATTGCAGAGCCCAAAGCAGAATCCAAAAGTAACTAAGGATGCTCTGACTAGAAATTGTTATGTTTCATCTGCCTTTTGGAAAGCTTATGCTCACTTGCAGGACCACTACATTTGCAGTAAACTGATACATCGGCATCCACATTTTACAGCTGATTGCTTCTGATAAAGCAGGACAACGAGGAGGAGAGGAATCAGAATGGAGAGGAGATGGTATGGGAGATCTACTGTTGAGCAGAAAGAAGGAGATGTGTCCTTGCAAAGACTTGGAAAAGAGAGAGAGAGAAAATGTTGGGACCCTAATAGGCAAGTTGACAATCTAACTCAACTCACAGAGTTGTCTCTGTTTACCACACATATACAGTACTGTTTTCACACTCTGCATATTAATTTATCTAGATACTAAACAAATAGAGGCAGTCCTCTGGGAACTTTCATATTTCATCAGATTTCAATACATGCTGGGTGATGGCTATTATTTCATGATTGTGTGTGCAAATGCACAGCAAATATTTTGTTACAAAAACAGCATTTCACAGCTGTGTCACTGTCTGGCCCAATGTAGGTCTGGCTGCAGTGGGCTCAACAGTGATAGGCCAATGATCAATGAGGCTGATCATGACACTGCTTGGTGCTTGCAGGGCATAAACTTCTTTTAGTTGAAGGGACCGAGCCGCTCCTATTAGAGTGACTCAATGCTTTCATCAGCATGACACTGCCCAGCAAGCAGCTGAGCAGTGACATTATCAGTCTTGCTGATCCTTGTACCAAGACCCACCATGAGTGGGTACCTGTAATGTTATCACCCCCTATGTAGTGTGCCCCCCACCCACTTCATGAGTGCAGACACTGTGATGCCCACCCCTGGTGCCACCATACTGAATCTGTAATATAATCACCCCCCCATAGTACACCACCCCAACCACTTCAAGTATATGGACATCAGCTCGCCCATTCCTGGTGCCCTCATTCACCTGTGACACTGAGGTATGCAGTACCCAGTGTCACCCTTGCACCTGTTAAAAAAAAGTTGCCTCACAGTCTTTTTATTTGTATTTCTAAATTGAAAAGCAGAAAATTGTTCATTGACCCAGCACTTCTCGCAAACAAGCCCGCCCTGACCCCACATTCAGCACCCACCTCCCATCCCCTCACTCATCTAAAAGTAGTCCACATCCACTCTGCAGCAAAGCACATCCTCCTCCAAATGTATGCCAGAAACTGAAGAAACAAGGTAGGAGCAGTCAATGAATTTTCAATGCATTTTAAACTTTTACTTATAATTTTGCCATTTTTAATATTTTGTCATCAAATTTTCAACATGCCCTTTTTTGGACCCCACCTCATGAAAAAGGTAGGTGAACTTTTTCAAATGCATCCTGAAAGGCAATTTTGCAGTCGCTCTGCAAAATAACCTTTTGAGATGGATTTCAAACATCTCACCTACCAGGTTCATGAAGTGGGGTCATAAAAAGACTGTAGAAAATCTGGGCACAAAATCTTAAAAAACACCAAAGTTATGAAGGTACATTGAACACTTTCAACATTCACTCCTGACTTAAGTAATTTTCAATATTTTGACCCCAGATTTCCAGCACAGTCTTTTTATGACCCCACCTCTTGAACAAGGTACAGTAGGTGAAACTGTTCAAATCCATCCCAAAAGGTGATTTTATAGTTGCTCCACCAAGTCGCCTTTTGGGCCAGATTTGAGAAATTTCATCTACTGGGTTCTTGAAGTAGGGGTCATAAAACGTCTATGCTGAAAATTTGGGAGTCAAAATCTTAAAAAAACACCAAAGTTATGAAGGTACATTGAACATTTTCAGTGTTCACTCATAACTTTGGTAATTTTCAATATGCATTATATGATTATGCAATATACATGCATTTCATGAGTGTCCCAAATGTGGTCTCTTTAAACAAACAAACATTCAACACTGACAAATGCTTGTTCTCTTTTAGTAGGCTATTATGTTTATGTGGCTCTGTGGCTGTCAATGCATTCTATTGGCAATATGTATTTTATGTTGGCTTACGCGCCGCGTGGCCAGTCAACATATTGGGAAATGCAGCTTCAGAAACGCATGACTGCTGTTAGGCCCGAATGCAGAACACTTGGCGTCCAGTAGGTGCGTCCCTCATTCCCCAATAAGCCAGCATGCTAAGCGCTTGACACCAACATTATGTAAAAGTGGACAAAACTTCTAAACAAAGTGCCGCTGCAATCAGAGACAAGCTCGTCGGCTGGCGTACTTTGTTTAGAGATTATGTCCACTTTACTCGTTGCCGTCCACCCCAGTACAGGGTGCCATGCTGAGAGCCCACCCCGCGCATGGCAACTGATGCACGATGATGGGGGTGCCCAATCCCGTCGGCTCCACTGTCCTCCCCCAGTACAGGGTGCCATGCTGGGAGCCCACCCCAGCGCGGGCAACTGATGCCATACGACGGGGGGCTCTAATCCCCATCGGCCCACACCCCCAGTTATCCTTCTGCCATGCTGGGAGCCCACCCAGCATGGCAAACATCCCGTCATATCTTTTTTGTTAAAAACCTGCAAATTAAAACGTCCCACGGGCGCTTCTCCCTGACCCCCCACAACTCAAGACTACCCACTGGCGCCTGCCTCCCCACACACCCCTCACCCATACTTACCTCCGAGTCCGGGCGCCGATAATCTTCAGTGGACCGAACACGCTCTGCACTCTTCAAAACCGACGCGAACTGAGGAAATGCGGTAAGCTGTATAATGGGCTAGATAGGGTTTTTTCAACTTTGTTGCATATCTCAGGCATTTTTTGAATTTTGCACCAAATTTTCAACATGGGGTTTTGGGCCCTCCTCATGAATTCTGTCACTGTCATGGTGTTTATCGGCCTCAAAGATGATTTCGCAGTCACTGCATGAAATCACCTTTCGGGGCCCATTAACGAAATGACAGTGGCAGTGTTCATGAGGTGCCCTCTTAAAAAGCCTAAGTTCCAAATTTGGTGGAAAAAATCCAACAAATGCCTGTTTTACGAACGTGTGTTGTGCAGTTGCTACGCAGGCTCATAACTTCATGCATTCACAATATTTTACTGCCGTATTTTCAGCATTGTCATTTTTGTACACCTCCTTGTGAACAGTACAGCTGTCATTTTCCACATCCTGCCCAAAATGTGTTTCCGCACTTCCGGCGCACAATAGCACAGTCGCTGTTGGGAAATCAGTGTTTGGGCCAGATTATGAAAATGACAGTGACACAGTTCATGAGCAGAGGACCTAAAATGCCTATGTTGAAAATTTGGTGATGATACTCCATAAAATGACTGTGTTATGAGCATGCGTTGGCAGATTGCACGCACTGCCGGACTGTCGTGCATTTGTGATATTTTCAGTCTGGATTTTCACCATTGCCATTTTTCCACACCTCTTGATGAACAGTACAGCCGTCATTTGACATATCATGCCCAAAATGTGTTTTCTCACTTCCGGCGCAGAATAGCATGGTCGCTGTGCGAAATCACTTCTTGGGACACTTTGAGGAAATAACATTGACACTGTACATGAGCAGAGGTGCTAAAATGCCTATGTTGAAAATTTGGTGCCGAACGCCCATAAAATGGCAGTGTTGCAAGCATGCATTGCATATTTCCCACACACCCTAGTAGCTTCGCAAACTTGCAATATTTACATGCCACATTTTCAACACTGGCATTTTTTTACACCTCCTTATGAACTGTGCAGCTGTCATTTCTCACATCCTGCCCGACATGTTTTCCTGCACTGCACTACCAAACACCCAAAGGGACACCCTAATGCTTGTCACTCTCTGCGGGGTGGGGGTGGGTTGGCATCAGTTCAATACTTCACTGCCATTCCTATGATGCATCTTTCTAACTCCTGCACTACCAATGCCAATGCCAGCAAGCCAACATTCGGCGTTGACAAATGCTTGTTTATTTTATGTTGTGTGTTTGCCTTTATCTTTCATGCACTTGAGAGCACATGTTTCTGTGTTGCATCATAAAATCAGAAGTGCACTGGCTCAGGTGGTTCTATGTGATAATGGTGAGCGATGAATGGCAACCCGCATTATCGCGACACCAGGGTGGCGAAAACAATTTCGCCACCCTGACATCCTTGGCGCATGGAAGAATGGCGCCGGGGACTTAATGCATTTGCTTTCTGTGGGGGGGGGTTGTGCTCCACCATACCCTCCCCAAGCTGGGGGCTTTGTCCTCCGCACCTTCTACTTAAGGATTCTCAGCTCCAGGGGGTGCATGTCGGGGGGGGGGGTGAAAGCAAAAAAAAAATGCAAGTTTTGGGCCAGGCACAACAAAACCACAGTAGCACCAGAAACCAGACCCAAACCTGGAACCCCAGCATCGCAAGCGGAGGCCAACCCCCGATGCCATGGTGCAGCTCAGCAGCCGACCACAGCATCACCCCCTACATCCCCTCCACCCCCTCCCAGGCCGCACTCACCGTGCTCGCTCCCCCCTGTGAGTGTACATATAGCGACATCATGTCGCTACAGTCACCCACCCCACCAGATCTGGTCATCGTCCCTCCCCCCTCGCCATTCAGGCTTTCGCCTACATCATTTTGCCAATTTGGACAGTGCCTTAATTCAGATGCCCACCTCATGTGCCATCGCTTCAGGTTGAGAGCTGCATTGGAAGTTTTCTGACATGCTGACACATTGATTGAAAACAGTGTTGAGTCTTTTGACTTACTATAACTTTTGCACTTATCAATTTTTTTCTTTACTCAATCTGTATCAAAGAACACATTGTGTTATTTATAAATATAAGGCTACTTTCCTAAGGATGGCCTGGCCATAACCTTGTACTTACATTAGGATATAGTTCCATCAGTTAAATAGCCTGCATTATATTCTAAAATCATAGGAGAATAATCAACTGTTTAGACTCTTAGAAGCAGGGAATCAGCAATAGTTTTATTCTTGATGTCTTTGCATTGAAAACATAGGATGCTTGAATTAGTATTTCTGAGAACACGGCACACCTGATGTACTGTAACACAATCAAAAACTATCACTATATTTCCAGTACTGGGGTACAGTGTCACATAATGATGAGTCCTATAACTTGAGAGCATTCTAAGTAAGAAACAATCTCAAATAAAACACCGAGGCCCAGATATTCAAAAGGGTTGTGCATGGCGCAGCAGTGTTGCACCATGCACAACCCACTGATAACTCCTGATGCAATATTCAAATGGGGATTGTGCCTGGCACAAATCGCCAATCATGGAAGCATCAGTAATATATGCAGCGCCTTGCGTGGGGGGGCGTTCCCATGCGTACTCTGCACATCCCGATATTCAGCCCAGAATGTGCTGAGTTCATGCATGCACAACCCCTACTTGCGCCACACACAGGTGAGCCAAAAAAAAAGGAACAATGGCTGGCCACCCACAGCTGAGCTGCTGTATTGCAGGGCACAACACGGCAGCTGCCACCTGTGGATGGCCACCTAAGCTCCGGTTGCACCTGACGGTGCCCCCCCATGCCCAATCGCCGGCATTTGTCAGATATAATAACTTCCAATATCCCTGGTGGTCCAGTGGACCGCTGTCTGCCTGATTACGGGCTTAGGTATAAATAAAGTAAATCCAATATCCCTGGTGGTCCAGTGGACTGCTGTCTGCCCGATCGCGAGTTTAGGTATAAATAAAGTAAATCCAATATCCCTGGTGGTCCAGTGGACCGCTGTCAGCCCGATCACGGGCGTAAGTATAAATAAAGTAAATCCAATATCCCTGGTGGTCCAGTGGACCACTGTCTTCCCGATCGTGGGCTTAAGTATAAATAAAGTAAATCCAATATCCCTGGTGGTTCAGTGGACTGCTGTCAGTCCGATCGCGGGCTTAAGTATAAATAAAGTAAATTCAATATCCCTGGTGGTCGAGTGGACCGCTGTCATTCCGATCGTGGGCTTAAGTATAAATAAAGTAAATCCAATATCCCTGGTGGTCCAGTGGATCGCTGTCAGCCCAATCACGGGCATTTGTATAAGAAAATTCGTCCAATATCCCTAGTGGTCCAGTGAACCCCCTCCCCACCCGCCCGCTGAGCCCCAGCACCCGCTGGACCACCAGAGATATTGGACATAATTTTCTTATACAAACACCCATGATCAGGCAGACAGCAGTCCACTGGACCACCAGGGATATTGGATTTACTTTATTTATACTTAAGCCCGCGATTGGTCCAACAGCGGTCCACTGGACCACCAGGGATATTGGATTTACTTTATTTTCACTTAAGCCCGCGATTGGGCAGACAGCGGTCCACTGGACCACCAGGGATATTGGATTTACTTTATTTATACTCAAGCCCACGATCGGGCTGACAGCAGTCCACTGGACCACCAGGGATATAGGTGTTATTTTATTTTACAAATGCCCGTGATCTGGCTGTGGGGCACATTGCCACACTGTGCAGGGGGTGTTGGTCTCTGACGGCTACTGCCTGGCAGGGCGCCAAGCACAAGTCATTGGGGATCAGCGCACCTGCATGCAAATGGGGCCATAATGACATGCAAATGGCCCCATTTGCGCCTTGCATACATTATTGCCCCATTTGCATGTGCACTTTTGAATATCGCAGTTGCTGTGCATAAGGCAACAGAACTTGCGCTAGCGCATCCCCCTGCTCCACTCTGGCCACTTGCGCTGGTGCAGTGCCACTGCGCCATGTGTACTGTGGGTGGTCAGGGTGCGATATTCAACAATGCTGTGCCATGGCGCAACTCCATTGAATATCGCCCAGTCAACATCCCTGCGCAGCCAAGTTGCGCTGCGCCCAGGCTTGCACCACAGCCTGGCGCAGTTTGAATATCTGGGCCTTATATATATATATATATATATATATACATATATATATATATATATATATATTTACTCAAACTCTCCTCCTCTCACTCAACACTGTATCTTCTATAAATCTCTCTTTCCATGCCTTCTTTGGATCCCCATCATCTACTTCAGTCTGTTTCCTTTCTTTCTAAATTCTGGTTTTCCTCTTTTCCTTCCTACCTTAACTGTCTCCTAAGGAGGCAATATAGCACAGTGGGTTCAGGCTCTGAGCTGTAGATCTGGAGACCTGGGTTTGAATCCCACAGCTGCTTAGGTGCATACTATGTGATCCTGAGCAAGTCACTTAACTTCCTTGTGCTCCTAGGTTGCATCTGGAAACAAGCTTCGGCTTAGTGTGCTACTCCTGGTTAAACAATGTTCTCTTTCCCTATCCTATATAACTTCTTCCAGCTACTCCCTCTGACTCTTGCTGTTTTTCTGTTCTTGCCTGTCAAACTCCTTCTGGTCAAGCTGCATTTTCTTTCCACCTCAGCAGAGTCCAACAGGTAAGAATTAGGGGTAAATTGTCAAAGGAGAGAAGTGTCAGCAGTGGTGAGCAGCAGGGCTCAGTGTTAGGACCAGTGAAGTTCATTGCTTTTATATCAGACATTGATGTGAAAGTAGAAGGCTGATTATCCAAAGTTTGCTGATGACACCAAAATTGGGGAAAAAGTTGACACTCCAGAAAACAGGACTGTCATATATAATGACATTAAAGAAATCAAAAAATGAGTTTACAACAATAGGCTGCAATGTAATATGGACAAATGTGTGGTGCTTCATGTGCGGAAAACAAACCCACGACAAAAATACACGCTGAACGGTGCAGAAATTAAGACAGTTAATGCAGAAAAAGACCTAGGGTTATTAATTGATGAGAAACTTAACTTCTCAAAACACTATAATAAAATAACTACTACAGCAAGTTGGCTACTGAGAAACATTAATAGGTCTTTTATAACTAAAAGTGAACAGTGTATAATCCCTTACATCAGACCTGATCTGGATTCCGACTCACAGTTATGGAGCCTGTGCAAAAGGGGGATATAAATTTGGTGGCGACGGTGCAGAGAAGGGCCACAAGGACGGTATCAAGGTTGAGTAGTTTGACATATGAGGAGATACTAAGTGAACTCAAGTTGTTTTCTTTCTAAGAGAGAATACAGGGAGATCTGCAAATATATAGAATTGTTAATGATACAAAACTTTATAATGAAATGAACCTATAATTTTATCACGAGGGATTCAATCTTAAATCTCATAACCAACAGGTCAAACTGATACAAATACCAAAAACAGTAGAAGGGGTTCATTTACAGAGGGAGTGTAGACTGTGGAACACCCGACCAAAGGAAATAGTGGAATCAAATATGTTACAGGGCTTCAAGAAGAAATTGAACCGACATGTTATGAGTCAAAGAGATGGGTGGTGGATCTACTTATCAGTGGGAGACAGGCTAGATGGGCAGAATGCATCCTCCTGTCTTATCACTCAATATAATTAAGTGATAACATTCAGGAAGTTGGAGTATACGATGCAATAACCGGCTTATGTGGATGATTAAATGCCGAGGTGAAGCTGAAGTGTTTAATCATCACACAGCTTAGGTTACTTAGTATACTCAACCTATGTTATTACTGTTATATGAGATGGAGTTACTCTTTAACTTGAGTTGTGTGCAGTAGTGGAAAGTAGGATTAGGAAATGAGATGGTATGGTCATGCGTAGTCCCAGGCTAGTGTCAGCAGGTGCACTGTACACAGTTTTTTAGTGTGAGAAAGCTTGTGCGAATGTGAGTGTCTGCACTGGAGGAATTAACATGGCGGGACTGCAGAGAGACAAGTTAAAGTTAAGTAAAATAATGCAGTCCAGTGCTGGATTTTTCAGCTATAGTTTAGGGGACTGTGAGCATGTTGGTCTGCCATGGGTGTGAGGAGAGAAGCACTTCAGCAGGGTTACAAGGTGGGTGGGTTCCGGTCAGTATTGCGTATGGGTGAGATAAAGTGTTCAGTGAGTTACGACTGGAAAATTTTTGAGTAAACGAGAGCTACTTATGTTTTTGTAGAGCAAGATGATTTGGACCTCCCGAAGGAAAACCATGTTCATTTTTTCAGTGTGTGTTGGAGAAATTCCAGAACAGGATAGAGCAGAGAGTAGATCATGTGGTCCGGAGCCAAAGGTGATTAAATGACTGTGGGTGGGGTTTAAATGATTAAATGGTGGTGTTTCAGTGAATAAATGACTCAGGGGTTTCTTAAGGTAGTTTGTGGGAGAATAACTTGCAGGTATTCTGTGCTGTGATTGCCTGAGTACAGATACCTGTCGTATAATTTTGAATAATCTTACTATCTCCCTTCATCTCTTCCCCTACTATTTACCTATTAAATCCTCTCTTTATAACTTTTTCTCTCCCTCCAGCTCTTGCCCTTAACCTTATCATATTCCTTCCATATCTGTTCTTCTTCTTGTCTGTTCCCTGAACTTTCACTATCTAGACATTGATAAAGATAAAGACATTTTTATTTGATCAGGCGTTCCTTGACTATGTCTTATAGTTTATATTGTTTAATTTTTAATAAGGAAACAAATTGAGTAGTAAAATAAGGTTTTAATTGTCTGGAGTTGTATATTTTATAGATTGTATGGTGTTGTTTTGTATTTATTTGATTAATGTACGGAGCCCACAGCCTCCAGGATGGGCGTCTTTTTAAATAAAATTTGCCTTGCCTTGCCTATCTAGCATTTAGTTTGTGATGTTTTTATTCCTTTTGTAAATTTTATTTTATTTATTTTGGGGGGCTGAGCCCTATTTCTCCATTATTTAATTGATTTTTGCCCTAAAGCAACAGTTAATCTGCAATTTATCATGTATATTATACCAGTTAATTGACTGTATCCACAGTCCCTTATCTAACCTCTTACCTCTCTACCTATTGAACTAGATCTCAATTGTACCCATACCAATTGCAGTGCTGTATTACTACTGTAAATATGCTCTCCTCTTGTAAAAATGTAACACTGAATCTATTTACAAAAAAAGAAAGTGCACAACTCCACATCCTGTAACCAGACACATATCCCAACACTAGGGAACACTAAAAAATGAATTTATTACATTTAAAAATTTTGTAGCACCCCCTCAGCACTCCATGGCAAAGTTTCACACTGCCCTAGTGCTTTTTCAAGATGACAGCCCCCTCTTGTGGACATCTTTTATATCTGTTACGTAATGGCCAATCTAAATCTTTACCATATACAAAGCACATATAATACGATTTTATATATATATATATATCTATTATTATTTTATGCAAAATGTTCGTTTATTAGGGTTAGAACATAAAAGTCAGAATGACAATTTGTTGTTCTCCTCTGAGATGGACCTGTTATTATCTCAAGATTGATGATGGTAATATTATGTTGTAGGGTTAAATGTTGCCCCATTCCTTGTGTAATCATATTGGAGAAGCAATAGTGAACAAGAGTGGAGCAACATTTAGGCCTCACAACCCCAATGACACACTCCGTCATCTGTCAATCTTGGGATGATTGGCGGTCCATGAGGGGAGGGCAACCTTAAAGATTTTTCATTTCCTGACTTTTTGTGTTTTAACCCTAAATGATACATTAAGGCAGTTTTTTGCATAGAATTTCCTTACTTTTTGAGAAAGAATATAAAATTAATATCCAGGAAGTTGGTGGGAGTGTGGGCCCTCAGGCCCTGCGCTCCCACCAACTTGTAAATGTGTCTTTACCATCAACACCCTCCACATTTCAATGTAAAAGACCAAACCATGTCTGAGATATAACATGTTAAAGTTTGAGATTTTCATGCATTGGAGTTGCAGAATTCCACACCTGTTGACATTTTACAGACACAATGACTGAAAAGTACCTCCATGACACTAAGGCTAGGTACCCTATCAATATCAAGGCACCACCACAATGCAAAAACACTGTCTGCAAAATGTAAATTGCATCACACAATATCTCCCAAAAAAATATTTTCTCTGACATGATTCACATGTACAGGACATGCCGTCAACACCCTCCAAATTTCAAGTAAAAAGACCAAACCGTTTCCGAGATATTTAAACTTAAAGATTGTGAAAATTGGCCTATCCATTCCATTATAAAATCTGACCATCTTGTCCTTCCCTCGCGATGCAAGATCGCGATCAAAGAATCTCAAGATCAAAGAATTTGCAGGCTCGCAATCAAAGAATTTGCAGGCTCACAATCAAAGAATAAAAAATGGTGAAACTCGAGTTTTAGACAGAATTACATGAAACGACCACCAAGCCTTGGTAGAACGAGGCCCCTGAGCAAAACCTAACCTCATTTGTGTTCCTAGGCCACCCCTGAGCTGAGAAAACTGTATCTTTACCTCACAATGCAAGATCGTGATCAAAGAATCTCGCAATCAAAGAATTTGCAGGCTCGCAAACAAAGATCGTTAGCGAGTCGTGATCAAAGAATTTAAAACATTATAACTCTATTTTTTGACCATTTTAGGTGAAATCAAAGGCATTGGTTGATAGATCGAAGCCCTCTGAGTAAACCCCATGCAGGTTTTACTTCAGGAGTGACCCCTGAGCCGAGATATTTGATTTTTTTCTGATGGCATTTAAAAAACAAGATGGAGGACCTTGCGATCAAAGAATTCTTGGGGACAAAGATTCTTTGACCCCGAGGCTGCAAATTCTTTGACCGCCAGGCAGGACAAGATGGCCCAAACCCCATTCTTTGTTCGCAAAACAACCATATAAATTTCCCAATTGACTCATAATGGGAGCTTAAAAGTGCTCTAACTTTTGAATGCCTTAATATTTTTTCACCAAATGAAAAGCGACATGTTCAGTCACTGAAGCTTTTTCAAATGAGCCATGTTGCAGAGCAGCACACCACATGACAGCCGTGCAACACCACAGACAATATCCCAAAAACTGCCTCCAAAACTGGATAATTTTGCATTTTTCAGCATTTTTGTGAGCAAAAACTGTAAGTCTGACCAAAATAAAATTTGGTATATCAAGAGATCTACCATGCCCCACTGTGCATACTAAATTTCATGCAAATCCGTTGAACGGGTCCAAAGTTATTAACACCCAAAATTTTGACTTTAACATAGAAGTGCCTTCATAACCCTAAATATCGTGGCGTGACCGTGCCACTATAATTTATATATATAGATAGATATATGTGTGTGTGTGTGTGTGTGTGCGTGTGAGTGTACATATATATATATATATACACACACAATATATATATATATATATATATGTATATATATATATATATATATCCACCTTCACCCCAAGCCCACCCTGTCCCCACCCACAGGTATCGGGTGTGCGTTGCAGGTCATTAGTCCAACTCTCACCCCATCCCATGTGTAAACAAGCTGAGGTGGGCAGTATAGGAGAATGGGTGAGAGTTAGACTGACAACCCCAACACACACCCGATGCCTGTTGGTGGGGACGGGTGGGCTTGGGGTGCATGGGGTGGCAACCCTAACACCAAATTTTCTCACTTTTGTCGCTGTGGAACAACCCTAACTGTTGCATTAAATGGATTTTTTGCCATGAATTTCCCTGCTTTTTGAGAATGAGCACTATAAATAGTGAATGGAATGTGGTGGTGGGGCCCCATGCTCCCACCATGTGATTTTTTTGCCACATAGTAACACTAACAGTAACGTAAATGCAAGCGCAAATAGTAATGCACATGGTGACGCAAATGTAAATGATAACACAAATGGTAAGAGAAACACAAGCACAAACGTTAATCAAAACTGAAATGGTAATGCAAATGCTAACGGCAACAGAAACGCAAATGTTAACGTTAATGCTAACGCCAACAGAAATGCAAACGGTAAGAAAAATGCAAATGGTAATAGAAACGAAAACAGAAATGCAAACGATAAAGGCAACGGTGCCACAAAAGGAAACAGTAATGCAATCGACAATGGAAACACAACCGAAAATGCAAACGCTAAGGCCAACAGAAACACAAATGGTGACGAACACACAAACAGTAACAGTAACGCAATTGGAAATGCACACAGTTACAGTAACAGCAACGATGATGCCAAAGCAAACAGTAACACAAACAGAAACACAAATGCAAGCATGTATGGAAATGCAAATGGTAACGTGCACAGTCACGGTACTGCAATTGGAAACACAAATGCTAATAGTAACACCAGCGATGACACCAAAGAAAACACAAATGCAAGCACAACTGGAAGCACGTATGCAAACGCAAATGGTAATGCACACATGATGCAAAACGAAACACAAACAGAAACAGTAATGGAAATGCAAATGGTAACAGTAACGCAAATGCAAGTGCAAATGAAAACACATGGGTAAAGCACATGGTGGCATAGACGGGAATGCTAACACAAACGGTTAAGGAAACGCAAGTGGAAACACTAACTGAAACAGTAACAAAAGTGCACACCCATTTTTCCACCAAAAGCTGCATTGAGAAACACAGTGAATACAAAGAATGTATGCATAATAATGGGCCTCAGAGCAAAAAATGAACACTTGGGGTGGGATATTCAGAATGCGCCAGGCAGGGGCGCAAGCCTGGGCGCAGTGCAACTGGGCTGCACCAGGGCATGGACCAGGTGATATTCAACGGTGCTGCACCATGGCTCAGCACCATTGAATATGGCACTGGGGGCACCCGCACAGTGCACAATGCAGTGGCAGTGCACCAGCGCAAGTGGCAGGTGAGGAGCAGGGGGCTGCACCAGCGCAAGTGCAGCTGCGCTAGGTGCAGCAAGAGCGATATTCAGATGTGAGCATGCAAATGAGGCCATTATGAATGCATGGCACAAATGGGGCCATTTGCATGTCATTATGGCACCATTTGCATGCAGGTGCGCCGATCCCCAGCAACTTGCGCCTGGTGCCCTGCCAGACTGCAGCCATTGGGGACCGACGCCCCCTGCCCCATGCAGACAACACGCCCCAATGCCCAACCATGGGCTTAAGTAAAGTAAAACAATCCCTTTTGGTCCAGTGGACCCGATCCCCTGCCAAATCACAGGCATTGTAAATAAAAACCATCCATGGTGGTCCAGTGGACCTGCTCCCATGCCTGATCGTGGGCATTGTACATAAAAACCATCCCTGGTGGTCCAGTGGACCCATTCCCATGCCCAATCACGGGCTTTAGAAATGAAAATATTCCCTGGTGGATTAATGTTATTTACAAAGCCTGCAATCGGGCATAGGAGCAGGTCCACTGGACCACCAGGGATGATTTACGATCTGCCCACAATTGGTTGAGAGGGGAAGCAGGACCCCCGGACTGTGTTCCAGGAGGTCGGGTGGCCACCCATGGCTGGTGGCTGCCATGTTGCACACAGCAATATGGCAGCCCACCTGTGGGTGTCCCCTGGCTTGCTCCTACTTTTTATGGGCGGATCTTTGCACCCCTGTCTTGTGTGCAAGGTGGGTTGGTGCCTGGCATTTGTGAAGAAGCACATCCCGGCTGAATATCAGGATGTACCACATATGCATGGGCACGCCTGTGACTTGCACCCATAGCCACTGGTGCGCCCCAACGCATCGGGATTTGTGCATCGCAACATCCCCCTTTGAATATCACGCTGGGGGCATCAGTGGGTTGTACATGGTGCAACACTGTTGCGCCATGCACAACCTCTTTGAATATCCCATCCTTGGAATACCAAATTGCTTATATCTCAGGAACTGTACGACATAGAAAAAAAATAAAAATTTCATATAATTTATGACTTTCCTGGCTAGTTTTGCAGTTAGCTCCCTAGTGGGGGGGGGGCAAGCATTTTTAGATGAAAAGTCTGTATCTCAAAGCGTTTCCGAGGTATGGGCCTCAAAAGATGTGGCAGATGCCGTAATGTTAGCCTATGGGAAAAATCTTCAACTTCGGAGTACTGTAACTTTGCAGCCCTCTAATATTTTATCACCAAACCACCAAAAGGCACATCTGTGGGATCTTGACTCTCTTCCCTTCAAATTGCATCCCAAAAGACCAAACCAGTCTTTTGCAGCAGGGAGGCAAAGATTTCCTATTCTTTTCAGGTATAGTGTCATAGTAGTATTCATAAATCCGACATTCGCAAAAAAAATCATAAGTGACACTACTTTGTGACACTACTGTTTCCAAAAATTTCAAAACATATTTCTGGGGTGTTTAACTCCCCAAAAAAAGACATAGCTAGCATCCTCAGGGCTCAACTAGGTGAACACAAAAAGAATTGTGTCCCTAGAGGGTCCCAAATTTAAATGCCAAGCATTTCTGTGACCAGTAACTAAAAACAAAATGGTGAATTTGTGGCACTACATGGGTCATTTGCAACACTAAAAACTGCATTTGCGACACTTTCGAACTTTTTGTTAACTTTTCCCATTGACTATAATAGGAAACTTGTTTTTTGAATAACTTTTGCACCGTTTAATATTTTTTCATGGAATCTTCAAAAGGCACACCAGGGACCCCATCTGCATGTTCTCTGAAGTTTTCAGACCAGTCATGCAAACCATGCGACCTGTAGGTGTGAGGAAATAATGCACAAAAAGCGTAAATATGACTTTCTACGGCACTATATAGCTCCGCAACCATATACCTAACTTATGATCCAGAGATCTATGGTACCACTCCATGCATGCCAAATTTCAGGCAAATCCATCTTACAGTGGCAAAGTTATCAAGCTGCAAAATTTCACACTTTGGCCTTAAATGGGGTACTCAACCCAAACTATAGTGGCACTACCATGCCACTATAATATATATATATATATATATATATATATATATATATATATATTCAACCAACACTCTAATAACTTTAGTAAATGTGAGTCAGCTAAGTGATTACATATATTAAAAGTCCTTCCTGAACCCTATATACAGTGAAGACAATATACAGTATACTAATATAGAAAAACAAGAATACAGTCTGAAGTACCCATATACAAGACATACCCCCCAAAATCTCAAGACCCCACAAATATGGTACTGGATGAATATAGCACAGACTGAACCGTGCGTGGAACACCGCACTATAGGAACCATGTATTGTTTTACAGCAACAGGGGTTGTATAAGTATGCGGTAAGAACTGCTACCCCTGTCACTGTAGGGTGATGATGCTGCTGCTGCTGAAGGATGCTGTCAGAGTGGTGCCTGGTCAAGCTGCTACCTGGGTGGAGTGACTAGAGCACCTACCTCCGGTGGCTCTGGGGAACTGGGGCTGCAGTTCAGTTCTCCCTCGGTCCCACTATGCTGCAGCTTTTTTTTGGGGGGGGGGAATCCTCACTTTGAATTTTTTTGTTTCCCGAAGTCCATGACCACCCGGAGTTGATTATATTCAGTCTGGGGGAGGTGGGGGACAAAGCCCCCATGTCAGGGTGCAGGGGGTGGAGCCCACTGCAAAAATAGAGTTTCTGCTCTGGTGTGCACCATCTTTGTTGTTGTCAGAGTGTTGTGTCGACGTTATTATACTGCACGCTGCTTTGCATGCAGCATTGTTAATGTGCGCAGTTTTAACCCCGACATTATGACCCTGTGCCCATAAATATCCATATAAATAATATGTGATATTGCACAGTGAATTAATATTGCATAGTATAACTGTTTACATATTCCTAAATGAGAAAATAGATGTTAATTACAAAAATCTAAAAATTCCAAAATCATTGTATCTATATAACTTGAAACATTATTGTTTCTATCACATAGAAAATTAACTAATATTGTGAGATAGTACTGTGTACTGAAGGTTTGCTACATGTCTGTGAAAATAATGTTTCAAGTTATATAGATATGATGGGCAGTGGCCTTCGGGCTCTGTGATGAACAGGACCTGACTTCTAACTGGTTTCACATAGTGCCCTTTGGGACCTGCAAGAAACACAACCCAAGTCTTAACAGGGCCCTTTAGGGTTATGATCTGAATTGTACTTTGGCATTCAATTCAGTGGAGTACATAGGGTGAAACATGGAGGGCTTAGGGTTCAGAAAGTCCCTAACACCAGAGTTCCCTACTTTTGATGTTTCAGAGTTCTAATTGATGCAATAACATAGATTTTGCCAACATTTCCTGTCTTTTTATGTTGGCGTGCTTGTGCAGCCAACATCTTGCGAGTAGTGCAGCTTTGGAGGTGCGGTCGCTGTTGGATGAATGCAGGGCACGCACCAGTAGGTGCGTCTCTCATTCCCCAATCAGCCTGCATGCCGGTGCCACACCATGGATACATAATGTGGCGAGCACATCTAAGAAAAGGTCCGCTGCAATTCGAGCAAAGCTCGTCAGATGCAGCGGACCTTCCCTGGATGTGCTTGCTGACATTGTGTATGTGGCGGCAGCCCAACTGCCAACTTCGGGGGTGCTCTTTCCCCCTGCCAGCTTCCCGTGCCCCAATGTATGGGCCGACAGGGGAGCCCACTCCCCATCAGCATAAAGCACTCTCCCCCCCATCTGTTAGATGTTGAGGGGGGTGCCCAATCCCCCTCGGCTCTCCCCCCCCACTTTCCTTGTCTGCCGACAGGGGCGCCCAATCCCCGTCGACATAAATTAACCTCCTTTGCATTGTGTGCCAACAAAGGGTGCCCAATCCCCGTCAGCTGCAGCAACCCCCAAACAGTTAGGTGGTGGTACGCTGGGGAGCCCCACCCCAACATGCCAAATACCCTGTAAAAAATTTTCCTAAATGTTTTTTCTTTCACCCTGTAACACAAAAACGGTCCTTGTAGTCTCCCTACCCACCACCCGCACCCATCCACTGCGACCCTGCCTCCCCACACACCCCCTCACCCCATACTTACCTCCGGAGTCTGGTGCGATGATCTTCGGTGGACCTGGAACACGTCTGCACTCTTCAAAGCCAACCGCGAACTGAGGAAATGCCGGTAAGCTGTATAATGTAATAAACAGGGTTTTTTCAACTTTGATGCATATCTTGGGCATTGTTTGGAATTTTTGCACCAAATTTTCAACACAGGGTTTTTGGGACCCCTCCTCATGAATTTTGTCACTGTTATGACGTTAATCAGTCCCCAAAGGTGATTTTGCAGTTACTGTGCGGAATCACCTTCCGGGACTGGTTAAAGCAAGGACAGTGGCAGTATTCATGAGGTGGGTTCTCAAAAAGCCTATGTTGCAAATCTGGTGGAAGAAATCCAAAAAATGGCTGTTTTATGAGCATGCATTGCGCAGTTGCTATGCATGCTCGTAACTTCACGAATTCACAATATTTTCATGCCAGATTTTCAACATTGTCATTTTTCTACACCTCCTTGTGAACAGTAAAGCTGTCATTTTTCACATCCTGGTCGAAATGTGTTTCGGCACTTCCGGCGCACAATAGCGCGGTTGCTGTGGGAAATCATTGTTCAGGGCAGATTATGAAAATTACAGTGACACTGTTCATGAGCAGAGGTCCTAAAATGCCTATGTTGAAAATTTGGTGACTATACTCCATAAAATGACTGTGTTATGAGTGTGCGTTGTGCAGTTACTATGCACGCTCATAACTTCGCAAATTCACAAAATTTTCATTCCAGATTTTACACATTGTCATTTTACTACACCTCCTTGTGAACAGTACAGCTGTCATTTTTCACATCCTGGCCGAAATGTGTTTCCGCACTTCCGGTGCACAATGGCGCGGTCGCTGTGCGAAATCAGTGTTCGTGGCAGATTATGAAAATTACAGTGACACTGTTCATGAGCAGAGGTCATAAAATGCCTATGTTGAAAATTTGGTGATGATACTCCATAACATGACTGTGTTATGAGCGTGCGTTACGCAGTTTGCACGCACGCTCGTAACGTGCATTTGTAATATTTTTACTCTGGATTTTCACCATTGCCATTTTTCCACACCTTTTGATGAACAGTTCAGCTGTCAATTTACATATCCTGCCCAGAATGTGTTTTTGCACGTCCGGCGCAGAATAGCACGGTCGCTGTGCAAAATCACTTTTTGGGACAGTTTGAGGAAATGACAGTCGCACTGTACACGAGCAGAGGTGCTAAAATGCCTATGTTGAAAATTTGGTCTCAAAAGTCCATAAATGACTGTGTTACAAGCATGTATTGCGATTTCCCACGCACCCTTGTAACTTTGCAAATTTGCAATATTTACATGCCACATTTTCAACACTGCCATTTTTTTACACCTCCTTATGAATGGTACAGCTGCCATTTTTCACATCCTGCCCAAAATGTGTTTCCGCATTGCACTACCAAAGCCAATGCCAGCGTGACAACATTCGGCATTGACAAATACTTGTTTAGATAACCATAGTACCTTAGTGGATGTATTACACAGGGCACTGCAGACGCCATGCAACTCAACATGATGCAAATCCACAAAACAGCGTATAATTCCAAAGCTGCTTCATGCAGGGCCCTTTGGGCGGTAAGTGCTTACTTGCTTTCAGCCCTGCGTGAAGCAGGACGCAGAGGGCCCTTTAGGCCCTTCACAAATTAGGAGGAAAGTCCTAAGGCCCTGTGCAGAATGGGACATGAAGGGCCCTTTTGGCACTGCACAAATTAGAAGGTCAGTTTCAGTTTGCTCTGCCCAGGGCTCGTAGGTCTTAACTTGTATCATGTAGTGCCCAAAGGAGCTGTAACCTAAACTTATGCGCCCTAAGTCCATTTTTTTTTTTTTTAGATTTTGACCCCAGATTTTCCACTCCACCTCATGAATGTGACAGCTGTCTTTTTTCAAATGCTAACTGAAATGTCATTTCACAGAATGACCGTAAAAGAACTGAAATGTAATCTCACAGAATGACTGCAATATGACATTTCAGGTGGCATTAGAAAAATCACAGTTTATAAGGTTCTTAAGGTGGAGTAAAAAAAGACCTTGTTGAAAATTAGGGGTCAAAAAACTCAAAAACAATGAAGTTATGAATAAAGTTGTAAGATATTTCACTGTTAACACTAGCTGACAATTGTTTTTTGGGGGTATTAGTTTCATGTTCATGTTTTTTCAACTTCTGCTCATAATTTCTTTGTTTTGATATTTTGACCTCAGATTTTCCATGTGTTCTATTTTCACCTGACCTCATGAACTTGACAGCTGTAGTTCTTCAACTACCACCTAAAATGTTTTATCACAGTACAACTGTGAAACCTTTTGGCCAGGATTTGAAAATTGATGGTTGTAAGGTTTATGAGGAGGGGTGAAAAAAAGACTATGCTGAAAATTTGGGGTCAAAATATTAAAAAACAATGACGTTAGTAATAACTGTTGTAATAACACGAAAAAACAAAGTTTTAAAACAATATTTAGTTCAGTCGTGTATAAGAAGTTGATAGGGTTACAGTAGTAGACACCCAAGTCAGCTAAGTGGGGGACTTGGGAGGTGAAGAGTGGCAGGATACTAAAGAGGTGTCAGGGTGGAGGTGGTAATGGGTTGAGGGAAACTGTTTTCTCTTCTTACAGGTGAATTGGGAAGGGGGCTGGCAGATGACAATGGACCGTGTTCTTTATTACAGGTGTAGAAACTTTAATAAAATGACAACATGGGGCAATGTTTGCTTTTTTTGGGTACCTTGATTTGGGAGGAGTAAGTGGGTGACATGGGTGCCAAGAGGGTGGGGGGGTTACCTAAAATAAATGGCCACCAGGCTTGGGCACCCCAGTGGTCATATGTATCAGGAATAGTCACCAGGCTTGGAAACATGGTGGCTAAATGAATCATAAGAATGGTCACCAGGCTTGGGCACCCCAGTAGCCAATTATAAAAATAAATCAGCAGTGGACATGGGCAACCCTGGGGCTAAATAAAGAGGGGATCATAACAACTTGTAGGGTTGCCTAAGGGCCACAGGGTTTAGGAACCTTAGTGGCAAACAAAAGAGGTAGATGTTGTTTTTATGGTAAGAGTCACAAAAATGACTTTGTTTTATAATATTTCGCAATAACTTGGCCATTTGGGGACTGATTGACCATAGATTTTCAGTGTGGGAATATCAGTACCACACCTCATCAATACGTGCATTTTGATAATGCACCTCAAAATGTGTTTTGTAGGTCACCCTAAAACACATTTTGGTGTATATTAACAAAATGACACTTATGTGTCCATAAGATGGGGTAGCAATATGCCAACTATGTAATGTTGGTGTCAATTGGTCCCCAAATGGCCAAGTTATGGCCAAAAATAACAAAAATAGCATTATGAAGAGTACAGTCAACAAATGGATCACACATGTTTGAAAATGTCAAGTTTAAATGTTAATTTAAAAACTAAATATTTTCCAGTAGAACCACCTATACAAGCCACCTTTGCAAGTCATCAGGTTGTATAGCCTAGAGGTTAGATTAATGAGCTGTGAATGAGCTTGATACATCCAGAAGACCTAGGCTTGATTCCCACAACATCCACTTGCGTGACCCTGAGCAAGGCATTTGACCTCTCCAGTGCTCACAGGTTACCCTTGAAAACAGGCCCTGTGCCTAGTGGGTCTTACCTGGTTACAAAAGAATAAAAAAAAAAAAATAAGCTTGTGTGAAACTCTAAGAAACCTGAAAGTCTCCAAATGTCAACTGTCAGCTGTTTTTTAAACTACAAGTGGATAAGAAAAAGGTCTTAATTTGGCAATTTGTATGTATTTTCAACCTTCTAGAACCTTTATACCACTGAATCAATCATTACCACAATTTCAGGATCTGCAGATACTGGACCCCAAAATGCTCATGCCAAATTTCAGGCTACTGTGTTCTAAAATGGCTGCATTATTTAAGGTGCACAAATATGGGTTTCAACATAGAAATGCATTTGTAAACCTACTATAGAGGCACTACCATGCCCCTTTAATATATATCCTATGTTTAGTACATTGCCTTTAAGAATCTTTAGCTTGTTTGGACATCAATGGCATTCACTGGAGCTGACATCACCTGATCAATTTACCTGCTGCACATGACCTGAGTGAGTATGCACCTGTGCAGGACTGGCTGGGGGACTGACTTGGTGTTTGAATTGCCAGTTTTGTTTAAGCTGCCATTGGGACTACAAATCAGTAGCTATATTGATGTCTTGTGACCCTCCTGGGCATGGCAACAGGGTCAGAGGGCGAGGTGCTAACTGATCAAGAGTGATTGACTGCTCCGGGATCCACAAGAGCTTATGGACTACAGGTAGACCTAATTAAGTCAGGCACCCTCTTAACAGCCAATTGTCTGTCATATAACAGACCTACAGAATGGCCCATTCTGCTTGATAGCAGGAATAGACCAAACAGGTTTTCTTTTGCCTTCAAGAAGTGTATGGGTTAATCTGCCCTCAAGACAAATCTAGGTGGGATCTCGACAAAGCTGGATCGTGTCTGGAGGTTCTGAACTGTACTGCAACAGAGTGTGTCTGCTGGAGATGAACTAAAAGTGGCTGCATTCAGTTTTACCTGCTTGAGAGAAAGAAGACATTCTCATGCTGGCCAGCATGCAGTCAAAACTGAGGATCACCAACACAGATTCATGTGGAGGTGAACTGCCCCCAGTGTGTACAATAGCCTGTTACTAGGTTACTACCACTCTGATGGTCTAGAAGACATGGGGTTTAGTGTGGATTTGCCAGTGCCAGATCAACCAGAGGACAACATACCTCTGACATGTACTGCCAGTGCAGGTGAACGGTGAGAAGCTGACAGAGAGTGAGCAGTAGGAGGCAGGACAGGCCACCTACCAGACTGAGAGAAACTGCCTGCTGCTGTGACAGCAAAACCCTGAGAAGTGAGTGAGATCCTGAACAAAGGAACTGTGAGTAACACAGGGCTTTCCCTTTGCAACTGTAGAATTGTACCTTAGTTAGGAAACTGTTCAACTTGTTCTGCTAGCTGGCCAAGGAGTTAGAAATGCTTCTATTTGAGATTTTGACATTTTGCAGTTGCATGGCTTTTGGGTTTGGGGTTAATTGTGTTCGCTGAGAATTGTTGTTATTTAAGTTAAAGGAGATGTACTAGCAAAGGTGCTTGAGCCACTGGTACACAGATTGTGGTTCGAGTATCCCGATCCCTCCCTGTGTCCCAATATATATATAGCCATTCAATTACCTTATCGCTCTTAAAATTTAACCTCTCAGGTGGTGCAGCCAGCATATTTGTAAATGGAGTGGAGCCCCCTGGGATACTGTTCAAAAGGATGGTCTTCCGGGTGTTACCTGATAAAATGGGACACTTAAGGAGTGAACAGACATTGGAACTTGCCCACACTTGTTTCTACTGGCCACATATGAGAAGTTACATGGAATGGTTTTGCAGACAGTGTTGACACTGTGTGCAGCAAAAGACTTTGCCAAGGAGGGCTACCCATCTCGTGAACACTGGAACAGATAGACTCATAGAGTTTGTATGCATAGATTTTCTCAGTGTAGGACTAGGATCAAAGAGTATTGCTATGTACTGGTATTTACAGACCATTTTTACCAGTATGCCCAGACATATCCAACCAAGGACCAAGACGTAACCACAGTCACGCATGTCCTGATCAACAAGTTCATTGTACATTATGGAACACTGGTATGGATCCACTGGGATCAGGGAAAGGACTTCTAAAGACACAGGCAAAGAATTGCCATCCCTTTGGTGAATCAGAAGTCATGCACTACTTGGTATCATCCTCAAGGTAACCCACGACCAGAGTATTTTAATTGCACATTGCTCAACATGTTGAGTACTTTGAACCACAAGGACAAAGCCAAATGGAGTCAACAAGTCAGTACCCATAAGCATGCCTACAGTTGTGCATAAAATGATGTTACAGAATTTTTGCCCTACTATATCATGTTCAGCTGAGAAGGTCAGTTGCCTGTTGATTTGTGTTTTGGGGTCTCCCTGGATAGAGCCCCCTGTGATGTATCTTCAGTATGTACACTTTCTGAAAGACAAGTTGTACACTGCTTATACTTTCACCTCTGAAATGGTTGGAAAGAAAAACTTGGCTAACAAAATCAGAAGCAATCAGAAAGTAAAGGCTCAGTAACATTTGCCTGGTAATTATGTGCTTGTTAGGAACTTGCCCATGCCAGGAAAACTGAAACTTACCAATAGATGAAGCACCCTCCATATCATAGTGGAACACGTCCAGGACCTACAGATCTGCAAGATTCATTCAAAAGGACAACTGATAAAAAATTGCATGATTCACTGGAATTGTCTGCTCCCAACTGGGCACATAGACATTGCCCCTGAAGCTGTTGAGTCTGAAGTGCCTAAGTGGCTGTAAAATTGAACTGTTACCAGTAAGAGCCAATGTACAGATGTACCTAAAAGCCCCAAGACAACATGGATAGTGAATCCTCATATGAAGAAACTGGACTTGTCAGATACTAGTCTACTGTGGGCATACCCAATTTGGTACCACCAGCTGTACCCGAAGTGGATGCCAGCTAGATTGGAACCCCTTTGTAAGAAAACACAGAACCATTTGTTCCTGTGGATTTGCAGTTAATTGCTGAGGATGAGAGCATTAGAGGAGTAGAGGCAGAGCACCCAAATATGGATGCTGAAGTTGCAATACTGTACCTTTGATGAAAGAATCAGTTGTTGAGACCCAGACTTGGTGGAGGAAGCTGTTGCCTTACCAAGGCATTCTGAAAAACACAAAAGACCAGTGCTCAGACTCACATATGACAAATCTTCTGGCAACTTACAGCATTGATGGCAGCTGTAATCTCAAGCCACGCCTGCTGGACTGTGGCATCTGTGGACCGGATGAGGGACAGGATTGACTCCCTCTCCCAAAAGGCCTGGGCCAGGGCATGTAGCACCTCCTTAGTGAACTTGTAGCCCCTCAGTCTATCACCATCATCCATGGGACCTGTAAGAGACATGAGAAGGATAATGGTTAGTGCTGTGTGTATGCGATGGATTTGTGCGTGAGCACAATGTGCCATGCCAATGCATCTCTGATGTGTATGCTGAACAGGTGTGGCACAGGACGGACTGTGTGCAGTGGAAGTCTGTCAGAGGCCCCCCAGGGTCTGTGTATTGCCTCGGGGCTGTCAACCAATAACACTATGGGAGTTGGCACCAGAAGCATCCAGAGCCCCTGGCTGCACCACTGGAACAGGCAGTTTCCCAGAGCCTAGATGCCACTAGCGGAGTGATGTGGGTCAGTGCATGTCCCCCCCCAAAAAAAACCTGGCCCTAGTGTAGTGCACAGTGGCACGTGGCATGACACACAGGGTCTCTGCATGGGAACCAGAAACTCACTGTGGCATGCATGTGCACAGCACCTGAGCAAAGGGTGCGCTGGGCCAATCTGTATACCACCCCATTGGGACACACAGTCTGCCGGCCTGACATGGCCCCACAAATTGGGAATGTGGCACTGCCTTGCAGCACCACGCATGACAGTGTTATGGGCAGACCCTGGCTAGCAGACCATGTCCATGTAGCCATGACACTGATAGGTGCCAGACCACAGGCCTCTGTTCTGCTGTGGCCACACATGCACTGACATGGTTTGGCCAGCACATCTAGTGACCACCACAGACAGATATGTGGTGCTCTTCTAGGGGCACACGTCAGGGATGTCCCTTATCCCCTTACCTTTTTGCTCTTTTTGTAGAGCCTATGGCACAGCTTTTGAGGCAAATGGACCAGATCCATGGATACTCTATTAATGACACCCATCACAAACCAGCATATTATGCCAACAACCTCCTTCTTTATATCAACTGCCCCGAGTCTTCCTTAGCTGCCCTGGGTGAGTTACTTCCACTAATAGAATGAATGATAGGCTACAAAATTAATCAAGACAAAACAGAGGTGTTATCAATACAAAATACACCATCTCAGTCAATTGTAGTTAAACACCCATTTAAGTGAAACTGCCCCTATATAACATACTTAGGTATCAATATTCCCCCTGATCTTTCCAAATTACACAATTTCAGCTATGACTCACTATTTACCCAGATTCAAATAGATCTTAAACATTGGATTCACCTACCAATTTCGATTATAAACAGAGCCCAACCTATCCAAATGAACATATTGCCTAGAATCTTGTATTTAATGCAGAATATACCACTCCCAATCACCGAGTGACGTAAATAGATGGAACCGAGTGATTTCTGCTTTTCTTTTGGGAGGGGGGCAGATCACGTATCTCAGTTCATAAACTACAACTACCCAAGGGGGGGTTAGCCCTACCAGACTTTTTTAAATACTCAATAGCTGCTTTGCTTTCACACCTATTGAAGTGGCTGGCCCCACAAGATATGGCCCGAGTTGGCTGCAAGTAGAACAAGCCATGTCATCTTTCCCCTTGAACTATATCTTAGTATATCAGCCCCAGATACCCCTGTGCTCGGAGACTTGTTCATTTTTTACAAAAGCCATGATCTGAAGCTGGAGGGATTTCCGGCAGCATCCAGAAAATCAATTTGGGGTAGTATTGCTTGAATAGTGCCGCTGTGGATCCGCCAGTGATCCAATGGATGGCGGCACCATTAGAGTTGGATCCATCCCGGGATCTAGGAGAATACAGAGTTTGGAACCTGGATCAGATCCTGCTTTATCTGGCACCAGATCCAGGCATCCAGTGTCGGATCCCTGGATCCGGACATCAGATAACGCAGGATCTGACCAGGGATCTGATGGCTGGATCCACAGGCTAATAGTGGAAGTGTCCAGCAGATCCACTATCCTGCCGCAAAGGGCAGGTATCTGTGGATCCGGATTTCTCCGGATCCATCTGAGCAACACTAATTTGGAGCAACCTGGATGAACATCCCTGTGCGGAATCCCGATTTTATTCTGGCTAGCACAGACATTGAACTCTGGAAGTGGCATGATCTGGGGTTAACACATTCATACCAATTATATAATAATGGTGTCTTTAAGACATTTACCAAACTGCAGAGTGAGTTTTCTCTAGAAAGGATGAATTTTTTTTCACTGTCTACAACTACATCACTTTCTAACTTCAAAAATAAGATTGGATGCCTCCGCCTGCACCTCCCCTCTGTTCTGCATGTTACTTATTCAACTACAAAACAATCCCAACCCTCAACATTTAGTGTCTAGATTTTATCAAACTCTTATTCATATTCCTACACTAGAAATGGACAATGTCCAGATAAGCTGGGAAGCAGAATTAATGTTAGAACTAACACCAGAGGACTGGCTACATATTTGGCATCTGCAGCACTGAACAACCAGCTCATACACATAGAGATAATTTTCATGGAAGGTAGCAATGTGATTTTTTTGCACTCCACAGATTACTGCTAAATACTCCCTATCAGGGGACTCATCCTGTTTGAGGGGTTGTGGATGTAAGGTGGCCACTCATTCTCATGTGATGTGGTTCTGCCCAGTGCTGAAACCATTTTGGGTGGAAGTGGGGAGGCAGATGGAAAAACTTTTTCCAGCTCTGGGGAACCTCACTCCGGAGATGGCCCTATTGCTGCACCTCCGGAGGCAGGTTAGAGATGCTCATCAGATGTATTTGATATGCATATTGTTGGGAGCAGCTAAAAAAATTATAACATGATTGTGGCTACAGTCTAGTCCCCCAAGCATATCCAACTGGGAATCTACAATATATGATATTTACAAAATGGAAAACCTACCAGCTATATTGCAAAATAAATTCTCGGCCTTGATGAACAGATGGACTCCCTAGTTCTTACATATAGCACAGTACAGACAGGATTTGGTGCCTTTAATGTTGAGAACCAAATACAATCAAAATAAGGGAGAGGGAGGTAAACTTTTTCTTCCATTCTCCAGCCCTCTATACCTTTTCCCAACCCACTTGAGGCTGGCCAGCCCAGCATATCTCAGCTCTCCCTAGAGGAATGAAGGAACTTCCTGTGATTGTTAAAGGGATACTGTCTTAATCTGTTAGTTTTTCACAAATGTTCTCGTTTTGCTTTTTGAATAAGTTGGTGTGACCCAGAAGTTAGTCTGTGTAAAAAAATTGATTGTCATGTGTTAGAAATAATCTCACTATATTTATTTTAGTTTGTTTCTGTGTAGGAAGCGGTCCGCTATTTCTCCATCCTTCAGCGATGTTTGTTTACTGGAGTGCGAAACCGCACTTCACGCTCAACATTAATTTTCGTGTACTTTGCTCACTCATGCACCACTGTCATGAGTGAACCTTGCGCGTGCTAAGCAGATCCCCGTTGGACCCATCCATTCCATGTATAAAGTAAAGCAACTGGGTATTTAGCCAGCAAGAAATTAACTTTTTTACATGTGTGATTCATTTTCATAAGTAATTACTGTGTTGCTGGTATGAATTAAATATTTTTATTCCAAAACTGATTTTGTCTCCTATGTCTATCTCTAGTATTTCTCTGTTCTATACCCAGCGGTTACTTGTTTATTCAGCAGTTATATTTATTCATTTAACCTTGGCATATTTCCTCATTTCAATATCTGGGAGTTTGACTGGACCAGCACCTCAACTTCTCTGTGCATATCGATGCAATCCTGAAGAAACTGCGCCCCAAGCTTGGTGCTCTGTACAGGAATCATAGTTGTATCCTGCTGACTGCGAGGCACGAAATTGTCCAGAAGATGATACTCCCCATCTTTGACTACTGTGACGTAGTCTATGGTGCTGCTCCCAAATCTTCACTGACCAAGTTGGACACTCTCTTTAACTCCTTCTGCTGCTTTGCTATTGACTCCCCTTCCCGCTCCCACCCCTGTGAACTCTATCGCTCTCTAACCTTCCTTCCACTATCTCACAGAAGCATCTCTCACTGTGCCAAACTAACCTCCAAATTCTGGTTTGGGAGGCTCCCCTACTATCTCTCATCCTTTCTCTACACTCCACCTCCCCCCACCCACTCTCTCAGATCAAATGACGCCTGCATCTTGACGGTCCCTCGCCGCTCCATCCTCATCGGCCAGACTGGTTTTGCCCATCATTTCCCTAAAGTCTAGAATTCCTTCCCCCCTGAAATACATCACTCCTCCTCCAACTACTCCCTTACCTCTGCCCTACACAATTACCTTTCCCTCAGCTGTTCCTGCTTTAACCCACCTTAATACCTATCCCCAGTTTCTGCCTTCCTACCATGACCCCCCCAGCAGGGTTCTCAAAATCCTGAAGGGGGAAATCAGGAAATGGCTACCTTCTCCTCATATTCAGTTCTTGCCTCCCCCTTCTCCTCCTGCCCTTCTGGGTCACCAGTGTGCACAGCCTAACCCCATCCTTTTTACTCCAGCAGCACTTGCGTACTACCTTGAGCCTGCTCCTGCTACACTCACGCACTATAAATTGTTCTATCACATTATTACTGTTTTGTATGTTCATATGTTCTTTTGTATGATTTTGGACGTGTAATTTACCCAATGTTCAACTGCTGTTTATTGTACAATACCTTGTGTTCCAACTGTTGCACAATCTTAAAATGTTGTATTGTTTGTACTACCCACATACTATTGTAACTGATCATCCTTCACAACCCTATGTAACCCTTCCCCCCAGGTCGCACCGTGAGATGAGCAACTTGTTCAGTGTGCCCTCCTGGTGAAACATTTCAATAAATAAATATTTACATAAAACGCTGTGACATTTCTCATGGACATTGCCTGAATAAGCATACAGTGGCCCGTGGAGTAATTTATTTTCAGGTAAACATTGGTGGTGATAATTTATGTTCTACTTTGAATATTTTGACCACTGATTTACACTCAGATGAAGCCCTGTTTTAGATGTCACATAATGATTTTCCATGTATTTGTGTATTGTTCTCTCAAACAGCATAGTAAATGTGATTATGATATTGTCCAGTTCATATCCTTGTTTGAAAAGCTAGCAGTTAAATGTTGTATTCTCCTAAAGGTCCTCAAGTGAAATATTTTGATGATTCCAGATGATGATTAACTAATTTGAGTTGTTCTCTCCTTCAGCCTCTGCAGTATGTAGGGTAGGAGGAGCAGTTACTAGTCAGTCTTTCTAAATGACCTGATGTTTCTGTCTGATACTAACATGACAATTCAACAGGCAGGGTTGTTAATTTACAATTTCAAACCCAACCCCCTCCCACACACACACAAAATAATTATGCTGAAGCTTGTGCCCAAGTCCTAAATAGCCAAATTTGTGATGCATTGTCAGTGGTGCCGATACCTATGGGTACACATTGACACATGCCCTGTCCTGAAAAAAAAATTAATGTTTTCCTACAGTGCCCCATTGTTCAGTCAAATTTCTCCAGCTTTTGCGATGCTTTTTTTTTTTTATGTTTGTTATTATTGGTATTGCTATGTATCATTTTCCCACACTAACTTCATCTGGTTCTTAACTCCCATCCTCTAGTGATAGTATAAATGAAACTAAATCACCTAGGATCCAACTAGCATGCAGAAAGTGAGACTGTTCCACAGTCACCAAAAGTGGAAACTTATTAATGAAACAACATCATTGCTTCATTGCATTGCGGCCCATCCTGGTCAGACATACATCAGAAAGTAAGAAAATCAATTCAAATAGAGACACACATGCATCATCCATTATGATGTGCTCAAAGTGCTGTCATGAATCGCCAGGCAAAAGCTCTCCAAACACAAAATGTATCCATTCTAATTTTGTTTACCTCGCTCTATACCTGCAAGCAGATAGTGTGTTGGCCTGCCCTTTGATGGTTTCATTTTCGTTAATGTATTGCAAAATCGTGACAACTGAAAACAAAGATGACTGAACTTATTCATTCTTTTTATCTTACTTGTTTTATTATGTGTTGCTGCACCCAAAGTCTGACTCTCACCCATAGATAGTTTTTTTTCTGCTGCTCCTTCAGTTTTCTATGCCTGTGCTGAGTCAGACTGCTAAACAGATCATGTCAGCATCCTTCCTCATTAAGATGGTATTTAACATTCAAGCTCCCAAAGTATGTGCTAAATACATTTGTTGTTTTTTTTGTTTGTTTTTCGTTTTCCCATATTGAACAGGTTTACATCAGCAAAGGTATACGGCACTTACAGCATGACAAAAGAGTAAGGCATAAAAACACTCAAACAGTGATTACAGTGGTTCTCCAAGTGCTTCATTCAGTTTATATAAGTTTATGAGTGCTGATGCTGTACTGATCTGTATTGATCTGTTTTGGATCTTATACGTGTCATGTGACTTAATTTATTGAAATGCCATAAATGATACTATAAGCTTGTGTTTTATTTGTGCCCTGTCTGCTGGATGTACCGCAAACTCTGGAGCTGATTTGATCTGCCCGATAGTGCAGCCTAACTCATTACTTGTTAGCATTAATTCTGCTCGCTTTACCCTGATGCAGCTGTCCCCCCTCTATCATCTGGTGACTGCAGTAGTAAGGCATATTATTAAATCTTATGAATAATGGAGGGGTGGTGGACTCCAATCCCTTCGGCACCCTTGAGCAGTAACAAAATCAGTTAGGCATTTAACACAGCACAGTACTCCATCCACCCCAATTACCCACACCTACATACCCAAATTGAACTTATTTTTTTGTTTTAGTATGTAAATCTTTTTATTATTTTTGTGTGTTCCTTTAAGTTAATTCTGCAGTAACATAACAGTTACAATGATGTAGCTACTGCTGCATAACCAAGCTATTCTAGGGATGGATAGGCAACACAGTAAGTGTAATGCCTGAATTTACCAACACATGTTGTATTATTTGGTCACTAGGCCACAGGCAGACTGAATAAACTACACCTGTTGTGGGTAATTCCTGGCTATTTTTATAAGGGTCTAAGTATTCCTGAAATTTCATTGGCTGTCAGCATTCCTACAGCCTTATGTTAGTCTCCTTCTTAACATACTTCTGCAGCCTGATTACCTGAGCATTGATTTAAAAAAACTAAGGTACTCCAACATACACTGTCAGCATTCCATATGTAGAACTTAGTCGCTATTACAGCAATGCTGACAGCTACAAGCATCCCTCAGTCAGTAAGATTAAGATTCTGCACTGTACTGTGACATAGTGGCAAATTTGTTGGCTCTTTCTACTGTAGCGATACAGTGTTTTCTCCCTCCTTATGACCACAACATAAAAAAAAAGCGATTGTTACGATTGCCCATCTGGCACCAGATTTTAACTTTTGATTTAGTGATCATCTTGTAAACTTCCACAGCTGCCCCTCCTGGCCACATCTCCATCTGCTTTTTAACCTCCTCTCTTAAAAAAACAAAGTAAAGGTGCCCAATAGTAACTCTAATCACACACCAGTCTATCGCTGTCACTAGTTACACAACAGTACATGCTGGTTCTGTCTTCATCGATGTCTGCAACTCTTCCTGACTGCCTCTCCACTAAAGTGTCATAGCTTCGGTTAGCACTGAGTTATCAGCCTTCATTCTCAAGGAGTTAGACAGCTTATTTTCACAACCATCTCCCCAACCATTGTCACAGTAAAAAAAAGATTGGGGGGAAAATGAGTCTGCAGAAATTATACTTTTTAACTGAATCTGTTACAGTTAATGTGCCTGTGCATTCATTTATGACCCAATTATACTAGCAATGAGGTGCTCACAGGGGTTATGTTAATGTTCAAGTTACTCACCCCCTGGGGCAATATGGCACTCAGCTGCACCTCATGCCACATTACACCCCAAGGGGATGATTAACTAGAACATTAACATAACCCCTGGGTGTACATTATTGCTTAAATAACACACCCTGGAATAGAATAGTGCTATCAAAAATATGAACTGTTTTTTGGAGGAAAGCAGGAAGGTAACTGTCTTTTTTTTATTGTTTACATTATTTTTATTGATTGCATTGTTACTCCATGAAAAAGTTCATAACTTATCCATATTCTTTTTATTGTATTTGGTCTGTTAATAGCATGATACTCTCTTTCATGAACCTCAAACATATGATTTATTATTTGTATGTGACATTGATTATATGGTTAATTTACATGTCTTTAGGGAAGAATATGGAGAAAAATCTATGAAAACCATGCCTGACATTGAACATGATTTAGCCACATATTTTGGTTACACAAAAACAAGAGCAAATGACAGCAAATTTTTACATGCTGATCTGGATGAGTAAGTTTTCCTTATTTATTTTAACAACTGCTTTGCACATGATGATTTAAGCGAATAAATAAGATTACTATATATTTTGTGAAAATGTTTTTATTCTCCAGAAGTTGTAATGAAGATCAATATGATGCATCACTTAGATGTACTTCAAAACTGAACACATTTAAAACTTCAACAGATACACGTTTAAGATCAGCTAGTGAAATAAGAGATGGTACACATTCATCAACAACGTGTGTGGAGTGATTGTATTGACAAGATATCTGCACAGAAGACCTTTCTTGTCTACAAACATAATTTACTTGAGTTGGCCAGAGCTAGCAAATGGACACTTTGTGACATGTGCAACATACTTCAGACTGCGTCAGGATTCATCGGCTGTTTATTTACATTGGGTTACTTTTATTCTTTATTGTGACTTACTGTGAGTCTATATCTGCAATTATTCACATTGAAGGTAGGCAGAAAAAAAGAGTTCATTGAATGAGGGTGATGTATAGTATTTTAAAGGGGAATTTGATGTGGCATATCTTTACTGAGATAATGGTGGCTCTATGGAACAGTTTGTTGAGTAATTAGTGCTGTAGTGATTGAACAGAGCTTATGACTTTTTATTGTTTTTGGAGTATTCAGTTAGAACTGTTTCTTATGATAAATACATACCTTGCATAACAGGAATGCATAGAATGCAAATCAGTCTATACGTGGTGTAGTCAACAGTCTATGAGATTTGAATTCCATGCAGGAGATTTGCTTGTTGCTAGTGCCAAATTACCATCAGGGAACAACTATGGGAAGATGGCCATGATGGCTCGATTTAGGAATTGTCCTATTCTTTGTGAGTCATCCTACTTCAGGTTACAATGTGTATATATAGTGCCAGCAGTGAAACAATTCTGGTCTGAACATCAATGACAGATTATAGTACAACGAAGGGGCAAAGACGTTCTCATAATTGGTTAGTGTTTTCTTTTTTTTTTTTTTTTTTTAGTTTTTAATTGTAGTCTCCTACAATAACACAGGGGAAAAATATCATACTTTTTATTCATTAACAGGTGAAGGAAGGATGGACAGTTCAGGCCATTGTGCCAAATACTGCACATATACCTGCATGGATATGCAATCAAAACAAATAGCGGATATGCAGATTGTCGATAAACGAGATATTGGTCTTAAGTCAACCAACATGGAGAAACTTGCATTTCAAAAGTCAATGTACTACTTGTCTGACAACAAAGTCATCATCACAGAAGTAGTTACTAAAGCACATGTGCAAATAACTAGTTTGATGCATACGTTTCATATGTATTATAGACATGATGAATCTGTTGCCCGAGGCATCTTTTTGGAATGATAGTGCTATCAGCGTACAGTAACTCACATTTTGTAATATTTATGAAGTTGATGGTATCTGTTAGGGACAGTTTGTGGTTATCATTAAATTGGTTTTCATATGATCAGTATTGTCATATGATGTGCATTGGAAGTACATAATCCAATTAATTTTTTTGGTGTCAAATGAATATGACAGTACGTTATTGTACTATTATTTGGGATCTAAAAATAAAATGTAGTTGGCTTAAATGTAGCAAGGCTTAGTTAATTCATACAGTTAATGATTCACAATGTAAACAGCCCATACTTAATACTTAATTTGTATGATTGTATAATATCTAGTTATTAGTACTATAATGCATGAGTAACCCTTGTCACCCACTGAAAGTAACCTCAAGCTTTACAACGATGTCATGGCAACCTCTCAAAGTGTTTAGCGTGGTTATTAACCAAGAACCATACATTATCCTCTATGTAATCCCACTGTCATGATGTCAGAACCTTATAAACCCTTCTCATCTATGTCATAGCAATGGGTTTACAAAACAGAATGCCAGTGTTATTCAATATTCTACACACCAAGAATGAGATTGTTTGTCTCAGTACAGTATTCAAATAACATTCCAATTGTCACAGTTTACTGTTACTGAGTCTAGCAATCACCGTGACTGATATGGATTTTAACTCTGGTGCTATTTTGGCCCGCTATAATTCAGTCCATGTATCTTAACACATTGTTTTCCTACACAATCATATGACCATAGTGCAGATTCATTAATAAGGTATGGCTAAATTACTTGTGTTCAGTGGGGGTAACTTCTCATGTTGAATCCCATTCACTATAAATAACAACGCCTGATGTACAGGTGATAACCATGGTGCAATCACCTCTTGTGGTTGCTAGGGCAATGGTAAACCTCTCAAACTGCTCTCTCAAGGTTTACTGATGCCCTAGCAACCACTCAAGGTGATAACACCGTGGTTATCACCTGTACATCAGGCATTATCCTCTATATAAAACATAAAATGTGAAGTACTGCTTTAATATCTTATATTGTAATGTCAGCAAAAAAATTTAATGTCTAACTTATAAGTTTTACTTCTGACAATTTGGGAAAGCGGTATGAAGCAGTGTATCATAGCCATGACATTTGGCATGGAGCAAAGAATTTGCGTAGAAAACTGTTTGAGGTAATCTGTTCCACTTCTAATAACATATAACTGAGAGAGTACATCCTAATTTTTATTCAGACAAGAAAAGAAAGCTATTTTTTATTCTAATTTCATCATTTTAAAATCACATTGATAATGTACATTTTCAATAGTGTTATAACAACATTGTCCTGTTATAGTTATTGTATAATGATAATAGTGGGACCTGGGATTTTTTTAGTGGCTGCATAACACGGCAATAGATCTTAAACTAGTACATTAAACCTATGTTACGACACATATTATTTTATTAATGAGATTTTTATGATTTGAAATAGGCTGGTCAGCAATGCAAATGTAAAATCCTACACTTATGGTGTACTGCCATAGTGAACCACTTCTGGCACTGCTGTCACTTTGCTGATACCTATGTAGTCTTCATCATGAGTACTTTATCATTTACATTTGCAGTCAACAGTGTTACCAACATCTGCTAGTAGATAAACATTCATGAGTCTCTTTCTCACACTTAGGGGATGTGGACAGGGATACTACACCATGTTTCAAATAAGCACATGTTCCTGATTTTGTACTTTTCTGAAGTATAATCACATTGTAGATATCACTCAGCGTCTCACAGGTAATCCAAACTTAAAAATTGAGGGCAAGATGCTATCCTCTTCCTGGCTACCTCAACTAACCTCTTGGTCCCTGGTATTTTTTGTGAATGAAGCTGGTAAATGGCGCACCACTCCTGAGATTATATCTAAGTCGGGTATCCCCAGTGTTAGTATTTTTAAGGTATACCAATTAAGGCATCTTCTGGTACAAGTCTTTGGGACTACTCCCCCACAGCTCCCAAGTTTCAAAGTTCCCTCAGAATTGGGCCCCCTTGCTCGATCCCCGCATGCTATCTCTAAGATATCTGCACTTATGTTTGATTGGGCCTATCCAGAGTATACAGGCCCAGCAGGATACTGGGTACCTCATTTCCCAGCGTCAACTATAATCTGGGTGGTATTATGGAAAGGCTGTCATAAGTTTGTCACACAAGACAGACTCCACCTTATGCAGTTTAATATTCTCCATAACCTTTATTATTCTCCAGAGAGATTAGCCAGATTTAATAAAACATTTTCCCCCCATGTACATGCTGTCAAAAGGCAGATGGTATGTTGTTTCACATTTTTTGGACCTGTTCGAAAATAAGGCCCATTATGAGCCTATATTAAGCAGAAGGTGGATCCACTGTTAGGGTTGGGAGACCTATTTATGTCTAAGATTTGTCTTCTTGGGGACTTTGCAAAGGTTGGTGTCCGTAACCATAAATTCCACATGGCCATCATCTCAATGTCAGCCAAAAAAAATTGTTTTAAGGCATTGGAAAGACTCGGACACCATCACTTATACTGAATGGCTGCAAGAGATCCTGGCCAATCTTAGAACTGCAAAGATGATTGCCAGTCTCTGCAACCAATTACCTAGATTTACTAGAAATTGGGCCCCATTTACACTTTATTCTCTCTGTAACTTATCTGGGTACTGGCATGTCTTAGAGTTTCTTCGATGTCTCTACAGAGTTCTCATTGTGCTGGGCTTGGGGAGGAGGGAGAGGGTAGAGGGGTGGGAATGGGGGACAAGTGTAAGTTTTATGTGGGAGGTAGGGGTAGGGATGAGTCCTCATTTTTATGTTCAATATTAAGCTCAATTGTAATGGTGTGAATCTTGTTTCTGTTTGGAAAAATCCTTAATAAACTTTGAATTAAAAAAAAAAATGAGCACACATGGCTTTTGGGACATGGAACAGATATAGCACAGTGTGATCATGGTCCTTTAGAAGAATTCCAAGAAAAGGAATAGATAAAACAGGGTTCTGTGGTCCATGATGCACTTCAAAAGGTCATACATAATCAAAGATTTCTGAAATCGATACCATATTATTTACATTTTTGGTGAATCTGTGTATTATGTGAAATTTGTTCATGTTCATGATAATGTATTGTGTTTGATTAATAACCACGATGTAAACCATTTTATGTAAGCAATAAGACATGGCTGGGTGTTGGTTTTAGTGAGATACCCTCACACCCAGAGGAGTAGTTAGGCATGAAACCACAGGTCAAGTGACTTCAGCCTCTGGGTGTGTGGGTATATCAGTACTACCAACACCCACCCATGTCTTATTGCTTACATAAAATGGGCCAGCCAGCAATGGAAACTCTGAATAGTACTAGATTTTCTTAAATTTGTGTATGTATGTATGTATGTAAGGGGGGGGCTCATGAGTGTAAATAGCATTAAATTATTTACGTACTTTATTTAATTTAATCAACTTTTATTTTTAGGGCCTAGTTGAAGTTTTTTATATATGAGTAAAGGCTGTAGCCATGTTTGTGATGGAAACTAGGATATCAGAATTGATAATGCTGTTTCAAATTAATATACATTGTACTCAATGAAATTCCATAACGTTTCATTGGTAATATCATAAATTTAATATCTATCATATGGCACTTGTTAAATTCAGGAGTACTTCTGATCTAGAGCAATTCCAACAGCATATTCTGACGTATGCCTCAAAGTGACATGCTTATTTATACAACGTATATGAGGCCCATAACTACCTCACTGCATTGGATTACAATCACCATGTTGATGGGCCATATTTGAGAAACACAAAGGATGATCAAATGTAAGTAAATTACTGTTTGTTAACTGTGTTTGCTGGCACTAAGAAAAGATCAATTAAACAAATTGTTATATTGGAACATAATTTTATATTTTGTTATGAATTGTGCAAAGGATTTTCAGCAAAATTGATTTTTTTCATTAGCAGTTATTTATAACTGTACTTCACTTGACTAAAATTATAACCCTCAATTATAAAAAGTGTCTCAGAAATGCTGCAATCTGATTGGCTGTTTGGATTCCAACAGCCATACATTAATTCATGTTTTACTGTCATCTACAGCCTGAACACCATGGCACATGGATTCTTCCTAACAGCATTCCATTGTCTAGCACTGCTGAATGTGTGGAATGATGCATTCTGATTTTGAACCAGCATTCTTAAACTGTTGGTGGAAGAACTATTTTATTAAAAATCTCACTCTAAATGAGGAAAGCATGCAAAAAGTATACTTTTAACACTTTTCTTTTGGAATCTTTTTTTTGTAATAGTAATAAGGCACTCACAGGATTTAGGTTAATAGTCAATTAATCACCTTCTATGGGCAATATGACGCCCATCTGTACCTCATGCCACATTACACCCCTAGGGGGTGATTATCAGACTGTTACTCTAACCCCTGGTCATGCCTTATTGCTTAAATATCATAACCTAATCATTGTTTTTTTGAAACAAATATCCAGAGTTCAATTTGCCATAGTGTAGCAGACACTCCTCCATCACTTATCTCATTGCAGATAGAGGAGGTCATTTAGCAAGATGTCTGGGAGAGGGACAGTCATCAAGAAAAAAACAAAGACATTGTACAGTTGTATCCCAAAAGTAATGCATATAATTTTCTCTGAGAGATATCAACATAAGACAAACATTGAAAAAAGAATGAATTTGGATGCAGTCGACCCTAATAACATTCAATCTACAATCACAGGTATCCCACCAACAGATACAGTACAAAGGGCTTGGTCAATGCACATCTATCAAGATTTAGCAGATTGAATCATACTTGAACATTCAGTTGCAAATGTGATCAAGTGCTTTAATGAACGCTATATAATATCATAATCAAATGTGATGTGTGGTGGACATATATGTTTTTTTGTATCTTACATTACCAGATTCATCTGCACCATAGCTGGCCGATGATACATATAAAGTTAAAGCGATCATTAATCCCTTACTGTCTATACTAGAATGTATGTCATAACAGGTTAGAGAGTATAACAGTCAGAATTCAATCTATGTTCTTAAATACTTTCTTTATTTGTAGAAGTATTATAACATTAAATAAATTGACTTGTTACTTCTAAAACTCATAAGATAAAAGAAAAAACTGTAAATGGTAAATATTTTGAACATTTCTAATTATGCAAGTACCAGTACAATATAAAATCATACAAAAGCATGAACAAAGTAAAAAAAAAACATACATATAAAAAAAATTAGTTCTTAGTGATTGTGTGTACAGTGTTCAAAGTATTTCTTTTACAAATACTTGCATTACAATTACATTTGCAACTGATGCATCAGTCCCCTTTGTTTATTGTGCCAGATACCTTAACAGCATTGTCATTGCATAACAAAATGCAGGATACTATCCAGCTATAGAAAGTACTCTTATTTGATAGTCTAAATAACTATTGTAAAACAACTCAAGTGAAAAACAGTAAACAGGAATTGGAAAACAGCTAACATTGCATAGTATAGAAATTGTGAATAACACTGAAAAGTATCTATTTCATATCATTAAATATTATTGATTCAGTTTATGCATGTTTTTTTATAAACAGTATATGCGATACAAATATTATTGAAATCACAAATCAGTAACAAACAATGCTTATCTCTGTCATATTTGTAATTAACTAGTTTCAAGTAAAAAATTTATGTTGTGGCTAATTGTTTTTTGCTTAAGGTACAGTACATCTATGCAAGTCTGCCATACATGAAACCTGCATAGTGTCCATTTGGATCGGGATACCCATCCCGAATATACTACACACAACAACTTGGAATGGGGAATCTAACACCCCTCCCTAGGTACCCATGCCTCCACAGAATAAGTTGTCAATAGGCTCTATGATACCTGTATCAGTTCCGATCTTGTTCAAATGACAGGGCAAACATGTCTCATCTAAGAGCTGCAGAGATGACTAAAACCCCAGGGTCTATAATCAGATGTTCCATATGCTTTTATAATAAAGAATAAATAAAACAACATTTAAATATTTACCACGTGTATTGATGGTTGGAAGTTATGATAAGTTAAAATGTGTAATGGGGAAGTTTGATTATCTTGCAAATACTTAAACCAAATTTATGTTGCAGATTTTTGTTAAAGTGTGAATAAAGCCATGCTGTACAATCCCATTTTCAGTAGTGGACATTACATCTGTGTTTTCTGAGTGTGGATTGTTATTTTGATTCAGTTTATGCATGGACAGGTTGGCCACAACATTTAATGCAAGGGACCTGGAGGTCCTCATTACTGATTCCCTTAAACAATTCAGTCAGTGCAACAAAACATACAGTAAAGCAACAAGGATACTGGGGTGCACTGGGAGAGAGGGTGATAGTAGAATGAAGGAGACAGTATAGCATAGTGGTTTAAGGCTCTGAGCTGCAAACCCGGAGACCTGGGTTTGAATCACACAGCACCCACTTGCATACTGTGTGACATTGAGCAAGTCACTACCTTGCTGTTGGTACCAGGACGTAGTCTATATGTTCATCCCTCTCTGGTAGCACTGGGTCATTGCTGTCTTTCCTTCATAGGCAGTTTGAGAGGATGCAGGTTGAATAACATTGTTTATCTCTAGATCCATAAAAGGAAAATAAACACTGGGAGGCAGGTGATCATGAGCAGTATTTGTGTCATGGCCCTAATGTGCAGACAATATGTTTTTTACATATAAATGATATGAGATTTTGATTTTAAAAATTAATGCAGTATACACACTTGGCTAGTCAACTTGGATAGTAATTTATTTATTACATTTTCAGAGTTATGCCTCTGAGCACAAGCGCTCTTTTCCAAAGGTTCCACTTCAAATGTAGTTACAATACACAAAGGTACAAGCTCCCACAGTTTGCACAGCAATGTTATTGCACTTTAGGTGAGAAGGAGGATCTCTATCATGTACTCTGAGAATGTGATTGGTATAAGTATGCTATTAAAAATATTATTAAAAATGTAATTTAGTACATCTGGCTTTCTGGCATCCAGACAGTGTGCTTCCAGAGAGTGAGACAATTCAGGAGGTAATGTCAATGACTGGACAGGTGATGCTCTGCTTGTCAACCCTCCCCCCCCGCCACATGTCTACTTTAAATTCCCTTCTCCAGCTCTGAGAATGAGATGCTGGCATTGCTTTCATAGTGGGTAGCCAGACTGGAGGGACAGACTACCAAGGAGCTGTATGCAGACACTGCCTCATGGGGCAAGCCAAGGAGGTCAACACAGTGGGATTAGGCTGGAGGAGCTCCAGAGTATAAGAAGGTGGCCCTGGTGGTAAGTCAGGAGTGCCTGAGAGGTAAAAAAAGATTAAATAGTGTAATACCATATAAGTAAACAACTATACAGTAACGTGTGTATGAATGAATAAAATTCAAACCATGATAGCCCTCCCCTAATATGTTATCTGGAGTCCACTGCTGAGACATAAATACTGACAGAAAATATAGAAATGTAACTATTAGGATGATATCCGCAGCATTTTCTTTCAATCATGGTTGGCATTTCTCTGCATCTGTTACACACACACACACCAATCAGGAGAATCATAATTAGGATGTGGAGGAGATAAATCTATTGATCTACCATCAAGTACATTGAAGATAAGTGATGGAAATTCAGTGACTAAATGCACACAGAACTCCTTTGCAGTACGTTCACTCATGTTATTTACATTAGTTTGTAATACAATAAATTGAGTGTTAAATTAATACGTCATTAAACAGCAAATGATGCACAGATAATAATACAAATCAACATCATTATACAGTAACTGATTACTCCCCATAGTGATACTGTTACAAGCCATAAGATATATCAATTCTACTCGAGTGTGCACAAATAACTCACTTATTAAGCACATGCCCCGAAAATGAATCATCAGGATTAAAAAAGCATGCAAATGTTCAAAAACTGGAAATGGAAAAACAACAACATTCATATGAAACTCACTAATGAAAATCAAAAATTTGATAAGAGAATGGATAACTGAGCCCTTCTACTGACGGGTGACCCACAGAGGAAGGATGGGAGCCTACTGATGCTAAAGGACCCACCTGGAATAAAGAAGATTACTGTGGTTAGTAGTTTTTTCTTCTTACTCCAGGAGTCCTTTACCATCAGTAGCTGTAGCAGACTAAAGAGCAGTATAAAGTGGGATGTAGGCAGAAAACCTACTTTGGAAAGAGGTCAATTCTAAAATAACAATAAGGAACAACAGGGTGTGAGCTTTTTGTCTATTTACCCACTGCATGTGTGGTTAAGTCACTGCTTCCCATCATAACACAATGCACTATAGGCTCTAACCACTAATGGGGTAGAGTGGATATGTGCTCGTATCTGGGGTGCACAACTGCTCAGCACCCTGTGTGCCCACTGTGCGGTATGCACTAAGGGGTGCGGGAAGCACATATGTGCCCGTTCACCTGGCAGTGGCAAGATGGGCGTGCAAGCACTATGCACCATGTACCAAAGCACATAGTGCTGGCTATTGGGTTGTGGATGGATGTGCAGTCTACGCGAGGTATAACCCTATCATAGGCCTGATACATGCACAGAGGTACTGCACTATTCATGCTGGTTAACTGGGAATGGGCCACCTGTCGACAATGCACACTAGCTGACAGGGAGACATGGATCACCAGAACAGGCGAGTGCCAAGAGAGCCATGGCTCTGTCCCTATGTGCCCCCCCGACATACATGTCCGTCCAACCTCCCACCCCCTTGCCACACAGAACGGTACACCATGTTTCATCTTATAGATTAAATATCTGTCCATAATAATATGACAACGTCTAATTCTATTAATTAATGCATATCACAAACTTCTTATTAAAAAAAAAACTATTTAACTTACTACTATGGCTTCTCCTCTACTGCTGATTACGTTTCCTCCTATATAAGAATTAGAAAGTTGAGTAGATCCATGTGCTTCATCTGTTCCATGTACTACCACTGTGCTTGATGTTGTTGTACATGTTCTTTTCCTACATATCACTCCAAGACGCCTCTTCCTGTCTCTTGAGATTCCTACATTTTTGATTTGAACATTACGTTTTCCATCACTGACTTTCTGATTTCGGCCATATCTGCCTGTTTGAGACTTTTTTTTAGTTGGTAAAACCTCATGATCTGGATTCAGATTAATATCTATAGACATGTAACTGCCGTCAGATAAACTGGAATCAGTCTTTGACAAAAACAAATGTGAAAATTAATATAATGCATGTTTATACTAGAAAAAAATAATTAAATACAATATATGTTTTTAATACCTTTGACAAAACTATTATATATAGAATAGTGGGTGGACATCCATGAAAAACCAGCCTGTTATGCCACAGAGGGGTTCTGATATCATCAGACTTCGAGAGCGAAGCTCGAGAGGTCTGATGGTGTCAGAACCCCGAGGTGGCACAAAAAGGCTAGTTGTGCATGAGGATTCCCATCCACTATTTTATATAGTGCATAATGCCCCTGAAAATCATTTACAGGTCTTTTTTAGCAGCCTTTTACTTTTTGTGTGTGATGCGCTGATCCATGGTAAATGCTGTTTTTCAGGGTTGCCGCTTGGTTGCTAAGGAGGAGGGGGCATGGATACGTTTGTAGCATGACTTACTATTGGCTGGCAGGTGCATTGGGAGGGTTTAAAAGAAAAAGAAAAACATGGCAGCCACACCGCTCGCTAAGAGATAGCTGTGGAGTAGGCAATCATTTGTTTTATTTTAAATATTTTTCTAAGTCTAAATATCTGGTTGATCATGCATTTCTTCATATCTAGCTGATCCTGCATCTTGTAAGGCTCCGATGTGACTGATTCTACTGTTGCTGTGGTACTGTGGATCCGTCAGTTTCTGTTGCTAAGGTAAGTGATGTACAGTCTATGCAGTGAGCGAGTGGAACCTCTAGAGGTTTTCAAAATGATATTCTGCTGCAGTAGGATATAATCTTGTTCCATGACCTTTTGAACTGCAGCAGAACAACATTTTGAGTACCTCCGGTTTCCATGCGCAACAAGTGTCCAGTAAACATTATATAGAGAATAGTGCATGGGCATCCATGCGCAACCAGCCTATTATACCACCGAGGGGTTTTGATTACCTCAGACCTCAAGAGTGAAGCTCAAGAGGTCTGTGGTAATCAGAATCCCGAGGTGGCACAATAGGCTGGTTGCGCATAAGGTGCCCATGCACTATTTTTTATAGTGTATGGTCCCCCATTGCCAAAGTTTTTGGTTTTACATTTTTGAAATGAAAAAAAAAATGTATTTGTTGCTCCTTCGTGTTCTGGGAGTTGGGACTGGTTGCTTTGTTTACGTGTGTGGTTGCTAGGAAGCAGACATCCCTACATTTATTGTGTAGCCTTCTATTGGCTGTCAGTGGGATGTGGAAGGGATTTTCAACTAAAAAAACATGGCGGCATATGTCTCAGTTAGCCGTTATTCACATATCTGGACTGCCTTGTACGGTATGGGCTGCACGCCCATTGGCTCTTGCTCTGAACCAATGGGTGTGCAGCCCTACTGGGCAGTCAGTCGGCGGGCGGCGGGCGGCAGGCAGGTGGGATGCTGCCACCCCCGCTGATGGGGAGAGCGGGTGGTGGGGCTCCGTGGTGGGTGGGGTGGGGGGCCACTAGATCACCAGGTAGGTGGTCCTTGGGGTTTGAACTCTTTCTGCCCACAATTGGGCTTCAAGGTCCACTGGACCACCAGGGATATGTTCTTGGGGGTTGAACTCTTTCTGTCCGCGATCGGGCTTCAAGATCCACTGGACCACCAGGATATGTTCTTGGGGGTTGAACTTTTCTGCCCGCGATCGGGCTAGTGGGGGTGGGTTTTTTTTTTCACTTATGCCCCGATCAGGCCAGTCGGGGGGAGGGTGGTTTCTAAACTTATGCCCGCGATCAAGCCAGTCGGGGAGGTGGGGGAATTTTTTAACTTATGCCCGTGATTGGGCTGCAGGGGGTGTCAGTCCCTGACGGCTGCTGCCTGGCAGAGTGCCAGGTGCAAGTCCTCGGGGATCGGCGCACCTGCATGCTAATGGCATGCAAATGGGGCCATAAATAGATGCAAATGGCCCCCCATGCACCTTGCATGAATTATGGCCCCATTTGCATGTCACCTTTTGAATATCAGAAATTTGCGCATGGCTCAATGGTACTTGTGCCACCGCATCTTGAATGCTCCATTCTGACCACTTGCGGTGATTGCAGGTTCCTTTCGCCATGCACAGTGGCTGTATGGCGAGAGGTGATTCAGAGGTTGCTCAATAGCGCAACTCTATTGAATATCGCCCCAGCCACACCCCTGCGCAACTATTTTGTGCAGCTCAAGGGCTTGCGCCACAGAATAGTGCAGTTTGAATATCCAGCCCCCATGTGTCCATAATCATAAAAATCAATTAAATGAAATAAATTAAGTAAACAATTTACTATTACTGCACTCATAAGCCCCCCCACACACACATATATGGTGCATCACCTCCGATACTCAGCCAGAAGCATGCAAATAGTGGATATACTGGATAGTTTGGACAAAAGAAGGCCATGTCGGCCCATCGAGATTGTCCACGTCAAAAGTGGGTCAATTTCCTTCATATTTTGTTAACCAACTATCTAACTTAATTTTGAATGACTCAATAGTTTCTGAGTAAATTATATATTTAGGAAGTGAACTCCATTTTTGTGGTGCCCTAACGCTAAAAAAATTATCTCTTTTGTTAGTGTTAACCTGTTCAACATTTAATTGTTTATTGTGCAATCTACCGGCTATTATTTTTGTAGCACATGACAATCCACATTGGTTCATTTGTGAAGGGCATTTTAATATTTTGAATAAGAACAACAAATCTCCTCTAAGTCTCCTTTGTTGAAGGGAATGTAGCCCTGTTTTTGACAAATGTGCTTCATAAGAATTGTGTTTTAGTCTTGGTATCATCTTAGTCAATCTTCTCTGAACCTGTTCCACTCTTTGAATGTCTCTTTTGAGATGTGGATTCCAGTACGGGGAACCGTAGTCCAAATACGGTCTAACATATGATCTATATAAGGTGACCAAACATTGTTTTGATTTATTAACAAATGTTTTATTTATTTGTTTCAGCAAGACATTTGCAGTATTAGCCACTCTATTACAATGTGAATCAGCTGATAATTTGATATTTACTAAGATGCCCAGATCTCTTTCACACTCAGAATGTTTAAGTTGTTTATTATTTAACCAATAGATAGTCTAAGGATTTTTACTCCCAAAATGGAAGACCACACACTTATCAATGTTAAAGTCCATGAGGTTAGATTTTGCCAATAGTTCTACATTCTTTAAATCATTTTGGAGAATATTAATATTTTGAGTTGTGTCTACTCTACCTCCTAATTTGGTGTCATCTGCGAACTTGGAAATAAAATGACTGGAAGATATAGACAGATCACTAATAAATATGTTAAATAACGTTGGTCCGAGGACAGAGCCCTGTGGTATACCACTAGTCACCTTACGTGGATCTGACAACAAATTGTTTACCTTAACTACCTGAGATCTATTGTATAACCATTGCGATACCCAATTTAATAAATAATCTAAGAAACCAAGCATGTGCATTTTCTCTATGAGTAATGAATGGGGTACTTTATCAAATGCTTTACTGTAATCTAAAAGTACAACATCTGAAGAAATATGGTTATCCAAGTACCTACTAATATTGTTATAAAAGGAAAAAAGATTTTTCGTAAAGATAATCCTGATTTATAGCCATGCTGAGATGGATCTTGAATCCCGAGCAAGTTAAATTTCAGAATCGATATGTGATTTAACTATTCTTTCCATAGCCTTACCTATTAATGATGTAAGACTTATTGTACTATAGTTTTGTACATTTGTTTTATTACCTTTTTTAAGAATTGGGACCATAATCGCTGAATGCCAATCATCAGGAATACTACTTCCTGTTAATGATTTATTAAATATTAAAGTTAGTGGAATGGTAACTGCATCAATAGTCTCCATTAGAAACCTTGCGTGAATACTGTCAGGTCCTGAACTAGTTGATGAGGCCATAATGTATGCAAGGCACAAATGGGGCTGTTTGCATGTCATTATGACCCCATTTGCATACAATGTGCTGGCTCCCCGTGAAGTGCACCTTGCGCCCTGCAAGGCTCCCCCCCAGTGGGCGAAAGCAGCCCCCCCGCTCTGGTACACCTGATCACGGGCTGTAATAAAAGTTGAAATCCCTGGTGGTCTAGCGGTAACTCCCCTCTCTCATACGCTTGATTGCAGGCTGTAGTAAAAGTTAAAATCCCTGGTGGGCTAGTGGTAACCTCCCCCCGAACACCCGATAGTGGGTTGTAATAAAAGTTGAAATCCCTGGTGGTCTAGCAGTAACCCCTCCTCCGTATGCCTGATTGTTATGCATTGGAAATGAAGTATTACCTGATGGTCCAGTGGTACCCCCACCACCCACAGTCCTCGCCACCTAGCACCCTCTCCGTCAAGTCATCGGTATGGGCAGCTTCTCACCTGCATTCCACTCGGTTGCCCACTGAATGACAAAGACATATATGATCTGTACATTTATTGGTTCACACTGTGGATCATCGGAAGTTGGCAGACCATACTGTAATTACACAGGACCAGAAATCTGAATGAACGATTCATTCACATTTCTGGTTCTGTGTAGTACAGTATGGTTTGCAGCCCATTGGTCCACACTGTGGACCAATAGGTGTACAGATCATACTGTACGCTGTCATTCGGCAGGTGGCCGGGTGGAATGCGGGTGGGTGCTGCTCGCCGGCTGACAGGGAAGTGCTGGGTGGCCGAGGGACCCTGTGGGTGGTGGGAGGCGGTACCACTGGGACCACCAGGTAATACTTCATTTCCACAATGGCCCGTGATCAGGTGTATGGGGGGGGTTACCGCTAGCCCACCAGGGATTTAAACATTTACTACAGCCCACGATTGGGCATATGGGGTGGGTGGGGGGTCCACTGGACCACCAGGAGGGAATATGTGCCCAGGAATGGTGTTCTGGGTGGGCGGGTGGCCACCCACGGCTGGCAGGACTTGCTCCTGCTTTTCTGGGGCTCAACTTTAAGCCCCCCTGTGCAGTACACTGCAGGTTTGCACCAGCATATGCGCCGCATATCCTGAGCTGAATATCGGGATGTGCCGCATATGCATGGGCATGCCCCCTGCATCTGCACTGTATAGGACTACATGGCACCCGTGGACATCGGGACATGCACCGCATCTGGCAGCCTTTTGAATATCCTGCTGGGGCTCAATGCGGGGTTGCACCAGTGCAACTCAGTTGCACCAGGCACAACCCCTTTGAATATCCCGGCTTATGTGTATAAAAAGGAACAGTTGTTCCTAACTCCATGAGTCTATGTGGAAAGCAAGTCACATTTCATTTGATTTTTTTTTTTAAACAAACACGCATTCACACACACACACACACACACACACACACACACACACACACACACACACACACTGAATGGCTTGGACATCACTCTTGCCATATATTTAGTTAAATTTATTCACGTACAAATAGCGATTTTATTATAGACAGGTCAATTTCAAATAAATTAAATTACTTAAGCATCCCTTTATTAGCTAAAACCATAACTTGCTACTTGCATGTGTATGAAGAGGCAATCAATAAACGTTTGGAGACATTTAAGTTTTAGTGTACTCTTACATGACAGTTCACTCCAGCAGTGCAAGCACATGAACATGGATCATGATTCTCAGTCTTAGCCTGATACAGAACCCATTCAGCAGTAGACAATTAATACTGCACCATTAATTTAATGCTGGAATTTCCAAACAAAAGCCTAAATGCTATGTTAATAGTTACAACTGCACGCACCAGAGGATGCAGGATAGATGTGAAAACATGCTGGTACACTACCTTGGCCTTGATTGAGTTTGAAGGCTAGAAGGAGGAGAACTGCACCAGTCAGAGAATAAAATGAAAGCTGTTAAATATCAAGAGAGGTAGAACTACCTAGTATAGTGAACATGTAATTATCAGTAATAGTAACAAAACTTGCAAATGCTTGAGAATTTGTGCTGAACAATGGGCACTGTAGGACATCATTTTTTTTTATTACGCCAGGACTTGTGTTACTGTGTGCCCATCTATATTGTCAACATTGACAATGAATCACAAATATGGATATTCAGTATGCAAATTAGTGACTCATCTGCAGAAAATGTCAAAATAAATAAATCTGGGACATTTTGTAACATAAACTATCTTTCTGCTTGCAGTTTAAATAAGGATTTTTACATAAAAATAACCTAACTACATTTAAGCTTGGTGACACATTAATACCTAAACCCAACGAGAATCATTATGTGACATATGATTCAGGGTTTTATCTGAGTGCGAACCAGTGGCTGACATATTCATATTAGAACTGAAATTACCACCACTGATGTTCCCCTTAAAATACATGGACATGGGCTACTGTATACTTGTTCAGGATATGTACATTTTTCTGTCTGGATAGATTTCAACTGTCTCGAGTTGGGAAGGGGGGTTATGAAATTAACAATAATAAAGATCATTCATCCTCTGCCTAAATGCTACTACGTACATGCTATTTGCATTTTGACAAATGATTACAACAGGAATAAAAAAACCTTGATTTAGACCAGAGAAATTGAAATACATTATTGCAGCTGCTACATATAAAACAATCTATTTTACTCACTGCCTTTCTGGCATCCATGAGAGCAGTATCTAATGTGACTGACTGAGACTAGAAAACCTTTTTTTTAATTCAAAAAGTAAAACAAATTCTTTATCTTGCGAGACTGATGAGTAACTGACAAGAGTGTTAGCCCCATGATAGAAAATAAACAGTCACAAGAAGCAGCTTGCATGATTCCAACTGTTCTTCCGCTTACCTATCTGTGAAAGGCAATACCTGTTACGAGCACAATAATGTTCTCGACCACAACTGATTCCATTACATGCATGACAGAAGTTTGAAACATGGCGGAAGGTACGCGGCTCTGCGGTACAGTACAAACATTTTAAATATATATAAAAAAAATGAAACCTGAAGTTTGAATTAAAAGGAAGCTTTATTCAGTGAAAACAGCACTTCTAGAGTAAGATGACATACAATTTTATATAAAAAAACCAAAAACAAAATACTATCTCATACTTTTAAAGACAGTGCCGCTTTACCTTTTCCTGGATGATGGAGAGGATGGGAATTTATTACATAAGAACAGTAGGACTTATTTTATTTTCACAGAAACTAGAAACAGCATTGTATCACCATAGAAATATGTCTCCCCAGCATAATTACGTTGTACCTCAGAGTTTTACTAATATACAGTACCGTGAATTGTCTGTAATTATTGAACTGGATCTGTCCTCCATGTGTCATTAAAAATTTAATAAAACAAAAAGTAAAAAAAAAAATAATATGTGACCCTGACACCACACAGGTTGTGATACGCCTGCTATGAGCCCCTTGTGGCAGGAACATTAGGACGGGTAACATGTATTGGATGTGTGCGCTGTAAGTGCTGCTGTTCATGCAGTCAGACACTGATGTACAGACAAGGGGCAATGGTGTGCTGTGATGCACAGGGTATAAGGCCTGAGCCTGGGCAATGGACTGCAGGGCTATGTCACATAACATGCAACTCATGAGACACACACAGACACAAACACATGGGGTATACCATTATATGCATTCCGCAATTAGAGTGCCACAATTAGGGCACCGCAGCCAGTACACCCATCATGCAGGCAACCTGGATTTTGCCGCACTTGACAAGGACAGTGCCATCTGGGTGTTGTGCCCCCTGCCCCATACACCTCTGACCTGGAGATGATTATATTTAAGTACAGGGGGTGAGGGGGCACAGCCCCCCACAAACAGGCAGAACTTACCCCAGGGTGTTGAGCATACTGGGGGTTGAGTGGCACAATTGCCAGGTGCGATGTTCACCATCAGCATTGTGTCTGTGCCCTAATGACAGTCGTGGTTTTTCCTGTCCATGCGACATGGTGGAACTGACACATGGGAGGGTGCGATGTGGTGGCCAGGCCTTGCAATGATACCCCACAGTTCCATGTGTCCCCACACCCCATGCATGTTTGCATACAGCGGAGCTGTACAGTGCCCCATGTGACCAAGACAGGCACTGGTTGTGGAGTGTGATTGCCCCTGTCCCCATACCACATGTGCAGCATTGATTGGTCCATGTTAGGTATGCACTTAAAGCTCCTAAGGTACTCCCCTCCTCTCCAACTCCCATCTCCTAGCTTAACCTTCCTACTACCTGCCTTATACAGACAGCTCACCAGAGGCCACGTGTAACCCCTGAATAAACTATATGCAAAGTACTACCAATTGCTTACATGTCATGATGATAACCATGCCTGTACCCATGCCTGCATCCACTGCTTTTCTTTTACCGTGCCTGTAAGCCATGCCTGTATCCACTGCTTTTCTTTCACCATGCCTGTAACCATGCCTGTATCCACTATTTTCCTTTACTGTAACCACCTCATGATGCAACTCACAATGCCTCAAATGTTCCTTATGTCCTTGTTCATTCTTACAACTTGTATTGTTATTCCGGGTCCCTCTTGAAAAAGGGACCTTCATGGATCAGTGGGCCTACCTGGTCACCAAATTTAATAAATAAATAAATAAATAAAAAATAAATAATTTGCACACAGCTAGAACACACCTGACAGGTGTCAGGCTGTGTCACCCCAAGAAGCACAGTCACCCATGTGTATGCAATGCACAAATACCATAGTCTGCATGTATTGATGTGCATAGGTGCACCACTACAGAGGTACCAAGAAAGGCAGAAGGACACACGTAACATAGGCCACTCACCAGCCTGCAAGTGGGATGTAGCCCATATGATCACAACAGGTGCTGCACTGTGTAGGGAACAATGCTGCCATGGTGAACACCACTGTTTGTGGTTCTAGCGCCCACCATACCTATCGTGGAATTGCCCCATAACTGTGGGACATGGTGTATGACACATAGGAGTGGATACCCTTACTCATGTACAGTACACATCCACTACAGTGTTATATGTCACGCAGACAGTTGATATACTAGAGGCACCATGGAATAGAATGTACTGTATGTTATGTGAGGCACATGTATGTCCCTGTCAAGGGGAACTTTGCAGACCCTGGAAGGTAATTGGCTCAGTAGTATGCCCTGTGTTTGCAATGGTGACTCAGCGATCTGTCTCCACTCTGCGCACTCCACTTGATTATCTCATTGTGTTTGTCCTCTGTACCATCTGCTGTTTCATACTCGTGTACAGGCGTATGATGAGTATCATGTCCCATATAATCCTGTGTTCTATAGTAGCACAGCACTGCATGGTACCTCACTAGAGGTGTTGTGCAGGGACAATTACAACAGCATACAGCCCCCCAAATGGTTATCACCAGCAGATGTACAGCAGACACACTCAGAGACATAACAAAATAGCATGGCTAGATGGAATGGGAACAGCATACGGACCAGCATGTGGAACACAGATCATAGGGTCTAGCACACATATAGATGCATTGCAGTTCCAATGTAATGTTTGTCAATAGGTTGCATGAACACTCCACACAGTGCAGTCAAATGGACACAATCTATAGAGGGGACATAAGTAGATGGTGTACCATGTACAGGGACATTCATATCTGTCAGGGACAGTTGAGGGTCATGCAGCACACATTGCATGGTATTTGCATACAATGCAATATTGCAATGTGATCATCCCTGCAATGTATCCCACCCATGGCTCTGCCAGTGGTTGCATCCTAGTTATCACAGTGTACTAAGATTACTGTGCCATGCTGTATACCTACCCACGGCTGCTGAGGCATTATGTTGCTCTTCCATGTTTTCTGATCGTTCCATGGCCTTCTTCCACTGCAATGTGGCTGTGTGTTGGCTGCTGTTCCAGTGCACACTGTGGGGGAGCTCTGGTTCCCTTCAAATAGCCTGGGTTCAATTACACATGGTAATGTATGCAAATTCACCTGTAATGAGATGCTAATGTATCTGTTTGCCCAATGAGGCTCATTTGCATATCCAGGCCGACTATAGTGATTTGGTGCACTGCGCAGCGTGATTTAGCATTAGCACATTGTGCAGGTCACAGCTACCAGATGTTTTTGCATTTGGCCCATGCTCTGATGACATCACCAACATGGCCACACATGCATGGGTCTTGCACAGTGCAACGCATATGCATGACATAGCATGAGTCCAGCACATGCATGATGTAGCGAAATTCCAGCACGGCACTATTCATTTGCATGACAGCATGAGTCCTGCATGGTGCTATGCATATGAATGACATGGTGTGGGTTATGCATGGGGTCATGGTTGCGTGACAACGGCATCCGTGGTGATTGCTCAGCACTAGAGATGCTTGCATGGTGCATGGCCTGTTTTGTACACCGTCCAGTGGCCACACTACACTAGGAATCCTCTCAGTGTTTGTGCAAGGCAGGCAACACAACAGCACAGCATCCCCAATCAGAATGACATCACATAGGAGATGCAAGGCAGTCCAATAATGGGACCAGTACTGGGGGGAGGTAGAGCTGGACAACTTGATCCGCCTGATGTTGGCCAAGGAGAGTCTCCTGTTTGGGGAAGTGGTGGAGGGATCAAGACCCTGGAGTGAGGTGTGGGCCTCTGAGGGGTACCGGCTGTCTGCCAGGACAGGGATCACCCATAGTGGTGAACAATGCTACCACAGGTACGGAGACTTGGCCAGGAGGGAGCGGTAGTTGTTGGAAAGGTATAAACAGGTGATGCATGATGGCAGTATAGCATGGCCAGTTATGTGGTCATGTGCATGGCTATTATTATCAGGGAATGTTTGTGCTGGGTATGGAAGGGGGCGTTACACACACCATGGCCAGACATGTGTGTACATGTACTGTACCCTGCGGCATGTATCCTCATGCCCCTCATCTGCCCCTGCTATTCAGGAATGTCCCTGCTTGTGCCTCCCAATATACCCTGCCCCACATACAGTATAATATGTGAGTATGTGACCAGACAGTGGGGATTGTTTGCAGGTCTTATAGGCATAGGATATGGTTACAGACTAGTGTTTCAGTCATGTTGCATGAATTATACTACACACCATATTCTGTCAGCTGTCTGATTGCCAATCGCCACTGTGTGGGATGCGTTCATGCTGTTGGTACATTCCCCATGATGTCTATACACCTTGCCCCTAATGTATGTGGCAGGGGTTCAGTTGCATAGGCAAAGGGCCATGGGAACAGATGGGTCACTTAGGTACTCATATTGGTGGCTGTGGGGTCAGCCATTGTCTTGCCCTCTCCCTCACATGTCGTGCAGTGGTGAGTCATGGCATGGTACTGCACTTAATATGCATTCAATGTGGACAGCAAGCAACATGTTATTAGCCTTTGGTTGTGCAAGGTATACTAACACACAGAACAGGCACGTTGTAGTATGGATTGCTGCCTCTTATAAGTTCTATTACCATTGTGTGGCTTGCACTGAATTGTTTGTTGGGCCTAGTGTACAGTATTGGGCTGTCTAGGGGTTGCTACCACTACCTGGGTGTGCTTTACATGTCACATACAGTACGTTCCACAGACATAGGCTCATACCTCTTCATTTGTTCATAGTACTGTGTGGGTTACTATGGCGTATACATGGAGCCATGTGTTTTGATTACACAGGACATAACATAAAATACAATAGATATAAGGTTGTAAAGCAATGTAATACTATAGCACACCAATGTTGCAATCTACAGTTTGAATTTTTGTTGTGTGGGACCCGCTGCATAAAGGCTTACAGCAGTTGTTTTATAGGCTCTGTTGATACCACAATGATCATCCACAAGGAAGAGGTGGTGGTATTGTCTGATTCACAACAGCTTTCATGACCATAGCACACTGCTGCCTAATACGTTGTGGTGTTCTAGAGATGCGATAGTCTGAGTTCATTTATGGTAATGTTATCAATGTATAGTACATGTAAAACATTTGCACTGAAAATTCATTGTCAGTGACTACAAGGAATAGCACAACCTTCCAGAAAGGGACATACAGGGGTATACTGTCATGTCATGTGCCCTGATCTAGGTTGTTGCAGTGCTCCTTCCACAGGCCTATCCATGTCTGCACCCCCATGTCGGTATGCTTCACCACCTCTGGTTGGGGATATCTGTGTTACTGGCTTGTCAGCAATGTCCATTCAGTGTGCTTGCCATGTGGGCGATTCCTGACAGAGTCAGACAGTCCTGGCAAGTGGCATGGCCTCAGTCATGGCGCTATGAGCCACTTACATATGGGTGCATAATTTGTGCACCTGTACATTGTGTTTCTCGGCTTGATGGGTGGTTGACCATTGTTGTATGTTGCTTTGGCTGAGTGACTAGTGTGACAACACATCAGTGTGGGCCTGCTGGGGCCTGGCATGTCCTAGGGATGTACAGTACTGTATGTCCCTGCACATCAGGGACGGGTGCCTGTTGTGACAATGATGAGTACTTTGGTCAGGCCCCAGGCATGTCTGTCACTAATTAGGACCCTGTTGTATCCACTGTGTATGGTATTGTGGGTGTCCATAACAGTAATGCTAGGTCCTCATCATTCCATTGTTGTAGGGCATCATCAACAGTATGATCCCTGCTGTGTGGTATTTGATGCTTGTATGCTGCAACTGTGACATGGACTATGGCCCCGGGGGTGGGGGGCAACTGTTGTCCATGATGTTACTCACATTGTCATTTTTCCTACACTCTGCAGATCACACTGCCAGGAGACAACAGTAGGGACAGGAACCAAGGGACCAACAGGACAACAGGAGGGGGCCAGAGCCCGGACATCAAGCAGGACCATTGGGGACAGCTCGTACGGCCATGGCACGTGAGTATGCATTATTGTTACAGTCACCTGAGACCTACCTGGTTGCCAGTGACACATTTAACATATATATATATATATGTCTATATATATATATATATATATATATATATATAGACATATATATATATATAGACATATATATATACATGTCTATATATATAATTATATATATATATATATATCTATCTATATCTAAATAATATAAGTTGATGGCAGATAAGGACTGCAAGGTCCATCCAGTCTGCCCATTTTTCTACCTTATAAATGTGCTGTAGGTCTTTACTCTGTCAATGGCCTATTTATTCATACTCATCTGCATTGCTCCCTTATGCCTATGCCATGCCTGTTTGAAGCCTGGACTGTATTCATATCTACCACTTCCTGAGTTAGGCAGTTCCATGCATCCAACACCCTTTCCATGAAAAAGAACTTCCTCACATTATCCCTTAATTGGCCTCCCTCTAATCTCATGCTGTGTCCTCTTGTCCTGCTATTTTTATGTTGGCTCACACTTGTACACTATAGAACACGGAAACAGACGTTGACGGCAGATAAGGACCTCAAGATAGTCCCACGGTGTTGGACCACGCAATGCCAACACGCCTTTGCTAGCAGAATGCCTTCCTGGTTCAATGGACTCCCCAGTAGTCTAGCTACCCTTTCTAAACTTGGAGAGTTCAAACATAAGCTCCGAACTCACCTCCTAACTGAAAACTACTGTGATTGCTCCACCTAATTTCCAGGCCCCTTTCAGGACCTCCACTAGTCCATCCCCCCCTTCTTGGACCTCCCCTCACTAACACCTCTATCACCCCCATCTTACCACCCTCCCTCCTGCCTTTGCCCTCTCTCCCTCTTCCCCTCTCCCTCCCCTTTCTAAGACTCTTTCCTCCCCCCTATCATAGCTGCAACTTTACAAGGCTGCCTGGCTGCTCCTCTCCCTCTCTCCCTCCCCTTTCCTAGACTCTTTCTTCCCCCTATCATAGCTGCAACTTTACAAGGCTGCCTGACTGCTCCTCTTCCTCTTGGTTCTTCCCCTCCTCTACTTTTCTTCCCTCTGCCTCTGATCAGGTTTTGCTTAATGTGTATATAACTGAAGCTTAATTGTCCTATACTATAATGTAAACACATGTACATCTGTTCTGAAATATTCTGTATGACTTGTCTGTTTCCCTGCAACTGTTTGTAACCCTCTCTACTGACGTGGAACCTTTATAAATGAGCTTCCTGGTGCTCAAAGGTATTTGTAATCCTAGAATGAATAAATAAATAAATAACTAAATAAATAAAGGCCCATCCAGTCTGCCCATTTCTTTTTCTACCTTATGAATGTGCCATCGGCCTTTGCTCTGTCAATGGCCTATCTATTCATACTCATCTGTATTGCTCCCTTATGCCTATCCCATGCCTGTTTGATGTCCTGCACTGTATTCATATCCACCACTTCCTGAGGTAGGCCATTCCATGCATCCATCACCCTTTCTGCAAAAAAGAACTTCCTCACATTGCCCCTTAATCGGCCTCCCTGTAATCTCATGCTGTGTCCTCTTGTACAGCTATTTTTCTTATATTGAAACATGTTAGACTCTTTCACCTTGTTAATGCCCTTAGGGTGTTTGAATGTTTCGATCATATCACCTCTCTCCCTCCTTTGTTCAAGTGTATACATATTGAGCTCCGTTAATCTGTCCTCATATGTTTTCTGATGCAGTCCCTGCACCATTTTGGTTGCCTTTCTCTGGACTGCCTCAATTTGGTTAATGTCTTTGTGAATGTGTGGCTTCCAGTACTGCATGCAGTACTCCAGATGGGGCCTAACCAATGTCTTGTAAAGAGGGATTATTACCTCCCTTGTCTGACTTGTGATACCCCTACTAATACACCTCAACATCCCTCTAGCCTTACCTACTGCTTTAGTGGTCTGCTTGGATGATTTCAGGTCATTGGTGATGATGACACCCAAGTCTGTCTCTTCCCTTGTGACTGCCAGCAACTCCCCTCCCAACTTATAGGTGGCTTCAGGGTTTCTCTTCCCTATGTGCATGAGCTTGCACTTCTTTGCATTACACCCCAGTTGCCACTCTTCTGATCATTTTGCTAGTTTAGCCAAATATCTTCTCATTCTGCCCACCCCATCTGCACCATCTACTCTGTTGCAGATCTTGGTGTCATCTGCAAACAGACCAACCTTACCCTCCAGTCCATCTGCAATGTCACTGATGAAGATATTGAAGAGGACTGGCCCCAGGACTGATCCCTGAGGTACCCCACTTGTGACTCACATCTCTTCTGACTGTATACTATTTACCACCACTGTCTCTTTTCTGCACATCAACCAGTTTGCCACCCAGTTGACCAACTTCTGACCCACCCTGAGCCTAAACCGCTTATTAATCAATCTTCTATGTGGAACAGTATCGAAAGCTTTGCTGAATTCAAGGTAGGCGACATCAACTGCTCCCCTTGGTCCACCACTCTAGTTACCCAGTCAAAAAAATCTATGAGATTAGTTTGACAGGACCTTCCTTTTGTAAACCTATGCTGTCTTGGATCCTGAGCTCCTATGGATTCCAGGTTTTGCACTATCCTTTCCTTAAGGAGTGCCTCCATAATCTTGCCCACTGCTGAGGTAAGACTGACTGGTCTGTAGTTCCCTGCCTCCTCCCTGCAAACACACTTGTGTAGGGGGATCACATGAGCCCTTCTCCAGTCTTCTGGGACCTCTTCTGTACTCAGAGACTCACTTAACAGTTCTAATAATGGCTCTGCTAGTTCCACTCTTAGCTCCTTTAGTCCCCTGGGATGTATGCCCTCAGGTCCCATTGCCTTGTCCACCCTGAGCTTATCGAGCTCTTGTAGGACCCTTTCTTTTGTGAAAGGACTAGTGCACAACTCCCTCCCCCCTGTGTCCATGGTGCTGAGCTGTGGGCCCTGCCATACCTTCTCTTCAGTAAATACTGAGCAGAAGTATCTATTTAGGATAGATGCTTTTACATGGTCCTCCTCCTCACATGCCCCTTATCCCCTTTGATCTTAGCAATACCCCCTCTGGACTTTCTCCTTTCACAAATGTATCTATAGAAAGTCTTGTCACCTTCTTTAACTGTTTGTGCTAGTGTTTCCTCGGTTTGAGCCTTTGTCTGCTTTACTGCCTTCCCTGCTTCCCTTAGGGAAGTTTGGTATACCTTCCTATCTTCATCCTGCTGCATTCCCTTATATATCCTGAAGGCCAGTCTTTTGGCTCTGACCTTTTCTGCTACTGTTTTGAGAACCAAAGTGGTTTCCTTCTTCTTTTGCACTTCCTTTTCTCTCTAACACAATGGGATGTTGCTTCAAATATTACATCTTTAATGCTTGTCCACTTTGCCTGTACCCCCTCACCTGTATTTCTTTTTGCCAGGGCTAGCTTAACTCTGCTGGCCATCTTATCAAAGTCAGCTCCTCTGAAGTCCCATGTTTTTGCCTTGGAATGGGATGATTTAGTTCTAGTGGCCAAATTGAACCATACGATGTGATGGTCACTGGCCCCCAGGTGACCTTCTACCTGGAGATCTGTGATTCTTTCCCTGTTAGTCAGTACTAGATCTAAGATAGCCCTGTCTCTTGTGGGCTGTTGTACCAGTTGTTTGAGGCCCTCCCCCTGCAGGGAATCCACCATGTGTCTAGTTCTGGCAGATGTTCCTGCTGGTATTGACCAATCTGTATCTGGCATGTTGAAGTCTCCCATTATCAGAACCTCCCCTTTAGCTGTCATACTTTGTACAGTATATCTTCTAACAGTAAATGTGTCTATGTCCTCCCCCTGGTCTGGAGGCCCGTACACAACCCCAGTTTGTATGGCTGTCCCATTTCCTGTTTCCAGGTTGACCCACAGTTCTTCTGGCTCCTTATGTGTATTCTGAATTTCTGTAGCTTTGATATTTTCATTGACATGAAGGGCCACTCCAACCCCCCTTTTTGCACCTCGGTCTCTTCTGAACAGTACATAGCCAGGTGCTGAAGTCTCCCAAGTGTGGTTACTGGTAAACCATGTCTCACTAATGGCTACTATGTCCAGTTTAGCCTCTGTCATTATTGCCTGCAGGTCTGGGATCTTGTTTCCCAGACTGCAAGCATTTGTGTACATGATTTTCCATTGGCCAGAATTAGGTTTGTTAGTTGCTGGGCGAGGTCTGGTGTTTCCCCTTTGCATCATATAGGGAGCCAGACCTTTTCCTTACCTGGTGATGCAAATGAACTACAAACATGCTGAACTCCTATTTGACCACAAGCTGAGGGGAGAGGAGTGTTCTTCCCATTCAACGTATGGGGTGCTGCACCCTTCTCCCCATTTGCTAGTTTAAATATTCTGCAAAGACATGAAACTTCTGCCCCAATGCACTGACTCAATCCTTAGTCAGACACATTCCATCAAATTTAAAGAACTTTCACTCACAAAACTGTTGTTTCCCTTTACACCTTTCCACACCACTTGACGTGCTGTTGCGATTGTGCGCAACACTTGTCACATTACAATGTGGCCCTGTTGTGCATTGCCAATCCCTGCCCATGTCACATTTGCTGCTATTTTGGGAAATCTGTCCTGACTTGTATTGGCACACCACCCATATGCTGTTCACAATGTTCTTCCTGTCCACAGGGTGCCCATCCCTGTGAGGTTGATCTTCTGGAACACCCAGTTGCTGTGCATATGCCCGTATTTCTCTACACATTGCTGCACAGTGTACATGCACCATTGTGGCCCACATGGCATGGACACATGTGTGACCTGCACGACCATGCATCCTATGGTGTGTGCCTCCCTGAAGGTCTGTAGTGTACACATCACACATGTGGCATGTTCAGCACCTGCTATGTTACCCTGGCATGCAGGTGCCCATGCACTGTGGCCGGGTATCCTGCAGGGTCTGTTGCGGGCCAGTTGTGCCGCTTGTGTTACATGACCAAACACAGGGTTTCCAAAGTGCCAGGTATTATACTGTCATCCCTGGCTGTGGATGACACACTGCTACATGTGGTTCTACCCTGGTGTACTGGCTGCTGGCCTGTCCCCATTGTATTCACCCTGGTTCCTTGGTTACACATCTCATACCTGTCCTACTCCTACTGTGTCCCCTGCCCCTTCTCCTTATGTTGAAGTTGACATGTATGGTTGCAGCTCCTCGTGTATGACTGTGTGTCATAGTATGCTGTATGCATGGTTGGCAGTCATTGATCTAGTAGTACATGTCACCCACTGGTGCATTGCATCCAAGGTGTAGTCTGTCATGGGTGCCATGATCCTGGGACATGTTGGCCTGTTTTATATTGCTGGGGACTGTGTTCTGTGTCCTGGGCAATGGGCATTGGGTACACTGGTGGGTGAGGGTTGGCATCCTGCTACACCTGCTGCAGGGGATATGATAACACTCAGGTGTCACTGCAGTGGGTTTGCATTGTCAAGCTGCATGCACCCCTTTGGAGACATGTGCCATGCTTTGACAGGGCTCCATGGTTATTGCCCCACAGCCCAGTGGTATGTGTTGTGTTACCCTTTTTGGGCATGTCCACCTTACTTCACTGTATCACAGTGGCACATGCATGCCTGGCCAGTGCTCTTCAGGTACCCTGTATGCTGCATTCCTCATCGCTGCTCCTGAGGCAACATTGGTGTGTGTCCCACCCATCTTGCTTCTGCACCCTGGCAGCAGACCTCCTTTGATTTGGATGTCCATGTCTCACATGTGTGCCTGCATCATGCTTCCATGGTGGTGACCACCAGTCTGTCTTTTGCACTTGTACCACCATGTGTTTGCCTTGGGGCCTCTTTCATCATGGGATATACAGCACCCCTGTGCCACTAGCTGTCTCATTTTTGTATTCATTGGGGTGCTGTGCTGGTGCACAGACCTGTTTTGCATTCTGTGTATTGTTATTCACTATATTTTTATGTATTCTATTCACATGCTCATTGCTGTTTTGGGTGCACATACATTTGCACTGTATGTGTTCCATACACACCTTTGGTAATAAGCGCATTCTGCCACCTTTGGCAATGTGTGCTGCACTAGTTGTCATTGGGGCACGCTATGCTTCACTGATGCCCTGGTCCAGGGGTGTCCCTCCGTGGCTGCACCATTCTGGGGTGGTTTGAGAAGGGGGGGTTCTGTGCATCCTATCCAAGCTTTCTGCTACCATTGACCCTCACAACACCATTGTGCCACTTTGTTCCACATGTGTTGCACATTTGAGCCACCTACCCATTTGACACTACAGACATGATCTCAACCCTTGCGCATTGTCTATGGACTTTACTCTGTTTCGGTATCCTCTGACCTGGCATCTTCTCCCTGTGGGCTCTGTAGTGCATGTTTGACACCTGCCCTTGTTCACCTAGCCACATATGTTGGTGTGTCTGTAGTCCCCTGGGCGGCCATGCCACCCATGTCTTACATGTGTCATGGTGGTGGTTGTGTTGCAGGAGGTGTGTTGGGGGACATAGCTATATGTGCTTGCTAGACCTTGTTAGTACGCAGTGTCTGCTTGCAATCTGTACATTACTCTCTTCTTCCTCTTAGGTGACCATCAGACAGCTGCAGCCCAGTGTAGACCAGAGATGGCAGAAGGTTGGGATGACCTGCTCTGCCATGTGATTCGGCAACAGCGAGTGGTACTGCAGTGGCTGGCAGCCATTGAGGACAACACAGGCACCATTGCTGAGGCTGCGGGGAGAATTGCTGCAGCCATCGAGGAAGTGGCTAGAATCACCCAGCCACCACCCCCTAGTGCACCTTAGCTGCCCCTTCATTCCCTGTGGACACCCCAACCAGCCTTCTCCTTGTTTTTACCCTTTACCTTCCCCACACATTTTCCTTTTTGTATATAATGTACATGTATACCGTTCAAACAGTGACATTTCGAGATCAAACAACATTACAGTGACAATGTGTTGTTGGCACTGTAATGTCACTGCGGGACCCGGCACTGCTGTTTGGGAGTCTTGTATCCCTTCCCCGAATCAACTCAGAGTTGATTATCTTTATTATGGGGGGGGTTGCGGAGGGCAGAGCGCCCCAAAAGAAAAGTAACTTTCTTTGGATGGGTTTATGCCAGTCACAATTGCGGTCAACATAAATCTGTCGCTGTAATGTTGGTTGACAGCTTTACTGTCAAACTGGTGTCATGGATCCTAATGTATGCAGTTCTTTTTTGATTGTTCCATTGTATCATGTTTTGTATTAAACCTATTTTTCTATGTTATTCTCCTGTTTCCAGCATCTGTTATGCTTTTTGGCCATTGTTTTGTGGATTGCTGGGGTAGACTGAATGACTGTCTCCACCCCGGTTCCATCTCTGCCTGTCCTGTCCCACAGGGTCTCCACTGGTTGTCCTGCTGGTGTTCAAGTTCAAGTTTATTCACAGGAAATTTCCATTGAGCATGCTCATTTACAATGAGGTCCTGTCAAGGACAATGTGAAACAGCAGGTACAATACAATGATACAGAGACAACACAAGATTCAACAAATTTTGAACATAGTAAAAAGGTTACAAATATTTACATTTGGTTACATGGGAAGGCTGTGACATATACATGGTGATTTTTAATAATCACACGTTATAGCAATTCATGATAAGTTGCTAAGGTAAACAGATGAGGGAGCATAAGTGTTAGTTGGGTAGTGGAATTCCATAGCTAGGAATGTCCTAGCCAGTGTGACATCGTCATGTTTCCTTGAGGGTCTTGTTAGTCAGGGATTTGAAAATGTTAATGGTGGCTAGTTCTATGAGCTTGAGGGTGGATTGCAGCTTGTTCCAGGCAGTTGGAATAGCATAACTAATTGCTGCTCTACTGTAATGGGTACAGAATTTAGACATATCTGGCAAGATATAGGCATTTTTTTTTCTGAGAGAATATTGGCTATGCAAGCGATGATATAGGGACATAATTTAGGACGGGAGATCGTTCAACAATGTTTTGTATGCCCATGTACAACTATGAGACAACCATCTAGTGGCAATTGATGTCCAGCCCACTGCAGAATAGAGGGCACAGTGGTGGGTTCTGTAAGGGACGTTAATTATAAAGTAAATATCACGATGACAGAGGACGTCTAACTTGCGCAGATTACAGGTTGCACTACTGTTATATATGATGTCTGCATGATCGATGAGGGGGAGGAAGGTGGCTTGCACTAACCTTTTTCTAATGTCAGTGGGGAATAAGGATCTCTTCCTGAAGAAAAAGCCCAGTCTTGCTTATAATTTATTTGTAAGGGTTTTGATGTGTACTGAGAATGATAGTCTGCTATCTAGCCAGATTCCTAGGTATATAAATTTATCAACCGTCAATAGAGAGTCCCCTTAAAGAGTTAAGATAGGTGCAGGAATAACTTGCTTAGATGGTAGGGTTGTCAGATGTGGAGGTAGAAAGGACATGGCCTTAGTTTTTTTTTTGTATTTAGTAGTAATTTAGAATTTATTAGGTTATATTGTGATTGGTCAAAGTCAGACTGCAATCCTGTGCCAACGTCTGCCAGTGCGGGTTTTGTTGTATACAAGACAGTGTCGTCAGCAAAGAAATGCAGTTTGGAACTGAGCATATTATTGCTGAGGGAGTTAATATAAATTGTGAATAATAGAGTTCCTAAAATAGATCCTCGTGGTACACCTCTTCTGAGCGGTAAGGAGGAGGAAAGATGTCCATCTGCTTTAATACACCGGAGTCTTCCCGTTAAATAGCTAGAGAACCAATTTACTGAATGGGTATTTAAGCCACGCTGATTGAGTTTAACTAGAAGGAGAGCATGGTCAGCTGTGTCAAAAGATTTACTTAAGTCAAGGAAGATGGCTTCTGTGGATTGTTTGTTATCTAGCGCAGTGAGCCAATCATTCGTCACTTTAGCTAGAGCTGACACCGTGTTGTGATTACACCTAAAGCCTAACTGTAATGGATTGAACAAGCTCGCGCTTCATAAGTATTCCTTTAGATGAATGTTAATTACCTTCTCCAAGAGCTTAGACAGGACTGACAATATGGCGATAGGCCTATAGTTACTTAGATTGCATGGCTCACCTGATTTAAACAGAGGTATTATGTAGGCAGTTTCCCAAAGACAGGGGACTGTTCCTGTGGTAACTGACATATTAAACAAATGTGTTATAGGGGTAGTTAGGAAAAAATTACCTAGTTTTAGGAAAGTAGGATCTAAGCCATCGGCGCCAACGCTCTTTCTTGTATCCAATTTCATTAGCCGGTCTTCCAAGTCTTTATAGGAAACAGGAGACAGACAAAAGGTGTCATGGGTTAGAGGGTCGATGGAATCATTCTGTTGGGTAGGACCTAAAAACTTAGCAGCAGGGGAGGAGTCAAATGCCAGGCTTGCTGTTGTGAAATGCGTGTTTAGTTGTTAGAGGATGGTACCTTAATCCGAAATTGTGGAACCTTGGATGGTAATTTTTGTTGGGATACAAGGGAGATTTCTATGTCCTTTAACAGTTTTAACCATCTGCCAGATTTTCGCTGAGTTGTCTTTTGCACCTTCGAGAGCATTTACATAGTAATTTACTTTGGCAGTTCTGATGAGCTTTGTACATGTGTTTCTAGATGCTCTAAATGCTGTCCAGTCAATTGTAGATTTGGTCCATCTGGCTGTGGCCCAGAGTTTATCCCTTTGAGTTAAGGCATTTTACAGTTCAGCAGTGAACCAGGGGTAGGTGGCTTTTTTACTCTGCTTTTATGAATTGGGTTTATTTGTTTATAAGGTTTGTAAGAGTCAAGCTGAAGATGTTGACTGACTCATTCACTGAGAGGGCTAGGTAAATGTTTTGCCAATTTGTATTTCTAAGGTCACATAAATAGTTTTCAGGTTTAAATTTATGGAAGCTACATTTGGTGATAAATTTGGAACAGTAAGTACACTTTTCTATGCTTCTGATGCAAACATCTATATTGTGATCGGTTATGTCATTGTCTAACATGGCTGTTCATGAAATTTTATGAGGCCTACTTGTGAGGATCAAGTCTAATACAGAGCTTATGGTAGGGTTTTTTACATTTACTCTAGTTGGCTCAGAGATTAACTGGGAAATACCCAGATCGTCACACAGGTCTTTTAAAGCATTCGCTTTAGGGCTGAGCCAATCCAAACTGAGCTAGCCGAGAATGATGGATTTGTTGAGGTTTGAGTCAACGAGGTTTCGGAGTGTTGAGGGTAACACTACACCCCCAGATGGTGGTCTATAGCAGCCAATAATATTGATAGATTCCAATGATGACAAAGAAAGTCTTATAGCTAGGCATTCAGAGTCCCTAGGTTTGGAAACCGCAGGGAAATTGGTAGCTGTAAATTTAGTGTTAACGTATATGACTACTCCCACTCCCCTTGTGTGTCTGTCCAATTGTAAAAGATATTAAAGGATGGCAACACTATTTGTTGGTCTAGGGTGAAGCCTTTTAGCCACATTTCAGTAACTATCAGGATTTCATGGTTTATATGTGCTACCCATGCTGTACTGTTGTCAATTTTTTCTGTAGGCTACAAACATTAATTAGCATTATTTTTAGGCCAGGAGCAGCTGCAAATTCAGTTGGAGAAGTCAAGGGGTGATAGGACCTGGATTTATTTCAACATTCCCTGAACAGTGGAGTAGAATTATAATAAGTTTTTTTAACATGTGCCTCAGGATCATAAGCTCTTTTCTTACAGGATGGGATAGTACAAGGCAGCAGTGGGGTGCAATGCTTCGGGTTGGGGTAAAGGCAGAAAGGGACTAGCACATAGGCAAGTGAAATGGCTCGAATGGTTAGAGTTTTAATCAGTATGAGGGCTGATGCAAGAGAGATAGAAGATTCATCCCAATGGGGATGCAGGTTAGTTATGTGGATGGGGCTTGGTATTGTATAAGGGATGTGTAAGGTAAGGGCTCCGTGGGCTCGGCATGCAGAGCCATATAAGGACATAAGATAATTAAGCAATAATGCATGACAGGGTGTGGGTTGTGCTGGGATAACCTCTTGCTTGGGTGGTTGGGCACGAGGCCGCATGCCGAGTGCATCCAACGTCCCGGAAGTGAGGTTATCCCAGCACAACCCACAACCTGGAGTGCATTATTGCTATTATACAATGGCTAGTTGTCATACAAAATAAAAAAATAAAAATAAAAATATGTTTTTAGTTGATTTTATGACATCCAACTCATCCTCCATATGCTCCATATGCTCATCCTCCATATGCTCATCATCCAAGGCATCCAAAGCAATACAGTGAGGTTGTGCTGGGATAACCTCACTATGCCAGGGACACACTGACCAATCAGAGACCAGGAAATGTTCTTGCCATGGTATAATTAAGGTTACTAATGTGGTCAGCATGGTATAAAAGATGCTTTAAATAGTTGCAATGAATTGGGTGTGCTGTGCCTTTAAGTGACACGGCAACTATGCAAGGTCTGTTGGGAGCTGGGTAGTCAGGCCAGAAGGGCTGTACCAAGTGTGGGGGGAGCTAAGGTACAAGCAACTCTCAAGAGCTGGGAATATTAACAGGCTGAGTGGCCTATTGGACAGAGTTGCAGGCTTTCAAGTAGGCTGGGCATCAAGGATAAGTTTGAATCCCATGGAGGGAAAAGAAAAGGGGGAGAGAGGACTTACTAAGAGGGTTGGTAGCATGAGTGTATGGGGGAGGGAGGTAGGGTAAGCTCAGGGACAGGGTACCACAAATTCTATTTAAACTTAGTAGAAGATGCAAGGGTGAGCATGTGTGCCTTCGCCTATAAGGTGTTTTGGGTGTTGCAGATGTTTTGGCCTGTTGATGGGCACCTTCTGTTCCCCGTGTGCCCCTACACATCTCCTGTGCATGACAGCCACCATTTGGGTTGTGGCTGTCCAGTATCCTGAGACAGTCCTTGTACTTTGGACACTTCCCCACCTACATTGCCAGGCGGGTGGTCTCTGTATGCCACCTGTCCATGGCTGACTTCTTGTTGGTGTGGCTGCCTTCCATCCCCCTATGTCCCTGAACTGTGTGCTGTTGGGTGTGCTGTCCCCTGCTCCATGTCAGGGTTCTATCTGTCCTCCCCCTATGCACAGACAGCACTGGTTTCCTGTGTACTGGCACCCCATGCAGGGATATATGTGTTGCCCCCTTTGACACTCTCAGTGGCCCACCTACACCCTTCTGCCACTATACACTTCCACATTGTGGTACTCCATTTCTGCATGCATATGTATGCACTACTTTGGGTGTTCCCTGTTCACTTTTGCATTTCCCCTGCTACCTGCCTATACCTTTTGCTTTCCTGTGCCCATTCTGTGCTGCTACCTCTAGTTGACGCTTGGTTCTCTTGTGCCTTGTACCGCCTCTTGACAACCCCAAGGCACACCCTATGCCTGTTGCTGCCTTCAGGGTGGGGTGGGGTGTTAGAGTTGGAAACCCTAACACCACATTTCCCTACTTTTGTCGCTTTAACCCTAACTAATGCATTAATGAATTTTTTTGCGATGAATATATTATAGTGGCACAGTAGTGCCATTATAGTTAGGGTTGATCAGGGCTTTCATTGTTAAACCCCAAATTTTGCACTTTAATAACTTTGCAACTGTTCAATGGATTAGCACGAAATGTTGCATTCTTGGTATCAGAGGGGTAGATCTCTTGAAGTGCCAAGTTTCATGCTAGTCAAATGTGCAGATTCTGAACTGCACATAGTGAAAAAATGTAAAATAATTGCAGGTTTCTGACCCCACGCAGAGCCCAGACAGTTTGGTAAACCCCAAGGACCACCCCATGCCTATTGCTGCCTGCAGGGTGGGGTTGAGAGGCTAGGGTTGAAAACCCTAATGCCACATTTTCCTACTTTTTTCGCTTTTACCCTGACTAGTGCATTAGAAAAGTTTTTTGTAATGAATATATTTATATATACATATTTTTACAAATACTGACTGGAATCTAAAACTATAGTGGTAAGAAATACCATTATTCCCCTGCCTCCATGGAACCCCTGATGAGCAAGGGGAATCCCGATCCCAGCAGCATCAGGGCCGAGAACAAGAATGCCTGAAGGCAATTTCCCTCCAGAAGGAGGGGACCCGTCCGACGAAGGGTTACATCGGGCTACCCTGGTCGGCTGCGATCTGGGATCTGGGAGAAGCTGGTATCGGGGTGGGTTCAGAATGGAGCGAGGGTAGTCCTTGGCAGAAGGCCTGAAGAAGAGGCCGGTCGGGCGCAGGGGGCAATAAATAAATAATCCAAAAAAAAGAATTACCATTATATGGGCACCACAATCAGTTCACCTATCATGCTGGTGAACTGGATTTTGTGTCGCTCGGCAGATATGGAGCAGTCCAGATGTTGCACACCCTGCCCCATACACCTCCAACCTGGAGGTGATTATATTTAAGTATGGGGGTGCGGGGGACAAAGATGCCCAGCAGTGGGGTGTGTGGGGGGCACAGCCCCCTGCAAGCAGGCAGAACATGCCCTGGTGCATTGGGCACACTGGGGGTCAGGCAGCACAACTGCCGAATCACCATCGACATTCTGCGTGCACCCTAATGATGGTCACATTTTTTCCTGTCACTGCGACATGGTGGAATCTAGTGGGAAAATACTGCTCCTTTGAGATGAACTACTGACTAATAATTGTTATACTGCATGAAGCCAAAGGCCAAGGGTAATATAACTGTTGGAAAGCAATGGTTAATCCCAGTGGGTCAACATTTTCACACTATATCCCGACACGATTCTAGTCAAAATTTGTTTTATATAACCTTACCCTCTCCCTTGCACACTGTCCTACATTTATACACACAGAACGCATTTAAACAAAAAACAACAAATAAAGCACTAACTTACCTTGTTCTGTCTGCAGACCAATCTGTAATCCTAGGGTGCAGTTTGTGTTCTTCTTGCTGCTTGTTCTGTTACCATCACTTCTTGCCCTCCTTACGCATTTGCACTGTTGTGTGCTGTGCTAATCCCCGCAAATCAGGCCAGGGAGCAGGAAAACATTTATTTATTTTTTTTAAAAAGCTAATTGTCACTGTTGAGCACCTGCTGTCTGTGGTCTGAGCCACACATCTACCTTCTTTCCTGCCCTAAGGAACTTGAAACTGAGCCAGGGATCACTTTGTCTGAAGAGGTTGTGGTACCAACTACGGTACTATACTACTGTAAGCCCATTGGTAGACCGTGTCAACCAATGGGCTTGCAGTGTGTACTGTAAGCTGTCATTCACAACTTTGTGAATGTTCACAAGGTTGTGAATGACAGCTATAGTACACACTGCAAGCCCATTGGTCGGCTACGTCTACCAGTGGCTTACAGGTACAGTACGCTTGTCATTCACAGACAGCTCTGTCGGCGGGCAGCCTTGGCAGTGTGTGGGTGGATTGAGCTGCCTGCTGACATTTGGGACATGCTGGGATGGGGGAGTGGGGTGGGGTGGGGGTGCCTAAGTTGGTGGGGGGTCTGCTGGACCACCAGGGATACATTTGGATGTGGCATGGCAGTGCAATTGGGTCGGGGCAGGGAGGGGGGATTCAATAGCCTAATATGGCAGAGGGCTGATTATGTTACAAACATGGGCTACCGGCTGGGAGGGGGGCTACAAATGCCTACAATGGCTGGGGGCTGATTATGTTACAATATGGGGCTATGGGCAGTGGGGGGGACTGCAAATGCCTACAATGGCTGAGGGCTCCTTTTGTCACTGTACAGGGTTATGGGCTGGGGGGGACCTAGACTGCCAGGGTAGGCAGGCTGCCATGCTGCTGTCTGCAGTACGGCAGCCTGCATGTGGGTGAACACCCACTTAAGTCTACTAGTTGTAGACTTATCTTTTGGAGGCACAGCTCTGAAGTTGCTCCGGGGATGTGGCATGGTGGTGCAATTGGGTCGGGGCAGGAAGGGGGAATTCAATAGCCTAATATGGCAGAGGGCTAATTATGTTACCAAAGGGGCTACAGCTGGGAGGGGGGCTACAAATGCCTACAATGGCTGGGGGCTGATTACGTTACAATATGGGGCAATGGACGGTGGGGGGGGGACCCAGACTGCCATGGTAGGCAGGCTGCCGTGCTGCTGTCTGCAGAACAGCAGCCTGCATGTGGGTGAACACCCACTTAAGTCTACTTGTTGTAGACTTATCTTTTGGAGGCACATCTCCAAACTTTCTCCAGGGATGCACCTCCAAGTTGGGTTGTGAATGGGGCTGCGCACCATATGCATAGGCACACCTCCTGCACAACCCTTCCAGAGGTGCCGCATACCATTATGGGTGGTATGTGGCGCATCGGTCCCCTTCCGGAATCGCACCAGTGCACAAGTTGTGGATGCACCGGCACATCTCGAAAGTGTTGGGTGCATCCCTTTTATGAATTCTGCCCTATGTGTTGAAAATTTGGGGTCAAAGTCTGTAAAAATAGGAAAGGTATGAGTAAACATTGAAGAATTTCAACGTTTCTTCATAACATTGCTGTTTTTTTGAGATTTTGACACCAAATTAGCAATATAGTCATTTATGACACCACCTTATGATTCTGACAGGCATTTTTTTTAATAAATCATTGCCAAAATGTCAATGCTATGCTCAAGACAAGTACAATTTTTAAAATCTTGTCAAAAAAAAGTGAGTTCGCTGAGCAGCTGTAAGGACATGTTTTAGGGGGAATTTGAAATAAATTACAGCTGTCTTATTTATGAGGTGGGGTAAAAAAGGCGATGTCAAAACTGTGGGATAAAAATGTTAAAATATGACAAAGTCATGAGAAAAAGTTGAAAATGCATTAAAAAGACATTAACTGGACTCACCATGCTTTCAGTCAGTTTGTACTCAGGTGTCATAGGAAGAGGAGCTTTCCGAGCTATGAGAGGATTACTTGGTGGTACCATTCTTAGGCAGGTGAGGGGTGGGGTTGGGTGGTGGGTGCTGAGAGGGGGTCAAGTGGGGAGGGGGGTCACAGGGGGGCTAGAAGACATCGACAGATGTTTTTCTTCTTTTCAGGTTTAAGAAAGAATAACAGATTCATAGATTCATAGAAATGTAATGACAAAAAAGAACCTTCTTGGCCCAGCAAGTCTATCCATTCCCCCCTCCTTACTTTTCCCCCTTGCCCAGAGCTCTTGGCCCATCGAAATCTACCCATTCCACCCTCCTTACTTGTTCTCCTCGCCTAAAGCTGTCCCCTTCCACCCCTGGTCAACCCCTTGTGTCTTTCCCAGGCCCTATTGAAATCCTCCACCATTCCAGCCCCCACCACCTCCTCCGGCAGACTGTTCCAGGGCACCACCACCCTCTCAGTGAAGTAATTCCCCCTCACATTCCCTCTAAACTTACCCCCTCAACCCTCAGTCCATGCCCCCTAGTTCTAGCACCTATCTTTCCAGTGAATAAGCACACCCCACTTTATTTATTCTTTTCAAGTACTTGAATGTTTCTATCATGTCCCCCCTCTCCCTTCGGGTCTCCAGCGGTTACACATCCAACATCCTCAACCTCTCTTTGTATGGCTTCCCATTCATCTCATGCACCATATTAGTGGCCCTTCTCTGAAGTATTTCTGTGCCATCTATGTCCTTGCATAGGTGAGGTCTTTAGAATTGAACCCCATACTTCAGGTGGGGCCTCACCATGGATTTGTAGACTGGCATCAGCACCTCCTGCCTTCTGCTTGTTATCCCTCGCCCTATGTATGATAGCACCCTGTTCACTTTTACCACTGCCTTTTTGCATTGGGTCCCTACCTTAAGGTTGTCTGTAATTATGATTCCCAGATCCTTCTCCTGCTCAGTTGCATTCATTACCCCCCCCCCCAATGTGTAATTTGTTTGTGGGTTATTCTGTCCCATGTGCATCAGTGTGCATTTTTTGGCATTGAATTTTAGCTGCCATGTTTCAGACCACCCCTCCAGCAACCTTGGATCTTCCTTCATAGCCTCCACTCCCTTGGGGGTATCCACCCTATTGCAGATCTTCGTATCATCTGCAAAAAGGTAGATCTTCCCCTGCAGCCCCTCCACTATGTTGCTGATATAGATGTTAAATGGGCCCCAGCACTGACCCTTGGGGGACCCCGCTCATCATCCCCACCTCCCTGGAATGCACCCCATTTACTACCAGCCTCTGGCATCTACCTGTCAGCCAGTTCTCCACCCACCTTGTTATTTTTTTGTCCCACCCCCAAACTCTCCAGTTTATTTATCAATCTTCTGTGGGGCACAGTGTCGAAGGCCTTCCCAAAGTCCAGATAGGCCATGTCCACTGCCCCCCCCCCCCGATCAACCACCCTCATCAGTCATCCAATCGAAAAATTTGATCAGGTTTGTCTGACATGACCTCCCTTGTGTGAAGCCATGCTGGCAGATATCCTGCAGTCCACTATCTCCAAAATAGCTAACCACCCTTTCTTTTAATATTGCCTCCATTACCTTACCCACCACCGAGGTGAGGCTGACCGGGCGATGGTTGCCCGTCTCCTCCCTGTGCCATTTTTGTGAAGTAGCACCATGTCTGCCCTCTTCCAGTCTTCTGGCACCCAACCTGTACCTAGGGACAAGTTAAACAACCTCACTAGTGGTGCTGCCACCTCCTCCCTTAGTTCCGGGAGCACCCTAGGATGCAGGGAATCTGGACCCATGGCCTTGTCAACCCTCAACTTAATTAATTCCTCCCTGACCCTGTCCTCACTGATCAGGCTAGAATCCACCGCAATGTCCTCCCTTCCTTTCTCCCCTAACACTGGTCCCCTTCCTTCTCCTTCTATCATGAAGACTGAGCAGGAGTACCTATTTAGCACCTCTGCTTTCTCAAAGTCCCCTTCCACTTGTACTCCCCCCTCTCCCTTTACCCTTACTATCCCCTGCCTTGCTTTCCTCTTCTCACCTATATACCGAAAAAAAGTTTTATCACCCCTTTTGGCATGTCTAGCAATTTTCCCCTCTGTTTCTGCTATTGCCTTCCTAATCCTCTGCCCTGCCACTCTCAGCTTCTCCCTGTAAGTTTCCCTGTCCTCTTTCCCTTGTGTCTTCTTATATTCCCCGAATGCTCTTTTTCTCTCCCCTATTGCCCCTCACTGCTCTGATAAACCAAAGCGGCCTCTTTCTTCTTCTGCTCTTCCTCACCTTCCTCATGCAGCTCTCTGGTACTTTTAGAAACCTGCCTTGATCTGATTCCATAGTTTCTCAATCCCCCCATCTTCTCCTTCTCCTCCATTTCATTACGGAATATCTCCCTCATTCTGGGAAAATCTGCCCGCCTCAAGTCCAGGACCTCCATGATGGTTCGACTCGCTTCATACCCCGCTCTAACCTTGAAGCCCACTGTGTTATGGTCACTTGTTCCTAGGCAGACCCCCACTCCCACCCCTTCCACACTAACCCCATTGGTGAGGACCATGCCCATGATAACAAGGGATTTTGGTGAGGACCATAACCACAGTAACAAGGTATTCTTTTTTACAGGTCGTGACACCAGGGATTAGGTACTCCAGTGTCGGGAGGGTTGTTTGGCTGCACCAGGGGTGTGCACTCTTGTGTTTCAGTTGGTGGCAGGAATGGTTTTAGCTGGCACAAGGGATTTCACTTCCTGGTGTTGCATTTTAGAGATGGCTTGGAAAGGGGTTGGGGGGATATTGGCAGTAGGATTGACCACCTGTCGCTGGTTTTATTGAAAAGGTGAGTGGGTGGGAGTGGGTGGGAGTGGGTGGTACTGGTGGTAGAACTGAACACTCTTTTCCAGTTTTCATTAACAGCTGGGTCGAGTAGGGGATGGGTACCAATGGGGGAGGGGTGAGCACCTGTTGATGTTTATTTGTACTGGCTGGGTTGGGTGAGGAGATATCATTTTCAGATTTGGGCACCCACTGCCTATTTTCTTTACTGGCTGGGTCGGGTAGGTGCGGGTATACCGGTGGTGGAGTTCAGTACCTGCTGCTGCTATTGTGTAGTGACTGGGTCAGGCTGGAGATGCCAGCAGTGGGATTGAACACCTACCACTGTTTTTTTGAAGGTTTAGAGGATGTCCATATGATGGCCATAGACAGGAAAGAGCTGTAAACATTGTGCAACATACCTGTTATTCCCTGAGAAACAAAGTATTAAACAGTAGCACATATGAAAGTAGTAAACAGTAGTAAATATGTGGAATAAAAAGCAGGGGAAAGGTTTCAAGCAGGAATTCAGAGCTGCTCAAGAAAAAACACTTCTACTTCCACCTTGCATTTTCCAGCCTTGTGATTGGGCAAGAACTTCAAAGGGAAAAGAAGGAAAAAGAGATTTTTTTCAGACGAAAAGGAGCTCAAGAACAAGAGGATATGGTATGAAACTAGAGGGGAGTAGATTTAGAAGAGATGTGAGGAAGTACTACTTCACAGAAAGAGTGTTGTTTCCTGGAACAGCCTTCCAGTTGAAGTTATGGGGCCAAAAACAGTGGTGGAGTTCAAGAGTGCATGAGATAAGTGCAAGGAAATCATAGTGGAAAGGAAGGGGGAGGGAGAAAGAGCTGTAGATCAGGCACGGTCTGCGGTAATAATGTAGGTATAGAGATATGGGCGGGCTGGATGGGCCAAGCAGTCCTTATCTGCTGTCAAAGTCTATGTTTCTAGAATGGGTAAAATTAGGGAGGAAATTCATTATTTTGAAGCTGTGATAGATGAAGGAGGGGCACACCCCCAAAAGTACTCTCAGAGCTCAGACTGATATCAATATAGAAACATAAAAACAGAAATGTAGAATTTGTCAGCAGACAAGGACCACTTGGCCCATACAGTTTGCCCAGATGGTTGGTCTCCACAGACCCTAACTAGTCTCTGGCAACCCTCCCTCCTCCCTGCCCATTTACTAATGTTCCCCTATGTCTATCCAATGCATGTTTGAAGCCCCGTTTTGTTTTTGACTCAACCACTTCTGCTGGCAGTCTATTCCAAGCATCCACCACTCTTTCAGTAAAGTAGTACTTCCTCACATCCCTCCCAAACTCCCCTTCCCCCAGCTTCATCGTATGCTGTCTTGTTCTGGTGCTCCTCCTCATTTGAAAGAGACTCCCCGCCTGCACCCTGCTTATCCCCTTGAGGTACTTGTAGGTCTCTATCATATCCCCTCTAGCTCTTCTCTCTCCCAGGGTGTACATTTTGAGATTCCTCAATCTCTCTCCTCATAGGACTTTTGGTACAACCCTGTCACCATTTTAGTTGCCCTCCTCTGGACTGCCTTCACCCTGTCCATGTCTTTTCAGGGGTGTGGCCTCTAAAACTAAACACAATACTCCTTTTGTAGTCTCACAAGCAAGTGATATAATGGCAACACCACTTCCATCCTCTAGCTGGAGATACCCCTCCCTATGCACCCCAGCATCCCACTAGCCCTACCACTGCTTTGTCACAGTGTCCTGCCACCTTGAGGTCAGCAGATAAGATAAATTCAAGGTCCATTTCCTGGTAAATGACTGACAGTACTTCTCCCCATCCTATGCTCAGTTCTTGGGTTCCTATGCCCTGGGTGCATAATTTTGCACTTTTTGTCACTGAGCCATACCTGCCATGATAACACAGCTTCTTAGCCAAACTGATCAGTTAGTGTAGGAACATGTTATAATATTTATTTTACTTGCTGTAACCACAGCATGAGAATACATAAGTTGCAAGCACTGCATCATGGATAGGCAAATGATGTACGCTATGCAACATCTCTGCCATTCCCTGAGAAACAAGGTACTAAAAAGAAGCACTGTATGTGGAACAAAACACAGGAGAAAGGTTTCTAACAAAAATTAGAAGCTACACAAGAAAACCAACTTACACCTTGTATTTTCCAGCTTTGTGATTGAGCAAGGACTTTAAAGGGAAAAGGAGGAGAAAAGCATAGAGTGGGCAGAATTAGGGAGGAGATTCAGTATTCTGAAGATGTAATAGGTGGAGGAGGGGCACACCCCCAAAAGCCCCCACACAGCTCAGACAGATACCAATATATTCTCATGCTTAATGAATGAACATAAAAAATAGGTAGTGTTACATTATAAAACGTACAGGTTCCCTGGAGTTTTAACCAAGGAAGTGCCTTTGTGGGATTATAAAATGAAATGCTATTTTGTTTTTTAAGGGTTTTAGGTTTTAAAAATCATGCATGCATAGACCATTGTTTTGGTTTGAAAAAATAGCAGAAATAATGCAAACTTTTAGCTAAACATGGTCTTGAACAAAACCTTAAAAAGCTAAAAACAGAAAAACTTAAGGTTGACAGTTGTGTGGTTTGTCAGAAGACAGTATAATGAGACATCTGGGCTAACTTTCAAGAAAAGTATTAGCTACAAGTAATATTGTGACTGGAAAAAAATGTTTGTGATTGCATCAAAAAATTGTAGAAATGGACAAACTAAGTGCTGCATTATAGATGTAAAAAAACACTGAGATAAAACTTGTGAACGTGACTGAGAAATACTTTTTTTTGTTTGTGAGTTATACGGGGAATCGTACAAATTATTGCAAATAAGTTTCTAAGTTTGACATTAACAAAATGCTTAAAGCTGAGAAACACAAAAAAAAAGTTGAGAACATGACAGAAAAATACCATTGCATGCATGTTGTACTAAAATTAATCATACACAAAATAGTAAAAATGTTTTATCTCATCTCTTGCTTTGCACAGGGCTGTGCAAAGAAAGTTAAGACTCACTCATGGGGCCTAAAGGGTCTTACATAAAGCAAGTACAGACTCTCCTCCTGCTTCATGCAGGGTCCTGCACAAAGCAAGATAAGACTCTGCTTTCTCAAAAGGTAAGATAATTCATTGAAAAACTATGTTAATGCATAGATTAGACTTACAAAGCCACAAAAGAAGGGAAATGTGGTGTCTGTGTTTTTTCAACCCTAACACTTACCCCAGTCCCCCAGTTCCAGTCTTGTGCCCTTTTCTATGCATTGTCCAGAAGAGCCTGATCATAGCCTCTTGTCATCAACCTCAACTTTAATTCCCCTGCTTGTGTTGCAAAATACTCCTTTGTAGTGCAGTTCTGCCTGTTTTTTATAGGAATTGATTATAAGTGATATATCTCATTAGGGACTTTGGGTGTGAATTATCCACACTCGAGAGAGGTTGGCTTGTCTCTCCAACATACCCAGTTTGTGGACATCTCTTGCATTGAAAGAAATAAACAACATTACGTGATGTACAGGTATAATTCCCCTGTATCCTGAATAGTTTGTTTTGTGATGTAACCCCACATCACAAAAACAGACTATTGGTGTGATGTGGTTACATCACAAAACAAACTATTCAGGATACAGGGGTTGTTTATTTAATTCAATGCAAGAGATGTCCACAAACAGGGTATGTTGGAGAGACATGCCAACCTCTCCACACTAGAATGAATGCACACAGACATACCATTAATATGAAGATGATTGACAAACCAGTGGGATGACACTTCTCTCAGAATGACCACTCAATCTCAGATATGTCAGTAATGGTCTTAAAATTAATTTAAAAAAGTACACAGCAAAGATGGACTTTTGAGATTAAGCTAATTTTACTTCTCAATATGGTAGCAGATGGCATGAATATTGATGTGTGTTTCATGACACATTACCTCACTTAAAGGGACACTGTCAACCTTTTGTTCACCATATTATGTTTAGTAAAGACCCACATATTATGATTGCTTACTTTCCCTAAAATTGATTGATGTTGCCAGTTGTTTTATCTGCCTCCTTGCTTATTAGAACTAAAATGCATGGTGATGTATAGCTATTCCCTGCTTTTTTTGCTTGAAATCTCAGAACTACTCTTATTTCACACTTCCTGAACATTAGAAACACCCTCAAAACTGTGCAGCCACTCATGATACAATAGTCTCCTCTGCTTCCACTGCATAATGAATGGCTAGATTTTGTTGGGGGTGTTCGTCAGTCCAGGAAAGATGCAGTGGGAGCTGGTCAGGAAATGTAAACAAACATGTTTTGGTGTGGTAACACCAATATGGTGGGCAGTCAGTTTTTCACTTTTTAGAAGAAAAAAAGGGATCTGAATCAAACTACCAGCAGCGTCAACAGTCTAAAGAATGTGAGCAATCAAAAAATCAGTTTCTTAAACTAGGGATACTTTGAGGCATAAGGGGGTTGACAGTGTCCCATTAAACATACACAGTTTTTTACTTCATAGAATGGACATTCAACAGAACTTCAGTGTGTTGTGTTGTTTTGTTTTTATTTTCATAGATTTCTTTTTAACTGGTTATCAACATGTTGGTTTCTCACAAAATATATATGTGTGGGGGGGTTGGGGAGGTTGGCTTCTCTTGGGTGAGTGTGTATAGGGGAGTTTAGTGTGTATGTGGGAGTAATTTTGTGTGTGTTTTGGAGGGTGGAGGATGATGTTTTTTTTGTGGGGAGGGGCTGTGTGTGTAGGGAGGGGTTGGGGTTGTGCTTACATATTTAAGTAGGCTTATATTCTGGTAATGTCATAATTACGCTACAGGGTGTTAGGACTCTTGGCTCCCATACATAGTGAATATAAACTTCTTTTCTTGTTATCTTTTCCCAGGGTGGGGGGGAGTTTACTTCCATTGGAGTTTTATTCTGATTCTTAAGACTATTTCTGTTCATATAGTTGATTGATTATATACTGACTCATTACTGAACTCTGAACATTTTAAGATGCATGAACTCATTTTCTAGGTAGTCCTTGAGAGATTTATTTTTTTTGTTTGGCAATAATACTGACAATTGATATTTTCTTGTACAAAATATTGTTACAGCACTGTAGGTTTTAATGTTTATGGATTGCATTAACTGGTTGACAGTATAGTTTAGAAAATATCTCCAGATAGGTTTCATTCTGTATGAATGTTTTATACAGTTGTTCATACTAGGCACATTTTTCTTATTCTCTCTTATTTCCTTACATTAATTTCTGTTGTACAGTTTTTTATTATACAATACTATCAAGTTTTAACTTGGACATTTGTGGTTATAAATCTAAAGGTCTTGCTTTTAATTTTGAATGTATTCTCATAACACACTCATTCATAAACTATTTCAGTTAGAAATTTTGTCTATTTGAGTGTTCAGCTTATTTAATTTGGACATCGTTTGACCTTGAAAAGATTTTCAGTAGTAGCAACATAGAAACATAGAAACATAGATTTTGACAGCAGATAAGGACCGCTTGGCCCACCCAGTCTGCCCATTTCCCTACCTATTGGATAAGCTGCAGATCCTAGTTAACCAGCAGCCTACTTCTTCCTACCCCAACCCCCCAGAATTGCTTTATGACTGTGCCATGCATGCTTGAATTCCACCACTGTTTTTGACTCCACAACCTCCTCCGGAGGTCCATTCCATGCATCCACAACCCTCTCTGTGAAAAAATACTTCCTTTAATTACCTCTGAGCTGCCCCCCTTCTATCTTCAAATTGTGCCTCCTTGTTCTTGCACACCTCTTTTTTTGAAAGATGCTACCCTCTTGGACTTTGTTGATTCCCTTGAGATACTTGAAAGTTTCTATCATGTCCCCCCTTTCTCTCCTTTCCTCGAGGCTATACAAATTCATCTCCTTAAGTCTCTCTTCATATGTCTTCCGGTGCAGACCCTGCACCATTTTAGTTGCCCTCCTCTGGACAGCCTCCATCCTGTCTATGTCCTTGCAGAGATTGGGTCTCCAGAACTGCACACAGTACTCCACATGGGGTCTCACCAACTGTCTGTACAGAGGGATAATAACTTCCTGTTTTCTGCTGGTGATGCCTCTCCCTATGCATGCCAGTATCCCCAACCCTCCTTGCTGCCCTCTCACATTGCTTGCCCACCTTTAGGTCATCTGATATGACTACCCCAGGTCCTTTTCCATTTTGTTGTTGTTAGTATCACCCCCATTGTACTCTTCCCTGGGTTTTGATTCCCAGGTGCATTACTGTACTTCTTAGCATTGAATCTAGCTGCCATACATTTGACCATTCCTCTAACCTTGCCAAGTCCCTTCTCATCCTTTCCACCCACCTTGTGTATCAACTCTGTTGCAGATCTTTGTGTCATCTGCAAAGAGACATACTTTTCCTTCCAGTCCCTCTGCAATATCGCTTATAAAGACATTGAAGATGACCGGTCCTAATACTGAACCCTGCGGTACCCCACTAGTAACCCCCCTTTCTTCAGAGTGGACTCCATTTACTATTACTCTCTGTGTCCTTTTCTCCAGCCAATTCTTTACCCAGGCTGTCATCTTGGGACCCACTCCCAGGCTGGCTAACTTGTATATTAATCTTTTGTGTGGGACTGTGTCAAATGCCTTGCTAAAGTCTAGGTAGGCCATGTCCACAGCCCCTCCCTGATCTACTACTTTGGTCACCCAGTCAAAGAAATCTATCAGATTTGTCTGGCATGACCTTCCCACTGTGAAGCCATGCTGCCTCGGGTCCTGAGCCACTCTGACCTCTAGATACTCAACAATTCTTTCCTTCAGAAGTGATTCCATCATTTTCCCTACCACTGAGGTTAAACTAACAGGTCTGTAGTTTTCTGCTTCTGCCTTGCTCCCACTTTTGTGAAGGGGGAATCACATCTGCCCTTCTCCAGTCCTCGGGTACCACCCCATCCTCCCATGATTTGTTAAAGAGGGTAGTCAGTGGTGTCACTAGTTCTACCCTTAATTCTTTTAGAATTCTGGGATGAATCCCATCAGGCCCCATTGCTTTGTCCACCTTCAGTTTTAAGAGTTCTTTCAGAACCCTTTCTTCTGTAAATGGGCTGGTATCAACTTCTGTATCCAGAGTGTTTCTACTGTTTGTTTTAGGTACCTCCCCCACTTCCTTTGTAAATACTGAGCAAAAATATTTGTTTAGTATCTCTGCCTTTTCACAGTCACCCTCTGCCCACCCTCCCTCCTCTTTATTAAGCCTCACTAGCCCTCCCTTGGTCTTCCTTCACTCCCTGATGTACCTATAAACGGTTTTATCCCCCCTTCTTAACAGAGTTGACTATCTTTTCCTCGGTTTGAGCCTTTGCTGTTCTGATAGCCTTCCCAGCTTCCTTTTGCTTTAACTGATACAGCTCCGTGTCCTGCTCCTTCTGTGATTCCTTGTACTTCCTGAATGCTTTCTTTTTCTCTTGAACCTTCACTGCCACTTCCTTTGAGAACCATAGTGGTTTCTTACATCATTTCATTTTGTTAATTTGCTTCACACAAAGGCTTGTTACCTCTGTGATGGCAGTTTTTATTATTCCCCATTGTTCTTCCACCCCTCCTTCCTGCCCATTTGCTAGTGCATTCCTTAGGCACTCACCATTTTGGCAAAGTCAGCCCTCCTAAAGTCCAGTACTTTTGCCTTTGTATGACTTGACTCTATTGCTGTGTTTATTGTGAACCATACTGTTCGATGGTTGCTAGTTCCCAGATGGCTACCCACTTCTACATCTGTGATCCTCTCTTCACCTCCATTTGAGAAACCAGGTCTAAGATTGCTCCCTCTCAGTGGGCTCCAATACTAGTTGTCTAAGGCATGCCCTTGTAGGGCATCTAGAATAACCCACTCTTTGAAGTGGCTGCTGCAACTGCATTCCAGTTAACATGTGGCATATTCAGATCACCCATCAGCAATATCTCCTTTTTCTGCCATTCTAAGTATTCTTTCTATCATTTCCTTGTCCATTTCCTCCCCTGAGAAGAGGGTCTGTTTACAACCCCTGTGTGGATTGTGGTGTCTTTGCCGGTCTCCAAATTTACCCACAGTGCTTCTTCTCCTCCCTGTTTTCCCTTTTGTTCTGTTGCCTTGATTCCTTCCCTTATGTAAAGAGCTACTTCTCCTCCTCTTTTACCCTCCCTGTCCCTCCTGTAGATAGTGTATCCTGGTATGTTTATGTCCCAGTCATGGTTTTGTGTGTACCATGTTTCTGTGACTGCCACGATATCCAGATGTTCCTCCTCCATCAAGTCCACTAATTCAGGAAGCTTGTTACTCAGACTACGGGCATTGGTACTCATTGCTCTCCATTTTTTGATGGCTTTACCTTCTTTTGCAGCATCCCCCACTGACCTGTCTACCTCGGTCTTTTTCTCATTTAGTACCCTGTTTTGCAGGAAGAGGCTGGGATTTTCCTGCTGCTTATCAGTGCCTCCCCCCCTTGACTAGTTTTAAAGCTTGCCAATGAAGCATTTAAACCGATTGCTCAAAAGACGTGTTCCCTTCCTGGACAGATGCAGACCATCCTGCCAGTATAGGCTGGTGTCCCTCCAGGTGGAACCCCAGTCCCCAATGAAGCCAAACCCTGTGCTCCACACCATTTTTTCAACCATTCATTAAACTGCATGGTGCAAAGTACCCTCGCCTCACTCATGCCATTGACAGGCAGCACCTCAGAGAAGGATATTGTGTGGCTACTTGTCTTGAGCCCCTCCCAATTCTACAAAGTCCTTCTGCACTGCTCTAATCTCATGGTTAGCCATGTCATTTGTCCCTGGGTGGACAATGACGTCCAGCTCAGATTCCTGTGCAGCTGTTCTCATGATCCTGAGGATCGCTTCCTGTCTCTCAAGCCATGGCACCAGGCAGGCACCTTACTCAGTTTTCCTGCTCCCCAGTTCTATCCCCCTAATAATTGAGTCCCCCACCAGGAGCTGCTTCCTTTCCTTGTGGTGTCCTCTGCCTCCTTCCTGTGGGCCTCCCTTGTGACAGTTGTCCTCAGCCTCCTTAATCTCCTCTGCGGGTGCATCCATAGGGGAGCTATGCTCCCCCAGAATGGTGTATGGACTGTGGTGTGGAACAACTGACTGGGTGTGCCTCTGTTCCACCATCCTCACCCTCCCTGAGCCCACTGTGGTCCAACTGCTGTGCTTTCTAATGGAATGGAATGCTAATAGAATGCTATTCATTCCTTTTAAATCTATGAGTTTTTGAAATCGGTACTTTAAACCGATGAGAATTTTTTTTATATATATGGTTTGGGTGTTAATTGAATGTGACTGTCTGAACAACTGTCATAAGACTCTGAGGAAGGACTTGGTTGGTCCAAAAGCTATGACATTGTTTTCTTTTGTAACATCTGCTTTGGTCCAATAAAATGTATCAAACCATTTGCTTCTGGGTCTGGTCTTACAAGGACCAATGGAGGTTGAGGGAGTTGAACATGTACTCACTGGAGGACAGAAGGGATGGGGGGACATGATTGAAACCTTTAAATACATGAAAGGAATAAACAAGACAGGTGCAGAGGGGCTGTTCCATCTTTCGGATGAGACGTTCCATCTTTCGGATGAGACGTTAAACCGAGGTCCCATCTGCCTGGATTGGTGGTAGTTCAGGTGGATGTTAAAGATCCCATGGCACTTATCGAAAAGAGTAGGGGATTTTCCCGGTGTCCTGGCCAAATTTCCCTCATTCAGTAAAAATACCACCAACAGCTTAATCTGGTTCAAGGTCAGTTGGCATTCATCTGTATCCCCCTCCCCCCGGGTCGTGCCTGAAAATAGGCAGGATTTGTCTAGTGCACTTACCCGGTCAACAAAAGCTAAAAAAAAATAATAAATAATATGGCAACTATATGTATTGCAAGGGGTATATCCTCGAGAAGGGAGGAGGTGATTCTGCCACTGTATAGGTCATTAGTTAGACTGCACCTGGAGTGCTGCGTGCAGTACTGGGGTCCATATCTGAAGAGGGACATTAAGTTACTGGATGGGGTGCAACGCAGGGTGACAAAGATGATCAAGGGGCTAGGAGACTTATCATATGAGAGGAGGTTGAGGGAGTTGAACATGTACTCACTGGAGGACAGAAGGGATGGGGGGACATGATTGAAACCTTTAAATACATGAAAGGAATAAACATGACAGCTACAGAGGGGCTGTTCAAAGTAAGGAAGGGGAGGGACACCAGGGGCCATGATATGAGGCTGGAGGGAGGAAGGTTCAGGAGGGAGATGAGGAGACACTTTTTTACAGAGAGGGAGGTGGCTGGGTGGAATGTGTTACCTGCAGAAGTGATATCCAGTAGAACAGTGGACTGCTTCAAAAGGGCATGGGACAGGACAAGGGGGAGGGTTAATGAAGAGGAAGGGCAGAAGGGAGGGGCAGCTGCAGAATAAGAGGTGCTAGCTGCACATTCAAGCAGACTTGATAGACCTCTGGGCCTTTATCTGCTGGCAAATTTCATATGTTCGTAACTAATCTATTTCTGTATGTCGTAAATCACAGGGAAATGGGATCTGAGTTGTTTCTCAAAGAAATTTGCACCAAGGGAAGAGACAAGCCTTTTGTTGGCTGCTGATCTTATATGCTCCTGGATACAAGCTTTCAACTGTCACACTGTCCTCCCAACATAAAGCATGTTGCAATCACACCATTGTTAACTTCTACATAGACCTGTCCCATGAAAAAATGTTTATATGAGGGGGCCATAGAAGCCCCTATGACTGTTATACCCTAACATCCCTCATGGTGATTGAAGAAGATACTAACAGGGTATAACTTATCCTGTCTCATGTCTTATTCCCTATAAATCATCATATGTCAGACTCAGAATGGAATTCCTAGACTGGCCATATCTCAACACTTTGGATACATTTTATAATCACAATATTGCACTCCAGGGTGTTTACATCATGGGATAGTATCCCTTCCTAGGTGTTTCAAGGCACTCAGCTGCTTCTTGTGCTTCACAGCACACCCAAGGTGTGACAATATCTATGTTATACCCCACCTTGTTGTGTATTATGGCTCAATTATCAAGTGGGTAGGACATTTCACAACAACTGCTGGGTCACAATATACTCCATGCTGTGGTGATACCTCAAAATACACCACAGCCTGGAAAATGCTCAGGCCAACTGTTTATTTTTATATCTTCAATACAATCAATGAGAACAGTATCTCCAGAATGTGCATTTGTATTTGGCATAGTCACTTCTTGGGATGTTGAAGGCACTCAGCTATGCCTCTTGCCTCACAATGCACCCAAGGTGTGGCACTATACCATGATAACACATACCCTACTATATATTGTTGCTTAATTGAAACAGTACAGATAATACCCTGTGCTAATTAGAGACATAGACCTGTTATCGTAAATTGGCATGTACATGGTAAACTATAAATAGCGTCACTTTTCTCCCAGTTGGGTACAACTTGACAATAATATAAAATGCAATAAACTAAATAAGGCTTGGTGGGAACAGTCCTTTGTTTTCTTAGAAAGGATTGAGTTCATTTGCCAACACTGGAAGGATTACAGATTCTTAATTATGGAAATGTAGAATGAGTCAACTTTAGACATTAACTACAGGTTAATTTTAAAGGCCAATATTATGGCAGTAAAAAGATTAATTCTGAAAAATTGGAAATCAGATCATAACCATCCTGGGTTTCCTGAATTGGAATGGAAACGATTATTTGTGAGTGCTCTTTCTAATAATGATCACTTTACAGACTATGACTTGGTATGGAGTATTTTTAATAAGAAACCAGAGGACTGAACAAAAGATGATTTCATAAAACATATACAGTATGAAACAGTTAATTAAATGATGCTCAGGGAAAAAAATTTGAAAAACTAATATTTTTGGTCATATATTTTCTGCAAATTGGTTTTACATACTCATCAATATATTAATAGTATAACTGCTACTTGAATTTTTGTTAGTTAAATGTTATTTGTGATCACTGCACCTGTATGAGACTATAAAGTGACCATACACCTTTAAATGAAATGTATCATTTGTTTTTTATGTATAAAAGAAATAAAAACTTTCATTTGCAAAAAAAAAAGACAATAATATAAAATGCCCACCTTACAGTAGGATTACACAGCAATAACTATAAAACCCCAGTTTATATCAGAAAAAAAACACATTCTGTATGTTTATCCAATGTTGATGAAGTACTTGCTTTTTCTGCTTTTCCTTTATTCTCCTATTTGATCACTTCTTTATTTTTCCCATTATGTAACTCTGTGTTTCTGTAATCCCTGTCATCAACTGCACCCATACACTGTGCCCGTTTGGTTCCATAACTGGAGCACAGGATTGCATAAGGAAGCTTTCATTCCAGTTGCTCTCTCTTGTCTTCTCTAGTAACAAAGGACAAATGGTGCAAAAAGGTATATGTCGGCATCATTGTGGAGCATTGGCATTCAGTGCCCATGGCTGTAATCTTTGTGGCAGCTACAGCTTGGAAAACCACCAGTGGCAAGAACAGTTGCCATAACGAATTGAATTTCCATTCCTGGGAAATCACTGCAAAATGGGTGACAAAGCTTTCAACATTTTCATGAAATTCACATGGCCTTGGAGTCAGATCCAAGCCAGAACTAACAATTCAGGCTAATAACTATAGATGTGTAAGGGAAGGAGTCCTCAGCTGAAAAACACAGTGAAGGAGAGGCTGCTACTGTACATGCCAGCTTGTCTACATTGTTATTCAATACAATGCCAACCACATCAAAGCTGCCCGGACATCAGTCTTCAGACATTATTTTGAATGGACAACAAACAGAAGTATTTCAGAAAGGACCGCATGAGCTGGCAAATTTTTTGAAACTGTGTGTCATTAGAGAAAATCAGCTTAAGCACGGACTCACATGTTACAAGTAGTGTTTGCCCTTAATTTATAACTTGACTAAAGGGAAGTTTTTCATTTATCTTTTTTATGTATTTTAGTTAGGCAGGATAGCTGGATTACCAAAGATCCATTTTCAGCCACACCTGGGGGTAAGGTAAAAAGTGAAGGACAAACAACGTACAAGCAAATATTACATTCAATAGGAGCAAGCAAGAAATAAACCACATATCATTCCAATACCAGTGTGCAGACAGTTGGGTGGCACAATGACCCATTATTTCCAATAGAGCAGGAGTGGGAGGGGGCAACCAGTGAGTGGTGTGCAAGAAATAGAATGCTGATTCCATAATGTAAACATGATAACACCTATACACATAGGTGCATACTACTGAAAAGGGCATAATAATTTTTTAAAGAGAGGTATACTTTGTGCCATTTTAAGAGGGGGCAGCCCATTCAAAGTTTCAATGCAAAATGAGAAAAAGAATGCTCCCCAGTTTTGATCTTATAGAATTCTTCTTGATCCCCCTTCTGAAATTTGTCTTGGAAAGCACTAGACCAATGATTTCCTACAAATTTGTCATAGCAACTAAATCTACTTGTCTTTGAATTAACATTTTATGAATCATTTGTAAGCCCCCTAAAAATGGAGCTTACTTTCATGGGCTACGTGGCCAAAAAACTAAGAGAAGTCCTAGCCCTATGGCAGGCAGTGGAGCCAGGACGGGAATGCAGCAGCCCTCATGGGTGGAAATAAAAACAGCAGAAGATGAAACAAAAGAACTGCAGGATATAAACTTACTGGGTGGTGCCCATGCAGCGCCAAGCCTAGAAAATGGTCAGAGCAACACTACAGATTCTGCATACGTGACTTCGTGGCCAGGCTGGCATTTCAGAACTTAGCCAGCCTCGGTATATTTAGACCAATAGGGTGTCAAGTTCAATAAATATCTAAGGGAATTGAAGCAAACAAGCTGAGCTCAATCAGTGTGTCAGTATGACAAGGAGCTGTGATGAGCCACTGTCTGCCAGGCATACAGACCTGATAGACTAAAGAAATCTGGTATCCCAGTAACTGACTCCTTTGTGAAGAAAATAGTTTTTATCAAAACTGCTAGTCTGAAGGTAAGGATCAGCGCTGGGGTTTTCCTGCCCCACCAATGACTTCCCCTATGAAGGATGAGCTCCTTTGAGGATTGACTGATCAAGAAGGCCACTGCCTGCTTCAAGGTCTCTGCACTTCATGGACTTGCAGCCCTAGACTAACCATGAGAGAACTGAGACTAGTTAGTGAACACCAGGCAAACCATAGGGAAGCCAAGCGCAACCTATTGTATTCCTTGTTCTATCATCAGACACCCCAGTATCTGTGAAGCTACAAACCATGAGTAACCATTTTGCATTTCAGATTCTCAACAGGGGAATATTGCGAGTTGTGCTAGAACTGAGGGAGAAACTCTGGGCGGGACTTTGCCACTTTGATAGGTCCAGGAAGAAGACCTGTGGAGCCCATCCAGCCACCCATTTGTGTGTGGATTACAAATAAGAGGTATCCCATGATATGGGCAAAGCAAATTGAATGGCTCAAATGCGACTCAGTTTGCATGCCCGAAGGAATAGTGAATGTGATAGTATAGTGAGGGGAGGGAATAGCAAGGTGGAGGGACAGAATAGCAAGGGCAAATGACAGAGAAATTATGTAGTGATGTAGACAAAATGGAGGAATGCAGCCTGCTGCTGCAGAACTGGCTGTCTGGAGTGGTGGATACGGTCACTGGGTTTGGGACTGGCTGTGGGTATATGTTATTTTAAACTGTTTCGGCTGTTAACATTTTTGTTTCTGTTCTGTGTCCTCTGGTTTCCCCGATTGTGTTGTCCCAGCTGTGGTACCCTCCCCCCGCATACTGCAGCCCCCTTCCTGTGTATTCCCCTGTCCCCCAGTGTCTGCCCACCCTGGAGTTGATTATATTAATATGGGGGTGCGGGGGGTGTAGCCCCCCATATTAACCATTAGTGTATATCATAGTTTTATTGCACTACCTAGTGCTATCTGTGTTTTGATGGTTGCTGTGGTGTTGGTGAGCTGATTTTGTTTACGGCGACATAAGTAGTCGTTTATATGGAAGTCTCTGTAAAAAATCGCTGTTATGACATAGAACCCAAATGAGGGACCTTTCTCAACAATTTACAGTTTAATTGTTCAGCAACAGCATGAGTTTTAAAGTGTGTTTTGCCTGTAAGAGTTAAAGTGTGCCACCCAACTCCTACACTGCTAACAGCAACTGCATCCCCGGTGAGGTACTCACTGCAACAAAAAAAGAGAGCTCTTGCCCACGGCTCTTCAGGAAATTTAAGTACACCTCCTCAGGGTTTGAAAGACTATCAAGGTGTAGGAACATTTTGTGGGGCAAATTGTTGTTGTTGTTACTGCGTAGGGTATAAGCATTTTACTGCTACCCTGTTGCTCCCATTTTTCCTACTGTTCCCTTTTTCTTTCTGTACCCTCCCTTTTAAATAAATTATTTGCTTAAATTGCATTTTTGGTTTGGGGGTTGTTGAAAGGGGACAAGACTTTTTTTTTGGTACATTAGCGAAAGAAGGAAGACCAGAGGGGGGCATTATTAGGCTAGAAAGGGAGGAAGGAGAGACCAGAATAAAGCATGAGTCCTGAACAAATATTTCTGTTCAGTTTTCACAGAGGAAGGGGAAGGACCATAGCTAAAACTAAAGATTAGTATGGGGGTGGACAGCAGTCCATTTACAGAGGAGACTGTCCTAAAGGAACTTGCTAAACTAAAGGTGGACAAGGCAATAGGGCCAGATGGGATATACCCTAGAGTATTAAAAGAATTAAGGGAGATACTGACTGCACCACTGACATCAATGTTCAACAAGTCACTGGAACTGGGGGAGGTTCCAGTGGACTGAAGGAGGGCCAATGTGATCCCTCTCCACAAGAGTGCGAGCAGAGAAGAGGCTGGCAACTATAGGCCTGTCAGTCTGACCTCGGTGGTGGGGAAAATAATGTAATCGCTGCTAAAAGAAAGGATAGAGGAGCACCTTAAAGCTAGCAGAACACAAGATCTGAGGCAGCATGGATTCACATCAGGAAAGTCATGTCAGATAAATCTGATAGATTTCTTTGACTGTGTGATCCAGGAGGTGGATCAGGGGGAGTGGTGGATGTAGCCTATCTAGAATTCGGCAAGGCGTTTGACACCGTTCCACACAGGGGGCTGCTGAACAAGTTGGGTAGCCTGGGAATGGGTTGCAAGGTAGTAAATTAGGTTGGGAATTGGTTGAAGGATAGAACACAGAGGGTGGTGGTAAATGGGGTGAAATCTGAGGTAGGGAGGATGACAAGTGGGGTGCCACAGGGATCAGTTCTTGGGCCAGTACTATTCAATATCTTCATCAGTAACATTGCAGAGGGGTTGGAGTGTAAGGTTTGCCTCTTTGCAGATGACACCAAGATCTGTAATAGGATAGACAACCTGGGAGGGGTGGAGAAAAGGAGAAGTGATCTAGCTAAGCTGGAGGAATGGACAAGACTGTGGCAGCTGGGATTTAATGCAAACAAGTGCAAAATGATTCACTTGGGGAGCAGAAACCCAGGGGAGGATTACATAATGGGTGGTGTGTTGTTAGAGACCACTCAACAGGAATGAGATCTAGGGGTAACCATATCTGATGACCTAAAGGTGGCCAGGCAATGTGCCAAGGTAGTTGGGCAAGACAATGGGATGCTGGGGTGCATAGGGAGAGGTATCTGCAGCAGAAGGAAGGAATGAGGTGGTAATGCCACTGTACAGGTTACTGGTGAGGCCTCATTTGGAGTACTGCATCCAGTTCTGGAGGTAACATCTCCAAAAGGACATAGATGAAGTAGTGGAGGCAGTTCAAAGAAGGACAACAAAAGTGTTGCAGGGCCTTCACCAGAAATCATATGAGGAAAGATTGGAGGAACTCGATATGTACACCACAGAGGAGAGGAGAGAGAGAGAGGGAGAGAGAGAGAGAGAGAGAGGCGACATGATTGAGACCTTCAGGAACCTGAAAGGTATAAATAAGGTACATGAGGGCAGCATCTTTCAGATGAAAAGACGCTCTAGAACAAGGGGACATGACATGAGACTGGAAGGGGGAAGACTAAGGGCCAACGTGAGAAAGTACTTCTTCATGGAAAGGGTGGTGGAGGCATGGAACAGACTCCAAGCAGAGGTGGTGGGTGCAAAGTCAATTGGTGAGTTGAAAACTGAATGTGATGGACATAGGATAACCCAGGAGGTTCAAATGAGGAGCTGAAGCCAGGGATCTAGTAGGACCGGAGGCTTGTTGGATAGGAAGGGTGAAAGGGGCAGACTGGATGGACCTAGCAGTCCTTATCTGCCATCAAATTGTATGTTTCTGTTTCTATGTTATTGTTGTTACAGTGTCACTTGTTCTTGTAGATGGAACCATGTGGACAGGTTATGCACTGTTTTTTGGAGGATACAGCCTTGTGTGTCACCATCCAGGTACCCCATATTGCGATTCCCGATTGAGGCACTGTGCTGCTTTTAGGTGTAGCACAAGTTTAGGAAATTCAGTCTGACCCCCTCAGAGGGTTTGGAGAGGTGGACCCTGAAAGACCGTGATGGGTCACTATGTTGGAGGCACTGCTGGGATAACTGCACTACATTGATAGTCTCCAAATTGTGACTTTGTGATAAAAAAATTGAGTTCCGACAAATTTTCAATGTTGCCATGGTGCTTCAGGAGTTGGAAAATTGGAGCCTACGCGAACACCTGGACCTGAAAAAGGCAATTCTGGTCATGGGAATCCCTGAAAGTAGTGATAGAGCCAATATTTTGGAGCCATTCGGTGCTGTGGAGTGCTTGGGTAATTTAGAAGTATATGGTGTAAGGTAAGGCTGTACCAGCCAAAGCATGACTGCATTAATTGAGAGTGATTCAGAAACTGATTTGAGCAAACTGTTCACCACGCATAACCCTGAAAGTTCAGAAGAGATAAGTCACCTGTTTGGCAGGAGAAATAGTCTGCCTTCCATTCTCACTCCCCTGCCAGTACATCAGGATATAGGATGCTGTTTGGCCAAGCCCTGCCAAGCTGGCCATTTAGTGTAGTGGTATAAGCCACAGCACCTAAAGCCAGCAGACCTGGATTCAGGTCTGGCTGTAGGAAAACATTTTTTATTGTTTTTACTAATGTTCTTTCCCCCTGCATCCGCACCCCCGTGGAGCTGATTATATCAATTTTGAGGGGTGCAGGGGGCTTGTCCCCTGCAAAGAGGGGTGCAGAGGCATAGCCCCCTGCATAAAATGTTTTTTGTTGGAAAATTTTGCGACTGTCGCTGTTTGTGGTGGTTGCTCTGATATTCGTCTCCCTTTTAATGTCGGGTGGTTTTTGAGGTGGTGTTTTTGATCGGTGAGATATATTACTCACCCTTATCACATAAAACCATTTCAACTGATGGAATGGAGAAGTTCAGAACCATCAACTAGTGCATCTTCAATTGGAGAACTTGAGCAATGAACTTTCATACAATTTGAACCCAGATGAAACACCTTTTGTGCCAAAGGACCCAGCTATTGATCATCCTGAAGACCCAATTATGGACAGTAATGTGTAGTTTGTTTAAGTTCATGGAACAAATCCCAGAGACTTATGTAATCCTGTCCTTCCTGACAATGCCCTTGTGCTGAACACAGAGCCAGAAGAGGACGCATGCATCCTATTCCTGAGGAGGAAACAGTGTTATCTCATAAGTCAAGATGTGAGCCTAAGCCAATCATCAAGCTCTTATATGACACCCTTGGTGCCTCCTCCAATATCCCCATCCATGTGGTTCATAAACATAAGCATATTGCCCCTGTGATATACCCCCTAATGTGCTGCACACATGTTCAGCTGGGAAAGTGTAACTATGCCAGTTAACTGCTCCAACTAGATAAGCATCAATTGTCGAGCAAGCAACTGCGTCCCCAGTCTAGCAAGAAATGTATGCTGTGTAAAATATATATAACTGCTCTGATCAGACAGGCATCAGGTGTACGCTAGATATGTGTAAATCATTTTGAAGTCATTGCTTATGCTTATGCTTATGCCACTGCCACTTGAACTTTGGACATATAGACATTGTCTTGAGGAGGACTCCAAGAGTCTGGTAGGTGGCGTGAGTAAGCCCTCCCAAAAATGGGGCTTACCTTTATGAGCTATGTGCCCCAAAAATTAAAAGCAGTCCTAAACTTTTGGCAGGCAGCAGGGCTGCAGCCCTTGTGGGCTAAAATAAAAACAGCAGAGGATGAAACAAAAAGAACTGCAGGATGTGAACATACTGGGCAGAACCCATGAAGTTCCAAGCCTCGTCAAGCCCCACAAAGGCTACTAGAAAATGGGTCAGCAATCACAGAACTCTGGCACAGCAATTTAAGCCAGTCATCTGTTTGTTGCATGCATGATTTACATGGCCAGGCTGGCATTCCAGAACCCAGCCAGCCTGGGGAGTTTTAGACCAATATCACATTGAGTTCAGTACATATGAAAAGGGAAATGAGGTAAACAAGTTGAGCTCAGTCCATGTGTCAGTGTGACAGAGAGATAGAAGCTGTGAGCTGGTGAGTCACTGTCTGCCAGGCACTGCAGGCCTGGCAGGCTAGAGAAGTCTGGGACCCCAGCAACTGACTCTTTTGTAAAGAAAGTGAGTTTTTATCAAAACTGCCAGTTTGAAGGTGAGGATTGTCACTTAGGTTTTCCTCCCCCAGCAGTGACTTTCCCTTCTGGGAAATGAGTTCCTTTGAAGACTGACTAACCAAGAAAGCCACTGTCTGCTTCAGAGTACCTGGATCCTGTGCACCTGTGGTCCTAGATCAGCCATGAGAGAACCAAGACTGGTGTGTGAACATCAGACAACCCTGGGGAAGACTGCTGTCCAGCCAGAAACATGTCCAGCTGCCTCACCTGCTCTATCATCAGACAACAGAGATATCTGTGAAGTTACAAAGCCATGAGTAACCATCAGGGTTTTGGCCTTGCAACAGTGGAAAATTGTGATTGTGCTAGGACTGAGGAAGAAGCCTTGGTAGACCTTTATCACTTTGAAAGACCCAGGCAGAAGGCCTGCAGAGCCCTTTCGGCCACCTGTTTCTGTGTGGATTACAAATAGGGGCCCCTTTTCAACAGTTTACAATTTAATTGTTCAGCAACAGTTTGGGTTTCAAAGTGTTCTATCTGCAACAGTTAAAACATGCCACCAAGCTCCTACCCTGCTAGCAGCAACTGCATCCCTAGTGAGGTAGCCACTGCAACTAATAAGAGAGCTCTCGCGCATGGCCCTTCAGGAGATGTAAGTTGACCTCTTTGGGGTTTGAAAGACTCACACCCATGGGGGAGTCACGTGATGAGCCTAAGCGGGTGAACACTCGTTACCACCCGCTCTGCTCTCTCACCCAAATTTCTAAGTAAAATATGCAGTAAAAACCGAGTTTTCTCTGTGCTTTTTGTATTTAGCCAACTTACCAATCTTATAATAATAATAATAATAATTTTGTTTGTATAGCACCTTTCAAAATATCAAGGTGCTGAACAATTTTAAAAACAAGTTCAAAACTCTAAATAAAAATCATAAAAACATCCATAAAAGATCAACATATCGTCATAGTAGCAAATTTATAGTAAAATCCACACATAATCAAATAACTTAGTTATCTAAGAAGGCCATATTCCATAAATGCGTTTTTAAATCTTTCTTGAATAACTCCACGGAGGTGCACTGCCATAACCGGCATGGTAGAGAATTCCAAAGAGTGGGTGCGGCGTACGAAAACGCTCTGCTACCAGAAAATTTTAGGCTTAAACTTGGAATCTCTAACAACCCCATGTCAGCCGAGCGGAGTGATCAGTCAGGGCAGTAAGGAACCAGGAGGTCTTTCAGATAGGCTGGACCCTGATCGTGAAGGGCTTTGAAAGTCAATAAAATGACTTTAAAGGTGATCCATCACTGTATGGGAAGCCAGTGCAGTTCACGCAGCACAGGAGTGATATGACAGGACCTACTTGTCCCAGTCAACACCCGGGCTGCAGATCTCTGCACCAGCTGTAGGCGATGGATTTCAACCCCAGAAATCCCAAAGTAAAGGGCGTTGCAGTAGTCCAAGCGCGAAGATACAAAAGCGTGGACCAATGTTGGCAGGGAGCCAGACGGAACAAGGTGCTTAACCCTGGCAATGTTCCTAAGGTGATAAAAAGAAGTCTTGACAGCGGCTGACACCTGAGATTTAAGGGTCAGCCTGTCGTCAAGAATAAACCCAAAGTTACCCACCTGTTCTGAGGATGGGAGAGACACACCACCAAGGAAAATTCCAGATGGTGTGTCAGTACATGAACTTGCAATCTTACCACCTGGGTCCACGACCAGAACCTTTGTTTTCTCCGAGTTCAACTTTAGCCAACTAGAATCCATCCAGTCTTGGATCTTCCCCAGACAGTTGTTAAACACCGAGAGAGCTCCATCCTGGTCGGGTGCAAAAGACAGATATAGCTGGGTATCATCTGCATAGCAGTGAAACCTCAGCCCATATCGTCTAATGATACTTCCGAGGGGCAGCATATACACTGCAAACAACATGGGTGACAGCACAGATCCCTGAGGCACTCCACACAACAAAGAAATTGGGTCAGAGGAAAAATTCCCCGACACAACTCTTTGTGATCTCCCGGTGAGGAATGACGTGAACCATTTAAGAACGGTTCCAGACATTCCACAAATTAGCCTCAGGTGAGCTAATAACACCATGTGGTCCACAGTGTCAAAAGCTGCAGAGAGATCAAGAAGAACAAGAATGGAACATCTCTTCTGATCCCTCGCCATCAGAAGGTCATTTAACACCCGCGAACCAGCTCAGTCTCGGTGCTGTGTCTTTTCCGGAAGCCAGACTGGAAGGATTCGTGGACATTATGGATGGTTAAATGGTCATCCAGTTGGACAGCTACGACCTTCTCAATAACCTTCCCAATAAAGGGAAGGTTAGAGATAGGCCTATAGTTTGAAAAACAGTCTGGGTCCAAGGAAGCTTTCTTCAATAGAGGAGTCACCACTGCCTCTTTCAGGGAGCAAGAAAACTCACCTGACTCCAAGGAGCACCAGACTATTTGTGCCAGGACCGGACCGATGATATCAGAACAGCCCAAAATAAGGGGAGTCGGTCCGGGATCCAAACTGCAACTTGTGGGATGCATAATATGGACGATCCTCATAATGTCCACGAACTCAAGTCGATGAAAGAACTCCAGGAGAATTGGGGCACTGTGATCCCACGCTGTCCAACAGCATCACCCTTAGAGGTTGCCGGACACAGGTTCGCCCTGATGTCAGCCACTTTAGTTGCAAAGCATAGAGCAAGCTCATCGCACTCTACTCGCAAAAAAGCTTTCCGAACTTGCAGGCAGGCTGGGTTGCACAGTCTGTCTACCGTTCAGAACAGCTGAGCCGGTCTATTCTGAGCAACTGCAATCTCCCTGGACAGGAATTCTGCCTTCTTATGGGTGATTGCAGATTGATAGCTAACATAATGTTCTATCAATCTAGAGTGGTCGGCATCAAGGGCAGACCTGCGCCAGCAACGCTCTAACCTTCACCCCTGTCTCCGCATCTCCCTCAAGGTCCTGTCAAACCACGGGGATCTGGGGCGAAGAGATAGGGGGTGCTCACGAACAGGAGCAATAGAATCCAGGGCTGTCGTGGATGGCCTTATTATAGGCCAACACCAACGCTTCTGGACTACTGCTCACCGACACGAAGGATGATAGGTCAAGGACCGCCGCTAGACCTTGTGGAGTAACATTCCGTAATGGGCGGTACCTGACCATCTCCACAGGGGCTGGTCTTCTCAGGGGGGTGCAAAAATTGAACCTCATGGTGTAGTGATCAGACCAAGTGACTGGTTCCACCCCCATGTCGGATGCGTCGATCCCTAGAAGGAAGACTAAGTCTAAAGAGTGTCCAGATTTATGCATAGCAGTGGAGACCACCTGTGTGAGGCCCAAAGAAGACATCAATTGGAGGAAGTGATTACCAAAATTAGAGAGTTCATCGTCGACCCAGGCGTTAAAATCTGCCAGAACCATCAATCTGGGTGACTCAAACGACATGTCGACGAGGAAGTCTGCTACTTCTTGTAAGAAATGTTTCCCATCTCCGGGTGGACGGTAGATGAGCACGATTCGAACACCTCCACCTGCTATGACTGTGCACTCAAAGGACCCAGCCTCACCTACTACTACATTTGTGAGACCCAATTCAGTCTTGAAACAGACTGCAACCCCCCCCCGCCCCTGTGGTCCAATCTCGGCCGGTGTATCACTGAGTACCCAGCCGGAGTCATGGCATCCAATATCGGGCCGAATTTTCATCCAGCCAGGTCTCGGTGATGCAAGCCAGGTCAGCTGAACCAACAAGATCGGCAATAATGGCGGTCTTATTCCTAACAGACCTGGCATTGCAATTCATCGTCCGAGTTGGACAAACTTCAGGGGTTGTCGAGCCTGTCTGCCTACTGTAATCAGTAGTGCCCTTGGGTATGGATACCAGGCAAGGTAAACCTCGATCTGGATTCCATTTCACCCCAGGGCACCTTCTGGACCTGACTACCCCGATATGATGAGCCCGCTCGTTCATCCTCCCCTGTTCGCCAACCTCCCCCACTCCTCCTACATTTATCACCCAGCGCCTACAGCGCTGGTAGGTTTCAAATTGAAGAGGAGGAGTAATGAAGAGGCGGAGGGTGCAAAGAGAGGAGGATGAATAGCGCACCACCGTGGGGACTAGAGGCCAGCACATGTTGCTATTTAACTACAATACACACCAAAAACCAAAACAACAAACTAAGTTAACAATCACCCAACAAATAAGGCACAGTGAATATAACATTAAAGAAAAAGAAAAGTCTTCACCTGAACTATTCCCTACCCCCCAGTTACTCTCACCACTGGGAAGAAAAAGAGGGTAAGGCACTCTCACTGCCTAGCCATCATGGGGAATATAAACAGAGGACAAAGAACTAAAACTCCTCCCAAGTTCACTCACAACTAGGGGGGTGATGGTATTTGTTCTTTCTCACAGCCAGGAAGAAGAAAAAAAAATTATAAATCAAGCAATAAAAATAAAATAACATATAATAAAATAAATAAATGAGCACATAGAACTTATGGACACAAAGTCCTCTCACCACCTAGTGTCCAACAGCAATAGTCAACAATCGCTCGATGCAGGTCTAAAAATTTAACATAATTAAATAAAGTCCAAAAAGTCCAGAGTTCACGAAAATTAAATAAATCCAAATCAGGCAGGAAACAGTTGAATAAGGCACAAAAGGAGAAAAACGACCAGAGGAAGAGACTGGGGTAATTCAGAGATCCATAAAACTTAATCCAAAGGAGATCAGCCACTTTCGTACCCCTTTGCTCCCTAATAGAGTGTCCTTTCAAAGGAGTCTAAGCCACCCTTACCAAAGAACCATGAAAAGTACCACTCATGTAGCAGTCTTCATGGTCCAAGGGAGTGTGGTACTCCAGCCAGCTCCCCGACTAGAAAATACCCCAAACCCCCTGCAGCGTAGCAAAACTCCAGGCGGACACCCACCGGGGCAATCCAGCAACAGTGGCCAACACCAGAAGCTCCACAGACAAATCAAAATAGGCAGTCTCCGGCAACCAGCGTTACTCTCTGGAACGAGCCCACCACAGTATTCTGCATGTATCAAAACAGCGGGGCACTTCAAGCCCTGTTCAATTCGAGATACGTAGCTCTTTTTGTATTTAGCCAACTTACCAATCTTCCACGAGTAGCGGACATCTGTCTGTTTTCAGTGATGGATGCGGAGATGAAGAATGTGCCTATGCGCCACTCTCCCCCTCCAACAGCTGACAGGAACACCATGCAGACAAAGGCCCAGAGTAAGCCAGCCACTCGATCATCATCTGTTTCTCAGACTCTTACTGAAGACTATTTTTTACAGGAGATAATCTCCATTAAAGGAATCCCTGCAGTTTATTGTGGAAGAGCTGCAGAAAATGTGTCTTGAAAATGAAACCCTGACAAAGCAGGTTGTCATTACCAAAACCCACATTAATTTCATTGATGACTGGAGAGATAGATGGGAGCCTGAGGTGGTAGCCTTTACGAAGAAAAACAGCCTTATTAGAGGAGAAACTTGAGGATTTGGAAGTGCGCAATAAGCGCAATAATGTGGTGATGGGTTTACTGGAGGGCACCGAGGGCTCCAACACTGTTATTTATGCAAAAGTTGTGTGAGACGTTGGCTGGCCCATCACCGAATGGGCCCTCTTATATCATTGAGCATGCACTTTGGAACCTCCGCACCATGACCCCAGCTGGGTCCACTCCTCATCCCTTTATTTTCAAGCACCTCAATTATCTAGATCACCAGTATATCTTGTGGAAGATAAGAAAGTTAAAGGAGGCTACCTGGGAGGGACACAAGTTGAGGATTGCTCAGGACTTGCCACTAGCTGTGCAGCAGAAATGGGCTGCTTATAGCCCATTGATCTCCAGACTCATTGCAGCCCATATCAGGTTCAAGATGCTGTACTCAGCATGGCTACAGATTACCTATCAGGGCTCACAGAAGCACTTTGAATCTTATGAGTCAGCAAAGATGGAGCTACTTTGTCTGTTCCCCAACCTTAACAAATCTGCCACCTGAATGTGTTCTAATGAACTGTCTCTGTGGGACTGTATTACTATATTGCAAGCTATGTAGATACTTTCATTTGATTCTGTCATTTTGAGACTCTGCTGGTGGCCAGTTCACTATACTATGTTGGTGGCCGTCATGCAAACTCAAAGACATCTGTTTAGTTTACAAGACTATGGTTTCTCTTACTCAGTTAGGCTAAACGAGGATTACTTATGGGCACAGCGACCTTGCAGACTCTTCTTTTCTTTTGGTGATGGATGTATTATACTTCCTGTTTCAGAAACTTATTGAACACTGCATCGCTCTAATATTATAATATTGGTCACTCTTTGCTGTCATTACATGACCCCTGCAGCTTGATATTGCGCAGCATCTGTTCTCATTTGAACACCTTTTACTGAGTTTGTCTTGGTTACAGCTTCTGGAACCTTCCAAATGACCATTGATGTGGCGGTCTAGAGCACTGTTTATCCTTTCCCTATGGGGTCCGATTCAATGTTTTCTTTTTCATTGACATTGACATAAATGTTCTTTGCCACTGTTCCTAATTTTGGATCCTTTTTCAACTTTAATGGAACTGGTCTGTTAGTTTAGTACTGCATTTAGCCTGTGGGGGATCCCAGCACATCGGCTACACTGTTTGACTCTCTATTATTGCTATACAAATTTTGCAGGTTATTTCTATGTTTTATTAATGGTTTTCATTGTTTATAATGTTGGATCCTTGCTGTTAGATCCTAGTGCTTCTACATTTATACGTTCGGTCAGGTTTATATGTCTCTATAACACTGACACTTTGTTGTTTGTTGGCGGCGGGGGGAGCTGTTTGGGTATGTGTAGTTATATCATAGGCCTGATTGATGTTTGGGAGTTGCAGTCATTAGGACCAGGAAGATTCCAGAATTCAGTGTTTTTTGGAGAGGGAATCTGTTGTTGGTATTGGGGGGGGGTTAGTTTTTTACATGCAAAGTGCTGGTTCTACTACTCCTCCCTTCTACATTGCTAAATGGTTTGTATGTTTACTTAATCTGTGGTGAATGTGGGTTGAGGGGGGATTCCTTGTGGGAGGGTTGATCTATTGTATGGAACTCAGCAAGCCAAGTCAAAACAACAGGAGACTTAGGCTGCATAGGGGTGTTCTCCTTTTAATTAAATATTTTTTTTTTGCCATTTATGGCTAGTTGCACGTTTATTACTTGGAATATAAAAGGGGGACAAAACAAACGTAAGCGCCATATGGTGCTCTATCATCTCCGGTAGTTAAAGGTTGGAGTTGCATATTTACAGGAAATGCATGTCAAGAGAGAGGATGTTCTTCTTTTTCAATGGGTGTGGGTAGGGCAAGCCAATGGGTCTGGCTGCAGCTCTGAGAGCGGTGGTGTTATAATTCTGCTAGCCCAACAGGTGCCTTTTGTGCTAGAGAAAGAGTACTGGGATGAGGAAGGTCATTTTATATTTTTACATGGTAAATTGGGGCCAGTGGAGGTTGTCTTGGGAACAGTTTACAGTCCCAGTGTAGATTCCCCTGTTTTTTTCTCGAAGTTTGTACCCCTTTTAACCCCTTTTGCCCATCTGCCTATTATAATTGGTGAGGACTGGAGAATCGTACACCAACCGGACACTGACAAGTCAGGTTTGTATTGATAAGGTCTCTCTTTAGGGCAATGGGCATTTTGGGATATGTTGGATGCACAGGCCTTGTTGATCCTTGGCGTATACTCCACCCCGCTGACAGACAATACATGTTTTACTCCTCCCCATATGAAACTTATTCTAGGCTTGATTTCTTTCTTACTAGCCAGGAATCTCTTGCTGGGGTCTTTTCCTAAGAAATACTTTTAATGGTTATATCTGATCATGCTCCAGTAAATTTGATTCTTATGGTCAGTGGGGTGGAGGACTGTGACTTTTCATGGCGCCTCAATGCCCAGTTACTTCAGGATCATGACACATTTCAATCTATATGTACCTTTTTGAAGAACTTTTTAGAACAGAATGAGGGATCAGTTACTGGCGTTGATGTTTTGTGGGGGGCACTGAAGTGTGCAGTGAGAGGGGAATGGATACGCCTTGCCTCCTGGTGTGTTACTCTACATCAGGTGTGTCAAGAGCAGCTCCTCTGAGATATTAGGAGGCTCAAGCACACCCTCACTTTGTACTCTGTGGCAGATAGCTGGTCTCAACTACATGATCTCAGAGCCCAGTATACAGATTTAATGGCTCAAAAGGCTGAACTGGCCTTACTCAGAACAAAAGTGAAATATTCAGAGTTGGGAGAAAAGTCTGGTAAGCTACTGGCTATTAAACTCCGAGCTATGGAGTCTGCTAATTTTATCCCTGGTATTCAACTTAATATGAATGTGGAAATTGTTACTCATTCTAGAGGTACTGCAGAGGTTTGTCATTCATTTTATTCTAATTTGTATGCTAATGAAACATAGAAACATAGACTTTGACGGCAGATAAGGACCGCTTGGCCCATCTAGTCTGCCCATTTCCCTACCTACAGGATAGGCCGTAGATCCTAGTTAACCAACAGCCTATTTCTTCCTACCCCCCACAAGAATTGCCTTATGTCTGTCCCATGCATTCTTGAATTCTCCCACAGTTTTAGACCCCACAACCTCCTCAGGAAGGCTGTTCCATGCATCCACTACCCTCTCTGTGAAAAAATATTTCTTCACATTGCCCCTGAACCGCCCCCCCTTTATCTTTAAATTGTGTCCCCTTGTTCTTGCAAGTCTCTTTTTCTGAAAGATGCTACCCTCTTGGACTTTGTTGATTCCACTGAGGTACTTAAAAGTTTCTATCATGTCCCCCCTCTCCCTTTTTTCCTCAAGGGTATACATATTAAGCTCCCTTAGTCTCTCCTCATACGGTTTCTCCTGCAGACCCTGCACCATTTTAGTTGCCCTCCTCTGGACTACCTCTATCCTGTTTATGTCCTTGCGGAGATGGGGTCTCCAGAACTGGACACAGTACTCCAGATGGGGTCTCACTAACTGTCTGTACAGAGGGATAACAACTTCCTGTTTTCTGCTGCTGATGCCTCTCCCTATACATCCCAGTATACCCCCAGCCCTCCCTACTGCCTTCTCACATTGCTTGCTAACCTTAAGGTCATCTGACATGATTACCCCAGGTCCCTTTCCTTTTGTTGTTGTTACTACCTCCCCACCCATTGTGTATTCTTCCTGGGTTCTTGTTTCCAGGTGCATTATTTTGCACTTCTTTGCATTGAATCCTAGCTGCCATACTTCTGACCATTCCTCCAACCTTGCCAAGTCCCTTTCATCCTTTCCACGCCTGCTTGTGTATCAACCCTGTTGCAGATCTTTGTGTCATCTGCAAAAGGCATTCTTTCCTTCAGTCCTTCTGCAATGTCACTGATGAAGACATTAAAAAGGACTGGACCTATACTGAACCTTCTGGTACCCCACTAGTAACCTCTTCTTTCTTCAGAGTGGACTCCATTTACAATTACCTTCTGTGTCCTGTTGTCCAGCCAATGTTTTACCCAGGCTACCACCCTGGGACCCACTCCCAGGCTGGTTAATGTGACTATTAATCTTTTGTGTGGGACTGTGTCAAATGCCTCGCTAAAGTCTAGGTAGGCCATGTCCACAGCCCCTCCCTGGTCTACTACTTTGGTCACCCAGTCAAAGAAATCTATTAGATTCATCTGACATGACCTTCCTGCTGTGAACCCATGCTGCCTTGGGTCCTGTGCTCCACTGGCCTCTAGGTACTCAACTATTCTTTCCTTCAGAAGTGACTCCATCACTTTCCCTACCACAGAGGTCAGACTGACAGGTCTGTGGTTTTTCTGCCTCTGTCTTGGTCCCACTTTGTGAAGGGGAATCCATCCGCCTTCCTCCAGTCCTCGGGTACCACGCCATCCTCCCATGATTTATTAAAAGAGTAGCCAGTGGTTTCACTAGTTCCTCCTTAATTCTTTTAGAATTCTGGGTGAATTCCATCAGGACCCATTGCTTTGTCCACCTTCAGTTTTAGGAGTTCTTGCAGAACCTTTCTTCTGTGAAAGGACTGGGATCGACCCCCTATCAAGAGTGCTTCTGTTAATTGGATTAGGCACTTCCTCCTCTTTGTGAATACTGAGCAGAAATATTCGTTCAGTATCCCTGCTTTTTCACTGTCCCCCTCTGCCCACCCACCGTTCATTCTATTCAGCCTCATTATCCCTCCCTTTGTCTTTCTATGCTCGCTGATGTACCTATAAAAGGTTTTATCCTCCTTCTTAACTGAGTTGGCTATCTTTTCCTCAGTTTGGGCCTTTGCTATTCTGACTTCCCTCCCTGCTTCCTTCTGCCTTAACTGGTACAGCTCTCTGTCCTGCTCCTTCTGTGTTTCCTTATACTCCGGAATGCTATCTTTTTCTTCCTGACTTTCACAGCCACCTCTTTGAGAACCATAGTGGCTTTTTCTTTCATTTTGATTTGTTTATTTGCTTCACACAAAGGCTTGTTGCCTCTGTGATGGCAGTTTTGATGATTCCCATTGTTGCTCCACACCTCCTTCTAGCCTGTTTGCTAGTGCTTTTCTGAGGCACTCTCCCATCTTGCCAAAGTCAGCTCTCCTAAAGTCCAGTACCCTCACTTTTGTATGGCTTGACTCTGTAGCTGAGTTTAACGTGAACCACACTGTTTGATGGTCACTTGTCCCCAGATGGCAACCCACTTCTAGATCTGAGATCCTCTCGCTGTCCCCATTTGAGAGTACGAGGTCTAAGATTGCTCCCTCACGAGTGGGTTCTGAAACTAGCTGTCAAGAATGGCCCTGCTCTTGGATGTGGCTGCAGCAAATGTGCTCCAGTTAACATCTGGCATATTCAGGTCTCCCATCAATAGTATCTCCCCTTTCTCTGCCATTCTAAGAATGCCTTCTATCATATCCTTGTCCATTCCCTCCCCCTGACATGGGGGTCTGTACACAACCCCTGTGCAGATTGTGGTGCCCTTTCCAGTCTCCAAGGTGACCCACAGTGCCTCCTCTCCTCCCTGTTTACTCTTTTGTTCAGTTGCTTTTATCCCTTCCTTTACATAGAGAGCTACTCCTCCCCCTTCTCCCCTGCCTGTCTCTCCTGTAGGTTATGTACCCTGGTATGTTAACATCCCAGTCATGGTTCTCTGTGTACCATGTTTCTGTGACTGCTACGATATCCAGGCATCCCTCTTCCATCAAGGCCACCAGCTCAGGGAGCTTGTTGCCCAGACTACGGGCATTGGTACTCATTACCCTCCATTTCCTGATGGCCCTACTCCCTTTGCCCCATCCTGTCCTTCTTGCCTTGTCACTTTCTCCATTTACCCCTGCCCTTCTCCCTATTGACACCTCTATGTTGGTGTTTGCCGACTTACTACTGTGATTATTTGGGGCTAGGATTTCCTGCTCCTTTCCAGTGCCTCCCCTTGGCTAGTTTAAAAGCTTGCCAATGAAGTATTTAAACCTATCACCTAGGATCCTGGTTCCCCTCCCAGACAGATGCAGCCCATCATGCCAGTATAGGCTTGCATCACTCCAGGTGGACCCCCAGTCCCCAATGAAGCCAAATCCCTGAGCTCCACACCAGTTTTTCAACCACTGATTGAATCCCATGGTGCGGAACACCCTAGCCTCTCCTATGCCATAGATTGGCAGCACCTCCGAGAAGGTTACCGTGCGTGCTACTTGACTAAGGCCCTCCCAATTCCACAAACTCTTCCTGCACTTCTCTAATCCCTTTCTTAGCCAGGTCATTTGTCCCTAGGTGGACAATGACATCCAGCTGCCTCCCTGTGCAGCGCTGCTCCGCAATCCTGAGGATTCGCTCCCTGTCCCTCCAAGCCATGGCGCCAGGCAGGCACCTTACCTCCCTCTCCTTCCTCCCCAGTTCTACCTTCCTAACAATGGAGTCCCCACCAGGAGTTGTTTCCTTCCCTGCAGGGTCCCCTGCCACCCTCCTGTGGGTCTCCTTTGTGGAGGTTTCAGCATCCTCCTTGGTCTCCACTGCTGGTGCCTCCATAGAGGAACCACACTTTGCCAGAATGGCATAGGAATTCAGGAGAGGTACAACTGAGTGGGATGCGCCTTGTTCCACCACCCCTCACCCTCCCTGAGCCCACTGTGGTCCAACTGCCCTCTTCTCTGCCAATCTCTGAGGCAATGGCAGTGGCACTGGTGGTCCCTGGATGGAAGAGGAGGTCCCACAAATCCTGGTCAACCTCAGCCTGGAGATGAGCAACCTCCTCCTCAGCCCAGAGAGGTGCCTGCAGATGGGACAGCTCACCGCATCCTCCAGAACGCCTTCGAAGACTGCTGCTCCACAGCCACTGCACTGCACCACTCCAATCATGTCTTATTTCTGGCCCCTTAACTGTTTTCAATCCTTACTCTTTCCTCTGTTTTTTTTTCTCTCTCTCCTTACTTTCTGCCTGTGTGCCCTTTAAGTTCCTGATTGTCCTGTTCTGAGACAAGAATATCCTATATTTCTCAGTGGACCACTTACTTGCTCAGAGGCAGACCTCCAGCAGCTAGAGGGGGTTGGAGAGCTACTCCTGCCCTTCTAGGATGGTGGGTCTTTGGTGGTTCTGTGATCACTCACTTCCTGCTCCCAAACAGGAAGTTCCTGTTGTCAGTCAAATCCTGTGCCTATAAAAATAGAACTAGCATTGGGTGGGGGGTGGAGGGGAGCGAAGGAGGGCAATATAGTCCCAGCAGTGAAGTCCAGTCACACAGCAGTCCTTTCTCCTGGTGTCTTCTGCCAAGATATTAGCAGAATCTTTCTAAGGCAGTCTTTAAATGTAGCTTCCTTCTAGCTAAGCCACTCCCCCTACTTACTAGATCTTTCTACCAGTAATTTAAACCTCACAGCAGTTAAGTCCTTTCAATCACCTGATATTTACACCTATAACTGTTCAGATACCTATTCAGTTCAGTTAACCCAGACAGACACACACACACTTTTTTTTTTGTTTTGTATGTTAGTTTTTTTTTACCCTAAATTAAAGGTCCAAGTACAAAAGTTCTTCTACTTTAGTCCCAGCAGTGAAGTCCAGTCACACAGCAGTCCTTTCTCCTGGTGTCTTCTGCCAAGATATTAGTCCAATATGACCGTCCAAGCCCTCAATTACTGACCAGTATTGCCCACTATCTGGATCCTGTCCCCCTTTTGGTTTGGGGGTTGTTATTGCTCAGTGGCATGTGTTCTGGGGGTGAGACTGTGTGGGCAAGTAATACATTTTCTGTGGGGTAACATCCTTGTGTTTTAGCATCCAGGTTCCCCATATTGCTACCCTAGGTAGAGGCACCGCACTACTTTTATGCCTGAGTATCCAGTGTAGCACAACTTTAGGTAACCCAGGCAGCCCAAGAGGGTTTGCAGAGGTGAACCTCAAGGACCCAGCTGTGACACATAATACAATTCCTATAATCAGTACTTGTTTAGCTATTGTTCTTTTAGAGCTCGATCCACAAAAAGTCCATTCACAGGCATGGATGCTGCTGGTAGTCACCCCCAACACATGTAAAACACTCCGGGAAACTAGAACTAAATGCACCTAATGCATCTACTCCTGCGCACTAGATCCCTGGGTGCCTGTGCTTATATGTGGGCAGTCCAGTTAGGGTGGACAGAGGGGCAGGAATTACATGGCATTTTTCAAAGTGTGGAGGCCATGTAGAGGGTTCCAATACTACACTGAGGAGGCCCTGCTATTGAATTTATGTGCCGTCTCAGCATGTCCTTCCTGGCTTTTAGGGTGGAAATTGACCCACACCTGCTGCTCCCACCCCTCCTATATGGAAAGGAGGGAAGTGATCATGAAGTGGGCATTTGTGTTTTGTCTTTAAAGTGTTTTCTCCCACTAAGCCGACCCAGTGGCACTGAGGGCTGAGGTGCTGGATGCCACATCTCACACCACACTGGCGACTCGGGTTCGGACGTGAGCCCAGGCTGCCAGGGGTCCACAGGGGAGGGATAGGATGGAGCATCTGGAGAGCTGCTCTCCTATCCCAAGGAGGGATCCAGGGTTCCATAGCTCTGTAGTGGCCCCTGGTGATGACTGGGGAGTGCTACCTGAATGGTCTAGAGAGGGGGTGGAGTACAGCAGATATCAGCTATGTGCCTGGATGTCATTGCACGCTGGTACCCTCAAGGAGTTAAATAGAAAAATCGGGCTCCGGTCAGGCAGCATGAGCTTCCCGCCCCCGCTGCCTGACCTGAATGGTGCCTCCTCATCTGGATCCTACTCCAGTGAGTTGAGCTGGGGTTGCTGCTCACTACCCCGCCACGGGGGTAATCCATGGGGGCATGACGAGGATGGCCTGATGTCGGTGTCAGGGCTAGGGGTGGTCGGTCGAGATGTAACGCCAACCGGAGCCCTAGGGGAGAAAAATATGAATAAAAAAAAGTGTTTTCTCCCCACACAGGTATATGGCTGTCTTTGGAGGACTTCTCTAGCCACTGTCCCTTGCTCTGCATAGAGCAATGAATCCACTCTGGTGCCGAACTGCCCGTTGTCTGATGCTGTTCTGCTCCTGGCCCTTATGGGCTCATCTGCTTATGCCACATAAACAGCCTGGGAGCTGCGGATTCAAAGTGTTTTTTGCCTGATTCCACAAAGCGTGGCTGGGTCCAGTGCTGTGGAGTTCCTTCTTCTGGATACACGTGTTTTGTGTGTACCCAGGGTGTTTTTATGGACCAGGCCCTGCTGTATGATGCTTGTTTCTATACAGGAATTTAGTTTTCTAATTGAACTTCTTAACAGTTGAATCAATGTGTGCAGAAAGTCTCAAATTCCAATCCAGTGTGCCCCCCCCAAAATATGTAAGGATCATAACTGTTTATTTTTTTCTATTTATTTATTTTCTGTGCTTTGTCCTCTGATCACCTAGAAAGCCCACATCACCTAGACTCTTCACACCTAGCCCCATCACCCACCTTCTTCAGGACTTACCTTCACTATCTGGTCCTCCCTGGTTTGTCCCCCAAGGTGAGGCCATCGAGGAACACCAGGTTCCCCAACAGAGTTACAGCACAGACAGTTGTGAGTGCCCCAATCAGTGATGGGAGACCTGAGGTGTGGAGGTTGTGACTGCACACTTCTTCACCCAAGAGTGTTTCCTCATTTTCTTTTCCCAACCATAGGACATGACATGGGGCTCAAGGACACGCATGCATGCATATGTGTGACTGAGCATGTCCATTCTCATCAATGTTCTCCCTCCCTATGAGCCACAGCTCCAGCTTGCACCACCTGTGGTCACCAAGGTGTCGGCAGTGCAAAGGAGTCTTTTGTCCCAACATTTTGGAGGAGTATGACTGCATCCTCTGAGATGCTCAATCCTCCTCTCCAACTGACTCTCCGACAGCTCAGACTGTGATGACTGGCCTGCACATCTGGACCATTTCTAAAGGAACATTATTTACACCCCAAATCTTTTTTTGATGAAGTTAGTTTCCACCTGTGGCTGAGGCAGACAGTGCTCCTCTCAACCCTGTCCCCAACCTCCCCCACTGCTGTCAACCTCCCGAGACTTACTGGTCGGCTGACACTCCCATGGATTGCACTCCATGGTGGGGTCAGAAAGGGGATGGCTGTCCTCTCCCCTGAAGATTTGTTTTTTTTTTGTCAGTTTGACTCTGGGCCTTCTTCATAAAGGGATATATTCATCTGGTACTAAAGAGGAGGCAAAAAGGTTAACAAAATATATGACAGATTTAGCAGATGCTTTCAGGTACGATTGAGAGCACAAGTGAGCAGGACATACCTAATCATACTCACCATCATAATGTGAAATAAGGAATACGATTTGGCAATGGATTCCTCATATCTAACCCACAGTTGTCTGTCATTTATGGATAGAAACCAATAACTAGTCTGTTTATATAAAAAGGTCTGATAATATCATCTAAAATTGGAGAACCCCGACCTCCTTTTTGACATGTCATCCTCATTTTTTCCAAATTCAGTCTTGTTTTTTTTTCTTTTCCAAAATGAATAACCAAATAAGGGAGTTAATTATGTTAAACAAGGTGGACTTTATATCCACGGAATATTGTTTAATGGACACAATAATTTTGAGTGCTGTCATCATTTTAAGCGTGTTTACCTTTCCCCACAAGGAGAGCTTGAGCTTACCCCATTTCTCAAGGTTAATACTGATTCCTTTAATTAAGGGCTTCATGTTATTCTTAACTGAATTAGATAGGTTATGTGGAATTTGGATGTCTATATGTTATGTTGTCTCCTGCCCATTTTCAGTTGTTCTTTAAACATAGCAGTTGAATGGCTTCTTTATTACCATTTAGCGGGAGAACGTCTGATTTTGTCCAACTTATAGATAGGCCAGATATTAGTTTAAATTCTTCCAAAAGGTCCATGTAGGTGTTAGGAATTTATGTGGGTTAGATAAGGGCAGCAATAGAGCATCAGTATACGCCAATATTTTCTGTTCTAACCTGTTAAGTCTAATACCTGATATGAGTGTGCTTTGTCTAATGAGGCATAGTAGGGGGTTCTAGAGCTAGTATAGGGGACATCCCTGCCTTGTCCTTCTCTCAAGTTCACTTTCTCTGACAATATGTTATTAGTGCATGTTTTAGCTATGGGTGATCAGTATGTTGTGGCCACCCATGACATGAATTTATCTCTCAAACTGAAAGCATCTAGTGTGCATAAAGATAACTTCTTTCAACAGAATCAGATGCCTTGTGGGCATCCGAAGATAAGAACACAGACATATCTGTATCTCTAGAGGCAGCCCGAATTGCTCATATCAACCTTTTAATGTTATAAGAGCCAGACCTCCCTTTGACGAAACCCACCTGATCTCCTTGTATTAAATGATTGAAGAGTTTCTGTAGTCTGCTAGCCAAAACCTTTTCCCAGAATTTATAATCTTCATTTAGAAGGGATATTGGCCAGTAGCTGGCTGGATCTAAAGGATTTTTACCTTTTTTAAAAAGAGCTGTAATGATTGCTTCTGAAAACATTGGGGATAAGACCCCTTTGTAAGGGGCCTCTTTATAGATCTTTTGGAGTATCGGGGTTGTTTCTTCATGCAACAAGGAATAGAATTCAGCTGGCAGGCCATCTGTACTAGGAGTTTTGGCATTAGGTAAATCTTTGATTGGCCATTTAATTTTGCCTATTGTAGTTTCCTTATCTAGATTGTGCTGATCTGCTTCTGATACCTTAGACAGATTGGCCTTGGACAAGAAATGATGAATTGTGTCCAAGTCATTATTTTGTTTGGTTTTATACAGATCCTTGTAAAAATAATAAAATATGTTATTGATATATTTAGAACTTGTTAGTATGTGTTAGGATTTATCCATTATGCTGTGGATGTTATTTTTATTCTGAATTTGTTTTAGCCTAGAGGCCACTAGCCTGCTCACTTTCTCCCGCAACTCCCAGTAAGTTTGTTGTGTCTTGAATAGGGCATACTCTGCCTTCTTAGCATGTATTTTGTTTATTTCATATTGTACCTTAGTCATGTTTTTAAGAAGAATGTCATTATTCCCCCATTTTGTTCATGCACATTCTCCAGTTCCTTTAATTTTTCCTTTTCATTAAGGATTCTCTCTCTCTCTCTTCTAAATGAAGTGAAGCCCAGTGTTCTCCCCCTAATAAATGCCTCAAATGTTTCCTATAACGTAGATAAAGAAATCTTTCCATTATCATTACTCTCAAAAAAACTGTTTTGCCTATTTAGCAATCCAGGTTTTGAATTTATTGTCATTCAACAAAGTACAATTAAACTTCCAATGAAATTCATTCTTGATATTAGGGTCTAAGTTTATTATTATGGATATGGGGGAATGGTCTGAAATGTTAACGGATCCAATGTCTGTTTTAACCATACTATTAGCTAAATTATTAAAGACCAATAAAATGTCAATCCTGCTGTATGTGTTATGTTTATGAGAATAGAAAGAAATCTCTCTTGTCTGGGAACATTAAATGCTATGACTCCACTAAGCTCAGGTCCTTCATTCTATCTTTTATTATTTTCCTAGCTCTAATATTTTTGTCTGTATTTGCAGGGTTGCTCCTGTCAGTCAAATGATTCAAGACAAGATTGAAATCACCTCCAAGAGTCAGATTATTGCTCTTGACTTTACTAAGTTCATCAAACAGTTCTAGAAAGAAAGTGCTTGATTCTCCACTGGGAAGTATATGTTATATAATGTCAACTCTATACCCTCCAATGCGCCCCCCTCATAAAATTTGTCATCTTCAATTAACATCTGTCTTGTGATATGAAGATGTGAAGTTGAGGCCTTTGTTGATGAGAATGGCTAAGCTCTTCTTTTTTTCTGCTTATGGAGTTGTGATAAACATCCCGTACCCATGACCTTTTCAGATTAAGTGCCTCGTCTAGTAGTAGGCGGGTTTCCTGTACTAAGGCAATGTCAGCCTTCTGTTTACAGGGATGTGAGAGCACTTTCTTTCTTTTTATTGGTGTGCTTAACCCTTTTACATGCCAGGATATACGTTTAATACTTACATTGTTATTATTCATTGTAGAAAGTGAAGTGCCTTGTGCTCTTTATTGAAATAGTGTGGTGTAACAGCAATTTTTTTTTTGAACTTTTTATTTACAGCATTTAGTTCATAAGCATACATAATACTCATTTTCTGAATAGGTATAAGGACAACAGTCATAAGAGTACATTACTTAGGATACAGACTATCTATTCAATTGGTACAGCATCTGAGGATAAGGCATCAAAGTTAGAAGGAAAACAGCTCATCAACATCAGGAGCTATGGTGTAGCCAATGCCCACATTATGTTATTTTATAGTAAGGTATTACAACATGTAAACCGACCAATGGTCTTATTTCTGATTACCATCATAAAAAATTTGCAAAAGAAAATCTCCATTCTGGAATGCCCTCAAGGGTACAAGAGGGGATCCTGGTGCTGCCTACAACAGTCCAGGAAGTAAGCCCATATCAGTTCTAAGTATAAATAATATATCCGGTGCCTACCATGAGGTTCGTTCACCTGCACCAACAGCACATTTTAAAAACTGTAATGAAGACTTTTTCCTAATAAATACCTTTGGTATCTATTGTAAATATTGTAATTGTGTAAATAAACAGTTTGGGCTGAGCCAATTGAGTCCTGTGTGTGATGCACTGTAACTGTGTTATTAAATGTGAACATTTATAATTGAACTGAAAAAGTAACCATAGCTGTAATACAGTTGCAACCTCTAACCACACATTTTTGTGCACTGAAATAATAAAACCATATCATTTATAAGACCATGACCTGTACAATCTGCTATAACTATGAACAACATATAACACTATTGGCGCAATTCTCAAAGGTCAGTGCAAGCTGCACCAATGGCAGCTTGCACCTACTGCTGGTGCACCAGGTACCCTGCACCTGATTCACTATTGGGTAGGGTCCTGACGTCAAAGGCCAGCAGCTTGCACCAAAGGTGGCCATGCACCAAAGAGAGGCACACCTGAGAGGTTTGCCACAAACTGCTTGTGTGGTTGGGGAGTACTTAGACCCATGTATAATATACAGTCCCTGGTGGTCTACCAGCCTCCCCCGATCCCTGCAAATATAAGTACTCCCATCACTGGTGGTCAAGTGAACCCCCCACTCTGATCTGCCTGACTAATAAAGTATTTATTCCCTGGTGGTCTAGTGGACTCCCCCAGCCCCAGTTCCCTGTTACATTAATGAATCTCTGTCCCTGGTGGCTAGTGGTCCCCCCAATCCCCAATCTCCATTTCAATAAAATCATTCCCATCCCTGGTGGCTAGCAGTCCTCCCATCCCCAATCCCCATTTCAATAAATTAATTCCCATCCCTGGTGGCTAGCAGTCCCCCCAGACCCAATCCCCTGTTACATAAATTAATCTCCATCCCTGGTGGTTTAGCAGACACCCCCAGCCACAATGTGCCCTAATAGCAATTACTCCCTGGTGATCTAGCAGCCCTGCCCAACCCTGAGCCACCTAAATAATAATGTATTACTTCCCTGGTGGTCTAGCGGACCCCCACCCTCCCACTCTGGCAGGCTGTGCCCCACCACCCTGCTCCCCCATCCATTCCCTGGCTGGTGACTGGCACGGCCCTCCTCTCACTACCACGGCCAGCAGCCAACTGAAATGCAAGGAGCATGTACTGTATACAGTATGTGCTCATTGATTGATACAGGGGATTTTAAGAGGCACTTCTTCTCCAGGGGAGGTGAATCTATGAACCAGCCCACCAACAGAGACAGTGGACATGAACAGGCCTTCGAGGTAAGCCTGGACAAGTTCTGTTACTAAGGGAATTACAGGATATCCTGGGTTGTAGAGTGGGTTGGGAATCTCTATTACAGCTGAAGGTTTGGTTTTACCAAAGAATCAAACACCTCAAACTGTGGGTGCTCTTTTCATCCAGACTGTCAAACCTTTGGGGCACAAACGCAGTCTTTTGATTCAGCTGGTTCTCCTTGGTTTGAATGCTGCAGACCACTCAAACCAGCTGAATGGAAAATCATAGTCTGCACCTGAAACAGTTAACTAGGCAGTAATTGATGTCCTCAGTTTTGTGTCAGGCACACCTCAACACCACAGTGCAATGAGAGAGCTCACTCGCACACTCAAAATCAGGCTGATAGGTAGCTTAGGGTGGGCACTCAAGACAATTTAACTAGATTAACTAGTGAAGTCTTGCAAAAAAGCAGAAAACCTTCACTTTTCTTCAACAAATCACACAAAGGAAAGCGTACAACAGCAGGGCTGCAGCAGGGGATATGCCTTACTTTTCTTACTGTATTTAGCAGTAGGAAAAGCAAGAGAAAAAAAAAGCCTCTGACAGGTTAAGCAGTGCCTATTGGACATGTGTCTTGTTTGGAGTAGGAACCAGGAGGAGATGGAGTACTAGCTAGGAAGCATTAGCTGGTGGCAGTTGCCAATTGCCCAAAATAACCACTTTTGGGGTTACATGACTACACTGCAGTATGTTGTTAGTAGTGATTGCATTTTTTTTAGAATGAGTACTGCATAGTGCAGAGACCACTAGGGCCCGATTAGGGAGTTAATTGGCAGTGGGCAGCAAAGGGTATGTGTTGACAGCCTGGCAGTGCCCAATGGTCTTATTCCTCCTACCGCTCACTTGTACCCCAGCCTATTGCCACTATCCACCACCACCTCATATGGCAGCCACTCTCGGGGTAACTCAGTGTAACCCTTCACTGGATGGATTCTCCCCCTCCTAGAAAAAAGGCACCAATAGGGGCTGGCCAGCGCAACACTTGGCCCCTCAGGTGCTGCTAAGGTGGTCTTTCTGGGGGCCCGAACATGGCACTCACAGTGATAGAGGGACTGGATGGCTGTCATGTGGTTGAATGGAGGAGAAATTTTCCAGTTTTTTCCCCGGGAGCACAGCGTGCCATAACGTCTAGGCATATGCTGACGTCCACTACGCCCTCCAGTTAATTGGTCAGCTCACTGTTATACCTCTTGTCTCCACTGGGGATCAGCAGACACCAGACCAAATCCCCACCCTCCCCCATGGAGAAGGTGAGTAGTCATCAGATGCTCAAGCCTTCTGCCCCGGCCGTCCCTCCAGTGACCAGAGTCTGCTCCTGAACCCAGATCACCAGTGTTACAAGCGTAAATCCAACTGCTATGCCATTTTTAGTTGATCCTGAAAGCACACAGCCTTCTGTGGTGAGCAGTTAGAATCTATGGGCTTCAGGAAGGAACGTAAGGTTGTTTTCCTTTACTAAGACAGTGGTGTACCAGTGGAACAGACTACCCCAGAAAGTGGTGAATGCTGGCTATATCAAACTTCATTAGGGCTGTACTTTTGTCTTGAACATTTATGGAGAATACCATGGTATTGTCATGGTCAAAATGACAGGAATCATGGAAATCAGAGGAAAAGCCATGGACCCATTGTCTGTTAAACAAATTACCTCTGTTTTGACACATATTTATATATGCCCATCAGCAAAGCATGAAAAGTCATAACATATTGTTAAACTGGTCCAGTAGCTAGAGGCAGCATGTAATGTTGCCATCTCAGAGACCAAGGCTCACATACTAGCCCCAGAATCTCACACTGGGTCCAACTGGGGCCAAGTGCACTCTGGTCGTGAGGCACACAATTATAGATCTATAGTCTGCAAATACCAAAACCTATGGTGTTTTTTTAACTTTATTTTTATTGAGTTTTAAAACTTAAACAGCAATAAAAACCACATTTTTTAAAAGGCATCAATAGTTTGTCGATCAGTTACACAATTATTCAGTACATGAAGCAGAGATGTTTTTCACAATGGTACCACATCAGGAGGCAAACACCAACTGTAATATCCAAACGTATTGAAACATATTGACACAGTATGACTATCAGATGCAGTCAATGCCTATAACAAAATTTTCATAAAAGAAAGAGTTTAACCAAGCCAATAATGGCTTCTAAAACTTCTAAAACTGTAGGTTTTTGGGACTTGGTGGAGATGCCTTTAACTGATCCTAAACAAGTAACAATATACTGAACATGCTACTGGCATTGAAACAGAGGTAGTTATATGTGGAAAGGTAAACCTTACCAGGAGAGAAGACAGTGCAGGTATCCCATGTAACTTACTCAAAAATAAACAAATGCTAACAGTCAATGTGAAGGTGAAATTCTCCCCATCTTCCACTCTGTTGAGCGTTCGTGCCAAATGCACATTGTCTCTAAACTTAGAGGGGAACCACCTCCATCATATGCCACATCTGGAAATCCTTCCCTACATACCACTGATTGACAAAAAAAGTTAGAAACAGGTTACATTTCCCCCTATATCATATGGGTACAGGGTAATGTCACCCCAAACAATAACCAGCAATAATTGCAGCAAGGAAAACAGTGATATCCCAAACAGCGTCAGGTACAACAATGACCTGACAGAAGGGACAGCCCATTGAATACAATGGAACTTCTTTATTTTTGCAGGAGACTTTGTACCCCCCAACCCTGTGCTTAAACTAATCAACTCCAGGGGCTTGTGAACTTGGGGATTGGGAGAAAATTGGGAGGAGGTGAAAGTTCTTTTTTTTTTTTTTTAAACAAATGTTTCAGCAGGAGGAAACTTAGCCAGACACAAACCATAGTCCCAGGTCTCCTGCAATGATGTATGCTAGTGCCTAGCCACTCTACCATGGGAGGGGCTCAGCCAGGTACCCCAGCACAAGTCTAGCTGATCCCTTCCAAGTGAAGTGCAGAGCAACAGGGGTAGTGATAATTTCCTACCCCTATTCTACCCATGTTACTCTAAATCCTTCAACGCTTCACACATCGCGGTTCCTGTAGTGCTCTTCATGGTGCACTGTTTTGATCCACTGTTTTTACCTATCATATGTTCCCCCTGATGACAAGCTAATTAACCTGTATGAACCATTATAACCTGAAGTAAATAACGGTAATGCTCCTGTCATGTGCTAAACAAATATCACATAATTGAAGAGTAATTTGATGCTGTTAGCTTTTGCATTACTAAGTGAAAAAAGAACATTTACTCCATAATGCAGTTTGTTCGCAAGTCCCCATTATTATTTGCACTCGACTGAGTTTGTGTAGGTGCCAACAGATTTTACTCACACAAAATCAAAATCAACCCTCCTCCTTATCCAAGGAGTGCTCAAGGCAGTCCTGAGTACCAGCACACTGAAGCAGTTTCTCAAGGTAGGCTCCTGCTTCTTTTGCATCCACAAAACAGTACATTTTGTTCTTTATAGAGCACTGCAGGTGGACTGGGAAACTGTGCCAATATGGAATCTCCAGCTCCCTTCACTTTTCAGTAACTCAAATGCTTTCCAGTGGGGCATCGTTGCAAAGGAGTAGTCGTGGAGGAAAAAGAGTATCTGTTGTTTGTCCACATATACCAGCCCATGGTCATGAACTGCTTGCAATATTTTGTCCCTCATCCCAGATGAATCCTATACCATGAGCAGCTGAACATGCTCTCCTAGAAGATATCTGAGCCACGTGGCAAAAATGCTGTCTCTTTTGATTCTGTGGGGGGCAATGCCCCTGCCCTCACAGACTAAAGGATTCTCACTCTGGGGGTAGCGGATAAAGGGGGAGATGAAATCTGTGGGGCTGTGGAATACTATTTCCATGGCCCCTTGTAAAAAAAAACAAAGTCCCACTCACCGAAATCTAAGGAGACCAGAATTAGAACCCTGGTCTCCACTCCCACCTGGCCGAGCTGCTCTATGCCTCAGCCCTCCACACCATGGGAGCAGCTTCACCAGCCTCCTGGATTCTGGTGCTCTTGTCACTGTCAGCATCACAGACAGCAACCTGGGGAATGCTTACTGCAAGCCCTGTAAATCCCCTCTCACTGTCTGTGGTAGCGCTATCCAGACTAGCGCTCAGTTGACTGGTGCTGTTCTGGTAGCACTATCCTAGTGGGTTACCAAGATCTGATGTGCGCAGACCAGTCTCAGGGTGAACCCCAGTCCCACTGCCTCTGGTAGCCAGTGCTCAAGGAAAGTGATAGCATCATCACCTTTGGTTCCTTCTGGGATCCTCAGAATTCTTATGTTTGCTGCCCACGTAATGTTTTTCAGTTGATCAATCCTGGACTGAAGCAGTCCCTGTTCCTTTGTAGAAATGGCAGCTGCTGCCAGAGCTTTGCCTGAAATCTTTTTTGCCTCCTCCCTATGTCCAGCCATGCTCTCCGCTCTATTTTTGATGAGCATTAGCCTTTCCACATACTGTAGATATCCATTTTTGACAAGTTTTTGATAGTTTAAGTAAGGGCATTTGTTGCTAGCTGCAGTATTTCCAGAATTGCTGGAGAGTTTCCCTCTGGTGGAAGCAATGGCCTGCTTGAGGTCTGGCTGGATGTCCCCTGTTTGGAGGTGAATTTTTGCCCCATCCCACAAACTTTTTGGGCTGAGTTGTGGAATAATGCACATGAACTGTAGAATGACTGTTTTGAGGAATTTCCTGCTGCAGTTTATTACATCAATCTGTAATACATGCAGTCATTCCACAGTTCAGAGATCAGTACTGTGAAAATGCTTTCCGCAGTATAATGTATTATTCTGCAACTCATACATTCATTCAACAGATCAGAAACTCACTTAACTCTGGAATAAATGTATGAGTTGTGGATTATTGTATTACACTACAAAAAGAAATTCCACAGACCTGATCACTGGCAGGGATCAGTTCTGCAAAATGTCTTTCCATTATTTAATATCGTAATCCAAAATGCATATATTATTCCATCATTCTAAATCAGAATTTCCATGAAAGCTGCCAATGTATATTCTGAAATTTTGCAGAAATGAAATTCTGACAGCAGAAATTCTGCCAGCAGAATTTTATTTTTGCGGAGCCCAAGGGAGAATGCAAAAAAAGCAATGAAAACAGTTAAGGATTTAGAGGAAAAAAGCTATACAAAATGTTTAAAAATCATAAATCACCATACGCTGAGCAGAAGGAGAATACGGGGGAATCTTCTGTGTGGTTACTATATACAGCATAATGACAATAAATTACTGAACAGTATGAACATTAATATCAAGCTGAATGGTATTATAAGGAGGCATAACAAGCAGTTAAAACCGTATACATTTTAAACTTATGGACAAACATCATATTACACGCAAAGAAAATTGAGGATATAGAACAACCTAATGCCAGATATAGTGCAAAGTGAGACATTTGGTACATTCTAAAACAAATTAGATATCCATATGACAAAAGTAGAACTAAGAGATTCTTATCACTAACTAAAGGGTTGCATATATGGACCTAATAGTCCTCTGCTGTTCCTGTCTTACAAGTGAAAATACAAGGGAAATATGGTGGTATACTGTACTGTACTGTAGTAAGGGCAGACCTGTTGGACCTTCGGTCTTCTACCATCAGATTCTATATTTCTATAAGATATTGCTACAGCTACAGTACCATATATCGATATATAAAAAATGTAAAATGGTTTACTACATTGTTGAAGTCCTATTATTTTAAACAACATACTACATCAACATGTGTAGAGTTAATGTGAAGCGACATATTGTAACTGTATCCTTAAGGTCTATTCATGTTGATTGGACTCCAAGGGCCTGATTCAGAAATCAGGAATGATGCAAGGTGCTTGTGTCAAAGAAATACGCAAGTAGCTCACAGCCCACATCTTGCATCATTCCCAGTTCAGGAACACAGACTGTGCCAGTTGGGGGACCACCTGCGCCAGCTACGTTTGCACTGTCCTTGCGACGGTCTTGCTGGTGCACCATGGTGGAAGGGGATATGCACCAGGGTGGTGCTGCAGCATCCTGTTCAGTGAGATTCACAAAGCCCCCCCCCAAAACTGCGCAAGGCCCACTACAGTTAGACTAGCCTGGAGCTGGTCTAACAGGCAGTGTGCCACCCTGAGAGCTGTCACCTGCCCCATCCTGTGCCCATGCAGGGCCCAGACAATTGTGGGGCAGCACGGGAGTAGCCAGCTGTATCCCACCGTGGCAGGTATGTGCAAGCAGGGCCCCCTCCCATGATGTCAGGCATGTGTCTCTCTCCCCACAGATAGCATAGGCACGACAGAGGCTGTGCAATGTCCCCATCGGGCATATGTTGCCACTCCTCATCACCCACCTGTGCCCTACCTGCCCTTCTTGTCCTCATCCCATCCCTATGACACTGCAAGCCTCAAAGTAGGTCTTCATCCATGGGTGTCGATGCCGACCAGTTGCCCCACTGCTTACAGCAACCCTCTCCCATGTGCCATGACTTTGATGCGTGGCTGCAATTGCTGCAAGCTGCAGGTCTTCAGTGCCAGGACTCCTCCCGATAGTGACTCAAGTGCAGCTTCTCTGGTGCATTGGGAATTGATGCAAGCTGCTGTTTGCCATGGCTTGCATCGATCTCCAGGGGGCTTTGTGAATCAGGCCCCAAGCTTCCATTTAAAAAAACTTCACATTTTTACATCTAACAGTTAATATGATACAGCTTTCAAAATATAATTTCAAGCATTATAAAATGCTATACAAGATTATTATTGCAAATTGTCAGAAGATACTAGTGGTTGTTCTGTCTAAGGATAAACACATTGTTTTCCAATTATATATTGCCTTTCAAATTATAGAACTTTTTTTACATAGCCATGCAATGAGCTGAATCACTGCACAGGCACATGATCAGATTCCACCAATCACAGGCTGGATTTCTCTGCCCCAGTTTATAATTTATGTCAGTGACACCATTTTGCACTGCTGGTGGGGGAACAGCAATGAACACTAAAACTGACTACAAAGAATGGAAAGGGAATTTAGAAATGGAGAGTGGTAATAAGCGGGTACGGTGGAAGTAAAACCATGTAATAAAAATCAAAGCCAATATAATCATATCAGAATAGAACTTGCAACTGTATTAAAGCAGCAGTACTAGTTAACAAACATTTAAATAATCCTGTTGACAATTAGAACAAACCAAAACATAAATACAGCTGGTTTTCTTTTTGCATTATTTTATTCCTGAGACAAGATAGAGGATTCTGAAGTTTCAAACATTCTTGCTCCTTTGCCAGGTCTGCCTTCATGGATACATGCAGATCTTGATGGTGCTGTACTGCTGATCAATGGAAACATGTGCTGATAACACCTTGGCACATCTGCAATATAAACATAGTGAGTGCAGTTAAAGTGTGACCTCCAGGGATAAGACTTTTAAAAGCTATTGGGGCTGCCATGGGGGGGGTGGCCTCAAGTTCTGGAGGGACTGAAACTGTGAACCTTATGCTAGCATACCCAATTACAGGCTCAGATATGTACCCTCTTCAGGACTGCACTACAATCTTTCGCCAGGGGCACCCAGCCAAGTCTCCAAAATGAACCCTTAAAACTCTATAAGAGACCTTAGGTATATTCTTACCTTTTTACACAAGCTCAGTAACACAATCAAGCTTTTTAAACAGCTGTCAGACTTAATCACATATACATCACATGCAAAAAGAAACTGAAAAGACACCCAGGCAGTATTTTCAAAAAAATGGTTGTTTACCAAAAGTTGATAAAAACATGTCAAATTAAATACAGAACAAATAGCATGAGCTCACAGTCACAAAAGAAATTGGGAACATTTACAGAACAAAACTCCTACCACAGTACTTAAGATCTTTGCTATCTAAGTATTACCTTTTTAAGTGTGTTTAAGTTAGAGAGAAATTTCTGTCTCAGAGCCCAAGATGATATGAAACATTCCCCAGATACAATGTTTCATTTCAGGGGGCATTTCCCCTCCCCTTCTGTGACGTCAGTTAGACCCTCCCTTGGAGTTAATTCATAACAAAATTATCTACAAGGATGTATTTTAAATAATGTGAACATCAGCAAAAAAAATTTCCCACATATGACATCCTTAGATCAAGCATCTCTCTTTGATGTCCCTCTGCTGATTTCCTGTTGCTAGTGTGATCTCAGGTTTTATGACTTATGACAAAGTTCTGTGACCAAATTGGCCTTTTCCTGCAGGAACCATAAAGGTTTACAAGGCTTATATCCTGGCAGCTGGTCTGAATGTTCTAATTAAGATAAAACAGGAAACCTTTAATCAGGTTTCTCTGGTCTGTTTAATGACATCCTCACTGACACTTTGAAAGTTAAAGGCCAAGTCTCACACACTGCTGACTGGGGGAGGGAGACAATTTCATACACAGAGAATTTATTTATTTTACAGATATCATACAGTAATCATAAGCAAGGGGCAGAGCATCACACCCACAAATTCAGTCTAGGAGGGAGGGGTGTTGTGAGCTATGCCACTGCCAGTCAGATGTACAGACATATGGTGTTATATTCTGTTATATTTTGTGTATGTTTAAACTGCCACAAGGAAAATGGATGATAAGGCTTCATAGGATAGTGAGAGAGACTGGATTTCTTTTAAAATGTTTGACCTTTCTCTGACCTGAGAGGAACCAGCTTGCTTGTCAGGAAGCCAACAATTACTTGTCAAAATCTTGGGGGTAGCTGATCAAAGGGTGTTTTCCTGGCAAACTAACTGAGGAAACAGAGGTAAATAAAATGCTCAGGAAATAGCTCTTTTTCGCCTAAAAGGCAGGATGCTTTGGTCCCAGGAAACTGTCATGGTATATTGCTTTTGATGAGATGAAAGGAAAGGACAGAAATATCCATTCAGGCAAGCTATTGCAAATTCTCTTACAGGTGTCATAATTGTCATGGAAGTATGACATTACAAGGTAGCCACAAAATTGTGTTGTTGGAGAAGCACAAGAGTGACGTCTACTAGCAAAAGAAGTTAGGACAGACCAGGGATTTTGACACTATATAAAGAGCTTGAAAACCAGGGTCTCGCTCTCATTTTGCTGAGCATCTTCAAAGGACACTCTTCTCCTGATGCATAAGAAACAAGACTGCTATCAAAGGAAACTGAAACTTTCATTTACTTTTACTGGACTTCAATCCACTATACACTTATGGTAGAACTTAGCTAACAGTTTTAAGGTGGGATTTTTTGTACGTACATGTCCACTTTTTATTTGTGTTATTCTGTGACCAAATTGATAAAACCTTTAAGTTGTAAATGTATGATAATTATTTAGCAAAAACATTTGTTTTTAAGAAACCTGCCTGAGAGAGATTGTTATATTGTGTGTGCGACTGTGGGATGTCTCAGTAATAATCTGTGACTAAACTGTTATTGCTAAAGGGTGCCATTATAAGCTACCAAATCAAACAAAGCAGCTGAAAAGGGAAAGTCTGGATAAAGATAGAGGGAGTTCCAAAGGCTCAAGGAAGGGTCTGTGGGGATTTGAACTAGGTTATTGCACACCTTGTGAGACAAGACAGAATCAGGGTTACAGCGCTACCCTGATGAGATTGTAATGCTGGATCTTCCCCTTTGTGTAGCGCCCAAGTAGAGTTCATATTTGGCTACAAGACTCAAGACTAGTATTGCACCCTGATCCAGAGTAAAGAGGGGACCCTGGGACTCCATGACGAGTGTTCAGTTGTGAACACAGTGAGCACTATAGAAGGACATGAAGAGGGTATCCCCTGTTTCCCCCTCCCTGTCATGGATTGCACTTAGGGATGGCACTGTGAGCTCAGTGGACCTGACCCTCAGGAGTGGGTTTGTCACAAATCTGGTGTACAGTGGTGGGATCCGAGAGATCTGGTAGCAGTGAAATTCAAGAGGTATTGGTGGCACAGGCATAACAGTTGGATTCTAGGCCTGTGTATTGATGAATGGAAAACAATCCACACATAATCAAGGCAGAAATTTGGAAAAAAATAATTTGGTCACAGTATAAAGTTCCCTGCCTGTTTTCTTTTTTTTCGGTGTAAGCTAGTTTAGTAATAGTTAGGGAAGAAGATGGCTTCCAACTATAATGAATGCACTACAGACTACCTAAGGCAGTTGTGTCAGGAAAGAGAGGTCCAGTATGAGGGGCGAACCAAAAAGCACCTCATGTCAGCTGATGAGCAAGCGGTTGCCTCAACCCTCGAGTCACAGCAGGTGACTGAAAGGGACCATATCTTGGGCATGGGGTGCCAAGGGACATTGAAGAGTTCAGTCCCAGGGAGGAGGACAGTGAGACAAGAGGGAACTCAGAGTCACAGCACCAGGGGAAGTCCATCACAAATCAGGAGCCAGAAGGGATCAGGCTGCAGCTGGAGTTGAAGAAATTGGAACTGGAATTCGAGCAGAGGAAGTTTGAGATGAAGTTACAAGAAAGACAGTGCAAGAGAGAGGAAAAAGAGCACCAGAGAGAATTTGAACTGGAGAGGTTAAGACTTCAATGACCAATGCTAGAGAAGGTAAGTGGCATTGATAGACCTGAAACTCCAGGGCTGGGGTATAAATTAAGATCCAAATTAATAGTGGAATTTAAAGAGAGGGAGAATATGGATGCATTTTTGAATTTTTTTGAAAAGGTCTGTATCCAGGCCAAGGTACCCAGGGAGTCCTGGAGCTCTCAGCTGTCCCTGCTACTTAATGGTAAAGGGTGTAAGGCAACTAGGCCAACTGGATAATGACGATAGCCAAGACTATGAGAAACTTAAAGCTGCTTTACTTAAGAAGTATGAACTGACTCCTGATACCTATGGGGTTAAATTCCATGAACTTTGAAAAAGCTCTGACATGAGCTTTGAAGAACTAGCCACAAAGCAACAGCAGTTTTTAAAGTATTGGTGGGAGGGGGTGGAAGCAAATTCTGTAGGGAGCATTGAGGAGGTTATACTTTTAGAGCAGTTATTTTTTGCTTGCCCAGCAGTGTTGATAACCTGGCTAGAGGACTGAGATCCAAAAACAGCACAGCAAGCTGCTGAGCTCTCAGATCGCAATGCCAGGAGCAGGCCTGCTCTGAAAGGAAGTGAAGCAGGTATGGCAGGGCCAAAAGGGAAAAGCGTGCCTTCAGGACAGCTAAAACCCTCACAGCCTCTGCAGAAGGGGGGAAGCCCCAAGTTACAAAAAAGGGATTTCTCAGATAAAAGAAATGATGACTGTTGGTTTTGTAAACAGCCAGGGCATCTTGCTAGATAGTGTCCTAAACAGGCACAGAGTGGACAAGATGGTTTTTGAACAGAGTTGGGTGCACTGTGTATCCCTGAAAGCATGCCTGTAAACATGAGGGAGCACATACACCCGATTACTGCATATGAGGTGCAGACCCATGGGTTAAGGGACATGGGGACTTCTCTTACCTTAGTAAAAGTGGATTTGGTTGGGCCTGAACAGCTTATACCTAATCAGTTTGTAACAGTGAGGGGATTCACTGGGGAGGAGAAAACTCTGCCACTGGTTAGCATTCTCTTGGACTAGGGTGAGACCGGAGAGATGATGCAAAAAGTGGCTGTGGCAGACAACCTCACCCTGGATGTGATTATAGGGAACACACTCCAGAAGGGGGTGGTGTGTGTGGTTACCCATAGTCAGACAGCAAAGGCCGTTTGTAGTTCTCTGAGCCCCATAGAAGCCCCTGTGAAAATAAATGGGAGGCTGGTTGCCCAGCCTGTGTCTCCTGAAATGGAGAGTAGTGAAAGGTAGGTAAGACTTCCCCAAGTAGCAGTTCACAAAACAGCTACAGAAGGTTACTCTGATGAGGGAGGGGTAACAAATGGTCAGAAGGTTGGGGATGGCAGTGACCATGAATGCCTTGATACTAGAGCTAATGTATGGACCCCAGTTTAGGAACTGAAGGGGATATGTCCTATGCCTTGGGAAAATGTGAAGATTTTGCAGCTGCTTTGAGAACTGACCCTAGTTTGGAGAGGCTGAGGGCTTGTGCAGAATCTGACAGGACACAGGGAGGTGACATAAGACATAGGGTATTTTGGGACAATGGACTGTTGTATACAAAGGACATAAGGACAGAGGGAGGGGTAATGGGCAGGCAGCTTGTCACTTCCTAGGGGTACCATGAGAGGTTGCTCAAGATCACTCATGATATCCCCATGTCCGAACTTCTGGACATCACACACACCATGCAGCAATTGGCCCAGAATTTCTATTGGCCCAGCTTCACCCAGCAGGTGAAGGAATATTGCAGGTCTTGTGAAGGCAGACAGTAAAACCAAAGCTGCCCTAATTCCCTTGTCCATTGCGGAGGAGCCACACCAGAGGGTAAGAATGGATATTGTGGGAACTCTGAGAACCCCAGGCTCCTCTGGGAAGAAGTTTATCCTGATGGTGGTTGATTACACAACCCAATACCCAGAGGCAGTTGTCCTACTTCACTTAGGACAGACAAAGTGGCAGATGCGTTGCGAGGGAGTTTCTCCTATGTCGGGTTTCTGCAGGAGGTTATCACTGATCAAGGGGATACCTTCATGTCGGACTTGATGAAGTGTTTGTGAGAGAAGTGTGAGGTGGTACAGAGATGCACAACATCTTATCACCCACAAATCAATGGACCTGTGGAAAGGTTTAATGGTACCCTAAAATCGATGCTTCAAGCATTTGCTGAATGGCATGGGAGGAACTGGGAGAAATACCTTCCTCACCTGTTGTTCGCATGCAGGGAGGTGCCCCAGAAGTCGGCATGGTCATCCCCCTTTGAACTCTTATATGGACATAGGGTGCATGGGCCCGTAGACCTGATCCAGGAAGACTGGGAAGGCAAGCACGCCACCCAGGGAACTCCAATAGTGGAGTATGTATTGAAGTTTAGGGAGAAGCTGAAGGAGCTTATGGGGGTGGCCCAAAGCAACCTGTCAGCTGCCCAACAGAAGCAAAAGGTCTAGTATGACTATGAAGCCAGAATCGCTCATACTGTGCAGGTCAGGAAGTCATGCTCCTAATCCCAGTCTGAAAGGACAAGCTGCAGGCTGAGTGGGTGGGACCATATAAGGTAGTCCAACAGGTAAATAACATGAACTATATTGTAGAACTGCCTGTCAGGAGACATAACCATAGAATGTACCATGTCAGCATGATGAAGCCATATGCAAATAGGGCTGACATGGTATTTGCAGTGTGTAGTCCTGGGGCGGGGACGGATGAAGAGGACCCACTACTAGACTTGCTGGAGGGAAGAAAGTGGGAATCATCTGTGGAGGCAATCAAACTGCCACTCCAGTTGACCCCCAGTCCCAGGAAGTGAAAGAGGTTTTAGAGGATTTTGTCCCTTTGTTTGCAACCAAGCCTGGACTAACTCCCTTAGTGACAAATGATGTAAACACCAGGACGCAAGTGCCTATATGGTGGGCAGACTACCAGGTGTCTGAGGCTGTCCTAAAGGACATTAGGAGGGAGGTGGAGGAAATGCTGGATTTAGGGGTAATCCAGAAATAATCCCACAGTCCCTGGGCCTCTCCCGTAGTCCTCATTCCCAAGCCAGATGGCTCTACTCACTTTTGTGTGGAGTATTGTGGACTCAACGCAGTCATGAAGTCTGACGCCCATGCAATGCTATGGATGGATGAACTACTAGACAAGTTGGGAGGGGCAACATACCTCACCACAATTGACTTGATGAAAGGGTATTGGCAGGTGGAATTAACTGCCAGAGCTAGGGAGTGGTCAGCCTTCATCACTTCAGTAGGGTTATTTGAGTTCCAAGTAATGCCTTTTGGAATAAAGAACACCCCTGCCACCTTCCAAAGGTTGGTCAACCAGGTATTACATGGTACTGAAGAGTACGCAGTGGCTTTTCTGGATGATAGTGCCATCTTCAGTACCAGTTGGAAGGAATACCTGTCCCACCTGAAGGAAGCGTTGGGCAGGATACAGAGGGCAGGGCTCACTGCCATGGCTGAAAAGTGGCAGGTGGCTATGGTGGAGGTGGCATACCTAGACCATGTAATGGGGCAGGGGCAGCTTCACCCTAATAAAGCAAAGATTGAGGCAATACAGGCATGGCCTATGCCTGAAAACCAGAAGCAGGTTAGGAGCTTCCTAGGGACCACAGGATACTATCTAAAGTTTGTTCCAAATTACAGTACCCTGGCAGCTCCCCTATCTGGCCTGCTAAAGAAAAGAAAGCCCAAAATGGTAGACTGGGAGCCAGCCTGTGAACTTGCCTTCATATGGCTAAAGGAGGCATTGTGCAGTGGCCCTGTGTTAGCCAGTCCAGATTACAATAGGCAGTTTGTTATACAGACAGATGCCTCAGATGTGGGGATTGGAGCAGTCCTCAGTCAGACCTCTAATCAGGGAAAAGATCACCCAATTGTGTACTTTACAAAATAGTTACTCCCTAAGGAGCAGGCATATTCCACAGTTGAAAAGGAATGCTTTGCACTGGTATAGGCCCTGAAGAAATTAGAACCATACCTCTATGGTAGATGTTTTGAGGTACAACCCAATCATAACCGCCTGGTGTGGCTAAATCAGTTGGGTAAAACAAACTGTCATCTGTTAAGGTGGAGTATTGCCCTACAGGCATACGATATGACCATTATGCACAGAGAAGGGCCGGCCAATGCAAATGCAGATGGCCTATCTTGCCAGTTAGAACAGTAACAGAATTTGTGAAAACCTTACCATGCAGTAGGGGGTGTGTTCCCACAAATTCAGTCTAGGAGGAAGGGATGTAGCAAGCTATGCCACTGCCAGTCAGATGTACAGATATATGGTGTTATATTCTGTTATATTTTGTGTGTGTTTAAATTGCCACAATTGAGCAATCGGTTTAAATGCTTCATTGGCAAGCTTTTAAACTAGTCAAAGGGAGAGGCACTGACAAGCAGCAGGAAAATCCCAGCCTCTCCCTACAAAACAGGGTACTAAATGAGAAAAAGACTGAGGTAGAACGGTCAGTGGGGGATGCTGCAACAGAAGGTAAATCCATCAAAAAATGGAGAGCAATGAGTACTAATGCCCGTAGTCTTGGTAACAAGCTTCCAGAATTAGTGGCCTTGATGGAGGAGGAACATCTGGATATCATGGCAGTCACAGAAACATGGTACACACAAAACCATGACTGGGACATAAACATACCAGGATACACTGTCTACAGGAGGGACAGGGAGGGTAAAGAGGAGGAGGAGTAGTTCTTTACATAAGGGAAGGAATAAAAGCAACAGAACAAAAGGGTAAACAGGAGGAGAAGAAGCACTGTGGGTAAATTTGAGACAGGCAATGGCACCACAATACGCACAGGGTTGTCTGAACCCCCCTTCTCAGGGGAAATGGACAGGAAATGATAGAAAGTATACTTAGAATGGCAGAAAAAGGGGAGATATTGCTGATGGGTGATCTGAATATGCCAGATGTTAACTGGAGTGCAGTTGCAGCTGCCACTTTGAAGAGTGCAGTTATTCTAGATGCCCTACAGGGGGCATGCCTTTGACAACTAGTACTGGAGCCCACTTGAGAGGGAGCAATATTAGACTTGATTCTCTCAAATGGAGATGGAGAGAGGATCACAGATGTAGAAGTGGGTAGCCATCTGGGAACTAGCGACCATCGAACAGTATGGTTCACAATAAACACAGCAATAGAGTCAAGCCATACAAAGACAAAAGTACTGGACTTTAAGAGGGCTAATTTTGCCAAAATGGGTGAGTGCTAAGGAATGCACTAGCAAATGGGCAGGAAGGAGGAGTGGAAGAACAATGGGGAATAATAAAAACTGCCATCACAGAGGTAACGAGCCTTTGTGTGAAGCAAATAAACAAAACAAGACGATGTAAGAAACCACTATGGTTCTCAAAGGAAGTGGCAGTGAAGGTTCAAGAGAAAAAGAAAGCATTCAGGAAGTACAAGGAATCACAAAAGGAGCAGGACAGAGAACTGTATCAGTTAAAGCAAAAGGAGGCTGGGATGGCAGTCAGAACAGCAAAGGCCCAAACTGAGGAAAAGATAGCCAACTCAGTTAAGAAGGGGGATAAAACCTTTTATAGGTACAACAGAGAGCAAAGGAAGACCAAGGGAGGGATAGTGAGGCTTAATAAAGGGGATGGAGGGTGGGCAGAGGGAGACTGTGAAAAGGCAGAGATACTAAACAAATATTTTTGCTCAGTATTTGCAAATGAAGAGGGGGAGGTACATAAAACAAACAGTAGTAACACTCTGGATACAGAAGTTGATACCAGCCCATTTACAGAAGAAAAGGTTCTGAAAGAACTCTTAAAACTGAAGGTGGACAAAGCAATGGGGCCTGATGGGATTCATCCCAGAATTCTAAAAGAGCTAAGGTAGAACTAGTGACACCACTGACTACCCTTTTAACAAATCATGGGAGGATGGGGTGGTACCGAGGACTGGAGGAGGGCAGATGTGATTCCCTTCACAAAAGTGGAGCAAGGCAGAAGCAGGAAACTACAGACCTGTTAGTTTAACCTCAGTGATAGGGAAAATGATGGAATCACTTCTGAAGGAAAGAATTGTCGAGTATCTAGAGGCCAGAGGGCACAGGACCCTAGGCAGCATGGATTCACAGCGGAAGGTCATGCCAGACAAATCTGATAGATTTCTTTGACTGGGTGACCAAAGTAGTAGATCAGGGAGGGGCTGTGGACATGGCCTACCTAGACATTAGCAAGGCATTTGACACAGTCCCACACAAAGATTAATATACAAGTTAGCCAGCCTGGGGTGGGTCCCAAGATGACAGCCTGGGTAAAGAATGGCTGGAGAATAGGACACAGAGGTAATAGTAAATGGAGTCCACTCAGAAGAAAGGAGGGTTACTAGTGGGGTACCGCAGGGTTCAGTATTAGGACCGGTCCTCTTCAATGTCTTTATAAGCGACATTGCGGAAGGACTGGAAGGAAAAGTATGTCTCTTTGCAGATGACACTAAGATCTGCAACAGAGTTGATGCACAGGGTGGGGTGGAAAGGATGAGAAGGGACTTGGCAAGGTTAGAGGAATGGTCAAATGTATGGCAGCTTAGATTCAATGCTAGAAGTGCAAGGTAATGCACCTGGAAAACAAAAACCAGGGAAGAGTACACAATGGGGGTGAGATACTAACAACAACAAAAATGGAAAGGGACCTAGGGGTAGTCATATCAGATGACCTAAAGGTGAGGCAAGCAATGTGAGAGGGCAGCAAGGAGGGCTGGGGGTTACTGGGATGCATAGGGAGAGGCATCACCAGTAGAAAACAGGAAGTTATTATCCCTCTGTACAGACAGCTGGTGAGACCCCATCTGGAGTACTGTGTGCAGTTCTGGAGACCCAATCTCCGCAAAGACATAGACAGGATGGAAGCTGTCCAGAGGAGGGCAACTAAAATGGTGCAGGGTCTGCACCGGAAGACATATGAAGAGAGACTTAAGGAGCTTAATATGTATAGTCTTGAGGAAAGGAGGGAGAGGGGGGACATGATAGAAACTTTCAAGTACCTCAAGGGAATCAACAAAGTCCAAGAGGGTAGCATCTTTCAAAAAAAGAGGTGTGCAAGAACAAGAGGGCACAATTTGAAGATAGAGGGGTGGCTCAGAGGTAATTTAGGAAGTATTTTTCACAGAGAGGTTGTGGATGCATGGAATGGCCTTCCGGAGGAGGTTGTGGAGTCAAAATCAGTGGTGGAATTCAAGCATGCATGGGACAGTCATAAGGCAATTCTGGGGGGTGGGGGTAAGAAGAAGTAGGCTGCTGGTTAACTAGGATCTGCAGCTTATCCAGTAGTTAGGGAAATAGGCAGACTGGGTGGGCCAAGCGGTCCTTATCTGCCATCAAATTCTATGTTTCTATGTTTCTATAAAATGGATGACAAGGTCACATAGGGTAGTGAGAGAGACTGGATTTCTTTTAAAATGTTCGACCTTCCTCTGACCTGAGAGGAATCAGCTTGCTTGCCAGGAAACTGGCAATTACTTGTCAAAGTCTTAGGGGTAGCTGATCAAAGTGTATTTCCCTGATTAACTAAATGAGTGAAACAAAAGTAAATAAAATGTTCAGGAGATAATCCTTTTTCACCTCAAAGGCAGGATGCTTTTGTCCCAGGAAACTGTCATGATATATTGCCTTTGATGAGATGAAAGGAAAGGACAGAAATATCCATTCTTGCAGGCTATTGCGATTTCTCTTACAGGTGTCATAATTGTCAGGGAAGTATGACATCACAAGGTAGCCAGAAAATTGCATTGTTTGGAATTCGCAAAAGTGATATCTACGGCAAAAAAAGTTAGGACAGACCAGGGATTTTGCCACTATATAAAGAGCTTGAAAACCAGAGTCTCTCTCTCTCATTTTGCTGAGCATCTTCAATGGACACTCTTCTCCTGACATACAAGAAGCAAGACTGCAATCAAAGGAAATAAACTTTCATTTACTTTTCCTGGACTTCAATCCACTATGAACTTAAGGTAGAACTTAGCTAACAGTTTTAAGGCATTTTTTTGTATGTACATGTCCACTATTTTTATTTGTGATATTCTGTGACCAAATTGATAAAATCTTTTAGTTTTAAATGTATAATAATTATTTAGTAAAAACATGTGTTTTTAAGAAACCTGCCTGAGTGAGATTGTTATATTGTGTGTGCGACTGTGGGATGTTTCAGTAATAATCTGTGACTAAACTGTTATTGCTAAGGGGTGCCATCATAAGCTACCAAATCGAACAAAGGGTCTGAAAAGGAAAAGTATGGATAAAGATAGAGGGAATACCAAAGGCTCAAGGAAGGGTCTGTGGGGATTTGAACCAGGTTATTGTGTGCTTTGTGGGAGAAGACAGAATCAGGGTTACAATGCTACCCCAAAGAGGTTGTAGCACTTGCATCTTCCCTTTTGTGTAACAACCAAGAAAGGTTCATATTTGGCTACAAGACTAGTATTGTACCCTGATCCAGAATAAAGAGGGGACCCTGAGACTTTGTGGCAAGTGTTCAGTTGTGAACACAGCGAGCACTATAGAAGGACATGAAGAGGGTATCCCTTGTTTCCCCCTCCCTATCATGGATTGCTCTTGGGGTGGGCACTGTGAGCTCAGTTGACCTGACCCTCAGGAGTGGGTTTGTGACACCTTTTATTGGACCAACATAGATGTTACAAAAGAAAACAGGTACTTAAGCTTTAAGTAGCTTCTGATGAAGGATCGTGTGTAATCCAAAAGCTTAAGCACCTGTTTTCTTTTATAAAAACTATGTTGGTCCAATAAAAGGTATTAAGTCATCTTTTTTTCTTGTTCTTCTGTTACAAGGACCAATACAGCAACAAAAACATTTTTCTGTGTCTTGTTTTGGGTAACTACAATTCCTTTTCCATTTGTGAGGCTCATCATTTTGGCTGGCCTGCTAAGTGATTGGCATTTACAATCTCTCCCTTGTGAAGCTTTGGGGGGGATACCAACCAGGAGCACATAGCTCTGTTTTGCCTTCCCTTTCTCTTCCAGCTGCCCTACACCCTGCTCTGGCACAAACACTTTGAGGAGAAAAGATTCCTTTTTTTACAGCTGTATGGGCAGAGCTCCACAGGTGTTTGGGGATCACTGTTCTCCTACAGTAATGTGGTCTGTGGTCCACTTGTGGTGTCCCCATCTCCTCCTTCCTCCACCGACAGATTTCCTCTCCACACTGCCCCCCACCCCCAGATGCACTACTTTCTGTTTTTTTTCCACAATTGCAGAAGTGATGACTGGCATGCAAGATGGCGGTGTGACTCAGTCTGCACATGCGTGAGTATCACGCATGCATAGGTCTTTCATCGCTGCCATCTTGCAGGTGGCATTCTCTGTCACCGATCTTTCTGCCGTCACTCTCTACAGCTCTGCTGTGACTCCACCAGCACTCCTCTGGCACCAAAAAACTCAGCTCCATTGGCACTGCACCAGCACCAGAAAGATCTGAGCAGCTGTATCAGCACTACAGAATGTAGGGGCGGTGGTATAGCCATCTATTTTAGATCTGACTTGGGCTTTACCATGCACCCAGTGGGAACCCCGGGTTCTTTTGAATGTGTGGCTATCTGTGGGGGTCCAACACAGGCTGCAGCATTTTCCTTATTTAACATCCCCCCCCTGGGGCAGTGGGGATCTTTCTGCAGAAGGTTGCCGAATTCGTCATCGGTGAAACATTGGAAGCCTCCAGATGTATTGTCTTGGGGGACTTCAATGTTTGGGCTGATGACGAATTTTCTCAGCTTAGTCATAACCTCCTACAGATTATGTCATCACTGGGCCTGTCACAAGCTGTTTCTGCTGCGACTCACCAGGGTGGCCACATGTTGGACCTGGTGTTCTCACTGGGGCTTGAGATAATTAATCTCAAGATTGATCATGCGGCATGGTCCGATCACTGCACAGTGCGGTTCATGTTCGGGGCTCCCACCAGATGCCCTCTCCCTACAGAGATGATGGGCTGTTGTCGTTTGAAGGGTGTGACCCCGGAGGTTTTTCTTTCGGCAGCTGATCTATCTGATGTGGGTAACACATGCTCTGAAGGCATTGGTGCCGTGGTGGGCTCTTATAATAGACCGTTATCCAATGCCATTGACTCCCTCACACCTGTCCATGTATGACCCAAATCTTCCTACCTGAGGTCCCCATGGATTGATGGGGACCTCAGGGAGATGAAGAGAAAGGGTCGGCGGTTGGAGCACTGCTGGAGAAAGTCTGGCCTGGAGGAGGACAAACTGGCCCTGTGTATGCATTATAATGCATACCAGAGCGCAATCAACCATAAGAAGGCAGTGTTCCTGTCAAGGGAGATTGCTGCCAGGAAGAACTGACCAGCTACACTTTTTTGGACTGTGGACAGGCTACTTCGTCCTGCTTGTCTACAGCCGAAGAAGATTTTTTCGAATGCTGAATGTGAAGAGTTTGCTTGATTCTTCTCAGAGTGTCCGGTATCCAGCAGGGAGTTCCTCCAGTCAGCAAAGCCATAGCTGGCAGTGGTCACCAGAGGTGTGCTGAGTGCACTCCACCTGGTTGGGGGGAGTTTAGACCAGTGGAGGTAAGTGAGGTCATCGGGGTGGCGACCAATCTGAAGCACACTTTTTGTGAACTGGATCCGGTGCCAACACATTTCTTGATGAGATGCATCGACACCGTTAGCCTGGTGTTTGCTCTGATTGTCCAGTGTTCCTTATCTGAGGGGTCTTCCCTGATGCCTTGAAGGAGGCATTGGTGAGACCACTCCTAACGAAACCATCATTGGACCTGGAGGTCAGGGCAAATTACCAACCTATCTCCAATCTTCCCTTTTTGGAGAAAGTTGTGGAGAAGGTAGTTGTGCTTCAGTTGGAGGAGCATCTCGTGACCCATGAGTTGTATGGACACTTCCAGTCAGGGTTTCAGGTGAGGCATAACTCAGAAACCATGCTTGTTCAGCTGCAGAATGATGTCCTCAGGGCTAGAGATCAAGGAGAAAAGACTACGGTCACAGGAGAATCTCTCTGCAGACTGCAGCTGGTGCAGAACGCAGCTGCCCAGTTACTTACTGGGCAGCCAAGATTTTGCCATATTACACTGGTGCTGCGTGAGCTGCACTGGCTGCCGGCCAGGTGGAGGATCCTTTTTAAGGTTTGGTCTTCTCACCTATAAGGCCCTACATGGTCAGGGCCCTGGTTATCTGTCAGACCTTCTTGTACCTGCTCTCCCAGTTCACCCCCTCCATTCCTCATGTGGAGGCCCCCTAGCGATTCCCACGACGAGGTTGAAATTGGCTGGTGACAGGGCCTTTAGTATTGCTGCTCCCGTCCTGTGGAATTCTCTCCCCTCTGGGGTTAAGGGGGCCCCTACCTTGGAGGCAGTCAAGGCCCACCTAAAGGCCCTCCTATTCGCTCAGGCTTTTCTGGATTGAATTATTCATTTATAGATTTGCTCTGACTATAGCTGCTGAAAATGTATTGCTTAGTTTACTGTTTATGGGAAATATCTATTTGAAGCGTTAGTAATTATATTTTTATAGAAAAAATGTTCTTTTATTTTCTTTTATTGATTTATTCTGTTGAATATGTGTTTATCTATTTGTACGGTGCCCAGAGCCTCCAGGATTGGGTGTCTTTTAAATAAATGTTGCCTTGCCTTGCCTTCCTTGGCTCTGACCAGATCTTGTTTCTATATACATTTAATTGTATGCATCAGTGCCTTTTTGGCTAGTATTATGGCCCGAAGAAATGGAGCACAATCCCTGCAGTGTTTCTTCTGCCTGTTGCTGATTTATGTCAGGCAGCATGGACAGCTTAAGACCCTAAGGTTAAGGACCATTTATATTCTCATGCCCAACCGGTTACCTGGACTTGGGCGTGCAACAAGGTGGTCCAGTGAGACACCTTTGTTTTAAAATTTAAAAATAAGTATCTGAGACATATTTTATCTGTCACCTTTCTCTCTCTCTCTCTCCTCACTCCTGCCACTAGCAATGCAGGTCGGGAGTAGGAGAGAGCGCAATGTACCACATTTTGTTTTATTCTCCCAGTAGGGAGACCATATTTAAATAATCCAATTACTCCTGACAGGCCATTTCAGTGACCACCAGAGCAGGGCTTGCTTGGACCGCTTGTCTGTTCCATTGGGGGAAGGGAACTAAGAGAAGGAAAGAAGAAAGAAGATAAAGAGAACAAGAGAGTACATGAAAGTGATATGAAAGACCAGTAAGTACAGGGGGGACCGATACAGGACAGAACAGAATATTTGTAACTTTTTAATTGGCATCACGGAAGGGGGGTCCTTTTCATGGTGATCCCATTTATCACCAACCACTCCCAATTTATAACCTGTGATAGGTGCATCCTCACCCTATCACAGGTGGGAAACACATTTCACTAGTTTGAATTCTAAGCAGAGAAGAAGATAGTTGAACCTCCTTTCAAAGGAGGATCCATTTAAGGAGTTGAAGACATTGCAATGGTACTCCCTAGGTGGGGCACAAGAGGCAAATCAATCAGTTTTGTTGTAGAGAGCTCTTAGCTTATTCACTTCTGAGCACCCTAGAGTCTGCAGAGAATTGCAGCACAAAACATTAATGCTGGGAGCAGTGTACTGTTGGCAAAAGCTTGTCAAGGATCCTTGGATAGATAATTAGTTGGTAAAGTAACCCAATTTTCTGGTGTAGGGACTTTGAGACATTACTCGATCTCCATGTGCTTCATTTCCAGCTGTAAAACTGGGTAGAATCAGGACCACACTGAAAACAAGATGTTATTTCTCAGCTGGGCTATCCAGGGGAAGGAAACTGTAAAATAAAAATTAATTAAAAAAAATTGAGCCCATAATGTTAAAGCGCATTGGAATAATGCATTTAAATAAGATTCTTGTGGCAAGCATCAATTATGAAACATGTTCTGTCATTATTTTATGACACTATACAATAGCTACTTTTTTGTTTGACATTCAAAGAAATTCATTCAAAATAATGAAAACATAGGCTGCCTTGATGGTCCAGTAGCAGCCTGTTATGCTGCATGAAGGTGACCCGAGTTCATGGGTGATTTCAGGATGACACATCTGGAGGCATCCAGACCACAGCAGCTGCCACTTGGGGGACAGAAGGCACTGGGCTGCAGTAACTCCTGTGGTGGGCCAAGGGAGCCTGCTTCCTTCACAGGACATCGCTCCATGCAGCCAAGGCTACTCAGTAGGCTACTGCCATGCCAAGGGAGGAGGGAGGAACCCTGGAGAAAAGCTGTAAGAAAAAGCCACAACAGTCTATATGACTGCCTCTACTCATAGGGCCTCCCCTGAGTCCAAGTGCCCACTGAAACTGGATCCTAGTCCACACAGTCAATTGCCACAAAAGGGAGGATGGGCCTCCCCCTGGAGCCACTGCCATTGAGGGAAGAACCCTGAGGGATGCTGAGGGAGCAAGCTTGATGAAGGATGGGGCTAACGATCTAGAACAGGATAAATGCCTGACAAGCAGAGCCAGGGAGAAAAATCTCAATGGAAAAAGAAATAAAGAAAATATTAAAGGAAATTTGTCTCCAGATTCAGTGTTAACATTTTCTTCAAAATATGATTTATTGGTCAACCTGCCGGCACAGTGGTTTCACTTCCACTCACAACACCAATGTCATGGATTTTGAATCAAGACTGGGAGTCAGAGGGCCAGCCGGGGGGAGGAGGGTTGAGTATCCCCAGCACTGCTCTCCTCCTCCAGGAGAGGGTGCAGAAGCATACAGCACTTGACTGACCCCCAGTGGAGACTGGGGGTTTGACAGCTGGTGCTCAAGTGCTTTGGGAGGTATGTCAGATGTCCAGTGCTTCATGCACAACCACATCATTGCATGTCACACATTCCTAGGGGTCAGCATTTACATAAAATCAATGGCCGAGCAGAATGACATCTGCCCTCCACCAGTCCCCATGCAGTTAACTGAGGCACTGCCCTTGTTTACAAGCCAGTCTCCATTCAGGGACCACCCAATTCATCATAATTAGATTAGTTATCCAAAGTACTGTATTAGAGACACACAAGCATTATCAGCTGTATTTTGAACCTCCCCCCCCCACACTGTATAATCAACTTTATAATTACTGGTGACCACATTTATCAACCTGATTATGGTTGCTCTCAAACCCATAATAACCAGAAATCCAGTTATTACAGTGTTTGATGCTGTAATAACCCGAAATCCGGTTATTACGGCACTCTGCAACCAACTTTCATGTTCCTGGAATAGGTAGCGTGACCTAGCAGTGTTTGGTCTTGTACACACTATGTCCAGAAAATTGCTGAAAAACAGTAATCTCTACCTGTAAAATATGCATGCAATCTTCTGAAGCCATCAAGTCACTCGCTGTAGTGCCTAACACGCGGCGGCTCCTTTTTAAACAGAGAAGAAAAAGTAACACTAAGAAATGCTGCTAGCATATTTTAGAGGTAGAGATTACTGTTTTCAGCAATTTTTTGGGCATAGTGTGTACGAGACTAAACACCGCTCGGTCACACTCCCGGTCACTCACCCTCCGTTCCATGCAATACATGAACCAGCAATTATAAAAAAATAAAAGATAGGTGAGCGTGTATTCATGGATTTATTCACACACCCTCGGTGTGTGATGACCACATAAACCTCTCAAGCTTCGCTCTCAAGGTTTATGGTCATCACACACCTTAGGTGTGTGAACAAATCCATAACACACACTCACCAATCCATTATTCTCTATTTTATGGCCACAAACTGTGGATTTTAAAAAGCTAGTAAACCCTCTGACATACTACAGTAATAGGGCCGGATATTCAAAAGGGATGCGCCATGCGCAATAGGGTTGCGCCTGCGCAAGTCCAAAAGTGCGCCATTCTGCAATATTCAGCAGGAGGCAGTTGCGCCACCGAAAACATGCTGAGCAACAGCGCAATGCAAATGACAGCACGTGCAACTGAAGTGGGTGGATCCATGCGTAAAGAGCGCAATGCGATATCCAAAGACTTGCGCAATGCGCAACAGCGGAACAGCCAGAGTTTAGCCCCAGCGAAATGAGCCAAAATAAAAAGCTCAAGGAAGAGGCGCAAAAACGCTACAGGGATGCCAAGTGGGGAAGAGAGAGAGAAAGACAGACAGTGACAGGCCAGGGCAGGCAGGGAAGCAGTGTGGGCCATAGGCTGCAGAGGCCAGTGGGGGTGCCGGTGCAGTGGAAGTAGCAGTCAGGACAGCGGGGGTAACAGAGCAACATCAGCCAGGGGTGGGTCACAAGCCAGGAGATGGACAGTGGCAGCTTCCACATGGAAGCTGTAATGAGGGTGAGAATGCAAGGTGCAGGGGGACGTGGCCGTGGATGGGCCCGTCGTCGGTACGCCCCCAACGGGCAGTACCGTGCACGCATCAGCTTTGAACTGTACACAGATGTAGAGATCATGGGCCGGTACCACATGAACAGGGCAATACTGAGGCAGCTCTGTGAGCTGTGCAGTGATGTGATGTAGGCACCCTCAAGACGGAGTCATGCTCTGTCAGTGGAGACCAAGGTGACAGCCTGCATGTGCCTGCTCGCCATGGGTACCTTCCAGAGGCCAACAGGGGACACCACAGGCATCACACAGTCGGCCACGTCACGCATCCTCACCCAATTCCTCAGCACACTGCTGCCACATGCTGCAGAGCACATCCATTTCCCCAGCACCGTGGCAGAGCGTACAGCAAACATGCAGGTGTTCCACAGGGTAGCACGTGTGCCTGGTGTGCTAGTGGCCATAGACTGCACCCATGTGGCCATTCGCACGCCACCTGGCCCCGATGGGGCCGCATATAGGAATAGAAAGGGCTTCTTCAGTGTCAACTGCCAGGTGGTGTGTGATGCCACTGGGCGTATAATCAATGTCTGTGCCACACACCCTGGCAGAGCACATGATGCCTTCATATGGCATCAGTCTGCACTGTGCCATCGATTCAAGAGTGGGGACATCCCCACAGGCCTTCTAGTGGGTGAGTACGCATGTAGGAAATGCAAACTCGGGGCAAGGGTGGGAATGCCACAGGTGCCATGGTAGTGGCACACAGGGATATGGGCAATATGGACCTGAACATGATACTGATCTCCACTATCTCCACACAGGTAACAGCGGATACCCACTCTGTCCCTGGCTGCTCACACCATACCGGCGCCCCATGACCCCATCACAGCAACGCTATAATGAGGCACATGCCGCCACACGCAACATCATTGAGCGGGTGTTTGGGATGCTCAAGGCACGCTTCCGATGCCTAGACACCTCCGGCAGTGCCCTACAGTACAGCCCCTCAAAGGCTTGTGGGATATTCCTGGCCTGTTGTATCCTGCACAGTGGCCAATGACTGTGGGATAGCTGTACAGGTTGAAGAGGGGACAGCGATGGGAGCCAGTGGCGCCAGTGTTGATGGTGATGAGCAGCCCCTTGATGGCGGGACCCCGACTGATCCGGCAGGCCCAGCTGCACGGGACACCATCACGGAGGAGCATTATGCACAACACAGGTAAGTCAAGGGGCCATGTGCAAACAACACTGTCCTGGCGCAACCCACAGGCACACAGAGTAACACACCAGGGGTGCATGACGGCAAGGGGGGTGGAAGGGACCAAGCACACAAACACACCATCAGGGAGGGGCGAACAGTCATATGGACACACACACACAAACACACCAGGCACAAAGCGTACATGGGCAGGTGCAGAGCAGACCAGGAACAGACATGGCAAACACACAGATCCACAGACCACACCCACTACCTGTACTGTCCAAGCACGTGTGTCAGATGCTGGGCACCCTTGCACCTTGGTGTACAGTACAATGCAGGCATCATCATGCACACGCACCTGTGGACAGCAGTCAGGATGGTGTGCAGGTGGTCTGTATGTCGGCGTGATGAGCAGGGCACCCACCAGTGCACTGCCCACCATGACGCACAGTGCACACAGGGCAGCACCAGACAGGGCCCACACTGGGAGACAGGTCAGTCATGTTGCACTGTTCCACAGCCACCGCGGATGAGTGGGCAGCCCCACTGTGACCCAACAGCACTGGCAGGCTGAGCAGGGGCCACATGGGGTGGCACCGATGGACCACCAGGGTTCCCCCTGCACGATCGTGACCTTGTCCGCAGTGGGGTCTGTAGGATGCCAAACATACCTGCACCAGGGGTGCTTGGGATGCCCACAGAAGAACCCGGCATCGACAGGCTTGGTGTCTCATGACGGCGGGAATGGGGAGTGGAGAGCGTACTGTGTGGGGTGCGCGGTACAGGAGCACCTGCTTGTGGGCCCAATGCAGCCACGACAGCGACCAATGCCTGGGTCTGCCTGTCAATGGCGGCAGTCACATCCATCTGCATATGGACCATCTCTGCATGGTCCAGAGCACAGTCCCTGCTGTGCCGCTCCACAGCTGCACACAGTGCCTCCACAGATGTTGCAACCCGCCTTTGCTGCTGTACTGATTCCCGCAGCAGGCGGGTGTGCTCTTCAAATGGGTACTCTGCCACAATGGCATCCTGTCCCCCAGGGTGTGGAAGGTCCTGGTGCTCAACACCCCTTGAGGGTGGGCGCTGTTCACCAGGACCAGGAATGGGTGTATCAAAGGGCGGCGGGCATGTGCCACCACTGGACACTGTACCCCCAGACCTGGTGGGTGACTGCTGCTGCTGCCCCTCCAACCGCTGTGCCCCAGGGACCACTCGTTCCACTGCTGTGGCCACAACAGTGCCAGACACCTGCACAGCCACCGGTGCTGCCCCACTGGTGTTGACAGGCACAGCCTGGGACTGTGCCGACATGCTGGCACACACGTTGGAACCGGCTAGGCCCAGGGGCATGTGCTGGCCTCCTGTGTGTCCGTCATGAGACACACACATGTCACTGCCCATTGCAGTCCTTGCATCATCAATGGTGCAGGTATGTGCTACAGCCACAGTCTAGGCGTGCTGGCATGCTTGCATGCCAGACTGCTGAGACACAGGCTAGTGCACCCCACACGACTCACTGACTCCAGAGTTGGCAGCCCAGCGTGCATGCTGGTGCAGTGCATGCTGGCTGGTGACAGAGGTGGATGGACCCTCCTCCATGTCCAGCAGGTCTTCCTCACTGCCTGGACCCACCACCACCGTCCCCTGAAGATGAACAGGATCTGTAACAGAAAGAGAGGACATGTGAGTGCATGTGAACAACCTTCCCCCCCCAACACCACCACCATGTCATACCGCGCAGTGATGGGCTTCCACCTGTCTGGAATCCACCTCCTGGTACACTCTCAATAGCACTGCACTGCATTGATGCAGCCAGTCAGTCCTCAGCCGGGGTCAGCTCCACCACTGCTGGCTGGCCCCCACCAGTGCCAGCACGTGCCGCCCTGAGGGCTGCCACCTTCTCCTTCACCCTCCTGCGGTCCGTCCCAATCTTCTTTTTGCATTCCTGCAAGGAGTGCTGTTAGCTTCCGTGCAGGTTCACTGCCCGAGCTACCCCCTCCCATGCAGCCGCACGGGCCTGAGGGGTGCCCCGCCGTCCACTCAGTAGTGACTCCTCCTTCAGGTAGGCCTGGAAGAGGGCCTCTGTCTCTACCGCGGTGAAGTTGGGCCTCCTCCTCCTTCACCCACCATCCTCACCGTCACCTTGGCTCTGCTCGGTCATGGCGATCTGTATGGGTGGAAGTGGACACCTGTCACTGTGCAGTCTACAGCGTTATCCCATGCCCATTGTCCAGAACATCCCAGCAGACGCACCCTCACCTGCAGTAACTGAATCTGGCCAGCGCAGCCCAATATCGCACATTTATAGCGCAATGCATGCAAATTAGAGTGGAGCAACTGTAATGAGATGCAATCGTGCCACTGCGCCTTTGAATGGCTGATCAGATGATTTGCATGTGTCGGCTGAATATCATGCCATTCAGCACTCCGCAATATGGTTGAGCAGCTGAGCCAATGGCGCAGATCTGTAACTGTGGTACACTGCATTGCGCATGCCCAGGTAGCTTACGCAGGCGTCTGCCGTGCTGATGACGTGCTGTGCGCGATCGGCAATTCAGGCCATGGCCACCATTGTGCCAGTGGCGCTACAGCATTGGGCACCATGTGGCGCTGTGGCACTACTGCGCAATAGACCAGTGTGGCACTGGCACGCAGGAGGTCGGTCACGCAGGATGCATAGACGTCAGATGGCGCTGTGCGTGGCCTTGCGTCATAGACCCCTGACCTGGTGTCCGACCTTTGCCCCCTGGCGCTGTTCGGCTGCCATGTATACGGCCCTATTGTGCTGTTTGGTGACAGCGCTAGGTGAACCGATGGTGCTGTACGAACAGCGTGATTGGAACCTATGGTGGTCTATTGCACAACATTTCCACGTGGGGTTGCCGCGCTGCGGGGCGCCATATTGCCTGCTGTAAAACTCCAACTATGGCACGCAGGAGAGCGCCCCAATGGAGCCCAGTGGAGGTGGCCAACCTGGTGGCCCTGGTTGAGCCCCACTATGGGGCACTGTATGGGGAGGAGCCCCTCACCATGGCTCGCGCAGGTGTGGCTGCAGGTGGCCACTGACCTGGTGAGGGTCACAGGGTGGCGCCGGTCTGCAGAGCAGTGCCGGCACAGGTTCAGTGACCTCCACAGGAGGGAGCCAGATGTGCTGCAATGCCTATGGTCACGTGCCAGGAGGGGCATTGTGCCTTGGCCAGGTGGGTGTACCATCTATGCACCTGTATTCTCCGTAGGGCTGTGAGTGTGTTTTGGTGGCTGTGCATGGGGGATGGCTCTGCCATGGTTGGCTGTGTCAGTGTGTGCAGGTGTGAGATGCATGGGTCTGGCTGTGTGGGCAGGCACACTCACTGGGGCAGGGGGCAGTCTGCTTTGGAGTCACACTGATGTTTTTCTCAACATTTGTCTCCCACAGGCCTGGCAGAGAGGATGCAGGCATGGGCTGAGGAGGGCCATGGCAGGGCCCAGGTGGCGGACGGTGGTGATGCGAGGGGTGGGCCACAGCAGCAGCAGCAGCAGCCACAGCTGCTTGCTGAGTGTGAGTATCATTACATCATGGATGCTATTGCATGCTGGAGGGGGTGGGCATGACCACCAGCCATGGACAACACAACCATGCACGACACAGGTGACAGTCATCACTGTCCAGTGTCACTGCACATCTGTGTGTGTTTCACTGGTGGTCCATGCATGCACTGGGCACATGGCTGTGGAACTGGCATCCCACCACATTGCCACATCACTTGACAGCCTTGTTTGTGCTGTGATGGACATGGGCAGTGTGTGTGTGCAGTGGTGCACATAGCTGGTGCCGCCTGGTTGGGCATGTCATGTGCATGGTCACTGTGGGTGGGTGCATACCATCACAGGTGCGGGACATTGGGCTATATGCCTTGCAGGTTGGGTGGTGTTCAGGGTTGTGGACAGTCACAGCCATTGACTGTGTTCCCTTTTCCTAGGCCTCATCATCCTATGCAGGATTGAGCGTGCCTCCACCAGCTGACCCAGGTGTCCGTTGAGAACCGTGACATCTCCAGGACATCCAGCGCCATGGGCTCCGAGCACAGCCAGCCAAGATGGCACCAGGCGCAGAGGACCAGCCTGCTGGGCCTTGAACACAGGCTTCCCTTCCCACTTCACCCATCCCTCCACCTGCCTTCCTCTCCCAGTTGTTCACCCTACCCTTGCCACCTACCTTGTGCCCCTACCCCCAGCTCTTGTAAATAGTTTTGTTATTGTTCTTGTTGTTCTACTTTCTATTTTGAAATATATATATATTTTGTTATGAATACTGTGGTGGTCTCTGATTTGCAGCTGGCTATGGTTGCTCAGTTGCAGTGGTGTGCATAGCCATCTGGTGGTATGGTCCTGGGTATGTGTGTGTGTGTGTGTGTGCATGGGGAGGTGTCTCCAGTGTGGCAGTGACTTTCTGTTGGTCTTGCCATCTGCTCGCCCACTGCTGGGTGCACAGGGTGGGTCTGGCTTGTGCCAGTTCTATGCTACGCGAGGTTGGCGTGTGCGGGGGATGCATGGTGTTTACTGCAGTGACAGTCACTGCACATGGGTGGTGTCTTGGGGTCACGGTGCAGGGTGTGCTGTGCAGACGGGGGGCTGATGTGCACTGTGGTTGTCAACCCCCTGTGCATGGCAGTCTCAGCCTGCCAGTGGTTGTGCTGGGGCATCATGGCCCTGCTGTGCTTTGTTGGCTTGTCCCCATGGGCCAGTGGATCATCCGTCCCACCCCCAGTGATGCTGTGCTTGGGGTGTGTGGGTGTCTTCTTGGTTCTGCAGTGTGTTCCTGTGCCCATGTGTGGCATGGCTGGTGGTGGACCCCAGCCTGCCTCCCTGGTTGTGCAGTTCCACTGCTCTGCTGGGGTTGGGGGGGCTCTGCTTGCGCTATGGCACCTCTGGACTGCTCAGCTGGGCTAGCCTTGTTGCGCTATGGCGCAACCTTTCTGCTTAGCTTCCCCTTCCTGGTTGCGTTATGGCGCAGTTTGTGCGATATTCAGACGTTGGCTGCTTGCGCAATTTGTTTTACTCCATGTTTGAATATCGCGTCTGTTGCGCATATGCGCAATTGAATTGTGCTTGCTCCTGCTGTTGCGCACATTTTGGGAGCAGTTTGAATATCTGGGCCATAGTGTTTAAAAGCAGCTAACTGCTATTCGTTATATCTAAAGCATGTTTCCCCTTTTGCTAAGGAGATTTTGTACCTAATAGTACTATGTATAATGTGTGGAACAGTGTTCTTCCTAGAGGTTGATTTGGCATCAGTGTCTCTCATTCAGTAGCACAGCCACCTCTGGGCCAGAAGGTTATGTGTTCTTGTTCCACACCAGGATTAATCTCATACCATAAATGCTGGCACCTAAGTGCAGTACTAAGGAGATGCTCTACTGCCAGGGCATACTGTCCTTCTGCTGAGACATTAAACCCAGGCCTTTCTGCCTTTTCACGTGGCTATTTGAGTGGATGCTAAACATACCATATCACTTTTTAAAATTAGTAGGAGAATTTTCCTGATGTCCTGGACAAATTTTTGCCATTCACTAAAATTCCACCAATAACTTAATCTGGTTCAATTTTAGTTGATTTGCATCTGTATCCCCCCACCCCGAGTGGCTGAAAATAGGCAGTATTGTCTAGCACTAATTTCTCTCTCAACAACATACAATTGTTAGCTATACTCCCCTTCGTACCTCATCAGGATCGTGACCTCATTGATCATCACCTTACAGACTGAATGAATGCTCTCAACCAATCAGAGAGCTTCTTTCACATATGTGTGACCTCATGGGTGTAGGAACGCACATGCTAAGTAAGCCACAGTTTTCAAGTTGATTGGAAAGGAGGGGCTGCATTCTGGGCCCTGACCATTGATTTTGGCAATTCCTACTGATTGATAACTGCCCCATGCTGATGTTATATGAAGGTTGTGCTCTGTTTGAGTTAAAAGTAATGTTAAATGCATGCTTCTGAGCACTGTTGTATTTTTTGCTCTTATTATGCAGTTCCTGAAGTACAATAGGGTGTGTACAAGGGATATGGAAAACAAGTATGAGCATGTATATAATGGGGGCAGGGCAAAGAGACACCAAAGGGTTCTGGCTTACACATTTTATTTTCTTAGCTACACCACAATGTGAACTATTGTTATTCTGTACAGAGTGTCTCATGTGCAGCTGCTGTGACAAATAAGCACATCTGGGGTTATTTTTTTAATTTTTTATATATTATTGATTGATCAATAATATATTAATTTAAAGTAAAAAAAAAACTATGTTAATGCTCATTAGAGTTGCCACCACACAGAATGCAAACTGCACAAAGGTTGGAAATAAACTATTCGGGTTGCAAACACAATGCCCACAAAGTTTGGAAATGTTCTATTAGGGTTCTTATGTCAAACTCCAACCCACCCTACCATGTCCCATACCGTCATGACCCAAGGACAGTTTACTGGTACATGACCATAGAGCAATGGAATGGTACCTCATACTGGGTCAGCATACTAAAATTGGTATATAGCAACCCTGGTCCCCACCCTCCCACCTTTGTGACCAATGAGCAAAGTACATGTCCGGAGTCATGCCGTACATGTCCGGTGTTTCTTACACATTGTGGATCTGCAACTAGAAACATAGACTTTGACAGCAGATAAGGACTGCTTGGCCCATCTAGTCTGCCCATTTCCCTACCTATAGGATAGGCTGCAGATCCTAGTTAACCAACAGCCTATTCCTTCCTACCCCCCACAAGAATTGCCTTATGTCTGTCCCATGCATTCTTGAATTCTCCCACAGTTTTAGACCCCACAACCTCCTCAGGAAGGCTGTTCCATGCACCCACTACCCTCTCTGTGAAAAAATACTTCCTCACATTGCCCCTGACCACTCCCCTCTATCTTTAAATTGTGTCCTCTTGTTCTTGCACGTCTCTTTTTCTGAAAGATGCTACCCTCTTGGACTTTGTTGATTCCACTGAGGTATTAAAGTTTCTATCATGTCCCCCCTCTCCCTTCTTTCCTCAAGGGTATACATATTAAGCTCCTTAAGTCTCTCCTCGTGCGGCTTCTCTTGCAGACCCTGCACCATTTTAGTTGCCCTCCTCTGGACGGCCTCTATCCTATCTATGTCCTTGCAGAGATGGGGTCTCCAGAACTGGACACAGTACTCCAAATGTGGTCTCACTAACTGTCTGTACAGCAGGATAACAACTTCCTGTTTTCTGCTGGTGATGCCTCTCCCTATGCATCCCACTATACCCCCAGCCCTCCCTACTGCCTTCTCACATTGCTTGCTAACCTTAAGGTCATCTGATATGATTACCCCCAGGTCCCTTTCCTTTTTTGTTGTTGTTACTACCTCTCCCCCCCATTGTGTAGTCTTCCCCTGGGTTCTTGTTTCCCAGGTGCATTATTTTGCACTTCTTTGCATTGAATCCTAGCTGCCATATTTCTGACCATTCCTCCAACCTTGCCAAGTCCCTTCTCATCCTTTCCATGCCTCCTTGTGTATCAACCCTGTTGCAGATCTTTGTGTCATCTGCAAAGAGGCATACTTTTCCTCTTCTAGTCCCTCTGCAATGTCACTTATAAAGACATTAAAAAGGACTTGACCCAGCACTGAACCCTGTGGTACCCCACTAGTAACCCCTCTCTCTTCAGAGTGGACTCCATTTACAATTACCTTCTGTGTCCTGTTGTCCAGCCAATGTTTTACCCAGGCAACCACCCTGGGACCCACACACTCCCAGGCTGGTTAATTTGACTATTAATCTTTTGTGTGGGACTGTGTCAAATGCCTTGCTAAAGTCTGGGTAGGCCATGTCCACAGCCCCTCCCTGGTCTACTACTTTGGTCACCCAGTCAAAGAAATCTATTAGATTCATCTGACATGACCTTCCCGCTGTGAACCCATGCTGCCTTGGGTTCCATGCCCCATTGACCTCTCGGTACTCAACAATTCTTTCCTTCAGAAGTGACTCCATCACTTTCCCTACCACAGAAGTCAAACTGACAGGTCTGTAGTTTCCTGCTTCTATTTCTAGAATAGTTTTTTGAATGCATACCTGTGAAGGTTTACATCCATTATAATCTGTTCCTTACTTAGTACACAGTATTATACAACCTCCACAAAGTAGTGAAATTATTACAAATTTGAAAGTACTATACACATTGCATAGTTGTAGTTGCTTTCTTTAAGACACATACTGAACTTTGAAATAGTCAAAGCAAGTTATATGTTTGGGACATGTATATTTTATGCAATGTCATATTGTAGCTGAATGAACAAACCCCCAGTGCATCCTAGTGGATGACCTATATATTGGCCTTGCGTCACCACCATGGTGGAAGAAAGCAGTCTGTAACCTGAAGGTCAGTTCAGCGAGTAGGTTTCAAAATTTGTTAGCCAACACAATATTTTTAGTGACCATCATTTTTAGGGCTCAAAAATTGCTTCATAGGCGGGTACTTAATTGGGTAGTTAAGTATCGAAATAGAGTAGCAAAACCAGTAGTTTTTCTAGCCATTGAACTATCCAATTTCTCTCACCCTGATCAAAAGGGTAGGGGACGGGAAGGGGTGGGGATTAGGGTTGCTATATACCAATTTTAATATGTTGACCCAGTATAAGGTACCATACCACTGATGTGCAGCATGTTAGGTGGGTAAGAGTTAGACCCAAGAACCTTAATGGGACATTTCCAAACTTCGCTCTGACTGTGCTTGCAACCCTAATAGTTTATTTTTAACCTTTGTGCCTTTTGTGCTTTGTGTGGTAGCAACCCTGAGCATTAACCTAGTTTTTTGTTATAAATTTCTTTACTTTCTATGAAAGTTGTGTATTAATTTCATTTACTCATCTTTTCAAAATCCTGTGAAATGTTTAAAGGACTTCTACGGAGGAAGACACAGCAGTAGGGCTGGATAAAATTTATATTCTGCCAGTGAAATTCTGGTGAAATCTTGATTTCATGTCCATCAAATTTCAAGAACTATCTATAAAACTTTCACAAAATGTGGCCAATATTGTGATTTCAGTTATTTCTGTCTAATGTAAAAAGTATTTGTCCATATCGCATGATGTTTGGCATGATTCCTTTACCAAGGTCCCTACAGAAGTGTACCAAGTTTCAGATCTCTGTCTTTAAAGATGACTGAGTTATAAGCATCCACGCTTTCAGAAATTTTTTTAAAATCAAGTTTTGCAATTATGTAAACTAAATGTATTTGTCTGAATTTACCAAGGTCATCATGGAAGTGTACAGTACCAAGTAGTGATGTGTGGAATTTGGAATTCCACCGGCAAAATTAATGCAGAATGACCATTCCACTGGTGGAATTTCCACCAGAATTTCACTGGTTCTTCTGCGGAATTTTACCTACTGTGATCCACAGAATAATATTCCATGGAACATCATTTTTCCCACAGAAAATTATTCTACAACTATTTTCTTCCACAGAATTCCACCATTCCATTTCTGGCAGAATTTGGCAGCATTTTTGAAAATTCCATGGAATTCCATTTCACCAGAATTTGAAAATTCTTCTCAGCACTAGTACCAAGTGTCAGATCTCTGTCTTGAAATGTGACTGGGTTATGTGCCTCCAAACATTTAAAATTTCAGAATTTTTTAAAATTATATTTCACAATTACGTAAACTGAAGAACTTTAAGTCCCTATAACTTTAAAACTAAAAAACAGACTATCACCAATTTTGTTAGAATCATTTCCCCTAAATATTAAGCATCAAGGCCACCCCCATGACTCAGCAGTGAAGCGTTGCACTGCTATGCTGATGTCCTGGCTTTGGTAGTGAGCTTAGGAAGTCATGCTGCGAGGCAGGCCATAGCCAAGACAGCTGGCACTAAGCAGTTCATCTTGGCCCGGGAGAGCTGGCAGTGGGTTCCACCAACACAAGGACCCCTGCAGCTGGGTCAGAGAGTTTGTTCCTCCTACAGAGGAAACTGTGGCTGTGCAAGGCTGATAGAGGTACCACTCCCACCAGGGGAGATGGAAGGGAAAAAATGGAGAAAAACCCACTAGTGAACTGAATGATAGCTGGGTTCTGCCTGATCAGGGAATATCCCTGAGAAAAGGGTACTGTATCCTTGAGAGACGCTGCTAGCTTGGAGAAAAAGCAATATGGAAAAAAAAGAGCTGTGTGTGTATCAGCTCTCTAATCTCCTTCTCAGTGGCTGGTCAGATTATAAGCAGCCAGAGATTCCAAATCATTAAACTTCAATTTCATGAGCTTGTGTGAAATTGTGGAATGTTATGACACTTTTCTCAAAGCCATGTCCATACATTTTGCCCAGTCATACACTTGAGTTGCTGTTCTAGAGAAAGATAAAGGTTGGGTAAAATGGCAATAAAGTGGAATTCATAGGAGGCGCCATAGTAAACGTATAGTGGTGCCAAGTGTCAGTACACTATCTGGAGTGAAGAACCATAAAGAATAGTCATGAACATCACTGCACTATCCTGAATTCTTGCAGTATGCCAGATAACTTGTGGACGCATATACACGTGCAGCATTGTTTTTGTACAATGCCACCTACTGACTGTTTAACAGCCCTGCAGATAATAATGACTATTTTTATTATTTGAAAACAGTGATACCAAGTGACACCAAGCCTCAAGCCTTACAGCTAGTTGTGACTGAGGCCATTGTGACAGAACTATTTAGATATCTTTAGTCATAATGGAGCATGATGCTGGACATCAGAGTCGCAGGAGTGTTAGAGGTGTATTACAGGGCCATGATGCAATGCAGGTAAGGTGATTCAGTGGTGATAAGTAGTTCATGAGAGTTAAATTCCACAAGTAGAAGTCTAGTGGCATTATCTATTATGCATCCATGAATTTGTGAGCACATTTTGCCAATCAGTAATTTCCAAAGTATCCACAATAAATCTGAACCTACTAAATCACATTTATACAACTTAATTAGATTCCATAACATATTTACTTTGGTATGCTTACCAAATCTTGTGAGTACACCTACAATAACATTGGAGGTATAAACATCCAAATATTGTAAATATTTTCACACAATTTAAGAAATAATTACTGTAAATTGTGAAATTTTGAACTCCCATAACTTACAATTTCCACAACCAGTTACCTCTCTATTTAGCAGTTTGTATAACTTTTTCAAGAAAGTATATGAAACAAGTGGGCAGCCTGGGAGTGGGTCCCAGGGTAGTAAACTGGGTCAATAATTGGCTGAGCGATAGGACATGGGGGAGGTGGTGAATGGAGTTCAATCTGAAGAGAGGGTGGTGACCAGCAGGGTCCCACAGGGATCAGTGCTTGGACCAGTCCTCTTTAATGTCTTCATAAGTGACATTGTAGAGGGTCTGGAAGGGAAGGTGTGTCTCCTTGCAGATGACACAAAGATCTACAATGGGGTTGACACTCCAGGAGGGGTAGAGAAGATAAGAATATACCTAAGCAAGCTTGAGGAGTAGTCAAGGATGTGGCAGCTAAGATTCAATGCAAAGAAGTGCAGGATCATGCACTTGGGGCACAGAAATGCGTGGGGAGGATTACATAATGGGGGAAGTACTGATGGCTGCCAAACAAGAAAGGGACCTGGGAATAATCATATCTAATGTTCTAAAGGTTACCAAACAATGTGAGAAGGCTATGAGGAGACCCAGTGGAATGCTGTGGTGCACAGGAAGAGGTATCTCCACCAGAAGTAAGGAGGTGGTGATGCCACTGTATAGAACATTGGTGAGACCTCATCAAGAGTACTGTGTCCAGTTCTGGAGGCTGCATCTCTGGAATGACATAGACAGAGTAGAAGTGGTTCAAAGAAGGGTGACAAAAATGGTGCAGGGGCTGCAACAAAAGCCATATGAGGGGGAACTGGAGGATCACAATATGTATACCCTGGAGGAGAGAAGAAAGAGGGGAGATATTATGGAGACTTTCAAATAACTCAGGGGTGTAGATAAAGTACAAGAGGCTAGCATCTTTCAAAAAAAAAAGATGTTCAAGAACAAGGGGCCATGATATGAAAAGAGAGGAGGGGTAGATTTAGGGGTAATGTGAGAAATTATTTTTTCACGGAAAGGGTGATGGATCCATGGAACAGCCTCTTGGCAGTGGTTGTAGGGGCAAAAATGTTAGGGGAATTCAAAAATGCATGGGACAGGCATAAAGGAACTCTAGCGACAGGGAAGAGAGGGTAAGTCTCAGATCAGTTAGGATCTGCGGTATATGAAACAGGTAGGGAAAACGGACAGACTAGGTGAGCCAAGCAGTTCTTATCTGCCATCAGATTCCATGTTTCTATGTTTCTAAGTATGCATATAAATTTTCAGTCATCTGGGTCCAATGGTGGCTAAGTTGTAAGCATAGAAATAGTTTGAGAAATTTTCACATGAAGAATACATTGCCAGAATTTGAGCCACTATACATTTCCTACCCCTCATCCAAATGTCATGAAACTTGACATTTGTTTATGGCCCCTTCCAAGCGATAAGCATGTCAAATTGAAGATATCCAGCTATAATACTGGCCAAGTTATAACCTATTAAATAATTTCAGAAAATGTCACTAAATTTTGCAACATTTTGTAACATTTTGTTAAATTTTGCAGAATTTTGAGAACATTCTGCAAAATCTGAATTTGCCAGTTTTACCCAGCAGTCTTTCCATGGAATATTATGTACTATAATGCCCTGTTCCCACAAGTTATGGCACTATTTGAGCATTTGAACTGAAAGCCAAGTGTCCTAACACATGTTCTTGCCATCCCCTGCCAAAATCCTACATCCACCCATCCTTACACAATATAATAAAGCGGTAGCCTGTGACAATGGCGACTGCGATTGAGCACTTTCAAAAAGGGTGACTCAATCATGGCGCCTGTCCACAGGACTACCAGGCAGGAAGGGTGACAAGATGGGGGTTCCACGAATATAGCGACAGGATGTCGCTATATGTACACGCGCACGGCAGGAGCGAGCACGCCATGTGACAGGTGGAAGGGAAGGGAGGTTTGTGGGCTGTAGTGTGGCAGTCGGCTGCTGAGCTGGCCATGTGGCAAGGTGGGTGGGTGGGTGGCAGGCTAGGGTTGGGAGGGTACCGGGTTCAGTCCTAGGCGCAGTCACTTTTTTGTGTGTCATCTGGGATTTTTTTGTGTGTGTTTTGCGCACACACACACACACCACGACATGCACCCCCTGGAGTTGAGAATCCCTAGGTAGGGGGGTGTGAGGGGCTTCTCCTGCATAAATAAAAAAAAGTAAGTCTCATGCACCCTTTTGCTGCGCACCGGTAGTGTAGATCGCTGAAACTGATTTTTGGCAATGTACACTCGCCCTAACGGTGATCACCTTTCTGCAATCACCGTTATCACATGGAACCTAATAAAGCCCCTCATCCCTGGATAACAGCAAAATGCCTATTCCAGCACACCCAATAGCCCTCACCTCTCTCCTTCCCTTCCTCATGATAATAAAATAATAGTTGAAGTGTAGTGATTGATATGCATTGTCAGAAGCCTTCAGGTGTTCCCCAATCTCTCTCTCTCTCTCTCTGCTGTAGCATCCCTTTTCAACACTTTTTAGAGCACACACAAAGTAGAAAAAACACATTACTGCAAATCTTTAAAATATTCATATCTTGAGTATATTTTATTAAAACAGTGAATACTTTTCAAAGTGCATGCAAAGTGGGAAACTGACTCTATTGCAAATCTTAAAAATATGTGTATTTTGAGTACATTTTCTAAAATGATGTGCACACAAACTAGGAAAACCATTCTACTGCAAATCTTAAAAATATTCACATTTTGAGTACATTTTGTAAAATTGCCAACACTTTTCAAAGTGCCCGCAAAGTAGGAAAACCATCATACTGCAAATCTTATAAATATTTGTATTTGAGTACAAAAATATTCATAGTATTTAAGTATATTTCATTTAAAAACCTTGTAAACATTGAAACATAGACAATGTTAATAGTAAGACTATTAGTCCATTCAGTCTGCCAATAAACTCTAAAAAAACTGCGACCTACTGTCCATACTGAGTTCTAACACACACCATCCACCCCCATGCTCATTGCCCTACCCTGAGCAACCACTAAGCCCTTCACTCTGTCCCAGCCATGTTTGAAACCATTGATAGTTTTGGCACCCACCACATCAGCTGGCAAATTGCTCCATGGTTCCACCACCCCTTCTGTAAAATAAAACGTTCTCACTTCTTTCCCTCTTGAACCCCCCCCCACCACCACCACCACTAGTTTCCACTCATGTTCCTGTGCTCCTGGTTTGCCACTTATGCTAAATAGTTTCTAGACGTTTACCTTGTTCATTCCTTTCAGGAACTTGAAGGTATCTGTCATATCTTCCCTCTCTCGTCTGGCCTCTAGCGAGTACATGTTCATTGCCTTGGGCCAGTCCTCATAAGATCTGCCCTGCTGGCCATGAATCATTTTGGTCACTCTACATTGCATTATCTCCAGCTTGTCCTTAGAAACATAGAAACTTGCCGGCAGAAAAGGACCCTTTGGCCCATCTAGTTTGCCCAATATCCCCTCTCTGTCTGGTTTATCTTACTCCCTTTATTCCATGCCATTCTTACTTTTATTTAGCCCCATGTAGCTGTCCAATACCTTCTTGAATTTGCTCACCGAATCTACCCCCACCACCCATTCTAGCAGCCTATTCCAAGAGCCCACCACTCTCTCAGTGAAGAACTGCCCTCTCATATTCCCTCTAAATCTGCCCCCCCAACTTGAATGTGTATCCCCTAGCTGATATGTTTTCACTCATCCTGAATATGATTTCCTTTCCTCACTTTGTTTATTCCCTTCAGATATTTGAAGGTTTCTACCATATCCCCCTTCCCTCCTTGTCTCCAGTGTGTATAAGTTTAGTTCCTCCAGTTGTTCCTCGTATTACCTCCTGTGTAGTCCCTGAACCATTTTGGTTGCCCTTCTCTGTACCCTCTCCACCCTGTCTTTGTCACCCTTTAAGTGTGCCCTCCAGAACTGAACCCTGTATTCCAGATGTGGTCTGTTCATGGTCTTGTATAGTGGCATGATCACCTCCTTCCTCCTACTTAAAATGCCCCTCCCTATGCATGCCAACATTCTGCTTGCCCTTCCCACCACCTTGTTGCATTGATTCACAACCTTCAGGCTATCCAAAATGATGATCCCCAGGTCCCTTTCCTGTTCTGTTGTCTCAAATTCCTCCCCTCCCAGCCAGTATTTTACCCTTGGGTTCTTATGCCCTATGTGCATAATTTTGAGATTTTTTTTTTTGCATTAAAGTGCAGTTGCAACTTCCCTGACCACTCCTCTAGCCTGCACAGATCCTCCTTCATTCTTTCCACCCTTCCTGGTGTGTCCACCCTGCTACAGATCTTTGTTTCATCTGCAAATAGATACACCTTCCCAAGCAGACCCTCCGAAATGTCCCCAATGTATATGTTAAACAGTATGGGACCCAACACAGACCCCTGGGGAACCGCACTCATCACTCCCTTCCCTTGAGTACCTCCCATTTACCACCACCCTTTGAGTTCTATCTACCAGCCAATTCTCCACCCAGTTTGTTAGTTTGCACCCCACCCCTAGGCTGCCTGACTTGCTTACCAGTCTCCTGTGAGGGATGGTGTCAAAGGCCTTCCTGAAGTCCAGATAGGCCACATCCACCGCCTCCCCCCGATCACATATCTCCATTACTCCATCAAAGAATTCAATCAGGTTGGTGTGACATGACCTTCCACCTGTGAACCCATGCTGATTGTCATCCATGAGCCCCCTCTCCTCCAGATATTGTACCAGCCTTTCCTTTATAAGTGCCTCCATCAGCTTACCCACCACAGAGGTAAGACTGACTGAACAATAACTGCCAGGCTCTTCCTTCCCTCCCCCTTTGTGCAATGGCACCACATCAGCCCGTTCCCAATCCCCCAGAACCCTCCCCTTGTCTAGGGACAAATTAAATAATTTTGTGAGTGGTGCCGCAAGTTCCTCCCTCAACTCCTTGAGCGCCCTTAGGTGGATTGCATCGGGGCCCATTGCATAGTCCGTCCACAATTTTCCTAACTCCTCTAATACCATACCCTCTGTAAAGGGGCTTGTGTCCAACTTCCTGCCCACCCTCTCCCTGCTTCTTAGCTCTGGCCCCTTCACTTCTTCCTCAACCATGAAGACTGAGGTAAAGTATTCATTTAGCAGATTTGCCTTTTGCTCATCCCCCTCTCCACAGCCCCCCTCAGTCTCATAATCCCCTGCCTGCTTTTCCTTATCTCCTTATATTCAGAAAATCTTTTGCCCCTCCCCAGCCTCTCTCACTATTTTCTCCTCCGTAGCAGCCTTAGTCCTCCTGATTATTTTCCCTGTGTCCTGTAGCTTCTCCTTGTAAGCTTCCCTTTCCACCATCCTCTGTGAAGATTTGTAGACCCTGAACACTTTCTTTTTTCCCTGACTGCTCTTGACACCTCTTTTGTAAACCATAATGATTTCCTCTCTCATTCGTGTTTGCTCACCCTCCTGATGCGCTGTTCTGTTGCCAGCAGGATTCCCCTCTTTATTGACCCCCATATCTCCTCAACACCCTCTAGGTTTTCTTTGTCCTCTAGTTCCTCTTTGAGAATTTCTTCCATTTTCTTAAAATCCACTTTCTGGAAGTCCATTACCCTAGTGATGGTCTTGTTTTTTTCCCGACCCTGTCTGAAGACTGACCCCGACCATTCAGTGGTCGCTATCCCCCAGATTTTCCCCTACCTCAACATCCTCAACACTGTCCCTGTTTTTCATTACCAGGTCCAGCATGGCTTCTCCCCTAGTTGGTTCCCTGACCAGCTGTTGAAGACGTTCCTCCTGCATGGACTCCAACATCTCCCTACTCCTTTCTGATGTTGCTGTTGGAATCTTCCAGTTCATGTCAGGGAGGTTAACATCCCCTACCCCCAGAATTCCTCCTTTGCTGGTCATCCTTTGTATTTCCCAAGGCATCTCTCTATCCACCTCCTCCCCCTGATTTGGTAGTCCGTACACCACCCCTATCCATACTGCCCCCCCGTCCCCTTAAGTATTGTGACCCAAAGAATTTCTGCTGAGTCATGTCCTTCTCTAGTCAACATTGCCCGTATCCTGTCCTTATCTTTCCTTAACTGAGGAATCAAAAACTGTGTACAGTACTCCATGTGGAGCCTCACCAGTAATCCATACAGAGGTAGTAATACCTAGTAATGCAAGTGGTAGACAAGAAGTACAGGAATTCAGACAGTGGCAAATATG